>CM040118.1:356742128-357942128 GCA_022559845.1 Amorphophallus konjac
CTTTTGAAACATCCTGGCCGTTCGATCTGTTGTAAATGCCAGGCCCTAAACAGGAACCCGTGGGTTGGCTAGATCCTCAGGGAGGCTACAGTCTGTGTCTTCCTGAGTGGGATGCTCCTCAGCTGTATAGAATGAGCTGTTGGGTCCACCTTCCTGTGTCACCTCCCAGGTTTTGAAAGGTTCGACAGTGGGGTTGCTGAGGCCGGAGACTGGCTTAGTGAGACCGGCCGGGACTCTGATGCGGTCGTGCTGTCGATCGACCTGCACTTCCTTGGCTTTGGGGTATACTGCTGGGGGTGTTACCCTGCCGACATCTCCAGAGGCTGTGATGTGGGAGACCACCTTCGGCTTGACATATCCGCGCGGCGGTGGTGGATACCAACCGTCACCCGATTTATTCTTCGAGGCCCCCACAGGAGCTTCAGCTTCAGAAACCTTCCGGGGAGACCCCGTATATAGGTTGGCATCCGCCAAATGACATTCAAACACCTCGAATGGGTGGATATCAGCAAATATCCTCTCCTCCTTCCCCTGGAGGCTGTATTTGATGCACTGGTGGAGCGTGGAGGGCACCACCATATTTTCATGCAGCCATGGGCGGCCGAGCAGTGCTTTGTAGGATGTGCGAGAGTCAATGACATGAAACTGCACCGTTGTAGTGAAATCTGCCAGGGTCAGTGTGAACTCCGCCACTCCCATAGATACTTCACATTTTTGGTTGAAGCCAGCGATACGCATATCCCCGACTTTCTCGAGATGCACATTAAAATGGTACCTCTCGTATATTCTGTATGGCAGGATGTTGACTGCTGCACCAGGATCAACCAGAATCCGGTTCAGTTCTCTTCCATTCAGATGACCTTTCATATATAGTGGCCTGTTGTGGCTGGCAGTAGGTAGTAGCATGTCTTCTGGAGAGAAGGTCATACTGGCTTCTGGTATAGCCTCAGCTATGCAGGTTTCAAAATGAGCAGGCGTCTGCAGAGCAGTGATGATCGCCTGTCGAGTTTCTTCACTTAAGGAGAGAATTTCCCAGATCGTAAATCGAGCGGGGAGCTTCTTGAGCAACTTCATTATTCGGCTCCCAGCCCGGACATTGGAGAGCTTCATCTCTTTAGCCCATCTGGGCTTGGGGAGGTTTTGATTTGCGGGTCCAGACGGACCTGCCTCATCTTTCTCGGACTCGGCACCCTCTAGGCTGACACCGACTGTCGGGTTTTCTTTATTAGCTGCTGTAGGGCAAGCCCCATCTGCATTTGCATCCTCAGTAGATTGCGCTGGCTACGGGTGAATGGCCCCGGATGCAGGGTTAGCATCTTGGCAAGGCTGCTTCCCTTTTGACATCTTCATAAATTCAAGGAATGAAGGGACTGCCTTGCCCCCACTCTTGTTGTATAGGCCTGACGGAGGAGGGATTTGGACTCCCTTAACTTCCGGCGGAGATGTCTTGTAGGGTTGCTCCCCTCTGAACATAATGTTGTGATTGGGTGGTGGCTGGCGCCCCCATTTTCAGCCTGACCGAGTGGCATGTGCAGCAGTTGCGGCCTCGGCCTTGCCTCCCCCAGCATGGGGTGCGAAGCAAATTTCTTCTTCTTCCTCTTCTCCGGGTAGGTTGAAGAGTGCTGACAGGGTATTGCAAGAGACAACCTGTGTTTTATGGGCCCCAGCGGCCTTTCTTTTCTTCTTCTTTTGCTTTTTCTTCTTTTTGGTCTCTGCGGGTGCCTGCCCCCAGAACAGACTGCCCTCTTCAGGGGGTGCTGCTTGAGCTTCCTCCACCTGTTTGAGTGAGAGTTGTTCCAGTTCTTGCCATGGGACGTGATCCCGTACCAGCAGAGGTTTCAATTCGGGCTGCACATATTCATCTAGCCCTTCAATCAGGTGCTGCAGTCGAAGGACTCCAGGATTGGTTTCCTTGATTACTGGCAGCGGAGTTTGTCTCCTCCTGTTAGGTGTATGTATTTTGACAGCTGTAGGTGGAGTGACCCATACGGGTGCTACCACTGGCGGAGCAGGCCGGGGTGTAATGCCACGGATATGTGCCCCCTCTTTTGGGCGGGGTGCCCTCTTCTTCTTGTGCTTCACAGGGATCTGCTGCCACCCCTGCTGTTCTTTCACGGGCTCCAGGAAATGGATTTCGTAGGTGCTCCGTGTGCTTGCTTCAGAGATCTCCTCAGGTAATGCCTGGTAGAGGGAGACCATGTTGATTGCTGCCCTCCTGAAAGGGGCTTCATGTGGCTGAGGAGGGTCTACTTTGTACTCTCCCAGCTCTATCTCATTCTTCTTCACCATCCCTTCGATGACGTCTTTGAAAACATAGCAGTCTTCGATTGGATGTCCCAACATCTGATGGTAGGGGCAGAATCTTGGACTGTCTTTTCTTTTCAGGTCCTCCGGCCTCCTTGGCTCAGGCAGAGTGACCATGCTGTATTCTGTTACCCAGTCGAACAGGACTCGGGTCTTGTCTTTTGGAAAGGAATAAGCTTTCTTCATTTTGTCCCTCAGCGAAGGACCTTCTTTATCATCTAGAGCTTTTGCAGGTTGCAGGGGAGCCGCTTTCTTGCCTTTCTCCTTCTGTTGTTCGAACGCCTTGATATCAAGCGCATTCACTTCTTTAGGTGTGGGGCGCCGTTCCGCAGCCTTGCCTTTCTGGACTGTGCTGGCAGTTGACGCCGGGACAGGCTTGGCTAGAAAAGCCTCCACCTCAGCCACCACATTATTCAGCCGGTCGAACGACCGTATTTCCATACCAATCATCTTTTCCAGGACCTCCCTTCTGAGGTTTTGTTTGCATATTTGCACAGCGTCCTCCTGATGTGGGGGCCGCTTGCACCTCATTCCGAGGTTCCTCCACCTCTTGATGTAATCAAGGGCTGTCTCATCTGCCCTTTGTTTTGTTGAGTAGAGTTCGGCCACTGTGACCTCCCTCTCTGTGACATGGAATCTTTCTCTGAATTTTCTCTGCATATCCGACCAATCACTGATTGACCCGACCGAGAGACTAGAGTACCACTCGAATGCGAGCCCCGTCAACGAGGACCCGAAGAACTTCAGCAGATATGACTCGTCGGTGGCCAGATCACCCATAACGGTCATATAATATGCAATATGCTCTTTAGGGGACCCCTTCCCGTTGAATTTGTCGAATTTGGGCGGCTTGTTGACCCCTGAGGGAAGTCGTTTAGCCGCATGGTGTTGTGGGTAGGGCACCCGATAGGCATCGAATGCGACGTAGTCGCCTTCACTTTTCTCTGCGAGCTTCAGCTCGATCATCCTTTCCACCATCATCCGGTTCACGACCGTGGGGTCGACTGGCTCCGGATAGAAGTGCGCTGGCTGCAGGTACGGGGTGACCAGGGTGGTCGCCTGTGGAGGATGCAGCAGCGGGGGTGTCGGATGCACCTGGGGGAGCACCGGAGGTAGCAGCGGCTGAGGCTGTGGCGGCCGCTGTTGTGCTGTCGCCATGCTTGGCTCTGATGGCTGGGACAATGTATAGAGTGGTGGAGGGTCGTCACGACGAACCGCTCCCCGGGATGATTCACCCCGGACTTCGGGTGGTTTAGAAGCTGACGAATGCTCAGTCTTTTCCATCAGCTGTTTCTTCAGAGAATCTATCTCTCGTTTATATTTTTGCAGCCGCATCAGAACTGATGGATCTATAGTGGTGGGGGTACCCTCTGTTGTTTCCCCGGACGTACCCTCAGGCAGGATGTCGAGGAGGACGTCGTCTTCTTCTTCCGTCGTCACCACATTAGCGGTCAAGACGGGGGCCTTATCATCCCAGCGGGGATAGACTTGGGGTTGTTTTCCTCTCATGATCGTCAGAAGCTCTCTTGCCGCTTCTGTTCTGCGGGTAGCTGGCCCGGGCCGTACGGCCAATTGAGCCAGTTCTTGGGGGTCTTCAGGAAGCTCCCCATATCGGCTGGATATACCAGCCATGTTGCAAGTAACGACCTGCATCCTCCTTCTCTGTCGATGGACCCTCCGTCTGGCTTGTTGCGGAAAGGTCAGCCTCTCGAACACAGAAACTCTTCTTTTTTCTTCCCGCTCGGGGAAGGCTTCATCGGCTTCGATCTCGAAACCGTCATCATACCCATTGTCGTCGACTGACGACACCATCATTCTATCTTCCATATCTTCTTCATCCGCCACTGATGGGAAATAGTCTTCGTCAGTGGCGATTGTCTGCATCAGTCGTTGCTGACCCAGCGAGGGGTTGCCCAGCCCTTGAAAGTAGTTCCTGATCAGACAGGTTACCTCCTCTTGACCCCGCTCTTGGTAGAGTACGGGGGATATTTGTCGACCTCCGGCAGGAGGGATATAGGCCAGCCGAGCTCTGTCGGCCGGATGTTGGAATCTTCGTCCCGTGACTGGGACGTTGGCTTGGCGGGCAGCAGCCCGGAAACTTCTGTGGCGCGGAGAATCCGCAACCACTTCTTCTTCATTCTTCGGGGACAAGCCCCTTTCTCTTCTCACTCCCGCCTCGTCGTTCATAGGACGGCAGCGGATGGGTGCTAGATGGTAGGCAGGTCGGGTCCGCTTGGGAACCCACACCTGTTTGAACTTTTTCGGCTTGAATGCCGAGCTTCCTTGGCCATAGGGGCCGGCTTCTTCTCTTTCTGCCCTCCTTCCAGCGAGAGCTTGATAGGTATTGCGGACAGGGATGTTGGGGATGACTCGGTCTGGGGTCACCCGGGCCGTGCGTCCGTCGAGGAAGATGCGCATGCCTCCAACAAGCATAGACTTCCCGGACTGCGATAGGGCTCCGGTGATTGCAGCAGCATTCTGGCGGACCTGACGACGCTGGCGTCCTCCAGGGTGTTTGTTGGTGACACTGGGGTGGGTCCCACGTATGACGTGGTGCACCAAGCAGCTAGCGGCCGGGGCCGGGCTTTCAAGCAAGTCTTCACAGCAGGGAACCTTCAGAGGCTCCATCTTCTCTGCGACTTCCTTGGCAGGCTCTGGGGCTTCAACCTCCAGGATATCGACGAAGGCTAACCCCAAAAAGTTGGGGAAGCCTACAGCGGCAGGGAAGCTGCCGAATTCCATGGGTACCGCCAGGTACCCTTGCGTGTGTCCAGCAACGATCGAATGATCGAAATCGACGCCAGTTATCCCGTGGATCGTCATTGATCTGCCTGCAAAGACAAACAGGGAAATAATCAGTAGCCTTTGAGAGGGCTTCGAAGCCCGGATATCTCGGCAAAGAGATGAAAGGTGACACTGGTCCCACCGGGCGTGCCAGACTTGTTTGCGACGTTTTTTTTTTATCGACCGTCTTGTCTCTTTTTATCTCATGTATATATATATGTATATGTATACATGTCTTATTTCACGTATCGATCAGCCATTTGACTAACTGGTAGTCAGCTGACCGATTGACAACGCGGGCGTGCCAGTCACATGAGTGACGATTTTGTTATGCGCTCGTTCTGACCCGTGTCGGGCGAATGTGAGGTTCGGTCGGGACCAGCAGTCCGCCATACCATAAAAGCTATGGCGTTAATTACATCCCCCACGAGGAGGGAACACCTTTGATTAATTGCCGAGATAGCGGGCTCTCAAAGTCAGAATGAAAAGAGCTACATGGTGATCGTGACGAAGGCATGCAGGATGCATTTGTTTATCATATAGGGGATGCATAGTTCATCGAAATATGGACCCTTGGTACGTGGCGGAGGACGTGGGTCAGAGGACCACCATCGCGCATAATGGAGACTTCTGGTTGGGCATAACCCGACCTTCCGTCAACACCATTTAATATACCCGAGGGTCGATGCAGGCATGCACGAGGAACCGCGATATGCGAGGTGCAATAACGATGTTATAGCACAAATTCGGCACCATGTCCCCTCCCTTTGGACTGTGCCAAATGGGAATATAGGACATCCATCCACAGAGAGCCGAAGTGGAAACCAAAAAGAGAATCGGGCGTAGCCCTGGGTCCAAGAAGGATCCAAATCTGACGGGGCAGTGTGCACCATTGCGCCGTTCATTAATATTCCCCTTAAAGGACCATTAGAGGACATGCAATGGCAGAACTCCGAGGGTCAGCGGGGTGACCGAAGAAATGTTGGGTTCGGTATAATGTAGGGGGGGTGAAACCTCCCATTAATATATCTCCCATGGACCTGGGTGAAGAACCATAGTTTCCTCGTAAGGTAACGAAGACTAACCCGGAAGTTGATAGTGATGGAACAATGAATTTAGGCTATGTTTGGGTTTGATGAAGTGGGGAAGGCATCAGACACTCAGATGATAACTATCATTGAGGTGAAACGGCACGGCACTGGAGTCGGCGCGAAGATCAAACGACACGGCATGCTCCCGGCGCGAAGAAAGGTTAAGAGGTAATCGGCACAACGGGTCCCGGCGCGCCATGGCAAGGGCACTCGGCGCCCCCCCCCCCCCCCCCCAATCTGGCGCGGGTTGGTCTCGGCGCGCCCCCCACCCAGCGTGAGTTTGGCGCCGGGAGGCAGTGGCGCCGGGAGGCCTTGGCGCCGGGAGGATTGTGCCGCCGAGAGGGGTTTTATTGATTTCAACAGAGGGTCTTATGAGGGTTTCTTCAGGGCATTCAATGGGGATGATGGGAGATGAGGATGGATTCATTCCCAGAGAGGGTCCAAAGAGCTCATTAGCACGGAGATATGTCCTCTGCGATGGCAAGATGCCATGAGATGATATAGCTCAGGCTCCTGCCACCTTGAGGGGTTAAATATGCAATTCCGATGGAACAGTATGATAGGGTAAAGCTCTGGGCGAATTTTGGCAGCATCTCCCCTTATTTTGGGAGTATGCCAAGAGAATATTATGGGCTATCCACTCACGAGTGCCGGAGTGGAAACCTTAAACGAGAGCCGGGCGTAGCCCGTGATTCAAGGGTCTGAGTCATATAAGACCTCACCCCCCTTTATTGCAATATCCCCAATGCAATCCATCGGAAAGCCTGCAATGGCAGGACTCCGTGGTTTAAGGGGCTACATGATGTAGGGGGAGAATTAACCCCTTTGATATAGCTCCCGTAAGGCCAAAAGGAAGGGCAATGCACACCCACGAGGAGAGTATATGGTGGACGAGGTCTGTATGGCTTGCTGTGATGACGAAGACATCAGGATGGCCAGACGACGTAAGGGTATCGACGCAGAGAAGGGGGGTTGCTTTCGGCACGGAAGCTAGATAGACTCGGCACGACAGGAAGGTCCAAACGGCGTGGGGAGTTCCCGGCGCGAAACTCGCGCCGGGAGACACCGGCGCCGGGAGGCTTTCAGCAAGGGTTTTAAGGAGGTCTTAGAACAGGGTTTTGGTAGTTGTTCAGAGAAAGGTTTAGTCCCGACTGTTTTGGATGATCGGAGGGGGAAGACTTTGGGGGAACACCCTTCCTCTGGGCCTCATTGGGAGCAGAACCACGGACAGAAATCCATGAACCACGTCCCCCTTTTCACATACGAGGAACCATGAGATAGACTGTCTCAGGCCCTCGAAATGTGACTGGAGGGGGAGATGATAAATAATAGTAGCGAGGATGCTTCAGCAGAATTAGAAAACCAAACGATAAACCACGCCTAGTTATCAATATCCTTAGCATATATCGAACCTCGGATGCAGAGACAGAAAGAAGAAGGTAATGAAAGGGCGGAATTCAACCAATTCTCTCATTCTTCATTTCATCCAGACGACTTACACGCCTGCTAATTAAGAGAAAGAAATCTGACTCAACGGAGAAAGAAATCTAGGCCTAATCCCTGAAAGCAGGGTTACATTGGCATTCGATGCTATTGAAGCAATGATGCTAGAAATCAGAAATACAAAAGAAATTCAAACAGATAGGGAGGGGAAAGAGAAAGAGCTACAAGCGCCCGGCACTCCCACCTGGATCCCTCTTCGAGCCTCTGCCTCTCTCCTTTTTCTTTCTTTCTTCAGCTTCTTTCAAGGGCTCGCGAACTCCCTCTTTCTCTCCGGTGGCTAAGCACTCCCCTTTCTTTCTTCTTTTTTTTCTTCCTTCTCCTGCTCTGCCTCTTTTTTCTTCTTCTGTCCCTCTGCTCCTTTTTTTGTTCGAAGGGCAGGCCTCTTATAGAGGCCAGGCCCTCATCCTTTCGGCGTGCACTTCCCGGCGCGCCAGGCTCATCCTCCCGGCGCGGCAGTCATCGGCGCGTCGGGTCTCATATTTGGGCTTGGCCCATTCTCTTGTCGTTCGGCCCATTCGGTCCAGGATCCACTTGGTGGACTCCTTTCGACAGTGGGGCTTTTGGCATATGCATATCAAGACTCCGTGGGGCTTGTTTGCACCTTGCATTCACAACACGTGCGAGGCATTGTGCGTCCCTTCTTCGGAGAATCAGAGATGTCTGAACATCTGTTTCAGCAGGCGGATGGTCGCCTGAATGTTGGTATAGTTTTATCAGCCTGACTATCTGAATGACAACAGTACTGGACAGCGACCTAGCCACAAACGGCTTTAGTCAAACAACATGATAGGGGTAGTGGGTTTCTTCTGTTCAGACTCTCAGATCTTCCAGGGATGGTACGTGAGCCGTGCCCTCGACTGATCTTCAGAACTGTGAATCTGCTATGATCTCTTCTGACATTTTTTTTGGTGTCAACATGGTGATCGTGACGAAGGCATGCAGGATGCATTTGTTTATCATACAGGGGATGCATAGTTCATCGAAATATGGACCCTTGGTACGTGGCGGAGGACGTGGGTCAGAAGTCTCCATCGCGCATAATGGAGACTTCTGGTTGGGCATAACCCGACCTTCCTTCAACACCATTTAATATACCCGAGGGTCGATGCAGGCATGCACGAGGAACCGCGATATGCGAGGTGCAATAACGATGTTATAGCACAAATTCGGCACCATGTCCCCTCCCTTTGGACTGTGCCAAATCATCGACATAGCATTCGACAAGGTCATGTAGCATCTCGTCAAAGATCTTGGTCATTGCCCTTTGGTAGGTTGCGCCGGCATTCTTGAGACCGAATGGCATCCTTTTATAGTTAAAGATCCCCTTAGGAGACCGAAAAGCCGTATGGTCTTTGTCTTTGACGGCCATGCGGATTTGATTATAGCCCGACGATCCGTCCATAAAAGACAAGGCTTCATGACCAGTGGTCATATCAACCATTGTCTCAGTGATTGGGACAGGGAAATCGTCCTTTGGGCATGCTTTATTCAAATCCCTGAAGTCGATGCAGACTTGGACTTGGCCATTCTTTTTCTTGACAGGGACTATGTTGGCGAGCCACACAGGGTACATGCAAGGCTCTATGAAGTCCACATGGAGCATTTTGTCAACCTCAGCATTGACCTTCAGCTCCAGCTCGTGGCGCATACGCCTTTGAGCCTGTTTGATTGGCTTGACTGTTGAAAGTATTGCCAGCTCATGTTCGGCCACCGAAGGATCAAGCCCGGGCATTTCTTTGTAAGTCCAGGCGAAACAATCCCTGAACTCTTCTAAAAGCTGTCGATACGACTGCCTTTCTTTCTCGCTGAGGAGAGCACTTATGAAGGTGGGACGGTAGTCATTTTTGCTTCCGAGATTGATTTCAATCAACTCGTCCACAGTTGCTTGACCACCGTCTTCAATCTCTGGTGGAGCTGGTTGGAGGTCGACGAAGTCTCCCTCATCATCAGTGTTTGCTTCATAGACTTCAAATTCTTCAGGGCACTCTTGCTCATGGCTTGAAGCTGAAGAGCTTGCTTCATCTTGCTCCTGGTTAGCAGGCTGAGCTGCTCCTTCCTCGGAGGGGTGGTCATTGTCGACTCCTGATGAAGGTGATGGTATCGTGGACACATTAGCGGACTCCCTTACAGAGTCATCAATGTTGGGCTCAACTTCAACTTGCCCGTACGGTGGAGATAGCACCCCTATGGTGTTGACTGCATAATAAACCTCGAAATCCTTCTCCTGGTCATAGCCAAGGCCCCTTGTATCTTTGCGGGAGAAGGGAGGTTGCCCACGAACCTGCGGAGGGTTCCATAGTTGATGAAAATATGCCGCTCGTGCAGGGTCCAGAGTTTGCGAGATGTGCTGCTTTTTGCACATTTCCCTGATGTAGTTGGGCATATCATCCATCTCCTGGACTGGCTCTGGCACCACATCGGCGGGAGCATCCCAGCCGAAATCATCTTCAGGAGGACACGGTGGGACTAAATCACCTTTGTAAAAGATGATCGGCTTGTCCCTCTTGCCTTTGTTGCGTCTCCTTCTCCGTTGATAGGAGACTGTAAAGGTCTTCAACTGTTCCACCTGCTGTTCTTCCCATTGGGACAAGAGTTGAAGGCACTTAGGCGGTAAGGAGATACTCCCATCAATGACCCGGCTGATGAGGTTGGCGTCAAAGTCAACACTTCGCCTCTCTGGTTGTGTTGGCTTGGACGCGGCACTGAGGCTCAGCTTGTGCAGCTTTACCATGTCTTGGTTGACAGTGAAGAGCTGCCCTTCTTCAACTTCAGGGTCCACCTTCTGCTTCCCTTTGTCTTTTAAAGACTCAGGGATTGTTAAAGTGGGCTTCCCAAAATATAATGAAGCATCGGCCAGATGGCACTCATTGGGGTGGAACGGGGCTTGATCTGCGAAGACCGTATGTTGCTCCCCTTCCTTAGCATATTTAATGCACTGATGCAGAGTTGAAGGAACAACCCAGTTCTCATGCAGCCAGGGTCTTCCAAGCAGCATCTTGTAAGATGTGTCGGAGTTGATGATATAAAATGTCGCTTGGGTGACAAACTCACCCAAAGCTAGCTTGACTATGACCCGACCAAGCGCTTCCTCGGAACCCTGATTGAATCCCGAGATCTTGACATCGGTAACCTTTTGCAAATAAGGTGCCAAGTATAGAGACTTGAAAGTCTTCAAAGGCATGATGTTGACAGCCGCTCCGGCGTCCACCAGGATGCGATTCACATCATATCCATTAATCGTCCCCTTCACATATAAGGGGCGATTATGACACGGAGAGGACAGCAACATGTCTTTGTCCGTGAAGGAGATGTTGGCTGTGAGTGCTTCATATGCCTGGGCTTGCAACTCTGCAACATGGGCTTCATATGCCTCCGGGTCTTGGAGTATCTTGACAAGAGCCTCCCGAAGATCCTTGCTCCAGGCGATGGCCTCCCAGATGGTGACATTTGTTGGGAACCGCTTCATATGATGAATGATTTTGCGGTCCGCCCGAGCACGGGTCTTGTCAAATGGCGGGATGATCTCCGCCAGGGTCTTTGGTGCCTGGCGAGGTTTCTCCCGCTTAGAAGGGCGCTCCTCTGTATTCTGGCCTTCTACATCTTCTTGGAATAGCGGTGCCAAGGATTCCTCTGGAGGTGGCAAAGGCTCATCATGCTGGTCTTCATTAGAAGAACCGGCCTGGCTTGCAGGCTCGACCCTGTTGGAGGGGCCAGCCTGCTCTGACGCCTTCTCGCACTTCGGCGACTTGGCCGGCTCCTCTTCTTCATCGGAGGAGGCGATTGTAAAAGGGGCGCCACCCGGCTTAGCCGTTGAGATGGGGCCTGAACCCTCCGAGGGGCTGAGGATGAAAGGGATTCCCCGAACTTGAGTTTCTGGGATAGGACCCGGCTTTTCCCCTCTGAACAGTATGACCCGATCAAGAGTCGGGGGACCTTCACGTCCACGCCCTCGGTTACGACTCGGTCACGTCCCCGGCCATTTCTTGCCGAGCGGCGCTGATATGTCGCCATAGGAGCCTAGCCTCCAGTGCTATCAGCTGTGGGACAATAAATATTGTCGGGCGGCGGGATCGCCACCATGTTACAGGAGAGCTCTTGCAGCATTTCATCTAGCATCTCGACAGTGAGTTCCTCATCTTTGTAGAATAAGGAGAGCTCTTCCGGGATTGGGAAGTCTTCACCCTCTTCAAGGCGGTGGGCCATTTCCCGGAGCCATTGCAGAAGACGGGCTTTGCGCCCAAGCTTATCCCAGGGAATATACTCGTCTAGAGTGACGACCCTGGTGGGATGAGGGGGAGTGTACTCCTCCAGCTCATCTATGAGCTTTTGAAGTCTTTGTAGAGGAGTTGGCTCCTTAGGAGCCTCCATAGCAGCAGCTTGCTCAGCTTGTTTCTTCAATCTCCTCTTTAAATTCTTCCTACGGTTCTTCTCTTGCTTCTTTTGGCGTGCTGCCTCGAGAAGAGAGAGGAGTTTGCTTCGGTAGTGGGACTCGCCTGTCCCCAGAATTTTGCTTTTTGCTCCGGGCTGGTTCCTTAGGAGCCTTAGTGCCATGGCTTTTTCTGGGGACAATCTTGGTCCAATTGGCCTCCTCCGGCTGAGCTTGGAAGGTGGCATTGATTGCCTGAGCAATTATTTCAGGAGGCAACTCCTGGAACTCTGCCAGTCCACAGTAGGGCCTCTGGGAGCTTTGTAGTTCCACCGACTTTGCTTGGTCTGGTGGGTTGGCTTGCTTGAGCTGCTGAGGCCTTTCTACAAATGGCGGCCTCGCTGGGGTGACAGAGGCCTTAATTGGGGTCTTCGCGGGCTTAAGAAGTTGAGTTCTTTCCATGAGTAACGGCCTTGCTGACTAGGCAGGAGCTTTGGCTGAAGGTTCTGACACCTTGGCTTTGCCTTTGTTATCGGGCCGAGAGTTCTCTCTTATGACGATGCCAAGCTGACTCGACGTGGGACGGGCCTTGGAACTCTCTCCCGCGGCTTGGCTTCCTGGGTTCTGGACTTTAGGCCTTTTATAGGTGACCTTGCCTTTAGTGAGTAATGGAAATTCATCATTTTCCGCGGGCTCACTTGGCCGGGCTAATCGGGAGAAAGCCTCAGTTTCTCGCCGAACCTGTTGGAGAGTCTCTCTGGCGGCCTCTGCAAGATGCAACCTCGTCATGGAGTTCCCCTGAGTATCGACAACCCCTCTCTGGATGAGGGCTTCAATGAAGTCTTGAACCTCTGGGCATTGCCGAGTGGGGTGAGACACCCTTGCATGATACTTGCAATAGCGGGGGTGACTCTTGGCCGTCTCATTGTAATAAGACGGCGGGTCATGTGTCAGCACCCAGCCATCTTCCAGAAGCTTGTCAAAAATCTTCTCAGTGTCCTCCTTGGGGAAAGAACACTGGTGAGAGGGTCGCCACCCTGGATACCAGAGTGTGGACTTGGGCGATTGGGAACTGGCTCCCTGGGAACTAACTCCCTCCTCCTGCGGCTCGGGGAACTGGAAGGCTGCTGCAGCGTGAATGACGTTGACGGAGAAGTGAAGACTCCTTCGTGCATGCGGCTGCGGTGGGTCGACTAGAAATTCGCCCATATCCACCTTCCCTCGCCTGATCAAGTCTTCGGCGAGGTCCTTGAACGGCTCACAATTGTGGATAACATGGCCAACAATTTCATGATATGGGCAATAGCCCTGATGAAAAGCAGCACCTGGTGTCTGCTCCAGAGGTGACGGGCTAATCAACCCTGCCCGCTGACATGCAAAGAAGATATTAGGAGTTTTCTCCAAAGGGAAGGAGTATAACTTCTCTGGGAGCTCGACTTGAAGTGGAGCCTCCACGTCTTCCGGTGAGTCCTCCTCGTCTTCAGTTGAATCCGAGGACTCCTCAGAGAGCCAACCCCTGAGTGGGGCCCGACCGGCAGGTGATACACATGCCTCCCGTATGTGGGCTGGAGCTAACCCCCTGGCAAACGGGCCAAAAGGGAAAGTGGACAACTGCTGATCAATGCTTTCCAGGAACTGCAGCAGGCGCCTCTGTTCTCGTCGCAGTTGCCGAACTTCCCCTCGGATCTTCCGGATGGTCCTCCGCAGCGCTAAACATTCTGGGAATGGAGGAGGAGTGGCTCTGGAACCACCATTGGGCTGTCGACTTGAGGGCCCAGCTTCGGAGGTATTGGAGCTTGAAGCCATCCCCACCATATGGACCACGTTAGTCGACCGGTTCGATCGGCTCCAGTGATGAGGCTGAGGTGGGTCGACTGCATGGCCCAACATATTTACCAAGCCCTTTTGAATGAGCTCTTCCACTATGTCCTTGAAAATATAGCAATCGCCGATGGTGTGACCCAACCTTCGGTGATACACACAATAGGTAGGATCTTCTGTTTTGTCCACCTCTGAGGGCTTCCGCGGATCTGGCAGGGTAATGAGCTGCTCTTTCATGCATAGATCAAAGAGCATTTTAGTATGTTCTTTCCTGAAGGAATACGGCGTCTTCATGTTCTCCGCCAACCGAGACGCGCTTGCCTTGGCATCAAGCTTCTTGCCATTGCCTTTAGACTTTCCTTCCCCTTTATCTCCATTCGTCGGGGAGAAGTCGACGGCATTCACCTCCTTACCGCTAGTCAGACGGTCTTTGGAGGATTTGCCTTTGGCAGAAGCTTGTGTAGGGTGGTCAGCAAAGAACATCTCAATCTCCGCCACCACTGTATTCAACTGGTCAAAGCTTCTGGTGTTGGAGCCCAGAAGCTTTTCACTGACTTCTGCCGAGAGACCCCTGCGGCAGATGGTGATTGCATCTTCAGGCGTTGGAGGGTTATCGCAGCGCATGCTGACGTCCCTCCATCGCTTGATGAAATCTAAGGGTGTTTCACCCTTCTTCTGTCGAAGGGAACAAAGCTCTGCTAGGGAGACTTTGCGTTCGACCATTTGGAAGCGGTCGACAGACTTCTTTTGCATATCAGCCCAATAAGATATTGAATTGGGCTTTAACCTTGAATACCACTGGAAGGCGGTGCCAGTCAAAGACGTGGCGAAATACCGCAGCAAGTACGCCTCTTCCAGGGCTAATTCACCTATGGCCGTCATGTAATAGGACAGGTGTTCATGCGGAGAGCCCTGCCTGTTAAACTTCTGAAGTTTCGGGGCCTTCGGGTAATCTGGTGCTTGAATTGATGATGGAGGGGATAAGGCACGCTGTACAAATCAACGGTGGCCACACCCTCGCCATGTTGAGCGAACTTCGCTTCCACGATGCGCTCGATCATCTGCTTCTGTGCCATGAGGCTTTCTGCAGCAGGAGTAGCAGATGACCGTGCGTTGGCTTCATGCAGCGGGACTTCAAAGTCCACTGCCAGTGGGGGTCTTGCAGCGGTGACAGAGGCATTGGCTGCTGCTGGAATGGGAGAAGGCGGCTGATCCGCTCCAGCCGGTGCCGCCTGAGATGGGGCATGAACCTCCTTTTTGCGCAGGAGCGACTGTAGCAGGTTTTTGAGCTCTAGGTTCTCCCGTCGAAGCTCTTCCAATGTGGGGGCCCGTGGCTCTTCCCCCTGCTCTTCTTCGTGCCGGGAGTGACTGTCCCCATCAACACTGTGGACGTCTTCCTGGCGCTCTTCTTGCCGTGCCGGTTCAGGCTGAGATGTACCGGCGGCCGGCGCGGGACCCGGACCTTGACCTTCCCGAGTATTGAAGAGGCTGATTGAGTTCGCCCGAGGTGCCTTCGGGCTGTTTTTCGCCGGAGGTGGCGTAACAGGTGAACACTTTGACAGTGTCATCGGTCACCTGGACCACCCGCTTTTTCTTGGGCGGTTGTCGCTCCGACTTGGGCGGCCTCCCAAGTCTATCGAAGACAGACACTCGGGATGTGGCTGCTTGAGGTGAGCGATCCTCCTCCGTGTGTGTAGAACTAGCCCACGGGGAGGTCGGTCGCACTTTCTTGCCGGCTCCTCGGCGCTTTTGTCCCCGTAGGGGTTGAGATGTAAATCTCGCAGACGTCGAGGCCTCAGTGCTTGGCGGACTCCGCATCCGCTGAAGCTCTAACATGCGGAAGGGCTCCTCCGCCCTCGCGCGCCTTATGATTTGGGCCTCCTCCTTGGTGACCCAGATCTTCTTCAAATGGAGCTGGTGCTCCTCAATTGGGTTGCCCCCTGTCCTTGGACGGGGAGCTCGTGGCTTGGGCCGTTGCAGAGGGCCCTGGATCGCCGCCGATACGGTAGACTTCTTCTTCGCTCCTTTCTCCCGGACTTGCCGGAGGGGCTCGAAGTGATTGGAGGTAGAAATAGTCGGGACATGACGATCCCGGGGCAGGATCGGCTCGCCTCCATCGAGCCGAATGCGAATATCTCCGACAATTACAGTCTTACCGGAGCGCGAGACAGCCGCTTCGGGCCTTGCACCCTTAGGGCTACGACGTTGCCCCCATTGGGCAGGGGCGGCGGTGGTGGCACCCACCATAGGCATGGCGTCATCCTGACGGCGGCGGCGTTGCCCCCGTTGAGCAGGGGCAGCACCTCTGAGGGTGACCGCAGCAGGTTTGGCGGCGTTGCGGCGGCGGCGTTGCCCACGTTGAGCATGAGCGACGCCAGTAGTGATTTGATTGACCGAGAAGACTCGGCCAACAGTTAGGGCAGAAGGCCTAACACCTTCGGCCGTTGACGGAGCAGCCAATGGAGCTCGGCTGGTTGTTGGGATGAAGGGCTTGACACCCTTAACAATTGGGGAGTTGACCGGCTGGACCCGGCCAGATGCCGCAGCAGAGGATCTGACACCCTTGAGGACGGTCCCCTTGATCGGGCCAGCCCGACCGGTTGATGCAGTAGAGGGTCTGACATCCTCAGTGATTGATTCCTTGGCCGGGCGAACCCGACCAATCGACGAAGCCGAAAGCTTGACGCCCTCAGAGACGACCTTGTCGACCGGACTAACCCGGCCAGTTGCTGGGGCCGAAGGCCTGACGCCTCCGACAGTTGTCTTCTTAGCCGAGCGGACTCGACCAGCAATTGAGGTTGAGGGCCTGACACCCCCAGTGATGGTCTTGTTGACCGGACGGACCCGATCAGTTGATGGGGCCGAGGGCTTGACGCCCCCGACAGTTGTCTTGTTGACCGGGCGGACCCGATCAGCTGAAGCAGAAGGCCTGACGCCCTCAGAAGTCTTCTTGGCCGAATGAAACCGGCCAGTTGTTGGAGCAGAGGGTCTGACATCCTCAGCGACTGTCTTCTTGACCAGGCGGACCCGATCAGTTGATGGGGCCGAGGGCTTGACGCCCCCGAGAGTTGTTGCAGGCATGGCTGAACTGGCTTCAGCCACCGGAACCACGCCCAAGAAGAAGGGCGAGCCGACGACCGCTGGGAAGTCGCCGAAAACAAGTGGTGTTGCCAGGTAGACGATCCTGGCATGGTTGGCAATGATCTCGAGGCCGTAGGTGACGGCTGCCATCGCTGCTGCTGGTGTTGGTGGTGGTGGTGGTGCGTAGCACGAAAGGAGTGGCGTGCAGATGCACAAAGAGCTCTCAATTGAACAGAGAGATGTGTCCTCCTCTTCCCGTCCTATAAAAGAAAGAGGAGGGAAATCAGAACCTTGAAGAAGGTTTAGAGACTTTCTTTGATAGAAAGAAGAAAGGCGGGAAAAGTCCCACCGGGCGTGCCAGTCTGTTGGACACGGAATATTTTCAACGTAGGAAAAATAAAATAAATGGCATCTTTTTGAAAAGAGTCATTCCTCTACGTAGAGAGGTTTATTCCGTGGATGCGCATAGTATCAGACGATTTGGGTTCGAGTGCAGGACCTTTCCCCACTGACCGGAGTCAGTGTTGATTTACATCGGCCTAACGTCCGAACACCTTTGTTTGACTGTCAAAGAGGTCCCAAAAGGCTTCTACAAGGGTTCTGATGTGGAGGGCAGGCTCACTCGAGAGACTCTCCATGACCACTCATTTACCACCAACAAGTTAATAAAATTAGGGATAAGTCTGAGCAAAACCCTAAGATTTAGGAATAGAAACGCAAATATGCGAGAGCCATGGGCATTTTTGAAATGGAGAGAAGTTTTCTGGACCCCGAGAGTATTTTGGTAATTTTACCACCCCAGGGGTATTTTGGTAATTTTACCACCCCAGGGGTATTGCTGAAATTCCTGGGCTGGAATGGAAGTAGGACTGGATTCCTGACTTCCCAAGGCATTGAGGCCATTTTTGGAGGGTTTCAAGGGCTCTGAGGCCATTTTTAGGTCACAGGGGTATTTTGGTAATTTTACCAGACCCTAGACCTAGGTTTGAGATGATACCCGAGTGCTGGACTGAGCTGACAACACTTCCGGATCGAAGGAATGACAAGGGGCTTCATAGAAGGCACACATCTGTCAATTTGGCCGAAGGAGGGGTATATGTGCAATTTTGACAAGTCGGGGGTTTTCTTGTAATTTTCCCCAGTCAATGCATAAAGAAGACATATGAAGTCATAGATTGCATTTATGGCCCAAATGGGTACAAGGATTGTCGGCGAATTGTCAACTGTACAAAGATCCGCACCAACGCGGGAAGTAGGGGCGTAGCCCGAATTACAAAAGATTGCAGGGTATAACTACAAATTACATGACTTTTGTCTCTTACGGTCCCGGGGAGGACATTTTTATAATTCCGTCATTATAGGGATAGAACCACCTGACTTAGTCGTCCCGGGACGTAAAGACATACAAAATATGGCCCGCTGAGGGGCATAATTACAAACATGGCCCGCTGAGGGGCGTAAATGTAAATATACCCCGTAGGGGCATAAATATAAGACCCGGGGACTTACCCCACACGGGCCGAAACAAACAAACAAACTCCAAGTGCTGGATGCTCCGAGTGCCAGAAGTGCTTCGTACGTAACTCTTCTGTTCTCTGCGTGTACCATCCTCCTCCACTTGGACCCTTAGGGTCTATTTATAGAAGGCGGGAGGGCCCAGAGGGGTCAAACGAACAAAATTGCCCCGATTCTGTCAAGGTGGGGTGGCAAGAAGCCATTTTGACCCCTCTGGCCACCAAAAAAGGCCAAATGACCCCTCTGAGGGGGTTAAAAAAAAACTTCTTTTTTTTTGAAAAGCCCGACCCCGGAGGGGGGAACCCAGGCGGAGTCGCGCGACCCCGGGACAGGAACGACCCTGCGGGGTCGCGCGACCCCGGAGTGGGCGCGACCCCGCGGGGTCGCCCGACCCCGCGGGGTCGCCCGACCCCGCGGGTGGACCCGGCGGGGTCGCGCGACCCCGCGGGGCCACCGGGCGGGGTCGCGCGACCCTGCGGGTGGGCCACCTGGCGGGGTCGCGTGACCCCGCGGGTGGGGCCACCCGGCGGGGTCGCACGACTCCCCGGGCGGACCGACGGGGTCGCGCGACCCCGCGGGTGGACCAGCGGGGCCGCGGCCTCCCTTTTTTGACC
Organism: Amorphophallus konjac; assembly: GCA_022559845.1. NCBI lineage: Eukaryota > Viridiplantae > Streptophyta > Magnoliopsida > Alismatales > Araceae > Amorphophallus > Amorphophallus konjac. Next base: position 356,761,208 of record CM040118.1, read on the forward strand.
CGGGAGGGGTCGTTTGACCCCCGGGCGTGCTCCTTGGCTCCTCCTCGCGCCGCTTCGCTCCGTTTTCGTCGTCCCGGGTTGGAGAAGAACCGTGGTGAAGCTATAAATCCCGGTGAGATCGCTCCTTCGCCGCGTGGCAGCATCACGTCCGCAGAGGGAGCATTGTTTGTTCGTCTAGTCGCTCGTCGCCGCGTAGGGAGGAAGCTTTGCGCCCGTCTGTGCCGTGTGATACACTTGCTCGGCTACTCTGACCGGTATACACATGTTTCTTCCTTGTTAACCTTCTTGCCGCGACGTCGACCATGATAATATTGTTGGATCAATAGACCCTAAATCACGGAGATACTCCGTAGTTCGACGATGTTGACGATACGTCATCCTTGTCGTCGAACGTTGTATAGCAACAATTTCTCAAAGTAACTTGAGATAATTTCGGGTGCAACAGAGCCGCACATCGCAAAGATGCAAGATCAAGGGAGCCATCACTACTGAAATGAAGGATGTCTATACCAGCACCCCTTGCTAGAGCATTTAGATATTCTTGAACAGAGGATTGGAAAGGCACAGGCAGACGAGTAATGGATCCTTTTGCATCTACTCCCCGACTCATGCTACTTGAGCATATGTATTCCATCTCTTTCAAGAACTTGAATGGCTTATCCTTTATGATCTTATATTCAGGACATCTCTGACAACAATGGGAGACAATGATATATTCGAAGACGAGTGAGTGGTGTCTAAATGGAGATTTAAATTGGACCAAAATTTAAATATAATTACCTCAATTAGCTCCTCCCAAGCTCCTTCATATCCAGGCACAGGCATGTGGGCCATTGGATCCCAGCCCCACCCGCTTTTCCTTAACAATTGGTCATATAAGGTGTACAATTTTTTTAACGTTTTTCACCGATTGTATAATTGGTCCCTATCATAATCCAAATTAGTCCTTGCATTAAATATGGGTACACACTCATTCCAAGCTTGTGGCTTGAAGGTCCCATTTGATATGTTATTTTTATCATATTGATCTATCAACAGCTCCGACAACTTCCCATCATGAAAGTCTGTCCAATTCGGTGCACGGCCCTTTCCTTTTCAGACGCTCGACGATGACCCTTTAAAAACATGAGAACATAATAGATAAGAACTAATAAACAATAAGGCATAACAAGTCCAACTATTGATGGAGCATCTTAATTCCCAAGTCTCTGAAAAGGTATCATAATATCAACAACACTAAGGCGCATCTTATTATAATATCATAATATCAACTATCAATTTACTTTGTATCCAAGAAACTAAGATGGATTATTTAGACAGTGAGCAAATTAAAAACATAGGTGGTTTAAAGCTGAGAGCTTTGAGGAAGCTGTCAACCAGTTTACCATTTCAGTGAAATTTACAGTTAAAAACAGTGGGTTTAGATGGAGATTTATAGGTGTTTATGGGCTGGTGCTCAATGAAGAGAGTTTTTTTCCCCCCAAGACTTGACAGATCTTTGTACCATAATGAAGCATGGTGTGTGGTTGGAGACTTTAATGATGTTAGATAGCCAGAGGAGAGGGTTAACCAACAGAGTAGGACCCTTGAAATGGATTTTTTTTCAACAATGGGTTCAAGCTTCTGAGTTTACAAAAGTGCAGACCGATTCCCTTTTCTATACTTAGGCAATCTCAGTCGAAGCTGGACAGAATCTTCATAAATGTGCCTTGGCAACAAAAGTAATGTCAGACCAATCCCACTTTTACTCGCTAATTCTGAGAAGGTCATTTGAGGGTCTTCAGATATGAAAGGGCATGGCAGACTTATGAGAACTTTGACACCCTAGTAGCTGGTTGGTGGTTGTTTACATGTGGAATTAGGTAGGGTGATGAGCTTTTCCTTCACACATAGATCAAAGAGCATCTTCGTATGCTCTTTTCTGAAGAAGTAAGGCACCTCCATACGCTCTACTAATATAGCTGTTGCAACCTTGGCATCGGGTTTTTTGTCATTACTCTTTGATTTTTCTTCCCCCTTATCTCCATTCGTCGGAGAGAAGTCCACAGATTTTACCTCCTTGTTGCTGGCCGAGCGATCCTTGGAAGATTTACCTTTGGCGGCAGTATGTGCTGGGTGATTGGCGAAGAACATCTCAATCTCTGCCACCACCGTGTTTAGCTGGTCGAAGCCTCTAATGTTTGAGGCCAAAAGCTTCTCACTAACTTCTGCCACTAGGCCTCTGCGGCATACGGTGATCCCGTCTTCGGACGTCGGAGGATTATCGCAGCGCATGCTGACGTCCCTCCATCGCTTGATGAAGTCTAACGCGGTTTCACCCTTCCTCTGTCTGAGGGCACAGAGTTCCGCAAGAGATACCTTGTGTTCGGCCGTTTGGAAGCAGTCAACGAACTTCTTCTACATATCAACCCAATCAGCCACTAAGTTGGGGTTCAGCCTGGAATACCATTGGAAGGCGGTGCCTGTAAGGGATGTGGCGAAATATCGCAGAAGATACGATTCTTCCAATGCCAATTCACCCATGGCCGTCATGTAGTAGGCCAAGTGTTCATGCGGCGAACCCTGTCCATTGAACTTCTGCAGTTTTGGGGCTTACGGGCAACCAAGCGGAAGTTTCTTGAACTGGTGGTGGAGGGGATATGACACACTATATAGATCAACGGTGGCCACGCCCTCACCATGTTGAGCAAACTTCGCCTCCACAATCCGTTCGATCATCTACCTTTGAACCATTAGACTTTCGGCAGCAAGAGTGGCAGATGATCGCACACCTCATGTTGCGGAGCTTCAAACTCTGCCGCTACCAGTAACTTTGCCGCGGTAATCGAAGCATTGACTGTGACTGGAATGGGAGGGGGCTATTGTTCCACTCCAATGGGTGCCTCTTGAGGTTGAATAGGGACCTCCCTTTCACGTAATAATGCTTGCAAGAGGTTCTTCAACTCTTGCTTCTCACGTAATAGAAGGTGGGAAGTCATCGGGGTCGATCCACCCCGTACGGGATGGATAGGATTTGAAATGACCCCGAGCGGGTCTCTTCTTTTTTTTTCCTTCCTTTTTTTTTGTTCCGAGAGAGAAAGTGGGGCAGCTGGGTCAATTGACCCCAGGGACCCCACCCGAGGTCAAACGACCCCGGGTAGGCCGCGCGGGGCCTGCTCGGGGTCATTTGACCTCGGGCGAGTCCCGTAGGGGCCGTCTGACCCCAAGCAGGTCCCCCCGGGGTCGGACGGGTCTGTCCGAAATCGGACGACCGCGGACAGGTCTATCCGGGGTCGGACGACCCTGTGCGGGCATATCCGTCCGACACAGGACAGGTCCCCCCCGGGCCTCCTCCTTGTATAAACCATGTCGCCACATATGTTTTAGCCCTTTTGCTCACAACAAGCCGCATGGAGAGAGGAGGAAGCGCATCTCTTGTTCGGTCGTTGTCTTCTCCGTGCCATCGGCCGAAAGGAGGAGGCTTGTGCTCGTCCGAGTTGCATGATACACGTGCATTGGACTTCTCCGAAGATGTGTACACCCTCTCTTCCGCCCTCTTTCTTTGCTGCGAGATTTTTTATCTTTCACCTCGAACATCCGGGGGATGAATTCTTGCTTCTCGGGGTTCACCCGGAACCACACGACCCTAACAGTCGTTGTAGATTTAATCCGGCTCTCAACCACCTCGATTGCTGCAAGGGGTCTGCAATTGAGATAATAAATAGGCCATAAAGTCCCGTCATGCGGAAATATTCCACGGAGTGGCAACATGCCAATTATAGAACCTCGACCCACTCGAGGGAGATGTCTCAATTTGTTCGAAAAAAAATAACGGGTGCAACAGTGACAAATGCCTTGGTGGAAAAAGGGTTGTCACCTGCAGCATCTACTTCCCATGCCCATGCTTTGTGGGCCCAGATTCCCTGCTAGAACCATCCCACAGCTAATCAATGCCACTGGCCTGCCCTTGTCAAAGACCTTTTTTCTTTTTATTTATTGATTTTTTGAGAAAACATCCACAGCAATCCTAGTCCACTGGGGACAACTGGGATCGGCCATGGATTGCCCAGATCACTCCAGGATCCGCCAACCCCATTGGTTCTGCATGACAATCCTGATTCCAACCTTAAAAAACTGGATGAGAGAATACTTCTAAACTTAATGAGAGAACATGTGCCATAAAACCTAGGTGAACAAATACTCAAAGAAACAGGATAAAAGACCTGATTTGGATAGACTGTTGGGCAATTTCTAAACAGTTCTTGGGGCACAATATCCATCTTGCTATGAAATCTGAAATGTCTATCATGGTTGAACAACACCTCTTAATGGATATAACCCATGGTTCCATGACTTTCGGTAGCCAAGTGCCAACTCCTACCATTCTGTCCAATCCAATCACAGTGTGCAAGCAGTAGGCCCATAACCTAAACAACCCCTGCACGAGAATTAGAAGGATGAGAAGCAATGAATGCCTACCCAATCAGAGTATGAAAGTAGTTCGCCCATAACCTAACCAAACTCCCACACTTACGAATGAGAAGGATGAGAAGCACGGAAGGCCTCTGCATCTGGTCCCATCATCTTCAAGTTCCGACTGAATTTTGCCATATATAATGTCTAGGAGGAACACTAGATAGTTATAGCCATTTAGTCAAAATATTTTCATATATGGAACTGATCACTTGATTCTGAAACTTATTTCATCAATATTAGGCAACTGCCAATACATTGGTTGATTTGCTTGCTGATAAATAGGCCACCTTCATAGAAGACTTGGTGATGAAAGGGTAGGCATAGCAAAAATACAGATGCACTTGAATGGGAACTGGATCATGGGGGAATAATTTTCATTTAGAAAAGAAAAGAACTTCCATTACAAATGCTGAAAAAAATATGGGCATACTTATAGCCAATATTTAAGTTTAATAAATAGTCATCACAGACAACTAAAGCATAATTCATTAGTAAATTGTATATATATAACACATATATACATATTATGCTCTAAGATACAAACCCAATGAGCCAGGATTCAGCCATCCTCTCTGCTATGCATATTGCACGAAAAAAATAGATAATCCACAGCCACCATAATAGAAACATTTTGACATATCAGACATACCATAACAACAACAAATCTATCAGTTGTAGGCTCTGGTCCAATGTGAGCGCCTGAACAAGAAAAATGAATGCAGATGGGTCAAATTGACATGTGACCAGAAAACATAACTCAAAAGAAGAATAGAACTAGATGCTTTTAAGCCAACCTGGATAGGTTGACCTTAGCAAATGTTTTATAAATGTTGTTTTCCCGGTAGAATATTGACCTAACAGCATAACCATTGGCTTGGCATCAAAATCACTATTTGTCTGCAAAAGAAATAATTACTGAACATTTCATTGAGTATTTTAGGCATCAACAGTCTTCACAATAGATATGTGAATACAGATGATAAAATTTAAGAAACTGAAGGATCAAATGGATAGTATTGCATAAACTATGAAAAAAAAGTGTAATAAATTACAACCATGTACCTACTCACCAATAAAGGGGAAACAAAATCATTAAACCGATATGTCACTTCCAAGGGCTTTAGTTTTTCAATATATAATCTCTTCAAGCCATCAATAATTGATGTAACTGAATTCAATGGTACCTTGACAATAAATGCCAATTAAAAGAATTATAAGCATTTGTGGTAAGGCAGCACAAATTGGAATAATAACCCATCATCCTGGAGATATCCACCTTTTGTATGATAACTATGTAGCACTCTTTATCAACAATGAGGCAAGGTTTTCAATATCCTAGCAGAATTTACAAAGGCAAACATTTCTCATACTGAGCTGCATCCAAATGAAAGCTAGATTTGAGTATCTCTGGCAAGTCAGCACATTTCTCCTAAAATGTGATAACATTTCATGAAAAATTAATAATATCGCATGGGAACACCAATGTTTCAAACATCTGAACACTCATGAATGAAGAGATCTATGCATATTTGCAAAATTACTACACAAACAATTTCAAATAACTCCGCATTATTTACGAGATAGCAGAAATATGACAGTATTAATGCTTGAAAGTGCCTTTCATTAAGTGCATCAGTGTCTATGACTTAGATGACATAACCTGAAATACACAGCGTGTTGTCCACACAAGGTTTAAGAAATCAGTCTGGCTCTATAAATAGATTGTGTCATTGTGAGACCATGGAATTTTTCACGTAGGAAAAAAAATAAATAAATATGTTCTTTTTGAAAAGAAACAGTTCCTCTATGTGTAGAGGTTTATTCCGTGGGTGCGCATTGTATCAGACGATTTGGGTTCGGGTGCTGGACCTCCCCCACTGACCGCAGTCAGTGTTGATTTACATCGGCCTAACGTCCGAACACCTTTGTTTAACTGTCAAAGAAATCCCAAAGCCTTCTATGGGGGTTCTGATATTGAGGGCAAGCTCGTTTGGAGGGCTCGCAATATCCACTCACTTACCACCGACCAACATAATGACTGAGTTAAGATTTCAACTGAGGCCTCTCATATTTAGGCAAAACCCTAGAATTTAGGGGTAAGAAAATGATTTAGTGGAGGCCGTAGGCATATTTGAAGTCACGGGAGGTTTCCTGGACCCTGGGGGTATTTGGGTAATTTTATACTTCCAGGGGTATTTTGGTAATTTTACCAGGCTAGGGGTATTCCTGAAACTTTTGGGTTGGAAAAAAAAGTAGAACCGAGTTCCTGACTTTCCAAGGTGTTGAGACCATTTGTGGAGGGTTTTTAAGGGCGACTAGGTCATTTCTAGGTCATAGGGGTATTTTGGTAATTTTACCACACCCTATATAGACCTGGGTTTGAGGCGGCCCCCAAGTGTCGGACTGGGCTGACAACCCTCTCGGACCGAAGGAATGACAAGGGGCTTCATAGAAGGCATGCATCTGTCAATTGGGCCGAAGGAGGGGTATAAACACAATTTTCACAAGTCGGGAGTTTTCTTATAATTTTCCCGATCGGTGTACAAAGAAGCTTTGTGGAATACATCAGACACATTTTATGGTCCCAGTGGGTACAAAAGTTGTCGGCGAGTTGTCAACTGTACAAAGATCCGCACTAACGCGGGAAGTAGGGGCGTAGCCCCAATTACAAAAAGTTGCAGGGTATAACTGCAAACAACAGGACTTTCTGTTTCTCACGACCCCAGGGGGGATAATTCCTCCATCGTAGAGGTGGAACTACCTAATTTTGCCGCCCCGGGACGTAGAAACTTACAAAGACGGCCCGCTAAGGGGCATAATTACAAAAATACCCCTTAGGGGGATATACACAAGACCCGGGGACTTACCCCTCACAGGCCAAGACATACAAAACAAATTCCTTGTGCTGATTGCTTGGTGCTCCGTATGTCTTCGTAGATGTCTCCTATGTGTGGACCCTTGGGGGTCTATTTATAGAAGGTAGGAGGACCCACCCTGACACAACCGTGAGGATTTGCCTCAGTTTTGACAAAAAAAATGAGTTTTGGCCTCAATTCTGTCAAGGTGGGGTGGCAAAAATATTTTTTGACCCCTCTGCCTCCTTTTTTTTCTTTTTTTTTTAACCGGACCGGGGAAGGGGGGGTGACCCGGCCGGGTCACTTGACCCCGCTGGTGGATCCGGCGGGGTCGCGCGACCCCGCTCGGGCCGCGCGCGGACCCCGCTGGGCTCCCGCGGGTGGCTGCGACCCCCCCCTCCGAGCCTTCGCGTCTAGAGGGGTCATTTTACCCCCATGCAGTCCTTTTGACTCCTCTCCGCGCCTTTTTGCTCCGTTTCTGTCAACCTGGGTTGAGGAGAAGCCGTGGTGGAGGGTTTATAGCCTGTGGAGGCCCGTTCTTCGCCGCATGGCAGTCGTTCGTCGGTGGAGACTTGCGCAGGAGCAGAGGATCGTCTTGTTTGTTGTTTGGTTGTGCGTCGTCGCGTGGGGGGGGGGGGGAATCTTTGCGCCCGTCCGTGCCGTGTGATACACTTGCTCGGCCACTTTGACAGGTATGCACGTGTATTTTCCTCATTAATTTCCTTGCTGCGACGCTGTTTGTGGTTGTGAGTTGTCGGGTCAATAGACCCTAAATCACGGAGATACTCCGCAATTCGACGGTGTTGACGCTACGCCATATTTCCGTCGGTTGTTTCATAATAAAATTCTCAAAATATTTCGAGAAAAATTTCAGGTGCAACAGTCATCATATGAGAATTTGTGGAATATAAGCAAAATAACTTAGCGACTTGCTACTGTGAATGATACATAATAAAGATACAGAGGTAATCAGACCAAACTTGAATTTCAAGAAACTGAATCAGTTCAAGCTCTTGATCTGCACATTCCTGCTTACATTGATCTTTGCTAATATAGTATAAGTTCTTATATGGCAACCACCAGTGTCCGGTACTCAACATGAGATGTATCATCGATTTTGGCAGTAATCATTTTATTGCATTTATGTTGCAAAATGAGATGTTCATTCAAAGATTTAAATGTTCAAAGCTTATCCAGAACCAATATACCATCACATGAGAATTTCTGTGTCGAGGATATGAAAGATCATAAATATTTTTCCTTTTCTTGACAAGGGAAATACCTTTTTTGAGGATTTTGAGGAAAACCACTTAATTGTTTGTGGTGGTGGAGGCTGAGTGATTGCTGCAATAATAACCGCAACAAATTAAATGCTAGACAGATGAAAGACATTATCTCCCTGAAGACATGACCTCTTACCATCTAACTCAGGCTCTCTTTTCTTGGGTGAGGGCTTATTTTTCTGAGAACAAATCCATGAGCATTAACAAGGAACCAAGGGAAAAAAATCACAATGCCAAGATAGAATGGCAATCTTACAGCTAACAGTGCGTCCAACCCTTCCATTACAGGAGGCTTTAAGTTCTCCAAGTCAACTGTAGTATATGTACAATATGTTAGCCAAAATATGTAACTAAATCTGCAAGATTCCCAACAAAAACCATTCACAGCACTGTTTTATTAGTTACCTTCAGAGGATAGAATTTCCTGAGTGATACCATGCCCCGCTTGTGCTAGGGCGACAAGCTGCAAATTTGAAAGATGATTTCATCAAGTATTAAGTAATGATAATTGACTAACAAGAACTTCTAAACTAAGTAAATCTCATGACCTGCATTGCTGCAATGAACTCTCTGAAATCAAGATAGCCTTGACGTTTAGAGTCAGCAATTGCCCAAACCTTCAGAAAGTATTCAAACCAGATTGACGAATAAGAGACATATATTAGGAGGCACATAAACATGGCATTATAATCTTGTTAGAGAATACAACAAACAGAAAAGGGAATTCGAATCAAAATGCGTTTTTTTTCTGTGTGGGTGGGGTATAGTACCAGAATTTGTATTAAAATGAGAAAAAGAGAATGAAGTGTAAGTATATGAAAAGGACTAAGTAACATAAGTCCCTCTACACATGAGGACACCTAGACAATATCACCCAAATTCCTTCCCAAAAGTCAAAAAGTGAAGAGGAGGAAATATGCACATTACATAAGAGTATAGCCCATTCCCTAACCTGATTACAAATGAGAGAAGTGATCACTTCAACTGTTGCACCCTTTATTTTTCTCGATTTAATCGAGGCATGCTTCCTCAAGCCAATCGAGGTAATCTACATCTAGGGACAAGTGAAATACGGTGCAAAGCCAACTCTGTCATTCCGTGGAGTATCTCCACACGTTGGGGTCTATAGACCTGACCTCATCCCGAATTATAAATTCCTCGCAGCAAACGAGGCGATTAAGGTGCAAGCAAAATCAACAACGACCGTCAAACGACTTAGAGCCAAGTGTCTTGTGGGTCCATGCGAACTCCCGGATTTCAGGAACTCCCACAGGAGGTCCGGGACCAAGCAAAGCTACACCGCAGCAAGAAGATGCGCAGGTGGAGAGGTTTACCTACCAACGGAGAGTCCGGCACGTGCGTGCGAGACGTCCCCGGCGGAAGGAAACTCCTCCCCTCAGTCAACTGCACAAAGGAGACCAAAGAACAAGCAGAGGAGAAGTCTTTACTCCATTCCACGCGTCCGGCTGCAGTGAAACGACAAGAAGAACAGGACCGCGGGGAAATAAAGGGGGTGGACCCCTTTTTGGGCGCGCCCGGGGTCAAACAGACCCGCGGGGGGCCTATTTGACCCCGGCGGGACTCGGTGGGATCAAACAGACCCCAGCGTGGTCAATTTGATGGGGTCAATTGACCCCGGTAGACCCACTCGGGGTCAAAGTGACCCTTGCGGGGTCAGTTTGACCTCGATGGTCCCGCCCGGGGTCAAGCCGACCCCGCAGGGGTCGTCCGACCCCGGTGTGACCCCATCGGGGTCGTGCCCCCCCGCGGGTGGGGCAGTCCCCACTAGGGTGAAACCCTCCTTTTTTTCTTATTTTTTCCACCCCGTTGGATGTCCCCGGGGTCATTTTAACCCCCGGACCCTCTATTTGACCACGGTGGATCCCCACCTTCTATAAATACCCTCCCCCCCCCCGGGTTTGAAGAAAAGAGACACGAACACAGAGACAAAAAGAAAGAAGAAGAAGAGACGTGCACGGAGCTCTCGACTTGTTCTTTTGTTTGGCCCATTCCGGGGTATGAAAATATAAATGCCCTTGGATTTTGTATTTATGCCCCTAACGGCTGTGTTCTTTTGTGCAGCCCGTCCTTGGGTATTAAATATATAAGTACCCCAGGTCTTGCATATATGCCCCTAGTGGCTCTGTATGGTTGTTTTTCTATACCCTTGGACGACAAAGTAATGTATATGTAATCTCTCGAACTAATGGTGAATTACAGAAATGCCCTTCCCAAAATTGCAAGGAAACTCATAAAGTCCTGTAATTGCAATTATACCTTGCAAGTTTATCAAATGACGGCTATGCCCCTACATCCAGCGTTTGTGTGGAAATCTACTGTATACTCAACAATCTGCCGACAACCCCTTTGTACTCACACAAATTATCGATGTATCAACTATGTTGTGTACACTTATGTGATTGCGTACAAATCTTGGCTGCCAGTAAAATTGTGTATACGCCACTGCCTCGTTAGGGATGGTCATGTGTGCACTCCTTTCCAACCAAAAATTTGTTCTGACACTCGTGGGTGCTAACTAACTATGTTCACACCTGGGTATCGCTAAACCCTAGCCATTAGCATCCGAAGAACAAATTACTAAAATACCCCTGGAGTCCAAAAACGAACAAACAACTTCCAAATCTTCCACAAATCGCCCGAGTGCCCCTGGAAGACAAAGAGAGTGCCCAGCCACTCACGTAGCCCAAAAATAGCACAGTTCCCCTGGCCTGGTCCTAAATCGCCAGAATGCCCCGTAGAACCCGCAAAATGACCAAAATACCCTTGGGATCCAGAAACTATCAGGACGCCCTAACATGTCTTCGGCCTCCTGTAGATCACACCTATGCCTTCAAACCCTAGGGTTTTGCCAAATTAAACACAGCCTTAGTTGAAACCCTAATTCCTTTAATAGTAGTTGTTGTTGTTGATGAACGGGAGATGCATTGCGAGCCATGCAAACGAGTATGCTCTTGACATCAGAACCTATGTGGGGGACTCTAGGACTTTCTTTGATAATTAATCAAGGGTGTTTAGACGTTACCCCGATACAAATCAACACTTACTGCGGTCAGTGGGGAAAGATCCAGCACTCGAACCCAAATCGTCTGATACGAAGCGCATTCACGGAATAAACCCAACACAGGCTATTTATACAACCCCTATATGTGCATCTTTACAAATTTCCCCTTTTTGTGTTAAAAGGCTCAGCGAGAAATTGATAAGACCCAGTTCTTATAAAATATTCTGTGACCAACATCCACAGTTCTAGTTTCTTTGCAGAAGATCCTTGCATTCCTCTCACCTCATATGGCCCATGGGGTAGTGTGAAGGATCAGCCACCATACTTTGCGATCACCCTTGAGTCTCCAAGATTGGTTCCATACAAAAAGGAGATCATCCACACCAGTTGGGATATTCTGCACACACTAGAGCTTGCTAACCACATTATCCCATATCCCCCGTGAAAAGGATTGACATAACGATGATCCAAGTCTTCCTCCTCCTCACCACATAAATAACAAGTAAGGTTGATGCCGTTGATGAAGGAGGTGAGCCAATCACAAGTGGGGATTCTTCTAAGAGGGATTCTCCATATGAGGACAAATACCTTCTTAGGACCCCTTAGGGCCCCACAACTGTGTACCCAGCGGGAACCAAGTGCTGCCATCATGGATAAAGTTGTATACTAACCTACTGAAGTATCTCCTACTGTCTATCGTCCAAGGCCAGGATAATGTATCCCTGACATATGGTCCTTCCCTGTAAGAGTTCTAAGAGTTTTGCTAGTTGGTTCACCTCTACATCCTGTAAATCTATCCAGAAGGATAGGTTTCAATCTTCACCCAAGACATGCACCTAGAAAAGCTAAGCTACTAAGGCCGATGGTAGAGAAGCCCTTCTGTACAACTATTGGAATTTGACTTTGAGGGGTTGCATGCCAAACCACACTGTCTTTCCAGAATAAGCATGATTGGCCATTTTCAATGCCCCTGTAAGTGCCACATCATACAAAATCCCTGGCCTGCAGGCTGCCACTCCAGACATAGGAGAGGTGAGAGGAATGGCACAAGGCAAAGGAACTTGACATCATCTTAGGTTTTCTAACTTCCTCCTGAGGAGGCTGCATTTCTCACTTACAGTATGCACATACGAAACCATCATGTTTTCCTCTGGAGTATAGATTTTGCCATCAGGCTTCTGCTAGAATTGTTAGAGGAGGTGCGTAGCCTTATGGTAAACTACAAGAGGACCTTGATGGTGGGGATGAACATGAAGCACAGGCACATTATGAGAGCAATAGCTTTCCTAGGCTGCAAGAGAGGTGACAGTCACTTACTTAGGACTCCCATTGGGGGCAATTACTAGGAAGTTTAAAACTAGGTTGGCGAGATGGAAGGGAAGAGTTCCCTCATATGGCAGCAAATTGGTGCTTTGTAGACAATGCTAGATAGCCTCCATACCTACTTCTTGTCGCTATTCAAGATCCCTACGATGGTGGCGGGGAAACTGGAGGCCATTTGGTATAGCTTCTTTCGGCATGGGAATGGGGAGAAAAGCAGGGGTTGGCATGACATAAAATGGCCAACGATTTGACAGAACAAGGAGGAATGTTGGGGCCTAAAGAATATCGAACACTTTAATCTGGCTCTCTTGGGCAAATGGTCACGAAAACCTTCCAGACATAAGAAATTGCTCCTACAGCACGATCGAAAGGGCGAAACAAACGGAAGGTAATTCTTCACGATGTGGCAACACCAACAGCAAGAGTGCACCCGAGTGATAGTAACAAACAGGGAAGGAAAATAAATAAACAAATAAAATGAACCAGCGTTGTATGGACCTGCTTAAGCTCGGCCCTGGACAGCTTCGACATGGCGAAGAACTTGATCGCATCCGCCCCCGTGATACGGCCATCTCCATCTGCACACGAACCACAGGTTCACGACACGTAGAACGTCACAATTACAACTACTAGAATCTTACTAGTGTAAGCAGACATGCAATCATGGATGGGGTATGAGACGACGGAAAAAGGAAGGGGGGAAACGGGAAGAGGAGAACCTGCATCGGCGCAGGAGAACCAATCGAAGTAGATCTGCTGGTTCTCCCTCGAGCATGAACTGATCGGTGCCTCCAGGATCTCCATCTGCTCTACCTGCCCCCCGGGGGGGAAGAGAGAGAGAGAGAGAGGCCAGGATTTCTGCCGATTTTTTTTGGGATTTACATTTTCAAATCCACCGCATCAAATGGGTTGGGGGATCAGATCTCCGTTGCGGCGCCTGCGCCCCCCACGAGCACCGAAACGGTATGAAGAAGATGTCACATGACGGAGCATTCCTCACTCTTCTTTTTCATATAAATAAATAAATAAACAGTTAATTCTGTTAGCGCTTTAACCGTAGCTTTCTTTGGAAGAAGTTTGGGGCTTCTCTTTTGGCCCGGCAACATGAAAGACACGCCGATGACGAGCAACCTTTTTGGTTTTTCCTTAGGTGCTGTTTCTTATCGGGACTAGGCCAGGTTATCTCTATTTTATCCCCGCTCACCGTTTGGTATAGCTCAAAATCACATGGATATACTGAGTTAAGCAAAATCAGATTAACCTCAAAATCTCATTTTTTTTCCATGGATAACTCATTCCAAGTTTTACTTGGAATGAGTTACCCCCGATCCCCAACCCTGTTTCATCCCCCGAACGACCTCCTCCCCATGCCCTCGCCAATCGCAATGTTTCCTCCCCTCTCACGCGAGTGCTCTCTACCTCCCCTCTTTCGCCTCCGTGCTCTGCAGCCGAGATCATCTTCGATCGACTCCAGCCGACTCCCTCCGAAGGTTTGCAGGCCTCTCGCCACCGGCTCCGGCTCGTGCCATCCGTCGATTGTATTCTTTCTCCCCTCTCGTGATTACCCTAGCAATCGTGCTCCCCGGTGGATGTCTTCCCTCTGCTGTGCATCGCCTCTTCATATCGTCGCTCGTGGACCTCTCCCCTTTGCTGGTCATGGCTTTCGATCATCTCCGGCCAGCTCCTTGTGAAGCTTGATCTCCTCCAGCGATCGTCTCTGACTCGTGCCCTCGCTCCACCGCACTGTTTCTCCCCTCTCTTGTGATTAATTGTGCGTGAAGAGGCGTAATCTCGCGCTGATCCGGAGCCGTAAGATATGGGAGGAATCTTTTGATCACGGTCACCACGTTTGTATGAATTGTAAGGCACGAAACGGATCAGAGGTGTCCAGGGAGGATTCCCTGGGGATAACCCCCTGATGCTTAAGTCAGCAAATGTGATAGAGCATGAAGGTGAAGAGAAAAGGTAGGAGAGAGGGGGCGCGAGATTATTCTCTACCAAAAAGTGTGGTGGTTTTCTCTCAGGACCATTATCCTTCCTCTCAGGGGGTCTCCTTGGAGTTTATATAGCAATCCGTTTAACGTAATAGTCCAGGGAGCTAAGGGGGCTTCGGGGGGGGGTTACGTCCTTATAGTGGGCTCATTATGGCGTAAGGACTTTTGCCCTCCCATATCCTTTGGAGTTCCTTGCTCCTGCTGGATGCGTAACGAACGCTGGGATGAGCTTCCGACAGTCGGTTCGAGCCCGAGGCGTTCGTTCGGGATTTTGTCCCGAGCGATGAGTGTATAGCTCGGGTATGCCATATCGGATCCCTGCAGGGGATCTCTCGACCGTTCTGTCACTCGGACTTCCGGACCTGAGGGCCGCCTAGGAAGTGCTGCTCCGAGTGGGTTTTTGGGCTTGAAGTAAGTGGGCCCAAAATAGGGTTGTCACTTTGGGGAGTTGGGCCTGCTTTGGTCGTATTGGACCTAGTTGAGCCGTGCTCTCGGATTGTTGATTTTTCCCCTCTCCACTTGTCCCCCTCCTACTCCCGAGCCAAGATTGGGCTCGGATGAGTAGTAGTTATGGGAATGACATTGGTGGTTCGGTTTGGGTGGGGAATTATCTCCGACAGGGGCCACTTAAATGCGGTTGTCTCGAGAGTTTGCCTGTAATGATGACTATTTTGAGTTTATGCGAGGAACCCCCTCCTTAGGTTTCGGAACGTCGCGCCGTTTCCCGCCAAGTTCATGGGGGGATAAATATTGTGCGTGTTTGCGTTCCAAACCACCTTCGTTTAGGGTTTTCTTTTTCCACCGCATCAGTATTTCGGAAGGGCTCATGCGCCATGAGAGAGATCGGGAAGAGCAGCGTCTTGCGGAGGCCTTTACAGAGCTAGCGGAGATTATGGTGGCTGCGATTCACCAGCTTCCACCTCCTCCTGAATTGTCCGACTGATAACTTTATATTTTCACAAGATTTCCATATATACTTGGGAGAATATTCTAAGTAAATTGTTGATTATGTGTGAAAATGTTCACAAAAATAGATTTTTTATTAACACTTGAGCTTTCATGAAAATTGATAAATATTTGGGAGTAATTCATAATGAGTGCATATAGGTGAATAAGATTTACATTTGATTAATATGTTGTGTTAACAACATTATATATAACATATGCATTCTTTTAAATGGCAGGTTGTTGGTGTAACACATGCATGATGGTCATGTTAGCTACAAATGGGTTGGATGAGGCACATAAGAGCATCACGTGCATGGCAAGGCAATATGCATTACAAGACTTTTGGCTTAAATGCATGAATCACGCATGGTGGTTGTGGGCATCACGTGGATATACCGTGAGTTACATGAGGCAGCAAGCTAATGTGCCGATCACGTGCATGCTTAGGTGTTGCAATAGCATTATAATATCCAACCCCACCGCGTGAATAGCAGCAGACGTGGCCGCTCGATGCATGGCCATGTTAGGTGCTTAAGCATTATTCCCTCAACGAAGAATGCGGCTTCAACAGCGGTGCATGGGGTTCTCACTGGGTGTGGTTGCTACCGTGGCAGACCCTTCAGCAGGATACGGAAACGGTGGCCGCTCGTTGCATGGTTTCACCAGAAGATGCAGTATATAGCGATGGGCATTTGCGTCTCCCTGAATGCAGCGAGGATATCGGTAGTAGCTTTGTGAGAGGATAAACACGGCAAATGCTCATGTGAGATGGAGAAGATATCGGAGGTAGTTCGCTAGCTTCAAAGTGCGACGTTTGCATCCGGAGAAGACGGCAGGCGACGTTCGCGGTAGCGTGAACGGTGGGCGGTTCGCTCATGGCGCGAGAGGCATTTGCAGTAGCGTCGTACCGGCGGAGGATAAGATAGTGGCGTTGAAGGCGGAGGAGGTTCCGCGGTGTTCTTGGCGTTACTTATCTCCCTATAAAAGGGATCCGCAAAGACGTTGCCAGGGGGCTTTGTTTTTGGTTTTTCTCTTTGGGTTTTAGATTGGGTTGCTGGCCTTCTTCAGCAGTTTTCTCTCTGTTAGCTTTTGTGTGTCGCGAGTTTCCTTGGCGTGGCGTGGCAGCTGTGTTCCCGGTACCGCAGCAGGCAACACCGAGGCATCCGTGACGTGGGGAGGTGAAGACAGGTGGCACCGGCGAGCTACCTGCTACACGGCGACGAGACGAAGAGAAGAGGCGGGCGGAGGCCCTTCCATGCTGCACATTCTCTACTTTTGTTCACTGTTATTTTGATATCGCCCATTTCAGTTTATTTCCTTATCTGTTGTAGCATTTTCTTTATAGTTTAATTTAATTAGTTCATCATGGTTGTCTTAGATTAGATGAATACGTTGTAAGAATGTTCCTTCATTAATAGAAGGGTTTCGCTTATTCATCATCATCCCTCTTTCTACTCTTTAAGCATAGTGTGTTTGATATCTTCTTTGCATTTGTTTAATTTAATTGGTGTTTAGTTTCTTAAGTTTATCCTCCTAGACTTGTTAATTTTAATTTGTCAACTTTTATTTTAAGGTCCATTTGCTCATGAATTTTTAATTATAAAAATACAAGATTTTCTACCTTAAAAAATCAAAATTTCCCTGTGGAATCGACTCGGTCTCACCACTTGACTATTTTCTTTTAATTAATTTGTGGACCGATAATTACTTTTGGTAGTGGATGTATTAACGGCATTCATTTTTAACTATCACCGACTCGGCGCTTTTTCCCTCTTCTTCCAGTTCCTCTCTTTCTTCCATGGCGGGGCAACATCCTTCATCTGAGATGCGTGAAGCTGGGCCTGGCACTAGAAGTTTGGTGCCGCAGCCTGAGCATCCCATGCGCAGTGAGCTAGGTGAGGCCGAAGTAAAGAGGATGGAGAAGCGGTATGGGTTACTGTGGAAGTATTTCTTCTCTCCACCGTAGTCTCATGAATCCAGCTTGTCCTATCATCCGGGCCTCTTATGTACTTTCCTTTTACCGACTGGCTTCTATCGAGTTGTTGTGCGACTGCTTCTTCACCATTTTGTTGTGCGACTGCTTCTATTTTACCGACTGGCTCCTATCGAGTTGGTCTCCAACTCATATACGTTTATCTTTTCTTTCATCTTTCTCTGCCGCTCGTGCGGGCTCCGCGCTTCTTTGGAGCTTTTCAACTCTTTCTTTGAGTTGAAGGAGTAGACCCATGCGGGTAAGGGCTTCTTCGATCTTTAGGCGAGGAGGAGAAGGAGCTGCGTGTCCCTTTCCGCTAAAGATTCTTCTCACAAGGGGTGGAAGACCCAATTCTTTTGGGTGGGTTCGACTGTGGAGGACGCCCCCTGGGATTTCTCGATGGCGGTTAATTTCCATCCGTCTATTCCTCTGAAGCAGGCGGCGATTTCTCCGGAACTGGAGGAGGAGATCAGGGTTCTCCCGGAGAATCGCCGGACGACCGTCGAGTTGATGACCGTGGCCAATATCGAGGAATATCCTTACCGTGTGTTGTCATCTCACGGTAAGAACCTTAGGGTCCCGCGTCGCCACTTCCGAGTCGAGCAGATAGGCTCTCTTCTGATGTGCTGACTGTTGCTGCTTAGACTCTAGGCGGACGAATGACGAGGGGGAACAGCCGTCGGAGCAAGAGATCGTCGGCCTGGAGGAGACGCCTGCTCCAAGTGAACCCCAGGCTTCCGGGGACCTTTTCCAACGCGTGATACCGGAGCAAGCAAATTGCTTGGGGAGACGCCTCCGAGCGCCGCGGGGCCAAGCGCAAGGATCCAGGGGAGCAGATGCTTCTGTCTTTGATGAAGGCTCGGACCGCTGAGAAGAAGCGGTTGAAGAAGGTGGGGGTCTCCCGTCCGGCCGAGGAGCATGCTCGCCCGACCGAGGGGCGCGCCTGCACGGTCGAGGAGCGTCCAGCCGAGGAAGTCCGCTGCCAGGATCTCCCGCCCGTCGAGCCAGAGGCGGCTGCTGCTGTTGGGGGAGGTGTTACCGAACCTGACAGACCGCAGATCAAGGCGGCGGCCTCTAAACTCCCGACCGAAGTTGGTGGGGCACGGGACGAGGCAACATCCCAGTCTGCGCCGAGCGTTGTCGTCCCGAAAGTGGGGACGCTCGGGGGAGATGTTTCGGCCCCGGCTCCTCCAGAGAGGATTCCTCCTCCTTCAGTGGGTGCACCTATTGTCCGGACTTCTCTATATCAACGGTGTCGATCCTTGGTGCCTTCGTTGAATCGGGAAGAAATCAGATGTGGTCCTCCCTCTTTGCTCTTCGAGAGGGTTATGGAGGGCGGTCTGATCATGGCCCAACTGGGGGCCGAGATAACTAACCTCTTCACTCGGCGGGATAGTGAAGAGAGGTCCCTTTCTCGGGCTCGTGTTGAGTCTGATCGGAAGATCAGTCAATTGACTTCCGAGCTTGAAGTCTCTCGACGGGAGGCCACCACGTTCCGGGCTCAGCTCCGATCGAGCCAAAAGGAGGCTCGGACGCTGGTTGACCAGCTGGCCCAGGCTTGTTATATGGCTAACCTGAAGGGCGAGCTCCTAGAAGAGGAGCGTCAGTCTCAGGTCGAGCACTCCGAGCAGTGGAGGGTCGAGCGGGAGGAGCTTAGCAACTAGGTCCAGGGGGCTGAGCAAGTGCGGGAGGAAGTCGAGGTCACGCGGACTGAGGCTGAGGCGAAGCTGTCCGAGACCGAGAGGAAGTTGCTTGAGGCCGAGCAGAGAATAGTCGAGCTTGAGAAGGAGGCCGAGCGAGCCGAGGCGGGGATGATCAAACGATACAGAAGTTTAGAGGGCTATCGCGCAGCTCTCGAGGAGGCCACCTTCTCGTATTATGAGCCAGGCTACTGTCAGGGGCTATGTAAGGGATTTGCCCAAGGTTACCACCGAGCGGTCATTAAGGCCCAACAGCAGGTGTCTGATGAGCTTGTCTTTCCCTCCGGGCAACGCTACGACTCGGGTGCGGATACCACGGATTCTTCTTCGACGTCGAGCGAAGGAGGTAGTGGGGATGCTTGCAGTTCGGCAGGGATCTCCAACTCCGGTCAACTCTAGAGGGCACGCGGGCAAGACAGTTTCCAGACAAGTGGGGTCAGTGTCTGGACCGGCCGTCACCGTGGGTACCGGGGGCAGATCCCTTGGCGCTGAGGATCCTCTAAGTGCCGAACCTCAAGAAAGGCCACGGAGCTCTTGTAGTCCCCCTATTTCCATAGACTAGGAGGAGTTGTCCCCTTTCTCTCTTTTTTTTTATGCAAGGTTGGCCCTTGCGATATGTAATGGCAGTAGTATTTAATACAGAGTTGACTATTTCTTACCGCCTTTGATGCGATTTGACTACCGTATCAGTAGTTGCTAAAAAGGTGGGACTTTTATTTGCGGATATCTCACGTGCGGTGACTGTCGCAGCACTGGCGCCTTTCCGACTTTCCATGCCTTGAATGACTTACTATTTTGCACGTTCCAGGGGAGAGGTCATTGGAGGGAGAGCAACTGCCCCTTGGGGAATGGTTGCCGCCTTTCACATTTTTTTGAGGGGAGGATCATTTAAGGCAAGCGTTCCCCCTGCCGGCCTATAAGAAAGGTCTCGGAGGGCGCCTCCACTCCTCTTCAACGCTTAAGACTTTTATTGCAGTTCTTCCTCTTTCTCCCTTATCGCAAAGTGCATGTCTCTGTGCTGGGAAGTTATCAGCGAAACATGGGAGGCGATGCGGAAGACGATAATCTTGGTAGTCGCCACAGGCGCTCGTGCTACTTCTGCGTGGAAGAAGGGACAGCGATGGGCGGGCGACGTGCAAGAAGGGACATCGCGTAACAGTGCGCCTGTTCCCGACCGCTGGACCACCGCCACCATCTTTGGAGGAAGGTAGAAGCGGAGGGAGGTTCGAGGAAACAGGGCATCCAGCATGGCGGCCCCACCCTACTCCTTCCTCACCTCGGCTCGCTTCTCCCTCTTCTTCCATCCCCGCCATCCTCTTTCTCCCTCTTCTGCTCTTCCACCAACTTCTTCCCTCTTCTTTCACTCTTTGGAGGATGCCTTCATCCTTGCTCGCACCACTTGAGGGTGCTTGCTTTCTGTTCGGCATCCGTCCTCCTTTCGAAGAGTTGGCAGATGAGGCCTTCTCTTGTTTTCCTTCCTTTTCTTCCTTTGATACCTCTCCTCTTTTTTTTTTGTTTCTGAGTTTCTCAAGCAAACGAGGTCAGCTTCCACGTTATCTGAGCCAGTTTCTACACTGGGTAGAGTTAGTGGCTCGGCCTGGGGGTGCCAGCCATGTCCACACCGAGTCATCAGCTCGTGTTGTAGTATCAGTGGATGCGATATTTTTGCTTTTAATATGCGTTGTATTGGTTGTGGCCTTTTTCTGATGTATGAAGAGACATTAATGAAAGGAAAATTATTACCATTTATTGCTTACATGTCTGTGAAAGGCTCAAAAGTAGAATTTTCACAATGTTATTGCATTCCACGTCCGGGGGATGGGCGTTCCTTCCATGGTAGACAATCAATATGCCCCCTTCCCGAGCGTCTCGACCACTCGGTAGGGACCTTCCCAATTAGGGGCCAGCTTCCCCGCCGCCTCCAGTGGTCGAGAGGCTTCGACTTTTCTTAGGACGAAGTCTCCTGGATGGAAAAGTCTGTCTCGGACTCTGGCGTTGTAATATCGAGTAAGGCGCCGCTGATATTCCATGGCTCGGATGCTCGCGATCTCTCTTATCTCACTTGCCATATCGAGGTTTTCTAGCAGTTTTTGCTCATTAGCCTCAGGCGAGAAGTTGATGACTCAGAGAGATGGGCTACCGACCTCCAAAGGAATCACGGCGTCCGTGCCGTACACTAACTGAAAAGGAGTCTCACCGGTGGCAGTTCTTGGAGTAGTTCGGTGCGACCATAGTACGCTCGGTAGTTCCTCGACCCAGTTGCCCTTGGCCTTACCGAGCCTGGCCTTAATGCCTTTTAGTATAGTTTTGTTGGTAATTTCGACCAGTCCGTTAGCCTGCGGGTGGGCTACAGAAGTGAAATGGTAGCGAATATGAAGGTCGGCGCATTTGTTCCTGAAGTAATGGGAATCAAATTGCCGACCATTATCGCTCACTATCACTCGGGGGATGCCAAAGCGATAGATGAGCGATTTACACATGAAACTCTATACGGTCAACTCGGTAATCCTAGCAGTGGCTTCGGCTTCAATCCATTTCGTAAAATAATCGATGGCGACGATGATAAACATCTTCTGGGCTCGGGCCGTGGGAAACGGCCCCAGGATGTCGATCTCCCATCGAGCGAAAGGGTATGGCTCAGTGAGGGTGACGAGCTCCGAGGCAGGCTGATGGACCAGATGGTCGAAACGTTGGCATCGGTCGCACCTTTGTACATAGGCTGAGCAGTCGCGTTGGAGGGTGGGCCACCAATAGCCTTGCCGCAACAAGATCCTGGCGAGCGCTCTCCCTCCTTGATGTGCGCCGCAAACGCCTTCGTGGACCTCTTGAACTGCTCGGTCGGCTTCCTCGATACCGAGGCACTTGAGGAGGGGACCAGAAAAAGACCTTCAGTACAAAGCATCGTCTAAGATGACGAAGCGTCAAGCTTGATACTTCAGTCTTCGAGCGTCCCGAGGGTTAGAGGGCTCTCGAGAATCTCGAAGCCAGGATATATAGGGGGTCCGCCAGTCGCTTGATAATGCCTGGTCAATCATCATGAGCTCCACTTCTATGCTCGGTCATTCTAGCTCTTCGAGGAAAACCGATCATGTACCTTCTGGGGCGACAGAGGAGGCCAATCGAGATAGGGCGTCTGCTCGGGAGTTTTCCTCCCGAGTGATCCGGATAACCTGAAAGCTCTCGAATAATGGGGCTATTCCTCTTACCAGTTGGAGGTATTTGACCATCGGTGCTTCCCGAGCTTCGTAATCACCGTTGACCTGGTTGGCGACCAAGTGGGAGTCAGCGTGGATTCTGACTCATTCGGCCCCCAGTCGTCGCGCCATCCTGGCTCCCGAGATGAGAGCCTCATACTCCGAGATGTTGTTGGATGCCAGGAAGTTGAACTTCAAGGCATACTGTAGTTCTTCTCCTTCCGGGGATCGGAGAAGAACACCGGCGCCGCTGCCAGCAGAGTTGGAGGATCCGTCGACGAAAAGATCCCGGGTGGGCCCGGGCGTCGGTGGATGAATTTCCTCGGTCGGGGCCGTACTCTCAGTGATAAAATCTGTGAGCGCCTGTCCCTTGATGGCCGAGCGGGGATGGTAGGAGATGTCGTAGGCCCCGAGCATTATAGCCCATTTGACAAGGCGACCCGAAGATTCAGGGTGAGCGAGGATCCTCTTCAAAGGCTCATTGGTCAGCATGACGATGGAGTGCCCTTGGAAGTAGGGCCGGAGGCGCTTGGCCGAGGTTACCAACACTAGCACAAGTTTCTCAGTTGCGGGGTACCGTCGTTTGGCCTCGCCCAGCACCTTACTGGTGTAATATACTGGTCTCTGCACTCTCGCGTCATCTCGAACTAGGACCGAGCTCACCGTAGAAGGGGTCGACGAGAGGTAAAGGTGTAGTGTTTCGCCCGGGACCGGCTTCAATAGCACCGGGGGCGAGGCCAAAAACTCCTTTAGTTCAGCAAAAGCTTTTTGACATTCCTCGTCCCAAGCGAACGTGGCAGATGCCAATTTGGGCCCTTTCAATAGCTTGAAAAAGGGGAGGCAGCCTTCGGCCGCTCGAGATAAGAAACGGTGGAGCGCAGCAATCTGCCCAGTTAAGCGTTGGACGTCTTTGACATAAGCGGGTGGCCACACAGTCAGAATAGCTTGGACTTTATCGAGGTTGGCCTCGATCCCACGCTGAGTGACTAGAAAGCCCAGGAACTTTTCGGATCGAACTCCAAAGGCACGTTTAGCTGGGTTGAGGTTCATGTTGTACCTCAGGAGTGTGTTGAAGGTTTCTGCCATGTCGGTGAAGTGGTCTTCGGCCTTCGGTGTCTTGACGAGCATGTCGTCTATGTAGGCTTCGACGTTCCGACCGATTTGTCCTTCGAAAATGTGGTTGATCAGCCTTTGATATGTTGCCAAGGCGTTCTTCAACCCGAAAGGCATTCAGGTGTAGCAGTATACACCGAAGTCGGTAATGAAGGCTGTCTTCTCGATGTCTTCGGGATCCATTCGGATCTGGTGGTAGCCAGAGTATGCATCCAGGAAGCTAAGCAACTCGTTACCGGAGATCGAGTCGACTAGTTGGTCGATGCTCGGCAGTGGGTAGCAGTCTTTCAGAGTGGCTTTGTTGAGGTCGGTGAAGTGATGCGGGACGAGACCACAGACACGACAAGCTTGCAGTTGTCCCTTAACGAGGGAAACGTCGGACGTGCACGGTTGAGAAACCGGCTAGAGCTAGGGTGGTCAATTCACACTTTCGTGCCCGGATCGGGTCATGGGACGGCTTCGCTCTCTCTCGCAGCAGCGGTGATATAAAAATATATAGCAAGCTAGGTCCTAAAACATGCTCTCTAGTAGCGGCATATAAAGCATATATGGAAATAAGCGAAATGCCAAGCAAGGAGCGAATACGATACCTCCACGCGCTCGGCGTGGGGACGACGGACCCGGCCGAAACTCGTACTCCCGGAACAATAATACACAATTTTACAGCAATACAAGTCGCTACCCACTCCATGCATGGAGGTAAAGGGATACACAATGGGTCCGGGAGGACCGAATTCGGGTTGACGGGCGGCTTCTCGCGTTGATTCGGCAGCACTCGAACTCGTGACGGTGGGGCCCACGTGCTGTCCGAAGGGGCCGTGTGGGACCCGGTGGCACCGCTGTAGTGGAGGATGCCTGGAAAGGTGCTCCCTGGAGTGGGGGCACGCTGGTTCGCCGGCCGGAGGCCGGGCGGCTCCGATCGGCACCGGTCGGAATAACCGGCCACGGGCTGCAACTTCTGGTTTTCAGCGCGCGTCTCGGCGAGAACTGGCGCTGCGATCAGCCCCGATGTCGGATCGACACGAGACTGAAGCCATTGGAAAGCTAACTTCAAATCCTTCAATCTAGGCTTAGAGATCTGACCTGGATCTGCACGGATCAGGACTTATGGAATTTACAAGTTCCTATTGTACAATTCCTGAAATCTCAGGTCAGTAGAGAACTTTCCTGTGGATTGCCTTTGATAGCGAGGTAGACGTCCGAATCTGGGGTTGTGTTCTTCAAAAATGTTGTGGGAAATTAAGCTACGAAACCAGGAATATTTTTGGATCTGGATTTGGGAATGGATACGAATTGTTATGATTTTTGCACTAGCAGTGGGTCAAATCTGGAATCTGGCTGACAACACTATAGCTGAGGAAGAACACAAAATTTTAAAAATAGATAGAAGGTTGATACAAAATTAAGAAAATTTGTGGAGGTAGGGGGTGATGGAAAGAACTCCTAGTAAAATTGGGAGGGTTTGGACAAATCAAAAAGATGGCCGGAGGTGGGAAATATAGGGCTACTGTCACTGTAGATAGAGACAGGACAGATCTGGGAATGATTAAAGACCAAAAATGTAAAAATAACAAACGATAGATTTTGGATCTGGAATTTTTTGTGGAGGAGGGGATAGAAGGTAGAAACACACCATAAAAATTTCAATCCACGAAGAGGCCATGGCTGGTAGCAGGAATTTTGGGAAGACACCTCTATTCAGCAGGACAGAATACCGAAGACGGTTTCGCGGCGGCTCGAAGGCGCGGCGGCGGCACAGATGATCACCGGAGATAGAGGGGAGGGGATAGAAGATAAAAATCACTCTAGAACTGGAGGTTGGAGGAGAGAAACCAGAGGGAGAGAGGAGGGGCTCAAGAACACTCTAGATTTTCCAACAATTTTCTCTTCATTAATGCTAACAAATGGAAAATACAACCTTTTATATGCCATGTGTCAAATCTAATCTACACCATTAGATCTAGGAGTGGGGAATGGAGGGATGGGATTAAGTGTGAATGACACACAAAAATTAATAAAATACTAAGGGGAGAGGGGCGCCCCCTTGACCATGGTTAATGGGGTTGAATGGGTAGGTGAGGTAGGTAACCCACCTTGGACTAATTAAGCCACTTGTCTCCCATGTGGTCAAATGACATTCAACCCTTCTAGATGGCCACCTAGGATGATTGACCAGCCCCACATGGATGACATGGACCAATGGGAAAGGGCTGGGGGCCCCCTTGCTGGTCCTACTGACAAATTACATAGAAACCCACACAATCCGTGGGAATGACGCATTGGCTTACAAAGCCGTACAATTGCGTACATACTTTCCCAAGGGTATAAACACAAACTAAAAGGACATAAATGTAAAAGAAAAAGTACATGCTCGGCGTCGATTCCCATCATGAAGTCCGCGCACATTCGCCATTTGTCAGAAGCCTTTGGCACTAAGATGACATTGGCGAGCCATGTCGGGTAAAGGACCGGTAGAAATAGGCCGGTTTTCTTTCCCTTAAGAATTTGCTCTTTGATGATCGCTTGCTTCTCTGGGGGATGCTTTCTTCTGCGTTGCTAGATGGGTTTCACAGATGGGTCAAGGTTAAGCTTGTGTACCACCATCTCCCCTGGGATCCCGGGAAGATGCTCATCAGACCATGCGAAGACTTGGATATACTCCGAAAGAAAATCTTTATATTGCTTTTGTTCAACATGTGATAAATCAGCTCCAATTTTTACTCCCAGGGCCGGGTCGTCTTTGAGGAAGACCGTCAACAATTCGCCACCATGCTTGGATGTTGTTTGTTCATCCTCGACTCCCTCACCCTTTTTCTTTTTTCCCTCTGGCCTTATGGCTTCGACCGAGATTATGTAGCACCTCCGAGCTATTGCCTGGTTACCTCGGACCTCCCCGATACCGTTTTTAGTGGGAAACTTCATTTTTTGGTGATAGATGGAGGGCACTGCCTTTGTCCGGTTGAGGATACCTCATCCGAAGATGGCATTATAGGTCGACATCCCCTTGATCACGATGAAGTCAATCATAACGGTAACGATTTTAGGAGGGGTGCCGATGGTGATCGGCAGGCTCAGGGTTCCCTCGGGATAGGTTGCCTGGCCGTTGAACCCACAAAGGGGGGTTCGAACTGGGCAGAGCTTGGATGGATTTTCACCCATCTTCAGGAAGCACTCGTACGAAAGTACATCAGGGGCACTACCATTGTCGACCAGTATCCTGTCTACGTTACAATGGTTTATAGTAGCCGATACTACAAGAGCGTCGTCGTGCGGGGTAGATAACCCTTCCAGGTCTTGGTCGGAGAAAATCAAGGCCTGTTGCTCGGTCACTAGTGGGGCTTGGAGGCCCTACTTGCCCTTTCAGCGTGACGCTTTCTTCCTCGACTACTATCTCCTCCTGATGCCGCACCGCCAGAAATGACGTTGATGTGGACCCCGCGAGGTTGATTGTCAATCTCCTCTAGAATGCCATGGTCTTCCTTCCGGCGCTCGACATGTACCGAGATAAGTCTCCTTGGCGGACGAGACGCTCGATCTCATCCTTGAGTTGGTGACAATCTTCGGTATGGTGCCCGTGGTCGTTGTGGAACTGGAAATGCTTGCGTCGATTGCGGTGCTTGGTCTTCATAGGCTCGGGTTGACAGAGAATGCACGAGCCTTTGATGTCCTCGTATATCTCATAGACGGGAGCGGATAAAGAAGTGTACCGCTCGTATTTCTGAGGGGGCTCCCTTCGGTCTCCGTCTTGATTCCGTCGTTTTCCTTGGCCCGAGCCTTGCTCGGATGTTCGCTTCTTATCCCCCTCCCGACCCGAGCCCGTTGGGCCTTGGCAGGCGCTGAGGACTTCCTCGCACTCTGCGTGGCGCAGGGCTAGGGTCACCAGGTCGACGAGGGAGGTGGGGGGATGGAGGACCAGTTTTAGCTGAAGGTTCTCATCGCGGGTGCCTCCGGTCAGCGCGGTGATGGCTGAGGTAACATCCAGGCGGGAGATACGCAGGGCTTCCGATTTAAATCGGTTGATGTAGGCCCGTAGTTTCTCCCCTTGTGCCTGCTTTAGTGCCAGCAGCCCCGCTACTGACCTTGGTGGGCTGCTGCTGGCAAAACTTTCCTTGAATACTCGCCCGAATTGTCTGAAATCGTGAATGCTGCCGGGGCCGAGTGCTCAAAACCAAGCATGACCGCCCTGGACCAAGGTGGTCACGAACGCTCGACATTTGACAGCGTCGGAGGCTCCGTGCAGGGTCATCATGGTGTCGAAGCTGTCATAGTGGTCGACCGGGTCTCCCTGGCCGTCATACGACTTGAAGGTCGGCAGCAGGATCCTGGGGGAGATCTCGGCCATCAAGATATGGTCGGAGAATGGAGATTGCTCCTCATCTTCCTTGGTGGACGTTTTTTGTAGGGCACGGAGGGCGCGCTCTTGCTCCGTAAATCGTCGCTCGAAATCTTGCAGTTGGAGGGATAACTCCGGATGCCACTAGTCCGAGGGACTACGGGGGCGTCCCTGCAGGCTGCCACGTTGTCCCTCGGGGGGATCAATCTCCGGGTGCTGCCAAAGCGTCCCGGTTCCTTCTCTCCTCGAGGTGGAGGAGGCTTCTTGTTCTGGAGGGGGGGTGTGCGAAGGTCCCCCTGACCTATTGCGTATAAGCCGTCATCCTGGAGGGTGAAACGGCCTCCAGCCGTGTGTTGGGAAGCTTCTCCATGGGGAGGGCTTTCCCGTGGGAGTAGTGACTTCTCTTCCCTAGTCGCCTGGGTCCTCATTAGCTCTACGAGGATATCCAGTTTAGCGTTGAGGGTTTGGGGAGCGTCAGGACTCCCGTTAGGGGGTTGCACCTCCGCGGGTGGTGGAGGCAGCTCGTCGGCTTGATTGTTGTCATCGGTGGGGAGGTCCTCCGCGGGGTGGGAGAGCACATGTTCTCCATCCGCCACTGCAGTCTTTCCTCTGCCGCCGGCGACCTTCCTACCAGAGTTTCTTCGCACCATTATGGCTCTTTGTTCGTTTCCCACAGACGGTGCTAGATGAAGAGGCGTAATCTCGCGCTGATCCTGAGCCGTGAGATCTGGGAGGAAACTTTTGATCACGGTCACCACGTCTGTATGAACTACAAGGCAGTAAACGGATTAGAGGTGCCCATGGAGGATTCCCTGGGGATAACCCTCCGATGCTTAAGTCAGAAAATGTGATAGAGCATGAAGATGAAGAGAAAAGGTAGGAGTGAGGGGGTGTTGGCACTCAAAATATGATTCACAGCGATCAAGCCTCAAAGATGAATGATACGGCCCACCGAAGCACGGAAGCCGATAGATATCAACATATTGAAGCCCTCTCAAGCTGCTAGAGCCACAGGTCACCCTATATGAACATCGGGGACTTCACCTCAGGAGAAGCGAGATGAATTCACAACCAACCGGCAGTGCGACCAAGCCTGCCCAATGAACCGGTATCGACTCTGTCATGCTGCATACCCTACACCTGTTGTCCGACCAAGGACAACGGTCTACCCAGTGGCCCGCCACCTCATGAAAGACTCTCCTAAGATGAAAGAATGCCCTTGGCTCTTCAGAATGGAGGACCGAGTGCTCTGTCGGTGGAAGATCCTGATTACTCGGCACGGGTACGGCTTCCCGCCAAGTTAGGTCCGTTAGTGGCCAAATGATCGCTCGGCCTGGGCGGAACTATCCCGGGTGTTACTCCACCCTCCGAGAAGCTTTGAACACAAGCCATGCCGAGCTAGCAGCACAGATCATAGTGCCGAAAGTCGTGTCAGTGGAAAACCCGCGTGTTCAAACCAAAGATACTCGAGATTCTGAGAAGGGCCATACGTCATCCTGAGAGCTTCGACAAGGCTTCCCCCCAAGGTTTTGAAGAACGGCAGCAAGATGAACGGTCACGGTGACTTCTGGAACCATCCCCAGACTCACCGGCTAGCCCATAACGAGCGGGAGATGTTAATACGGCGCGCCCTTATCCAGCGCCCCCCCTTAAACCGGTGCCCTCAAATCTGGCACGCCTAAAAAGATAGAAGAAGCCTATTCCCGGCGCGCCATTCTCGGTGCCGGATTAAGCTTCTAACCTGTTCCAATATATATTGCTGTTTGACTAAGTGAAGAAAAAGGGGTGAAAAAAAAGAAGAGGAATTTAAAAAAAAAGAGTTCTGCTGGTGATTGCTCGAGAGAGAGAGAGAGTCGGAGAGCCAATCACCTTTGAGGGAGAGAGGGTTTCCTTGCGAGAGAAGTAGGGTTCTCACCGGGCGTTCCCCTCGCTGCCGTCTTCCTCTCCGCCTGAAGCCCTCCGAAGCCGGAGAAGAAGAAGGAGAGTCTGATACTCTGGTTTTGCTGGCGAAGTTTAGGTGGGTTCCGTGGATTGCTTCTCGAAGATTCCTCCTATGTATTCCCCTTTCTGCCGTCGTGTAAGTGAGGGGGGGGGGGGAGGGGCGATGATACGAGCCCATCCTCCTCCCCCTCACCATATGTTCATCCTCTCTCTGTAGTCCCTCTGTAATCCCTTCTTTGAAATAAATGAAGTAGCCATCGAGCGACAACGCCGGCGCGCCAAATGCTTATAACATGCCCGATCTTTCATCTCCCGCCAGTGGAATGAATGATGTTATATCTTGTATGTTTTTCCCGCTCCGTTCTTAGTCTGCATGTCCGATCACTCTATGTGTGCGATTGCTGAGTTCTGCTTCGTGGAATCGAACATGCCCGGGAGCCATACGGGCTATATTGATATCACTCTCCCCTCCCCGAGGCTCTTCCTTTCGAATGCAATGGCCGTGCCTTGCCGTATGTATATTGTGGGTTTCATGGTTAGAGACACGCTCGTGTGTGCATCTCTGCCGGTTCATGTTCCGAGGTCGACCCCATCAACACCCCTCTGCACTTCTCCATAGTCCAGAGTAAACGGGGTCATCTCTATAGTCTTCGCATCCATTATATGCTAACGATTCTGACATCGATTTCTATATCTTGATTGTTATAGTTCGCAATACTAACCCGTTAACCCCTGTGAGCATTAATCTGCTAACCCTCTTATCCCACACATGATTCATGATCGCTAGGTTTCACTGTTTCAGAGAACAGTAGCTTCAATATTCTGGGGAGGGGGGACATACCCCTTTGATACCTTAGAACCACCATTTGGTCAAAGGGCCCCCATCTGTGAGTGATGGATGTCCCTATGGGCCGTAAGGTGAATATTGATAGGGCTTGGCCTGATATCGAACCCACCGCCCCCAGGGACGTTGTGGTGGCCACGGGTTGCATGCCCCTCGCAGGCCAGTCCTCGGGGCCTCTCATCCCTATTGGCCGTCTCTTTGTCGGATTATGAGTTGACTATGGGTCGTGTACCCCTTATAGGCCAGTCCTCAGGGACCTCACCCCCTCATTAGTCGCCTTGTCCGCTTACTCTAACCCACGGATCTATGGTGCCCCTCGTAGGCTAGTCCTCGGAGTATCATGTTCGATTGGGATCTACTGGCTGCCTCCGTGCTGACCAGCTGATTAGGGGCTTACTCCGCACGTGAGTATGACCCTGTTTCTCCCCTGCAACCTCTCAGGGACGGGGGAGATGCTGCCAAAATTCTGTCAGGTCTCTTAATCAATAAAGTTACCTCCAGTGAATTGGTCTTAATAAAGCATAAGTTCTCAGGTAATAAACCACCGTGCTCGAGTATGAACCTCGCACTAGCTCATAACTTCACTCCTGGAGAGTTCTGGACTCTAATCAAATAAGCAATCTGCCCAATTAACCTCAAAACACTCAACAACACCTTAATAAACCAAAATAGTTTTAAAATTCATCAAAAATCAACTAAAACGGCGTGGTCCTAATTCGGCGCGCCCTAATACGGCGCGGTATCCCCCCCCCGCGCCAGAATAGCACTAGACTCATAAAATTTTATTTTCAAATGGCTCATTCCCGGCGCGCCCTAAACCGGCACGCCCCAAGCCTACCGTGCCACTTTAACGCTTGTCATGGCCGCACCGGATTAAGATCATTTGCCTACGCTTGGCCGCGCCGGGGAGACCTATCCCTACGCTTGGTCGCACCGGTTTTTGAACCGTTATGCTGTTCTAATCACTCACTCATCCTCGGAGCGATCTTCGCCTCTCACGGTCGGGATTAATAACCCTAATCAATAATAAACTGAATAAGAAGAGGGTTCTTCAAGCCCGAACCATCTTATTATCATGCTTTTACTATCATGTCCGTTAGCACCTTGCATTCATTATCATGCTTATATCCCCACCTTCGTCTCCCTTGGTGGAGATTAATAAATTCGATCGATCACTGCTCATCTTCATAATTCTGTTACCATGCTTAGCGTAATCACGAGCATCATGCATGCACGCCTGCATGGATCCCCTCTGGTATATCAAATGGCACTAACGAATGTCCGGGTTACTCCCGATCGGAAGTCTTTGCCATGCGCGATGGTGGTCTTTGGACCTATGTCCTCCGCCACGTATCGAGGGTCTCCAACTTAATGAACCATGCCTCTCTTGCATGATAGACAAAAAGCATTCCATGTGACTTCATCGCATTCATCTCTTGCACTTTACTTCCGCCTTGGACGGCCGGCTATCTCGGCAATTAATCAAAGGTTTTCTCCCTTACGGGGGATGTAATTAACGTCATAGCCTTTATGGTATGGCAGACTGCTGGTCCCGACCCGAATCTCACTCTCGCCCCACAAGGGTCAGAATGAGCGCACGATAAACTCGTCACTCATGTGACTGGCACGCCTACGTGGTCAACTAATCAATTGGTTATTTATTAATTAACTGGTTGATTGACCCGACCAATAAAAAAAATCCCATCGAACAAGTCTGGCACGCTCGGTGGGACTGGTGTCACCTTTCATCTCTTTATCGAGATATGCGGGCCCCGAGGCCCTCCCAAAGGCTGCTGATCGTTGCTTGTCTTATGTTTGTAGGCAAGCAATGGCATCAACTGGATTAACTGGCGTTACCTTCGGCCCCGCGATCGTCGCCGGCCACGCTGAGCACAGGTACCTGGCGATGCCCACTGTCCTGGGATCATTCCCTGCTGCTGTAGGCTTCCCCAACTTCTTGGGATTGGCCTTTGTTGACATGCTTCAAGTGGAGTCCTCGGAGCCTACCGAGGAGACTGCAAAGAAGGTCAAGACCTTGAAGGCTCGATGCTCTGCGGGCTCAACCAAGAGTTCGGTTCTGGTCGCCAGCTGCCTGGTGCACCACGTCACCTATGGGGCTCGCCCCATCCCTGCCAAAAATGTCGGAGGACGCCAGCGCAGAGGCTTCCGGTGGAACACTGCTCCTGTTACCAGATGTCTCTCTATATCCGGCAAGTCTATGCTAATTGGTGGAGTTCGCGTATTCTTAGACGGACGTGACGCCCAGGTGGTCCCAGATCGGGTCTTCCCCACCATACCTGTCCGCAACTCATATCAAGCCCTCTCCGGAAGGAGAGCTGAGAAAGAAGAAGCCGGCCACCATGGCCGTGAGAAGCTGGCCCCTAGGCCGAAGAAATTCAAGCAGGTTTGGGTCCCTAAAAAGACCCAACCCGCCTACCAGGTCACACCAACCTGCCACTGCCCTGCACGTGACGGAGTGAGAATGGAGAAGGAAAGGGGCCTAGCCCCAAGGAATGAAGAGACGGTTGTGGACCTTCCACGCCGTGAAGGCTTCAGGGCCTGCGCCCGACAAGCCAACATCCCTACGGTGAGAAGAAGATTCCAACAACTCGCCGGACGAGCCCGGCTTGCTTATACCCCTCCTGTCGGATGTCGACAGCTATCCCCAGTCCTACATCAGGGACTGTAGCAAGAAGAAATGGCCAACATGGTCAGGAGTTACTTCAGGGGTCTAGGCAACCCCTGCTGGGCCAACAACGGCTACTGCAAGCAGTCGTGGCTGAAGAAGACTACTGCCGACCAACGGCAGTTGAAGGAGAAGAAGAAAGAGGAATGACATCGTCAGTCGACGATAATGGTTACGAAGATGGCTTCAATGCTGAAGCCGATGAGACCGCCCCTCGATGGGAAGAAGGAAAGAGAATCTCTGTATTTGAAAGATTAACCTTTCCGGAGCAGGTAAGAAGGAAGGTTCGTAGACAAAGGAGAAGAATGCAGATCTTCACCTGTAACATGGCTAACATACCTAGTGTTGTACCCCTGTGGTTTTGATGATGGTTTTGATGATTGGTTGTTGATGTGAGTTAATCAAATGTTCAGTCATCTTGCTGCTCAGTTTAGATTAACATATTTGATGTTCAGTCATGCTACATGTTAAACTGATGCATAAAGCATTCATTGCTGTGGTTTTGATGATTGATTTGGTTTTTGATGATTGGTGTTTGTTGTTAATCACTGTGAGTCATTTTGTTGTGTAAGTCATTGCATTTGAAGTTCAGACTGTTATCTGCTGCATAAAGCATTCATATGCATTTACAGAGTCTATACATTGTTTGGCAGTAAGTCTGTACATTGAGCGTCTCTTAGAAGTCCATACAGTGCATTGCATTGGCTAAGTGTATACACTGTCATGCTCATCTAGCGTCTAAGACAAAGTCTGTACAGCGCATCACTCACGTTGGAAGTCTATACATTGGCATGAAGCATCTCTTGATGTATGTACATTCTTCAATGAACCTTGAAGTCTATACACTGATTCACTGTTCATCGCCTTTGGGCATCAGAGTCTGTACATCACCTTCAATCTTCAAGTCTATACACTGGCTTATTCCTCAAGTCTGTACAGCCGTTAGCATTGGACTTCATGTCTAGACATTGCACTGTAGCATCCATCGTCTTTGTGTTGATCTGACTTCGTGTCGTTTTCCCTCTTGTGTCTCATTTCCCAGTGAACCCCGTGTCGTTTCACCTCGTGCTGTTCTCACTTAACTTCGTGTCGTGTTTCTGAAACAGCTCGAATAGTTCTGATGAACTTCGAGTCGTTTCCCTGTAGACCTCGTGTCGTTCCTGTTTAGTAACCACACTTCGTGTCGGTTACTGTTGTTTCTGTGTCCTCGTGTCGTTTTTGTTCCACTGTGTGCAGAACATTGCAGCACCTCGTGTTGCTTTCTGTGTCACTTCGTGTTGGTTTCTGTTTTTGTCCTCGTGTCGTTCTCTTTGATATTCGTTATGTCGAGTTGCTCTTTACCTCGTGTCGTTCTCTGTGTAGTGTGTGTTTTTGTCACCACTATACTTCGTGTCGTTGCTCTTTACTTCGTGCTGTTTTCATCGTCTTCGTGTTGGTCTTTCTCATCAGACCTCGTGTCCTTCCCGCCTTGACCTCACTTCGTGCTGTCTTCAATTCGTGTCGGTTTCTGTTTTCATCTTCGTGCTGTCTTCAATTCGTGTTGGTTTCTGTTTGTGTCTTCGTGTCTCCGTGTTGTTTTTGTCTTCGTGTCTTCGTGTTGTTTCTTTCTACCTCGTGTCGTTTTCTTCTCACCTCGTGCCGTTCTTATCTGACCTCGTGTCATCTTACTTATTGTATTAGCCTTGGTACCTCGTATCGTTCTCTTTTCTATCTCGTGCTGTTTTCTGTACCACCCCGTGTTACCCTTAGGTCTTTGTTTTCATTTGTATTCATGTCTTCGTGTTTCTCTTGTGTTTATGTCCGCGTGTTGTTTCCTTCTAACTTCATACTGTTCTCATATGAACCTCGTGTTGTTCTCTTGTAATGTTTACCTTTGTCACCGCTGTATTTCGTGTCGTCCTCAGTGCAGTGCACCTCTTGTTGTTTCTATATACCTCATGCAGCTCTATTGTTAATGACCATACATCGTATTAATAGTTTTAATCTCATTACAGGTCCGAGGAAGAACATTCCACACTCTTGGGCAGCACGTGATCCGAGACAAGAGGAACCAATCTGATAAGGACACGTGGCAGGAAGATTCTGGAAATGTGGGAGGCACACGCGTTTTGTGCCCTATCCACCTGCTGCTGCTGCTTTATAATGCAGCCTTCGTCCACAGATGAACGCTGATCGGGTTGGCGTGAGGAAAAGAACAGAGAGCCACGATCCAGATCGAAGCAGAAAGCCTGAAGAGTAGAAAGCCCTTCGATCCAAAAAAGGAAGAAAAGAAAGAAAAGAAGAGAGCAGAGAAGAGAGTGAGAGTGAGAGCAGAAGAAGAAAAAGAGAGAGAGATAGTGCTCGTGTGTAAAGAAAAGAAAGAGTGAAGAAGAAGAAGAGCAGAAGGAGAAGAAGAGAAAGAGAGAGATAGAAGTGTGAGCCGAAGAGAATAGGGGAGCAGAGATCGAGAGAGTGAAAGAGAAGAAGAAGAAGAGAAGAGAAGAGGAAGAAAAACTTACCTGAAGATCTGTCTACTGGACTGTGGATCAAATCCAGGCCAGTCAGCTCCGTTGAGAGCGACATTGTGCATTTCGTTTCTCAGCTTTCTGTTTTGCTGAAGTTATTTTCGTTTAGTGTTTTTCCTTTGTTTTTTGGTTTGTTGTATTTCCGATACTCTATAGAGAGGTCGGGGTTCCTCCTGTTTGTTCAGGAGAAGGGAGATTGCTATCTCCGGTTGCAAGTAGCTGGGTGCTACTTGTGGGTTCCCTCCGGTTTGGAGGAAGGGAGATCTGATCTCCGGTTCTGGGCTTGTGGATTCAAGTCCAGGGGTTCCCTCCGGGTCTGGAGGAAGAGAGACCGTGTGTCTCTGGTTTGCTAGTGACTGGTGTCACTAGTGGTTCCCTCCGTTTGGGAGGAAGAGGGGAGGCTGTTCCCCTGGTCAAGCTGTGTGGCAGCACCTGTTGCAGACTGAGTCTGCGATTTCTAGCGTGAGCTAGTGGTGAGGACACGCGCCGCATCACTCGACGGAGCACACGGAGCACGCCAGCATCTCTTTGGCTAGGCGACTACGGCATCTATTAGTGGATCTTCATTCTCATTTGAGGCCATGTTGGGCCTAGGTTTAGTCCCTGTGTGGACACGTTATCTAGTTCTTTATGTTATCAGACTATGTGTATGGAATAGTGGGCTATCTGCTTTTATTATTGGGCTTGGGCTTGACCCATAGTTGATTGGATTAGGGTTAGGGTTAGGGTTTAGGGAGGAGGGCGCATCCCTCATCCATGGTGGATGCGCCACCTTCCCCCCCCTTGGCCCTCCTCTTTCCTTTTTGGGCGCCCCCCTTTCCACATTCCACCTCACCCCTTGCCCCCCTTGGGCATTCCCCCCCTTGATCCCCTCCTTGATTGGAGGAGGGATGGCCGCACCCCCCCTTGAATGGGGAAGGGTTGGGTCGCACCCCCCCTTCCAGTTGCGCCCCCCCCTCCCATGTGGCAAGGAGAAACCCTAGCTTCCCCCTCGATATAAAAGCTTGTATCTTTTTCTTTTGGAATTATTGAATAGAATTGAAACGTTTTTGCTGAAGGTGGCTGCGACCCATCCACTGTTCCTCCTTGCTCCTGCGACGGGAGCAAGCCCGGGGTGTGACTCCCCATCCCTCGGTGCGACGCCGAGGGCCCCTTTCTCTTCTATCCCTTCTCAAGTTCTAGTTCGGTGCGCCCGGATTTCCCATCCAAGAGCAGTGATGACCACCCCCTGTTCGTGAGGATCTTGGGCGACCAGCCCATTTTTGTGTGGTTCTGCTACGAGTCGCCGACGCGTGCGAGGTGGTCTCGCCTCATTCAGAGATCGGCACCGCCCGTGGCAATTTTTCTCGTGAGCGCGTGCAGGGCCCCTCTCCCTGCGGGCCTGGTTCTGTTCGCCCCATTACAAAAATCCCACAGGACGGACGTCTGCGAGTTTGGGCGCGGGATCTTCACCGATCGTACCTCTCCCCGTCCTCTGTCCAACGCCGCCGACCTCGCGTCGTTCCGACATCCGAGCTGCTCGTGGCATCCGTTCCCGTGAAGTCACGCAGGTCTGCCCTGCCCAATCGGTGCCAGAACCACCAGCGGATTTCAGAGCCTGCTGCTCTCAGCCACGATCAGATCTGATCGAGCCCTTCGGGCGGGACCTGCTGCTCTGCGTCTTCTCCGTCCTCCAACAAGCGGAGCCCCGTTCGCCCTCCGGATCCATTTCTTATTATTTTTCCCGCTCGAGCACGCAGTTCTGGGAGTCCAGTCACGACTTGCAGGTGCTCCCCCGGCTTCCACGGACGGGATCTGCACGCGCCCTTTGACCGAGGCTTCCTCCCGTGACCTAGCTGCGCGCCATCGCTGACGGCGCTTCAATCGGACGTCAGAGCAGGTCGTGGGAGCTTCCACCGCCGAGTCACGCAGTGCTGCGAATCTGCCGACCCCCCGCACGGGACCTCCTCGCGGCCAGCCCTTCACCGAGTGCTGCCCGTCAACCCGTGCATCGACAGCCCCGGATCTCCTTGTGTAGCCTGTTATCTCCCTGCGAGGAGAGTGGGCATTTGTGATTGAGATTGTACTATTGCTCGTCTTCGTGTACCGGGGTTGTTGGTCTCGGCCGGGGTTCCTTCCCCACGCCTAGGCATGGAGGTACGTGCAATACTCCTCACCGTTGGCATTTTGCTTTACTAGTATACTCTCTAGCATGTAGCGTGAGTGCGTATAGGATCCTAGCTCTTTTGCTAGTCACCGCGTGGTTGAGAGTTGAGAGCACCCATTCAGTGGCCCTAGTCGAGCGCCGAGCTCGGACTAGATTCCCATAGGCGCACGGCGGCTCCTTAGTCACTGAGATCCCTACGCTTCCCTCATAGGGACGGCTGTGGGCTTGGATTTCTTGTTGAGAGACGCCTCCACCCGGAGGAACGGCACGGAGGTCAGCCGCCCGGCTTACCTTTGGCGTGCGAGTGCTGGCCGCACTTGTTGCATTCGTAGGTCTTAGCCCATTTCAGTCCTGTCCCGCATCAAAGTGGTATCAGAGCCTATAGGTTTGCGTCTAGGGTTGAGTCTTGCATTCCATTCAGCATGTGTCCACCCATATAGGTCTTAGTGAGTCTCCATTTAGGTCCCTTTGCATGCCCACTCGGGGTGGTACCCATTACCATCGCCCGGACACCATGGGTGACCCACGTGGTAACACCCAAGGAGGCCCTTCTCTAGAGGATTTCATGGCCGAGATCATGGAGCGCTTGGCTAGTTCTGAACAAGCCACTAAGGACCTGACCAACCGTCTGGAGGGCCGACTCAAGGCCATAGAGGACCGCGCTGAGGTTTCTGACCGATCCATCCAGGTTCTGCTTGGGCGGATAGGGAGGGTAGAGGAAGTGCCCCATCAGGACCCCCCTAGAGTTGATCGTGCCCCACAGGCGGCGGCTGCCCAGGCCCCACCATATCGGGCTGAGGAGCGACGGCCACGAGTCCCCGACTTTGAGGATTACGGATCCGACAATGATTATGAGGGGAATGGCCAACGCCACCGTGGTCACCGACCATGGAGGGATGACGAGGACGATCGGGCCCTTAGGACCGTTCGTGCGGACTCTCCCACTTTTGACGGGTCCCTGGACCCGAAGATCTACCTAGATTGGGAGGCTAGCATGGACCGGTATTTTGAGTGGGTCGAGATGTCGGACCACCGACAAGTTAAGTTTGCCAAAATGAAGTTACTGGGGCGAGCACAGACGTATTGGAGGAATGTGGAGAGTCTGATATTTCAGCGTCAGGACCCCCATATCGAGTCTTGGGGTGAGATGAAAGTCAAACTCCGAGAAAAGTATCTCCCCGCCACTTATCGCCAGAGGCTCATTGACAAATGGCAGAGCCTCACCCAGGGAGATCGGACCGTGTCCGAGTACATCGCAGAGTTTGATGAGTATTTCTTGCGATGCGGAGTCACGGAGGAGAGCGCCATGCCCGTCTCTCGTTTCCGTCGTGGTCTACGGCCCCATTACCAGTATGAGTTATTTCGCCGTAATGTGACCACCTTAGAGGTCGCGTACCAGGTCGCTATGGAGCTAGAGCAGTTTGAGGCGGAGTTCACTCCTACTCAGCGTCAGGGGACCACCAGTCAGCGGGGGTTCGACCCACGCACCACTCCCAGTTCCTACAGTCGGTTTCCGGCGGCTCGGCCCTCGGAACCACCTCGCCAGGACCCCACTGTTCCTAGGCCTCGCCTTCCCTTTCCGAGGGACACTCTCCCTCCCCCTCGCCAGCAACCTCCTTACCCCACCTCACGCCCTCAGCCTCCCGCGTTCCCTACCCGACCCCAGCTACCACCACCCCCGGCCCGTCATGATGACAAGGGGAAGGGGCCGATGATTGGTGGAGCATCTCCTAGCACAGGGGCGCGTAACAATTGTTATAGGTGTGGTGGAGTCGGCCATTATGCGAACAAATGCCCCACTAGAGAGTCGCTTGTAGTGACGGACCCCTCACCCACTGATCCCACGGCTGAGCTTCTGCCAGTCAGTTATGAGGCCGACCAGGAGTTGGCGGAGGAGTTCTTCGATGAGTTACTTGAGGGAGAGCAGGACGGTGACCCTAGTATTCAGTATCAGGGCGATGCGCAGTTAGGGGTAGTCCGGTGTATCCTTACCCAGCCCCAGGTGAGTGACGACTGGCGTCGTACCACCATCTTTCACACCTTTTGTAGGCTTGGAGGGAAGGCCTGCAAGGTGATCATTGACAGTGGGAGCTGCATTAATGCTATATCCACCGGTACGGTTACTCGTCTTGGGTTGACACCGGTGGACCACCCTGCTCCATATCGGGTATCCTGGGTAGATTCTACCTCTATCCCGGTTAGGCTTCGTTGTCTAGTGCCATTGCAGTTTCAGACCTACCAGGATGAGATTTGGTGTGACGTGCTACCTATGGAGGTGGGTAGTATTATTCTAGGTAGGCCTTGGCTCTTCGATAGGGATGCCACCCTCCATGGTCGGTCGAACACTTGCATCTTCGACCATGCTGGCCATAGGATCACTCTTCACCCCACCCAGCCTAGGGAGCCTGCCGTTCGCGGGCCAGCCGGCCCCAGTGCCACGAACACCCCTTGTCAGGGGAAGGCCGACCCTCCTACCCCACCCTTGGTGCCTGATACTGCCACCTCCACTACCCTCACCCTAGGGGAGCCTTCCACTAGGAGGTTGATGGTGATTAGTCCCCGTGAGATGGAGAGAGAGTTCACTAGTGGTAGTCCCCTCTTTGCTGTTGTTGTTCGAGAGGTGAGTGATGTCATCTCAGAGTCCGAGGGTGAGCTAAACCCCGAGTTGGCTGCGATTCTACGCGAGTTTTCTGATATCTTTCCGGAGGACCTCCCTGGAGGCCTTCCACCTATGCGTGACATCCAGCATGAGATCGACCTTGTCCCGGGCTCTTCATTGCCTAACCTCCCTCACTATAGGATGAGCCCCGCGGACCATGCCGAGTTGCAGAGGCAGGTCGAGGAGTTGATGAGTAGGGGATCCCTCAGGGACAGCAAAAGCCCTTGCGCTGTCCCCGCTTTGCTAGCCCCGAAGAAAGATGGCACATGGAGGATGTGCATCGATAGCCGTGCGATCAATAAGATCACGGTGAAATATCGTTTTCCTATTCCCCGACTGGATGATTTGCTAGATATGATGTCGGGAGCCACTATTTTTTCTAAAATTGATCTTCGAAGTGGCTATCACCAGGTTAGGATCAGGCCGGGAGATGAGTGGAAGACTGCATTCAAGACCAAGGATGGTCTGTATGAGTGGTTAGTGATGCCTTTTGGGCTATCTAATGCCCCGAGTACATTCATGCGGTTGATGACCCAGGTCTTGCGCCCTATGATAGGGGTCTTTTTTGGTCGTCTACTTCGATGACATCCTTATTTATAGCCGCACTAGAGAGCACCACTTAGACCACCTTAGGCAGGTCTGCATTGTTCTGAGGCGAGAGAGCTTATTCGCCAACCCGAAGAAGTGTGCTTTCATGACCGATCAAGTTTCCTTCCTTGGGTTCATAGTGTCTCGCGATGGGGTCTCCGCTGATCCGGAGAAGATACGTGCCATTCAGGAATGGCCGGAGCCCCGCACCCTCCACGATGTTCGGAGCTTCCATGGCCTAGCGACGTTCTATCGTCGCTTCATTCGTGGCTTCAGTTCCATCACTGCCCCGATCACGGATTGCATTAGGAAGGGGGCATTCACATGGACTAAGGCTGCAGCCACGGCCTTTCAGAGCATCAAGGAGCGCATGACCCAGGCACCTGTTCTTACCTTACCTGATTTTTCTAAGGTGTTTGAGGTCACCTGTGACGCTTCTGGAGTGGGTATAGGGGGAGTCTTAAGTCAGGAGTCTCATCCCATTGCCTTTTTCAGCGAGAAGCTGAACGATGCCAAACTGCGGTATTCCACGTATGACAAGGAGTTTTATGCAGTCGTCCAGGCATTGAGATATTGGCGGCACTATCTCCTACACCAGGAGTTTGTGCTCTTTTCTGATCACGAGGCTTTGAGGTTTCTCCACACTCAGAAGAAGCTGAATGCGCGTCATAGTCGGTGGGTGGAGTACCTTCAGGAGTATACCTTTGTGCTTAGGCACAAGGCAGGGGCCGAGAATAAGGTGGCCGATGCGCTGAGTCGGCGGATGATGATGTTGTCCACCATGGGAGTAGAGGTGGTGGGATTGGAGAGGCTGAGAGAGGCTTATGTCGATTGCCCGGACTTCGGTCCGATCCATGCTGCCCTTCAGTCAGGCCCCTCCCGTGACTATAGTGAGTTTGTCCTTCAGGAGGGTTATTTATTCCAGGGTGGTAGGTTGTGCATCCCACGGACGTCTGTTCGTGATTTTCTCACTTGGGAGTTACATGCAGGGGGTCTTGCTGGCCATTTCGGCCGGAACAAGACCATTGAGGCCGTTGAGCATAGGTTCTATTGGCCTAGTTTGAAGAGGGATGTTGCTCGCATCGTGGCTCAGTGCCGCACTTGCGCTATGGCCAAGCAGAGGAAGCAGAACACCGGCCTTTATACTCCCCTCCCTGTCCCGGACAGTCCATGGCAGGACATTAGCATGGACTTCGTGTTAGGTTTGCCGCGTACCCTCCGTCGGCATGACTCCATTTTTGTGGTGGTAGACAGGTTCTCTAAGATGGCTTTGTTCATTCCCTGTTCCAAGACTTCAGACGCCTCTAGAGTTGCCCGTCTGTTCTTTACTCACTGTGTCTCCAGGTTTGGGCTTCCACGTACTATAGTGTCTGATAGGGATGTGCGCTTTACCAGCTATTTCTGGAAAACCCTGTGGCACATGATGGGCACCCAGTTGAAGTTCTCTACCGCCTATCACCCCCAGACCGATGGTCAGACGGAGGTAGTCAATAGGAGTCTAGGGGATCTTCTTAGGTGCTTAGTGCGTGACCGTGTCGGGGATTGGGACTTGGTTCTACCTCTAGCAGAGTTTGCATATAATGACTCGGTCAATAGGTCTACAGGTCTGAGTCCCTTTGAGATTGTTACTGGTCGTAGACCTAGGAAGCCGATAGACTTGGTTCCATCTCCCATCCAGGCCCGTGTTTCTGAGTCAGCTGAGTCCTTTGCAGAGCATATTAGGCAGTTGCATGAGCATGTACGTCGTCATATAGAGGCCAGCAACGCACGTTATAAGGAGTTAGCTGATGCGCATCGACGCACCCGTGAGTTCCGAGAGGGAGAGTACGTCATGATCAGGGTCAGACCTGAACGGTTTCCTTCGGGGGCCGTGAAGAAACTCCAGGCCCGCGGTGCTGGACCCTTTCGAGTCTTGAAGCGAATCGGGTCGAATGCGTATGAGATTGAGCTGCCAGACGACTATGGGATCTGTTCGACGTTCAATGTCTCAGATTTGGTGGCATATCGGGATCCCGCGGTGATTCCCAGTGAGCTTTTTGGGCCTTCCCCTCCTGTTGAGAGTATTACACCTTCAGAGCGTCCACCTCTTCCAGCCCCATTACAGACACACGAGCATATAGATTGTATACTGGATGAGCAGGTGACCACGACCAGGAGTGGAGCATACCAACGCTTCCTAGTGCGTTGGAGAGGGCGCCCTGCGACAGACGACGCCTGGATCACACGTGGAGAGCTGGAGAGGATCGACCCGAACCTGCTGGAGCGCTACCTGAGCGACCGTGACCCTTACTCGACGGGGTCGAGTTCTTCCCACCCGGGGAGAATTGGTGAGGACACGCGCCGCATCACTCGACGGAGCACACGGAGCACGCCAGCATCTCTTTGGCTAGGCGACTACGGCATCTATTAGTGGATCTTCATTCTCATTTGAGGCCATGTTGGGCCTAGGTTTAGTCCCTGCGTGGACACGTTATCTAGTTCTTTATGTTATCAGACTATG
This sequence comes from Amorphophallus konjac, assembly GCA_022559845.1. NCBI lineage: Eukaryota > Viridiplantae > Streptophyta > Magnoliopsida > Alismatales > Araceae > Amorphophallus > Amorphophallus konjac. The sequence goes on from CM040118.1 coordinate 356,805,268, forward strand.
TGTATGGAATAGTGGGCTATCTGCTTTTATTATTGGGCTTGGGCTTGGCCCATAGTTGATTGGATTAGGGTTAGGGTTAGGGTTTAGGGAGGAGGGCGCATCCCTCATCCATGGTGGATGCGCCACCTTCCCCCCCCCCTTGGCCCTCCTCTTTCCTTTTTGGGCGCCCCCCCTTTCCACATTCCACCTCACCCCTTGCCCCCCTTGGGCATTCCCCCCCTTGATCCCCTCCTTGATTGGAGGAGGGATGGCCGCACCCCCCCTTGAATGGGGAAGGGTTGGGTCGCACCCCCCCTTCCAGTTGCGCCCCCCCCTCCCATGTGGCAAGGAGAAACCCTAGCTTCCCCCCCCGATATAAAAGCTTGTATCTTTTTCTTTTGGAATTATTGAATAGGATTGAAAAGTTTTTGCTGAAGGTGGCTGCGACCCATCCACTGTTCCTCCTTGCTCCTGCGACGGGAGCAAGCCCGGGGTGTGACTCCCCATCCCTCGGTGCGACGCCGAGGGCCCCTTTCTCTTCTATCCCTTCTCAAGTTCTAGTTCGGTGCGCCCGGATTTCCCATCCAAGAGCAGCGATGACCACCCCCTGTTCGTGAGGATCTTGGGTGACCAGCCCATTTTTGTGTGGTTCTGCTACGAGTCGCCGACGCGTGCGAGGTGGTCTCGCCTCATTCAGAGATCGGCACCGCCCGTGGCAATTTTTCTCGTGAGCGCGCGCAGGGCCCCTCTCCCTGCGGGCCTGGTTCTGTTCGCCCCATTACAAAAATTCCACAGGACGGACGTCTGCGAGTTTGGGCGCGGGATCTTCACCGATCGTACCTCTCCCAGTCCTCTGTCCAACGCCGCCGACCTCGCATCGTTCCGACATCCGAGCTGCTCGTGGCATCCGTTCCCGTGAAGTCACGCAGGTCTGCCCTGCCCAACCAGTGCCAGAACCACCAGCGGATTTCAGAGCCTGCTGCTCTCAGCCACGATCAGATCTGATCGAGCCCTTCGGGCGGGACCTGCTGCTCTGCGTCTTCTCCGTCCTCCAACAAGCGGAGCCCCGTTCGCCCTCCGGATCCATTTCTTATTATTTTTCCCGCTCGAGCACGCAGTTCTGGGAGTCCAGTCACGACTTGCAGGTGCTCCCCCGGCTTCCACGGACGGGATCTGCACGCGCCCTTTGACCGAGGCTTCCTCCCGTGACCTAGCTGCGCGCCATCGCTGACGGCGCTTCAATCGGACGTCAGAGCAGGTCGTGGGAGCTTCCACCGCCGAGTCACGCAGTGCTGCGAATCTGCCGACCCCCCGCACGGGACCTCCTCGCGGCCAGCCCTTCACCGAGTGCTGCCCGTCAACCCGTGCATCGACAGCCCCGGATCTCCTTGTGTAGCCTGTTATCTCCCTGCGAGGAGTGGGCATTTGTGATTGAGATTGTACTATTGCTCGTCTTCGTGTACCGGGGTTGTTGGTCTCGGCCGGGGTTCCTTCCCCACGCCTAGGCGTGGAGGTACGTGCAATACTCCTCACCGTTGGCATTTTGCTTTACTAGTATACTCTCTAGCATGCAGCGTGAGTGCGTATAGGATCCTAGCTCTTTTGCTAGTCACCGCGTGGTTGAGAGTTGAGAGCACCCATTCCGTGGCCCTAGTCGAGCGCCGAGCTCGGACTAGATTCCCATAGGCGCACGGCGGCTCCTTAGTCGCTGAGATCCCTACGCTTCCCTCATAGGGACGGCTGTGGGCTTGGATTTCTTGTTGAGAGACGCCTCCACCCGGAGGAACGGCACGGAGGTCAGCCGCCCGGCTTACCTTTGGCGTGCGAGTGCTGGCCGCACTTGTTGCATTCGTAGGTCTTAGCCCATTTCAGTCCTGTCCCGCATCAGCTAGTGGAAGCCACACTCGGGTTGAGTGTGGGGTGGATGTAGGTCTGCTGGACCGAACCACCTAAAAATCTATTGTGCAGTGGTGTGATTGTCTTTTTGTGCTTCCGCTAGGTGATTGCATAGGGGCGCTCCTTGTGTTTGCCTTCTGGTTGAGCAGAAGAGTTAATTAGTTTTCAGATTGAGTAAATCTGTCTGGTTAGCCCCCTAGTGACCTCACTTTGTGTTTGGTTGTTTCACTACTGCCAATTTGCCTTCAAGTATATTTGGTTTACGAACGAGCATTTTTAGTAAGCGAAATTTTAACTGGGCGAAAAGGTTTTTTTAAGAGGAAATATTCATTCACCCCCCCTCTGAATACTTGCACCGATCCTAACAGTTGGTATCAGAGCGGTTCCCTAGCTCAACATATCCAACGATCTGAAGGGGATCCTGCCATCTTGTGAGGTGTTCTTCTGCTCGACTGTTGCTTGGATTTTTAATCGAACGCTTACTGATCGCTTGATCAAATGGCTCCATCCGTGATATTTGATGGTTCTAATTTCTGTGATTGGCTAGGCGGCCTTGTTGTCTACTTAGATTCCATTGATCCAAATCTATGGAATCTTGTGTCTAGAGGCCCACATAAATTGTCTCACGATCAGACTAAATGGTCCAAGAAGGACAGACTGAAGAACCGTGAGAATCTCATGGCTCTTAATATTTTGACAGCGGCAGTCGATACTGACCTATTTCCATTTGTCTTCGAGTGCACATCTGGAGAGGAAATTTCTAACAAAGTGGCTGCCGTTCATGAAGAGCAAAATGATCAGTGTTTGGTGGCCAACCGAAGCAATCACAGTGAAGATCAAAGGGATGACTCATCATCTCAGGTAAGCTCCGAACCTGAAGATTTATCTTATGATGAGCTATCAGATTCTTATGATGTCTGCATGATAGACGTTAACAATGTTAAAGAACAAAATGTTGCTTTAAAAGTTGAGAATCAAAACTATCTAAACAAGATTATTGAATTAAAAGACAATCTGAATGAGAAAGATATTGATCTCCTTAAGAGCATGCAAGATGTAACTGTGCTTAAATCCATAATGGATAATCTGAAACGTGACAGTGCTGAATGTCGAAAAGAAAATGGAAGATTAAAAGATGAAAATAAAAAACTGATGGTCTTGAACACAGTGATGGGACAGCAATGGTTAACCATTGAAAAAGAAAAAGGCATTCAGAAGGAAGACTCATGCAATCAATGTACAATCTTAGAGGATCTGGTTAAGGAAATCAAATTTGATGATAATTTTCAAAAGAATACAATCAGATCCTTAAGAGAAACGAATGAGTCATTAAAAAATTTGAATGATGCCCTACAAAAACATATTGTCATATGTGAGGAAGAGTTAACAAAATCTGAATTGAAAATATCCTCCATACAATCTGAAATAGCCTCTCTATCAAAAACTGTGAAAGGGAAAGAGAAAATGAATGTCACCCTGAATGATAAAAAATCAAATCAGAATTCTGTGTGTTCATGCTCAACTTCATCCATGAATATCTCTGCTGAAACTGTGCATGACAATCATAGCCTTCATTCATATTCACATGCACATATCTTTAAAGGATTGCTTGCTGAAAATTCTCAGGTCAAGAATTTTTCTGATAAAAGGAAAAGTGTTAAATGCTTTTACTGTCATAGAATTGGTCATGTTATGCATAAATGTGATTTAATGAGACAAGATGACATAAAAGCCAAAAATTCTCATGCTAACAATCATGCTCATCTGAATAAAAGAACTAATTGCCTTGAATGTGGTAAAGTAGGTCATACTGCTGCACAATACTGGTGTGCTAAAAGTAAGAAAACATCACAGTCTTATCATGTTGATTTGAATACTAAAATAAGAAATTCAATTGTCTGCTCTCACTGCTGGAGGCATGGCCATACAGTAAAGGGAAAGGATTTTCATTCCAAATCTGTAAAATTCCCTGCTCCCCATGTTGCTGCTAGAAATGACTATGGCTTTAAAAGAAAAACACTTCCATGTCTTAACTATGGAAAGCCAGGTCATAAAGCTAATCAAGGATGGTTGGCTGGAAATAAAAGACAAATTGTTCATATGGATAACAAAAACCTTCATGTGAATAGATTTCATGATCATATTAACATGCATGCTCAAAGGAACAAAAACTCTGTTGTCTCTTGCTATTATTGTGGTCAGTATGGACATTCCATGTCCAACTGCAAATTAATGACATCTGATGACCTTCATGCACAAAGTTTGTTTAGAACACATGTTGGGGGTAATACAGGACCCGAGGCAGCTTGGGTTCATGCTGGATCAAAATAACCCAGTTAATACAGGTGTGCCTTGGAAAGAAATAAACAAGAAGGGGTAAATAAACCAAGGCACTCAAGTGAGAAGACCCCGGATTACTACTTTGAAGGTCAGTTCTGAAAAATTGTAATTAAAGTCTGCTCTATAATTTGCACTGCTATTATGATTGTATATCATGTTTAAATCTGATCAATTAGGAGCTTGTATCAGATTCTGTCACTTGTACTGTTAAACCTGTCTTTTGAGCTGCTCATGCACACACTCCCATAATGAATATCAATTGCATTCTCCTGCTCACTCATAAAAGTTCAATTGCTGAAATTGTATGGGTGCTACACTGTCATGCATGATCACCATGGATTAATTTGCCAAGTGTACATGGAACTGGTTAAGGGGGAGCTGAACAAACTGTCTGAAGATCTTGGAACTGTTAGTACTGAATTGATCTGTTCAGTCCTAGTCAACCTGATGTTAGGTCTGCTCTTGAAAAATCTGAAATGCACATGGAAATAATTGTAGTTTACCTCTGAATGCATTACATATCAATGCCATGATGAATGATATGTCAAACTTCTTGTATGTTGAATTGCATATCATGCACTCTGAAATTTCTGAAAATCTGAACTGAATGTGAATGCTGTTTGAAAACTGTCTGTTGCATAATTCATTGAAAACCTGAATTGCATATAGGACTGTTGAGTTTACCTTGTTATTTATGACCTCTATGGTATATCAAATGGTAAGCTACCAAAAGGCAGGGAAATCTGTCCGGAGGTCCTTACTATGTGAGAGCTGATCTTTTAGACCAAGTGCTCCGCCTAGTACCATGGGTCACCTTGCTGAAAAGGACAGTCTGATTGTGCATGAATCATTTGGTATCATATGTTCAGTTTTCAGTGTAAACATTGCATGTTTTCAGGGGGAGTTAGTTGCATATCCTTGCATAGCAATTCAATGTCGAATCTTTGCATGTCCCTGCATACATATTTAGTGCATTGCATTTCCTTACATTGAAAATGCCAAAAAGGGAGTTTGAATGCATATTGTGAGGGGGAGTCATTGCATTGCATATAGGTTGTCAAATGCATACATGGGTCAGAACTCATTGCATATCCTCTCTTACTGATTTTGCTGACAAACCTTAATCATATTCTGAAAACTTTGAGCTTCACAATCTCTCTTAACAATTGGTACTTCTACTATCAATTTGGTGTCATTTGGCTTCAGAATTCTATCAGTCTTTCATGAAGATTTCAATGGGCTATCTCGATCATAAATCTGAAAAACTTTTGAACTAGAAATCTTCTATTATACGTTTTTATGAATGACTGAAATAACTCATGTGGTTTAAGTTTAATGTATTCAATGAGTTTGGCTTTAAAATCTCTTAAAAATATCTGAAGCATGGTTAATAAACCTTAACCATCTGTTTCATGCTATGTCTTGTAAAATCTTCTGAAATCTGCACTTTTGAATATATGACTTCAACTGATTAAGTACATGAAACTATTATTGATTTGAAGCAAATGAATTTTTCTGAAATATCTAAAGGGTAATATCTGTCAGAGCAATGACATTGGTCACTGAGAAACACATGTCCGAAGGACTGTGTCATGAGGTGCCTTAGTTAACTCTGATTAAGAATTCATTGAAATTCTGGCAGAGCAATGGCATGCACACTGAGAAATACAACTCACTCATCAAGAAATGATTTGGAGTGTGTCATGATGTGTAAATGCTATCTCTGTTCATATATAGCATGACAGTTAGTCACACTAAGTGCTTAGGGACATTGGCCTCTGATCAAGGTATATCCTCTAGCTACAAGGTGTGAACTGAACTAGAGTGCTCGTAAAAATTGTAGCAAGAAAATTATTCAAAAGATTGAAATATCTGAATATTGATGCTAAAATCAAATTGCTACAACCCTAGACAAAATTATATGACTTCAAAATTGCTTGACTTCAATACTGATGCATGTAATTCCGAAAGAAGTCAATAAATTTGATTGTGTAAGAGAAAGGGAGATTTATCAAGATAAATATGAGGGCTTGGTTCATTCTTATTAAAATATGGTTTTAGATATCAATACAGAATTTTATTGATAAACTCTGCATACATCATGATTAAACCATGCTGTTCAATAAATGTCATTCATAAGCCCTTATGTTAGAAGACTTTGAAAACTTATGCTTTAGATTTATGAGATTGATATCTCTTTGAAAATCTGACTAAATTCCTTGTGTTTGGAGCATCCTTGAAAAATCTGTTAATTGAAATTCTTCTGCTCATGTTATTGGTTCACTGAACTGAACTTCTCCTTGTTTGCCCCTGTGGTCTCCTTCTCATTCATCTCATAAGATTCCACTTATTGAGGGGGAGATTCCATGTCTTGCATCAATTTCATATCAATTGGCATCTATTCAGGGGGAGCATTCCTTGTCACACTGAATCATGTTCATATCATTTGTGACCTTGCATTCATATACTCAGGGGAAAGTATTGCATTTCTTGCTGCATCTGCATCTACCATGGTTTATCTTGATTATACCAAAGGGGGAGATTGTTTGCCAAAAAGGCAGAATCATGTTCTTGCAAGGGGGAGATATTGACTGAACTTTTACATCTGCTTTAATTTCTCAAATTATTTTCTTTTTGATGAAGTCAAAGGGGGAGAATAATTTGAGTCTTCAGATTGCCTCACATCATCAGAATGACTCATTGTATTGAAAGTGTTGCCATCATGAAAAAGGGGGAGATTGTTGTACCCCTGTGGTTTTGATGATGGTTTTGATGATTGGTTGTTGATGTGAGTTAATCAAATGTTCAGTCATCTTGCTGCTCAATTTAGATTAACATATTTGATGTTCAGTCATGCTACATGTTAAATTGATGCATAAAGCATTCATTGCTGTGGTTTTGATGATTGATTTGGTTTTTGATGATTGGTGTTTGTTGTTAATCACTGTGAGTCATTTTGTTGGGTAAGTCATTGCATTTGAAGTTCAGACTGTTATCTGTTGCATAAAGCATTCATATGCATTTACAGAGTCTATACATTGTTTGGCAGTAAGTCTGTACATTGAGCGTCTCTTAGAAGTCCATACAGTGCATTGCATTGGCTAAGTGTATACACTGTCATGCTCATCTAGCGTCTAAGACAAAGTCTGTACAGCGCATCACTCACGTTGGAAGTCTATACATTGGCATGAAGCATCTCTTGATGTATGTACATTCTTCAATGAACCTTGAAGTCTATACACTGATTCACTATTCATCGCCTTTGGGCATCAGAGTCTGTACATCGCCTTCAATCTTCAAGTCTATACACTGACTTATTCCTCAAGTCTGTACAGCCGTTAGCATTGGACTTCATGTCTAGACATTGCACTGTAGCATCCATCGTCTTCGTGTTGATCTGACTTCGTGTCGTTTTCCCTCTTGTGTCTCGTTTCCCAGTGAACCCCGTGTCGTTTCACCTCGTGCTGTTCTCACTTAACTTCGTGTCGTGTTTCTGAAATAGCTCGAATAGTTCTGATGAACTTCGAGTCGTTTCCCTGTAGACCTCGTGTCGTTCCTGTTTAGTAACCACACTTCGTGTCGGTTACTGTTGTTTCTGTGTCCTCGTGTCGTTTTTGTTCCACTGTGTGCAGAACATTGCAGCACCTCGTGTTGCTTTCTGTGTCACTTCGTGTTGGTTTCTGTTTTTGTCCTCGTGTCGTTCTCTTTGATATTCGTTATGTCGAGTTGCTCTTTACCTCGTGTCGTTCTCTGTGTAGTGTGTGTTTTTGTCACCACTATACTTCGTGTCGTTGCTCTTTACTTCGTGCTGTTTTCATCGTCTTCGTGTTGGTCTTTCTCATCAGACCTCGTGTCCTTCCCGCCTTGACCTCACTTCGTGCTGTCTTCAATTCGTGTCGGTTTCTGTTTTCATCTTCGTGCTGTCTTCAATTCGTGTTGGTTTCTATTTGTGTCTTCGTGTCTCCGTGTTGTTTTTGTCTTCGTGTCTTCGTGTTGTTTTCTTTCTACCTCGTGTCGTTTTCTTCTCACCTCGTGCCGTTCTTATCTGACCTCGTGTCATCTTCCTTATTGTATTAGCCTTGGTACCTCGTATCGTTCTCTTTTCTATCTCGTGCTGTTTTCTGTACCACCCCGTGTTACCCTTAGGTCTTTGTTTTCATTTGTATTCATGTCTTCGTGTTTCTCTTGTGTTTATGTCCGCGTGTTGTTTCCTTCTAACTTTGTACTGTTCTCATATGAACCTCGTGTTGTTCTCTTGTAATGTTTACCTTTGTCACCGCTGTATTTCGTGTCGTCCTCAGTGCAGTGCACCTCTTGTTGTTTCTATATACCTCATGCAGCTCTATTGTTAATGACCATACAGCGTATTAATAGTTTTAATCTCATTACAGGTCCGAGGAAGAACATTCCACACTCCTGGGCTGCACGTGATCCGAGACAAGAGGAACCAATCTGATATGGACACGTGGCAGGAAGATTCTGGAAATGTGGGAGGCACACGCGTTTTGTGCCCTATCCACCTGCTGCTGCTGCTATATAATGCAGCCTTCGTCCACAGATGAACGCTGATCGGGTTGGCGTGAGGAAAAGAACAGAGAGCCACGATCCAGATCGAAGCAGAAAGCCTGAAGAGTAGAAAGCCCTTCGATCCAGAAAAGGAAGAAAAGAAAGAAAAGAAGAGAGCAGAGAAGAGAGTGAGAGTGAGAGCAGAAGAAGAAAAAGAGAGAGAGATAGTGCTCGTGTGTAAAGAAAAGAAAGAGTGAAGAAGAAGAAGAGCAGAAGGAGAAGAAGAGAAAGAGAGAGATAGAAGTGTGAGCCGAAGAGAATAGGGGAGCAGAGATCGAGAGAGTGAAAGAGAAGAAGAAGAAGAGAAGAGAAGAGGAAGAAAAACTTACCTGAAGATCTGTCTACTGGACCGTGGATCAAATCCAGGCCAGTCAGCTCCGTTGAGAGCCACATTGTGCATTTCATTTCTCAGCTTTCTGTTTTGCTGAAGTTATTTTCGTTTAGTGTTTTTCCTTTGTTTTTTGGTTTGTTGTATTTCCGATACTCTGTAGAGAGGTCGGGGTTCCTCCTGTTTGTTCAGGAGAAGGGAGATTGCTATCTCCGGTTGCAAGTAGCTGGGTGCTACTTGTGGGTTCCCTCCGGTTTGGAGGAAGGGAGATCTGATCTCCGGTTCTGGGCTTGTAGATTCAAGACCAGGGGTTCCCTCCGGGTCTGGAGGAAGAGAGACCGTGTGTCTCTTGTTTGCTAGTGACTGGTGTCACTAGTGGTTCCCTCCATTTGGGAGGAAGAGGGGAGGCTGTTCCCCTGGTCAAGCTGTGTGGCAGCACCTGTTGCAGACTGAGTCTGCGGTTTCTAGCGTGAGCTAGTGGAAGCCACACTCGGGTTGAGTGTGGGGTGGATGTAGGTCTGCTGGACCGAACCACCTAAAAATCTATTGTGCAGTGGTGTGATTGTTTTTTTGTGCTTCCGCTAGGTGATTGCATAGGGGCGCTCCTCATGTTTGCCTTCTGGTTGAGCAGAAGAGTTAATTAGTTTTCAGATTGACTAAATCTGTCTGGTTAGCCCCCTAGTGACCTCACTTTGTGTTTGGTTGTTTCACTACTGCCAATTTGCCTTCAAGTATATTTGGTTTGCGAACGAGCATTTTTAGTAAGCGAAATTTTAACTGTGCGAAAAGGTTTTTTTAAGAGGAAATATTCATTCACCCCCCCTCTGAATACTTGCACCGATCCTAACACCTGGCCAATATGGAAGGCTTCCAGAAGATCCTTGCGAGCTGGCTCGATTGGCCGATAGACCAGGGTCGAACACTCGAAGGGTAGAAGCTGCAAGAGAACTGTTGGCAGCAGCTAGAAGGGAGCAAACCCTAGCCCATGTCCAACAATGTGATGAGCCTACCATCCCGACCGCCAATGTGGTGACAGCAGAAGAAGAAGAAGATGTCATGCTTGACATCCTGCCTGAGGGTGCATCCGGGGAGACAACGGAAGCTATTCCCAGCACTGCGGCTATGGATCTGACAGTACTCATGATACTACAAAGGTACCGCCAGGAGATAGAGTTACTGAAGAAGCAACTGATGGAGAAGATAGAGCAGTCTTCAGCCTCTAAGCAGCCCGAGATGTAGGGCGAATCGTCGCGGGGAGCCGTCAACCCCTCTCCACAGTATGACGCACCCCTGTCGGCAGAACCAAGCTTGGAAACAATTCAGCAGCGCCCACCACAGCTGCTGATGCCGCTGGTGTTACCACAGGTGCACCAGACACCTCCATTGTTGCGTCCTCCTTCACAGGCGACCACCCTGGTCACCCCGTACCTGCAGCCGACACATTTCTACCCAGAACCGGTTGATCCAACCGTCATGAGCAAGATGATGGTGGAGAGAATGATTAAGCTGAAGCTTGCTGAAAGAAGTGAAGGCGACTACGTCACATTTGATGCGTATAGGGTTCCATACCCGCCGCATCATGCTGCCAAGCGGCTCCCTCCTGGGGTTAGCAAGCCACAAAAATTTGACAAGTTCAATGGGAAGGGATCCACGAAGGAACATGTCGCCTACTACATGACCGTCATGGGTGATCTGGCCACCGACGAGTCATACTTGCTGAAATTTTTCGGGTCCTCGCTGACGGGGCTCATTTTTGAATGGTACTCTAGCCTCCCGGCCGGGTTGATCAGTGACTGGTCGGACATGCAGAGAAAGTTCAGAGAAAGATTCCATATTACAGAGAGGGAGGTCACAGTGGCCGAACTCTATTCAACAAGGCAGAGGGCAGATGAAACAGCCCTTGATTATATCAAGAGGTGGAGGAACCTCGGAATGAGATGCAAGCAGCCCCCGCATTAGGAGGATGCTGTACAAATATGTAAACAAAATCTCAGGAGAGAGGTCATGGAGAAGATGATAGGAATGGAGATCCGGTCGTTCGACCGATTGAACAACATTGTGGCCGAGGTCGAGGCTTTACTGTCCCGACCTGCCCCTGCACCAACCGCTGCTGCTACACAAAAAGGCAAGGCAGTAGAACGGCGTCAGGCGCCTAAAGAAGCAAATGCCCTTGACATTAAAGCATTTGAACAACAGAAGGATAAAGGCAAGAAGGCAGATGCCCCACAGCCTGTTAAAGTCGGAGATGGCAAAGAAGGTCCCTCACTAAGGGATAAAATGAAGAAGGCCTATTCTTTTCCAAAGGATAAGACCAGAATTCTGTTTGATTGGGTAACCCAATACGATAAGGTCACCTTACCTGAGCCAAAGAGGCCGAAAGACATGAAGAGAAAAGACAGTCCAAGATTCTGCCCCTATCACCAGATGCTGGGGCACCCAAATGAAGATTGCTATGTCTTCAAAGACATTATTGAAGGCATGGTGAAGAAAGATGAAATTGACCTGGGAGAGTACATGGTTGACCCTCCACAACCTCATGAGGCTCCTCTGAGGAGGGCCGCAACCAATATGGTCTCTGTGTACCAGGCACTGCCTGAGGAGATCTCTGAAGCCAGCACTCGGCGCACTTATGAACTCTGTTTCCTGGCGCCCATAGAAGAACAACATGGATGGTTGCAAGTCCCTGCAAAGAACAAGAAAAAGACGGCACCTCGCCCAAAAGTGGGGGCACATATTCGTGGCATCACACCACGACCTACCCCTCCGGTGGCAGCACCTGTGTGGACCAACCCACCTGCAGTCATCAGGATACCTACGCACAATCGGAGGAGACAGACTCCACTGCCAACGGTAAAGGAGGTCAGTCCGGAAGCCCGGCGGCTGCAAGAATACATTAATGGGCTAGATGAATATGTACAACCCGAATTAGAACCCTGTGGACACCAAAAATTGCACGCACAGATATCCTGCTCGGCCCGGCATCAACAACGGCACCGAGTGAGGAAGCCCCGGAGGGGCTGGTCATCCGGACTCCCCAAATATGCACACTGCCATGAAGCCGTCTCCGGAGTCATGACAGTGAAGAGAAATCAACCACCAAGAGCCCCCACAATCCATGGGCCTCGAAGAAAATTAAATGGGCCACAACTCATGCTCACAATGGGCTCAGAACTGCCCCTTTTGGGCCTTCAACGGCACGCCCTTTGGCCCTTCAGCGGTACGCCCCTGGGCCCTTCAGCGGCACACCCCATGTGCCTTCTGCGGCACACCCCATGTGCCTTCAACGGCACGCCCCATGTGCCTTCAACGGCACTCTATTTTAAGCCTTCAACGGCACACTATTTCGGGCCTTCAACGGCACACTATTTTAAGCCTTCAACGGCACACTATTTCGGGCCTTCAACGGCACACTATTTCGGGCCTTCAACGGCACACTATTTTAAGCCTTCAACGGTACGCTATTTCAAGCCTTCAACGGCACACCATTTCAAGCCTTCAGCGGCACACTTCTTGAGCCCGCCAGCGGCACAGCGTGAAGGCAATTCAACGGAACGACGTGACGCCCATGCCCTACGTATCCTTGGCGCGCAGTGAGCTGTCCGAGGTGTCAACCGGAGGTTGGGCCACGCAGGCTACTCCCCTGACATCTAGGACGGGGGAAGTCAATCCCCATCATGACCAGCCACTTCCCACCTCCGATTGCCGTGCTCGAGGGCTCCCGCTGTTCGGAGTATAAAACCACTCCCATTCCGGCGAAGAAGAAAAAAAGAGGCCCATACACAGAGGAAGAGGCACACAGGGAGAAGGAACGAAGAGACACAAAGCCACCTATGAGAAGAAGGAGAAGAGAGAAGAGAAAGGAGAGGGCTCCGGCATGGAGTCTTCCGACAACCACCAGGCAGAGAGAAGAGAGTAAGAGAGGGAGAGGGCTTGATGTAGCAGGGGAAGGTGGGGGAAAGAGCAGTGGACGGTCGTCCCTACCTCGATCCCCAACACCTCCTCTTCTTTTGTTCTTTGTTTTCTCCTTCTCCGTTGTTTTGTTCTTTGGTTTTCTTTCTTGCCCGTAGCTTTAGCTCGGGCGTGTTTTGTAATGCATGCGGACGGCTACGGCCCTTTGCTCCCCCATGAATGAAGATCATCCCACTCAGTGGGTTGTCTCTTTGTCTCGTTGGTTGTGAGCCACAGTGCGTTTGATCGTCTTTCCTTTCACTTTCCGGTGTTTGTGTTCATCCCTCATGCCGACGGTTTCCTCCGGACGTGCCATCAGCTTGAATGGTTTGAGGTCGCGAACCTCCTCCTGTAAAGCCCAGTGCCTTCATCTGTGCCTGCCCCCCCTTCTCCAGTACACCATGTCCAGTCTTAGAGGTCTTCGACTCGTTGTTTTCCCTGTGTTTTCCGATATTTTATTAAGGTGTTGCCGCCCTCGGGCGCCCACCTCCAGTTGTCGGGTTCCGCCACTCCATGTGGACGCGTTCCCTTTATCTCCCTTACGCTCGGGTCAAGGGGAGATGCTGCCGAATTTTCGTTAGAAAATAACAGGACGTTAAAAGGCAAAAGGATGCAACAAACAAATGGGATAGCAAACATATACCAAAAGACAATAAAAGCAACAAATAAATAGAGCAACAACAGACTGCAAGAAGAGGAGGAAAGACTTGTATAAAACTACTCAAAACCCAAAGAAAAGAAGAAAAGCCTTAAAGCAAGTAGCAGGGGAGTGGGCCTTCATCGGTACGTCTGTTCCAGCCTTCACCGGTGCACCCTATTAGCCTTTCAACGGCACACCTTCTTGGCTCCTCACCGGCACACTCCTCCTCCGTTTCAACCTTCCCCTCACCGGTACACTCCCATCCTCCTTCGCCGGTACACTCCCACCGTCTCTCCCTCATCATCATACTCTCTCCCCCCACCGGTACACCCTCTGTCTCTCCCTCATCTATCTCCCTGTCTTACCTCTTCTTCCATAGTCTCCCAGAAATAGAAACCAATGTACAGACTTGGCAGGTTGAGGCACGAACGCAGCAACAAGCAATGTACAGACTTTGAGCTGCAATGTGTAGACTTCGAGCTGGCCAACGTACAGACTTTGAGTTGGCCAATGTATAGACTTTGAGCTGCAGCAAATGGCCAATGTACAGACTCTGAGCTGCAATGTACAGACTTTGAGCTGCAATGTATAGACTTCGAGTTGGCCAACGTATAGACTTCGAGCTGGCCAATGTATAGACTTTGAACTCCAGCCAATGGCTGATGTATAGACTTTGGGTTGGCTGACGTACAGACTTTGAGCTGTAATGTACAGACTTTGAACAATGTATAGACTTTGGGTTGGCCAATGTACAGACTTTGGACTGGCCAATGTGTAGACTTTGAACTCCAGCCAATGGCTAATGTACAGACTTTGAGCTGCAATGTACAGACTTTGAGCTGGAATGTACAGACTTTGAGATGTAATGTATAGACTTTATGTTGGCCAATGTACAGACTTTGAGCTGGCCAATGTATAGACTTTGAACTCCGGCTAATGGCCAATGTGTAGACTTTGGGTTGGCTGATGTACAGACTTTGAGCTGCAATGTACAGACTTCGAACTATAGCCAATGGGCAACGTACAGACTTTGAGCTGCAATGTATAGACTTTGAGCTGGCCAACGTACAGACTTTGGGTTGGCCAATGTATAGACTTTGAACTGCAGCCAATGGACAATGTATAGACTTTGAGCTGCAATGTACAGACTTTGAACTGTAATGTACAGACTTTGAGCTGGCCAACGTACAGACTTTGAGCTGGCCAATGTATAGACTTTGAGCTCCAATGTATAGACTTTGAGCTGCAATGTATAGACTTTGAGCTGGCCAACGTACAGACTTTGGGCTGGCCAATATGTAGACTTTGAGCTGATGAACCCAGCCAATGTACCGACTTTGAGCTGGCCAATGTACAGACTTTGAGCTGGCCAACGCATAGACTTCGAGCTGATGAGTGTAGCCAATGTATAGACTTCGAGCTGATGAATGCAGCCGATGTACAGACTTTGAGCTGAAGAACGTACAGACTTCGTGTGTGCTAGTAGCCAGTGTACAGACTTTGAGTTGCAGTAAATGGACGATGTACAGACTCTGCGCGTGTGCTAGCAGACGATGTACAGACTTCGAGTTAGCCTGGCACGCCCGCCAACTCCCTCCCCGGCATACTCTCTTGGCGCTTCTCCGGCACCCTCTAACCTACCCGGTACACTCTCCCAGCCCCTCTCCGGTACGCTCTCCCAGCCTTCGCCGGTACACCCTTTCTGCCCCCAACGGCCCACTTTTCCTTCCAAAATAAATATATATAAACATATATAAATATGTCATGATAATGATAATGATAATAATGATAATAAATTAATAAAAATTATGATAAATAAATAAACCTGAATATATATATATATATATGAGAAATAAACAAAAAATGTGAAATAATAATAATAATAGTAAAAAAGGAAAGGGAAAATATAATAGTGATAATAATAAACAAAATGGAGAAATCATCCAGAATAAATATATAAAAGGGAAATAAGCAATAAAATATATATGCACATAATTTAAAGCCCAGATAAAGAAAATGGTAAAATCTATGTTGCAGTCCCGTCTCTCCCGTGACCCGATGTTGAAGGAACAACAATGCCGCCCTTCCAGGTTGGGCCTGAGTCTTGGGAATTATCCCGACATGGCCAGGCCCCGACCTAGTCTTGGGCCGACATTCCAATCAGACCGGACTCGTTCCTCATGCCGGATCCCCTCCGAGCCACTACTAAAATTGCCGCACGTTCGGCAAACATTTGAACGGGTTCGCCTCGATTTTCGCCGCGTTTCTATCATGGACCTGTGTCTGAACATGAAAAAACCTGTGAGCAACCAACATGGCCGACGGCTCCTACCCCGACGTGGTCATGACCCAGCATTGCTCTGGGCCGATAGCTCGTCAAATTGGATTCACCCTATCGGGATTCGTTCCTGCCCATTTATTGAAATTGCCGTAAACTCGGCATACACTTGTACGGGGTTGTTCCTATCCACGTCGCACCTTCAATATGGACCCTTGTCTGAATATCAAGTGGTCCGCAAGTGACTGACAGAAATCTGAATAGAACGAGATGGCTCCTGTCATCCCTGGACCCTATATACGGGAATATCAATAAGGCCTTTGTGGGCTGTGCTTGGACCTCGGGTCCGTCCCGATTATGGTCATTGTCTGACCCACGCCCTCGGCCTATAGCTCGCTTCCTTCGAACATGTTTTGGGTTTTGGAATCTAGTCCCGGGACTCTTCCCCGTTGCCCTCCGGCACCAGGAACATTAATGATGCCCACGCAAGCCCCGTTTGGACCGCGGGAGGCGACCCCGGTATGGTCCCGACTCGATCTCGCACCGGGCTAATAAATTCGCTAGTTTCCTGCTACACTAATCGAGATTTAACTGAATGTTTTCAGTGTCTCGGAATAATGTATTTGCCGTATCACAGCATACATATGTTCCAGGTCCTCCTGCGACGATTATGATACTCTCAAGCCGGACACCCGTCTGAATATTAAACGGTCTCCCGAATGACCGACACGTTTCGAACGTCTGCTTCCCTAGACACAGGGCCTTTCAGCCGATTCAAAGGATATTCCCTCGTTGCCCCTTGGCACCGGAAATATTAATGACGCTCATGCAAGTCTTGTTTCGACCGCGGGGGGTCCATCGCAGTATGGTCGCAGCTTGCTCTTGCACCGGGCCAACAGATTTACTGGTTTTTGACCGCTCCAACCGAGGCTCAGCTAAACGTTTTCCGCTCTTCCGAACAATAAATTTTCCATACCTCGGCTTACATGCGTTCCGATTTTCCCGTGACAACCGCGATTTTCTCGAGCTGGACATTCGTCCGAACATTAAATGGTCAGTACACGACTGACATGATCGCGAATGTTTTCTTCTTACCCTCATACGGGGGTTTCGATACTTCCTAATAGACCTTTCGTGCAATTAATTTCTTGGCCATGAGGCCCTGAATCTCGGCGATTAATCAAGGGTGTTCCCTCGTATGGGAGATGTAAATGATGCCGTGACCTTTATGGCGCGACGGGGGTTGGTCCCGACACAAACTACACAATCGTCTGACGAAGTCAGATCGAGCGCACCATGGGCTCTTCGGGGCCCGAATAAATTGTCACTTCGGTGACTGGCACGCCCACGCACTTAATAGACGAACCACCTGAACAAGCGAATTGTAGTGCGTCCACAAGTCTGGCACGCCCGGTGGGACTAAACCACCATTCATCTCTTCGCTGGGATTCAGGGCCTCATAGCCCCCTAATAAACGATGTTTGCCTGCTTTGATGAATTGCAGGTGCTGTCTCCGCCAGTCCTATAAAAAAAAAGAGAAGCCAGACTCGGTGCAGCTGCCTTCGTGGCCTCGAGGACGCTGCTTCGAAGCATATGCGGCTTCCAAGAATCATGGGGGCTGTTATAAAAAGGGGAAGAGAAGAGAAGAGAAAGAGAAGAGAAGGGAGGGGAAATCAAACCTTCCCCTTTTCCTCAAGAAGAAAGGGAAGAGAAGGGTAAAAGAAGAAAAAAAGAAAAGAAGAAAAAGAGAAAAGAAAGAAGCAAAAAAAAAAGAAGAGAAAGAGTCGGCGAGAGAGGGCTGCACGGCCACGCCCGTCGAGACCAGTGCTGAATTAAGATTACCATTTTGGGGTTGATGCAGTGGAGCGAACCACTCATCCCCTCCCTGAGGGGGTGAGCGCTCTCCTGCACCTCCACCGTGGTCAATCATACAAAAAGGGGGAGAAATAAAGAATAAAGGAAGAAATGTTGGCCAGCATCGCCGACTGAAAGAGCAAGAAGAAACCTGGCATCACGCCCGACTCTAGGAGGTCCCGAGTCCGCGGTGCAATGACCCCGCTCGTTCCTCCTTCCTGCTGCCTCCATCCGGCACAAAACGGCCCCCGAGTGGTTGTTAAAAGACCCAACGAGCCACAATTGTAGCTTGGTGAATGGTTGCCCGCTGTGGGGAATGCTTTACAGCAATGAGGCCAAGCATGGCCACCACTCCCGAAGAGAGCATGCACATACCCCGCCATGGGGGATGAGAAGAAGATATATACCCTGCTACGGGGGCATAGGAGGCAAAAAAGAAATACACCCCATTCCCAGGGGCACATGAAGAGAATCCGCCCCGACTGAGGGGCACATAAAGCAAAAGCTACACCCCGGCTTCGGGGCATTTGAAGGAGAATCCGCCCCGACCTGGGGACGTAAGAAGAAATAGAGATGCACCCCGGCTTAGGGGCATTTGAAGGGGAAATACACCTCGATATGGGGGCACCTGAAGCAAGAAACATACCCCGCCATGGGGGCATAAGAAGAAAAGAATTCACCCCGGCCTGAGGACACACAAAAAGAGAAACTCACCCTGGCTTATGGGTATATGAAGAAGGAACGTACCCCGGCCTGGGGGCATAAGAAACAAAAGCACACCCCATGCTAGGGACATATGGAGAGGAATGCACCCCGCCCTGAGTGACGCAAAAAGTATAAGAACACACCCTGGCTTAGGGGCATTTGAAGAAGAAACATACCCCGCCAGGGGGCATAGAAGTCATGAAGAATATGCCCCGGCTTAAGGGCATTTGAAGAAGTCACATCCCGCCTCGGGAGCATGAGAAGCAGCAAGAATACACCCCGGCCTAGGGGTATTTGAAGAAGAAATATGCCCCGCCTGGGGGCATAGAAGCCGTAAAGAACACGCCTCAGCTCAGGGGCATTTGAAGAAGCTACATCATGCCTTGGGAGTATAAGAAGAAAAGAGTCCACCCCATCTTAGGGGTATTTGAAGAAGAAACACACCCCGCTATGGGGGCATAGAAGTCATAAAGAATACGCTCTGGCTTAGGGGTATTTGAAGAAGAAGGATACCCCGCCTAGGGGGACATTGCAAGCAGCGATACACCCTGCTTGGGTGCACAGGAAGCAAACCACACCCTACTCCTGGGGACACATAAAGAGAGTACACCCCGCCATGGGGGCACATGAAGAGAATCCACCCCGACTCGGGGTTACATGAAGCAACAAAGAATACACCACGCCTTAGGGGAATCTGAAGAAGAATCATACACCCCACCAACGGGGGCACAGGAGCCGTCGAGAATCCACCCCACTTCGGGGGCACAAGAAGCAGACATTCCCCAGCATGTCGGGGCAGAAGAAGAAGAATCCCCCTCGGGGGCATATAAAAAAAAAAGCAAAGATACACCCGGTGCCCGGCGCACATGAAGAGAAAGGCACCTCCCTCTGGGGGCACAACAAGCAACAAAGATACACCCCATTCCCAGGGGCACATGAAGAGAAATACACCCCTGCTCCAGGGGCATATGAGACAAAACTATACCCCAATTTAGGGGCATTTGAAGCAAAGACTTCACCCCACCTCAAGGGGGGGGGGGCATAAGAAGCCAAGAAATATACCCCGCCACGGGGCAACGGAGGCAAAATGCATTCCCCCTGGGGGCACATAAAGCAACATACCCCTCACCTCGGCAGCATATGGGGCCAAGAAGCTACATCCCGGCTCGGGAGCATAAGAAACAAAAGATATACCCCACGTCCGGGGCATATGAAGCCAAGAAATACACCCCCGTCTCGGGGGTATTTCAAGAAGAAGCATACCTCGCCTCGAGGGCCTAGAAGCTATAAAGAACACGCCCCGACTCAGGGGCATATGAAGAGAAGTCCACCCCGGCCTAGGGGTATTTGAAGAAGAAGCATGCCCCGCCAGGGGACATAGAAACCATAAAGAGTATGCCCCGGCCTAGGGGTATTTGAAGAAGAAGCATACCTCGCCTCGAGGGCCTAGAAGCTATAAAAGCGCATGCCCCGACTCAGGGGCATATGAAGAGAAGTCCACCCCGGCCTAGGGGTATTTTAAGAAGAAACATACCCCGCCAGGGGGCATGGAAGCCATAAAGAACACGCCCCGACTTAGGGATATTTGAAGAAGATACATCCCGCCTCTGGAGCATAAGAAAGAGAAGAATACATCCCGTCTTAGGGATATTTGAAGAAGAAATATACCCCGCCAGGGGGCATAGAAGCCATAAAGAATATGCGCCGGCTCAAGGGCATTGGAAGAAGAAACATACCCCGCCTGGGGGACGCGGAAGCAAAGAGACAGAGTACACCTCCACCCGGGGGCGTAAAGAAGCAAAGAGACATACATCCCGACCTGGGAGCACATGAAGAAAGAATATACCCCGACCTAGGGGCGTCAGAAGAAGAAACATACGCCCCGATCCAAGGACATAAGAAGCAAGAGAATACGCCATACGAAAAGGGTATAAGAAACATGAAGAATGTACCCCAGCCTAGGGGCACAAAAAGAGACACACTCCGCCCTTGGCGCATAAGAAGCAGAAGTACATACCCCAGCCCGGGGGCACAAAAATACACTCCGCCCTTGGCGCATAAGAAGCAAAAGCATCTACCCCGACCCGGGGCACAGAAACAAAGAGAAATACATCCCGATCCGGGAGCATGAGAAGAAAGATATACTCCGCCCAAGCGGCATTTGAAGAAACAACATACCCTGCGTCGGGGGCACAGAAGCCATAAAGAGATACACCCCCGCCTCAGGGGGGGCGTAAGAAGCAAAAGACACACTCCACTATGGGGGGCATAAGAAGCAAAAGATACACCCCCGTCCAGGGGGCATTTGAAGAGAGCTACGCCCCGTACCAGGGGCATATGAAGAAGAAACATACCTCGCCTCGAGGGCCTAGAAGCTATAAAGAACACGCCCCGGCTCAGGGGAACATGAAGAGAAGTCCACCCTGGCTCAGGGGTATTTGAAGAAGAGACATACCCCACCTGAGGGCATAGAAGCCGTGAAGAGTATACCACACCATGGGGGCATTTGAAGAGAGCTACACCCCGCCTCGGGGGCATTAAAAAAAAACACACCCTGGTCTGGGGACATAGAAGCCAAAAAAATACACCCCGCCTGGGGGCACAGAAGCGAAGAGGCAAAACACACCCCCCTCAGGGGGGATGCACACCAAATGACCTGGGGCACATTAAGAGAAAAAAAGAGCAGAGTAAAGAAAAAGACACGCACGAGGCAGGCGTGGTCTTCGAGCCCGCCTCATCACACAAAAGAAAAGAAGAAAAGGAAGAAAAGACACATGAGGCAGACGTGGTCTTCGAGTCCGCCTCATCACGCAAAAGAAGAGAAGAAAAGGAAGAAGAGACACATGAGGCAGACGTGGTCCCTGAACCCGCCTCTTCACATAAAAGAAGAAGAGCAGAACCAAAAGAAGACACATGAGGCAGACGTGGTCTTCGAGCCCGCCTCATCACACAAAAGAAAAGAAGAAAAGGAAGAAAAGACACATAAGGCAGACGTGGTCTTCGAGCCCGTCTCATCACACAAAAGAAAAAAAGAAAAGGAAGAAAAGACACATGAGGCAGACGTGGTCTTCGAGCCCGCCTCATCACGCAAAAGAAGAGAAGAAAAGGAAGAAGAGACACATGAGGCAGACGTGGTCCCTGAACCCGCCTCTTCACATAAAAGAAGAAGAGCAGAACCAAAAGAAGACACATGAGGCAGACGTGGTCTTCGAGCCCGCCTCATCACACAAAAGAAGAGAAGGAAAGAAAGAATGCACATGAGGCGAACACGGTCTCTGCACCTGCCTCTCTACAAAAAAAGAGAGAAAGAGTCACGAGGCAAACATGGTCTCTGCACCTGTCTCTCTATAAAAGAAGAAGAGAAGAAAAAAAAAGAGAGTCACGAGGCAGACACGGTCTGTGCACCTACCTCTCCATGAAAGAAGAAGAGAAGAAGAGAAAGAATAATCACGGGGCGAACATGGTCTCTGCACCTGCCTCTCCATGAAAGAAGAAGAGAAGAAGAGAAAGAACAATCACGGGGCGAACATGGTCTCTGCACCTGCCTCTCTACAAAAGAAGAAGAGAAGAAAAAAAGAGAGTCACGAGGCAGAAGCGGTCTTTGCACCCGTCTCTCCATAAAAGAAGAAGAGAAGAAGAGAAAGAACAATCACGGGGCGAACACGGTCTCTGCACCCGCCTCTCCATAAAAGAAGAAGAGAAGAAGAGAAAGAACAATCACGGGGCGAACATGGTCCTTGCACCTGCCTCTCCATAAAAGAAGAAGAGAAAGAACAATCACGGGGCGAACATGGTCTCTGCACCTGCCTCTCTACAAAAGAAGAAGAGAAGAAAAAAAAAGAGTCACAAGGCAGACGCGGTCTTTGCACCTGCATGTCCATAAAAGAAGAAGAGAAGAAGAGAAAGAACAG
This sequence comes from Amorphophallus konjac, assembly GCA_022559845.1. Taxonomy (NCBI): domain Eukaryota; kingdom Viridiplantae; phylum Streptophyta; class Magnoliopsida; order Alismatales; family Araceae; genus Amorphophallus; species Amorphophallus konjac. The sequence goes on from CM040118.1 coordinate 356,827,713, forward strand.
CCATCGGGGCGTTAAACCAAAAAAATATTCAGCCATCGGGGCTTCAAGCCGATAGATATTCTGCCAACGGGGCGTTAAACCGTAAAATATTCCGCCGACGGGGCGTTAAACCAAAAAAAAATATTCAGACATCGGGGCTTCAAGCCGACAGATATTCAACCATCGGGGCTTCAAGCTGACAGATATTCAGCCATCGGGGCTTCAAGCCGACAGATACTCAGCCATCGAGGCTTTAAACCTACTAGACCTCTCGCCGACGGGGCGTTAAACCGACTAAACCTTCCGCCGACGGGGCGTTAAACCGACTAGACCTTTCACCGACGGGGCGTTAAACCGACTAGACCTTCCACCGACGGGGCGTTAAACTGACTAGACCTTCCGCCGACGGGGCGTTAAACCGACTAGACCTTCCGTCGACGGGGCGTTAAACCGACTAGACCTTCTGCCGACGGGGCGTTAAACCGACTAAGCCTTCCGTCGATGGGGCGTTAAACCGACTAAACCCTCCGCCGATGGGGCGTTAAACCGACTAAGCCTTCCGCCGACGGGGCGTTAAACCGACTAGACCTTCCGCCGACGGGGCGCTAAACCGGCCAACTTTCAGCCATCGGGGCTTCAAGCCGACAACTACCCCTTCATCGGCCTTCTGGTCGACAGCTATTTAATTATCAGCCTTTGAGCCGACAGCTACTTCATCATCGGCTCTTAGCCGACAGCTACCTCATTATCGGCCTTTGAGCCGACAGCTATCTCATCATCGGCTCTTAGCCGATAGCTACCTCATCATCGGCTCTTGGCCGATGGCTACCCCTTCATCGGCCTTCGAGTCGACAGCTATATAATCATCGGCTCCTAGCCGACAGCTACTTCATCGTTGGCACCTCAGCCGACAGCTTCCCAGTTAAAAAAAATAACAGAGGACAATAGAATAAACCTTTCACTTTGGTCCGGACCCTTCCCCGGCCAGAGAACAAAAGAGACCCGTCTCTTCGACTCTCACATCCCACTACCCAACGCCCCTCTGTAGGGCCATTTCGGCCGGGGCCCACTATCAGGGTTAATCCATATGTCCCACCGCGCTTCCCTTAACTTCGGCTCCTGCAGCCCGCTTCCTAATTTCGGCCCTTATGGCCCACTCCCCTAATGTCCCTTGGGTTCTGTAGCCCGCTTCCCCAATACCCTTTCAGCCGTTCGCGGTCTGCTTCCCTAATACCTCTACTACCACTACACTTATACGTAACAACAATATTTTCTTATGCCACAAAAAAAAACAACAAACAAAAAAAAACATAGAAAAACAAACAAAAAAAACAACAACAAAACAACAAAACAAAAAAGAAGAAAGAAGAGAATGCTTGATTGCCCTGTTTGCATGGTTGCTTAATATAGAATAATACACCTCCTTGTAATTTTCTAGGATCGTGTTTCCTTGCTAAATAATATCGCCCGATTCTGGATGTATGAGCGTCAGGGCACGCGCTCGAAGGGAACCCTATTATGGCGGGTGCACACGTCAAGGGGAAGAGTCATGGCTGAATCGCTAAGCCCAACTCACAAAATAAACCTGAGGCAACGCTCCCACACTTAGCACGTAGCGTGTTCAATAGCTTTTAACTATAGGGATTGCCCGAATTTCTTATTAGCACTCTACGGATGCTTGAATTCCTGCACTCGCGTGAAAGGTAATCGTGAGGAAAAAGCTGCCTACCCCCACTGTAAAAAAACAAAAAAACAAAAAAAACAAAAAAAAAGAGAAAAAAAAAGAGAGAAAAAGAAAAGAGAGAGAAACGTGGAGCCGAGTAGCCGGGAATCCCCACTGAAACAAATGAGGAGACTCGCGCGAAATGGTGAAGCGAATCATAATAAGGACGAATCTTAGTAGCCGGGAATCCCCATTGAGACACATGAGGAGACTCGCACCGAACGGTGAAATCCGCTACCAAAATAAACAGATGGGGGCTGTGTGAAGCTACCGAAAGTCGAAAGCCTAGAACTAATGTGTAGGCGCTAGAGTGATCCTCGAGTGTAACAAGGAAAACCTGCATATCCCTATGGTTAGGGCTCTTTGTTCACACATTTATACCGCCACGCCACAGAGAATTACCTCGGGTGAAATACGTGAATTAAGGCTATGCATGCAAGACGTGCGATATCCTCTTGACGGGTGCACCACCCCTCAATTGTGCCTCATGACCCGCACCGTGTCTACGAATTATGGGCGATGTCCCTACCCCATCCCCTATAGAGGGAGCTATCACATACGTATATTTATGTTATGTCTGCTAATGAATGCCTGCATGCTTGAATAAAAAATAATAACAAAGAAAAATAATAATAAATAAAAAAAATAATGTGTGTATACAGTAAAATCAATTTCGGCCATCGCAGCCTATTTTCTCAGCTCTGGCTCGTAGAGCCCAATCTTGGCCCCCCCCATGGCCTACCTCTTGCCCTCGCGGCTCGTTAATCTCCCAACTCCGGCTTCTGTAATCCGCTTCCCCGATTTGGGCTTCCACATCTTACGCCATAATTTCAGCTCTTACAGCCCGCTTCCCAACAACTTTGGCTCTTGTAGCCTGCTTACCTCGGCCCCCATGGCCCGCTTTCCCGATTCTGGCCTTCACGGCCTACTTCTCGAAATTCGGCCTTCACGGCCCGCTTCCCATAATTTCGGCTCTTGCAGCCCGCTTCCCAACAACTTTAGCTATTGTAGCCTGCTTACCTCGGCCCCCATGGCCCGCTTTCCCAATTCTGGCTCTCGTAGCTTGCTTCCCAGAATTCGGCCTTCACGGCCCACTTCCCATAAGTTCGGCTCTTGCAGTCCGCTTCCCAATATCCTTGACTTTCATAAGCTGCTCCCCCAATTCGGTCTATGCGGCCCGCTTCCCAACTTTGGCTCTTCTGACCTGCTTCCCTTCGGCTCTCGCAGCCTACCTTCCCAGTTTTGGCTCTGGCAGCATGCTCCCCAAATTTTGGATTTCGTAGCCCGCTTTCCTGATTTAGGGACACTAAATAATTTCTCACCCCATGTTTACGTGCAGGGGAATATAGAAGAGGAGAAAAGAGAAGAGAAGGTGAAAATAAGGAAAGAAGAAAAGGAAAGACTCTTGAAGTGCTCCAACAGCGCATTAGCCTGCAAGCCCTTCAGCGGCACACTACTAAGTGCCCTCAGCGGCACACCCATTGTGAAGCCTCCAGCGGTACGCCCTTCGGGGCACACTCCTAGTGCCCTTCAGCGGCACAGCCTCACGCCCCCTCAGCGGCACGCTCCCAGGCGCCCGCACACCTTCGGAGTGCCTTACGCGGCACACCCTCCTGTGCTATCTCCCAGTGCGCCCTTCAAGCGTCCCGACGGCATGCTCTAGCCAGCCCTTAAGCGGCACGCCACCCCCGCCCCCTTTATACAGCGAGCAAAAAAAAAGAAAAAAAAGAAAAAAAAAGAGGAGAGACGGTAAAAGAGGAAGAGAATGGATAAAAAAAAGAAAGCAAAAAGGAAGAGAGGGGGGGGGGGATTTCGACGAAAAAAAAGAAAAGAAGAAAAAAAGAGAGGGAAGAAAATAAAAAAAAAGAAAAAAAAGAGAGAGAAAGAAGAGAAAACAACAACAATAATGATATATATATATATGTGTGTGTATACATATGTCTCCCGTCCACACGCCCCTGCGTATCGACGGGCATTCGCACGGGCAAAGACGGCTCCACCCTGCATTGGCGTTAGTCCCTTGCCAACAAATAAGTCCTTTTCCGGTGCAAGGCTTCGTGCCCTAGCCACCCGCTCTCACACGATACTGCCATTACGGACCTTACGTCCGAATCGGCAGGAATTCTCCCGTTGCGTTGGCATTATCTTCTTGCCAACGAGTGAGCCGTGCCTTTCGGCGCAAGGCCTCGGGCCCTAGCCAACCATTACATATCACCCACTTGTCAATATATATATATATATATATATATATATATATATATATATATATATATATATATATATACATAATAAATAAGAGAAAGGGGCTTAAAATAGAGGTGCCCCGTCGGACTTGCCCCTACTCAGGAACAAGGGCAAAAATGGCAACAACCCAGCTGTGGTGAAAACCCGAAGGGGCGCTGCAGGCAAAATCGGGTACCCCGCCACGCGAAAACCCGAGAGGGTGCATGGGCAAAAGCAAGAGGGGGCCGGTGCCGGCAACAACCCGAAAGGGGGCTTGTACCGGTAATGTGGTTCAAAAAAAAAAGGGAAAAAGAGAAAAGAGATGAAAAGACCAACATATCATGTCAGCTCCCGGCACCCTGTCGGCACTGACGAAGAGACAAAGAGATCAACAAACCAGGTCAGCTCCCGGCACCCTGTCGGCACTGACGAAGAGACAAAGAGACCAACAAACCAAGTCAGCTCCCGGCACCCTGTCGGCACTGACGAAGAGACAAAGAGACCAACAAACCAGGTCAGCTCCCGACACCCTGTCGGCACTGACGAAGAGACAAAGAGACCAACAAACTAGGTCAGCTCCCGGCACCTTGTCGGCACTGACGAAGAGACAAAGAGATCAACAAACCAGGTCAGCTCTCGACACCCTGTCGGCACTAACGAAGAGACAAACAGACCAACAAACCAGGTCAGCTCCCGGCACCTTGTCGGCACTGACGAAGAGACAAAGAGATCAACAAACCAGGTCGGCTCCCGACACCCCGTCGGCACTGACGAAGGGACAAAGAGATCAAAAAACCAGGTCAGCTCCCGACACCCTGTCGGCACTGGCGAAGAGACAAACAGACCAACAAACCAGGTCAGCTCCCGGCACCCTGTCAGCACTGACGAAGAGACAAAGAGATCAACAAACTAGGTCAGCTCCCGACACCCTGTCGGCACTGACGAAGAGACAAACAGACCAACAAACCAGGTCAGCTCCCGGCACCCTGTCGGCACTGATGAAGAGACAAAGAGACCAACAAACCAGGTCAGCTCCCGGCACCCTGTCGGCACTGACGAAGAGACAAAGAGACCAACAAACCAGGTCAGCTCCCGACACCCTATCGACACTGACGAAGAGACAAAGAGACCAACAAATCAGGTCAGCTCCCGGCACCTTGTCGGCACTGACGAAGAGACAAAGAGATCAACAAACCAGGTCGGCTCCCGACACCCCGTCGGCACTGACGAAGAGACAAAGAGATCAACAAACCAGGTCAGCTCCCGACACCCTGTTGGCATTGACGAAGAGACAAACATACCAACAAATCAGGTCAGCTCCCGACACCCTGTCGGCACTGACGAAGAGACAAAGAGACCAACAAACCAGGGCAGCTCCAGGCACCCTGTCGGCACTGACGAAGAGATAAAGAGATCAACACCAGGTCAGCTCCCAACACCCTGTCGGCACTGACGAAGAGACAAAGAGACCAACAAACCAGGTCAGCTCCCGGCACCCTGTCGGCACTGACAAAGAGACAAAGAGACCAACAAACCAGGTCAGCTCCCGGCACCCTGTCGGCACTGACGAAGAGATAAAGAGACCAACAAACCAGGTCAGCTCTCGACACCCTGTCGGCACTGACGAAGAGACAAAGAGACCAACAAACCAGGTCAGCTCCCGACACCCTGTCGGCACTAACGAAGAGAGAAAGAGATCAACAAACCAGGTCAGCTCCCGGCACCCTGTCGGCACTGACGAAGAGACAAAGAGACCAACAAACCAGGTCGGCTCCCGGCACCTTGTCGGCACTGACGAAGAGACAAAGAGATCAACAAACCAGGTCGGCTCCCGACACCCCGTCGGCACTGATGAAGAGACAAAGAGATCAACAAACCAGGTGAGCTCCCGACACCCTGTCGGCACTGACGAAGAGACAAACAGACCAACAAACCAGGTCAGCTCCCGGCATCCTGTTGGTACTGACGAAGAGACAAAGAGATCAACAAACCAGGTCAACTCCCGACACCCTGTCGGCACTGACGAAGAGACAAACAGACCAACAAACCAGGTCAGCTCCCGGCACCCTGTCAGCACTGATGAAGAGACAAAGAGACCAACAAACCAGGTCAGCGCCCGGCACCCTGTCGACACTGACGAAGAGACAAAGAGACCAACAAACCAGGTCAGCTCCCGGCACCTTGTCGGCACTGACGAAGAGATAAAGAGACCAACAACCCAGGTCAGCTCCCGACACCCTGTCGGCACTGACGAAGAGACAAAGAGACCAACAAACCAGGTCAGCTCCCGGCACCTTGTCGGCACTGACGAAGAGACAAAGAGATCAACAAACCAGGTCAACTCCCGACACCCTGTCAGCACTGACGAAGAGACAAAGAGACCAACAAACTAGGTCAACTCCTGACACCCTGTCGGAAATAACGAAGAGACAAACAGACCAACAAACCAGGTCAGCTTCCGGCATCCTGTCGGCACTGACGAAGAGACAAAGAGATCAACAAACCAGGTCAGCTCCCGACACCCTGTCGGCACTGACGAAGAGACAAACAGACCAACAAACCAGGTCAGCTCCCGGCACCCTATCGGCACTGACGAAGAGACAAAGAGACCAACAAACCAGGTCAGCGCTCGGCACCCTGTCGGCACTGACGAAGAGACAAAGAGACCAACAAACCATGTCAGCTCCCGCACCTTGTCGGCACTGACGAAGAGACAAAGAGACCAACAAACCAGGTCAGCTCCCGGCACCCTGTCGGCACTGACGAAGAGACAAAGAGACCAACAAACCAGGTCAGCTCCCGGCACCCTGTCGGCACTGACGAAGAGACAAAGAGACCAACAAACCAGGTCAGCGCCCGGCACCCTGTCGGCACTGACGAAAAGACAAAGAGACCAACAAACCAGGTCAGCTCCCGGCACCTTGTCGGCACTGACGAAGAGACAAAGAGACCAACAAACCAGGTCAGCTCCCGGCACCCTGTCGGCACTGACGAAGAGACAAAGAGACCAACAAACCAGGTCTGCTCCCGGCACCCTGTCGGCACTGACGAAGAGATAAAGAGACCAACAAACCAGGTCAGCTCCCGGCACCTTGTCGGCACTGACGAAGAGACAAAGAGATCAACAAACCAGGTCAGCTCCCGACACCCTGTCAGCACTGGCGAAGAGACAAAGAGATCAACAAACCATGACAGCTCCCGACACCCCGTCGGCACTGACAAAGAGACAAAGAGACTAGCATACCATGTCAGCGCCCGACGCCCTGTCGGCACTGATGCAAAAGAGAAGAAGAGACCAACACGTTACGGCGGCTCCCGACGCCCTGTCGGCACTGATGAAGAGGAGAAGAGACAAGCATGCTACGTCAGCTCCCGACACCCCATCACTGCCGATGAAGAGAAAAGAGACCAGTACACCCGCGGGCACCGCCCGGGTCATCCTTCGCCTGCGCTACCCGTGGGTGGGGGGCATTTGTGGACACCAAAAATTGCACGCACAGATATCCTGCTCAGCCCGGCATCAACAACGGCACCGAGTGAGGAAGCCCCGGAGGGGCTGGTCATCAGGACTCCCCAAATATGCACACTGCCGTGAAGCCGTCTTCGGAGTCACGACAGTGAAGAGAAATCAACCACCAAGAGCCCCCACAATCCATGGGCCTCGAAGAAAATTAAATGGGCCACAACTCATGCTCACAATGGGCTCAGAACTGCCCCTTTTGGGCCTTCAACGGCACGCCCTTTGGCCCTTCAGCGGTACGCCCCTGGGCCCTTCAGCGGCACACCCCATGTGCCTTCAGCGGCACACCCCATGTGCCTTCAACGGCATACCCCATGTGCCTTCAATGGCACTCTATTTTAAGCCTTCAACGACACACTATTTCGGGCCTTCAACGGCACACTATTTTAAGCCTTCAACGGCACACTATTTCGGGCCTTCAACGGCACACTATTTCGGGCCTTCAACGGCACACTATTTTAAGCCTTCAACGGCACGCTATTTCAAGCCTTCAACGTCACACCATTTCAAGCCTTCAGCGGCACACTTCTTGAGCCCGCCAGCGGCACAGCGTGAAGGCATTTCAACGGAATGACGTGACGCCCATGCCCTACGTATCCTTGGCGCGCAGTGAGCTATCCGAGGTGTCAACCAGAGGTTGGGCCACGCAGGCTACTCCCCTGACATCCAGGACGGGGGAAGTCAATCCCCATCATGACCAGCCGCTTCCCGCCTCCGACTGTCGTGCTCGAGGGCTCCCGCTGCTGGGAGTATAAAACCACTCCCATTCCGGCGAAGAAGAAAAAAAGAGGCCCATACACAGAGGAAGAGGCACACAGGGAGAAGGAACGAAGAGACACAAAGCCACCTATGAGAAGAAGGAGAAGAGAGAAGAGAAGGGAGAGGGCTCCGGCATGGAGTCTTCCGACAACCACCAGGCAGAGAGAAGAGAGTAAGAGAGGGAGAGGGCTTGATGTAGCAGGGGAAGGTGGGGGAAAGAGCAGTGGACGGTCGTTCCTGCCTCGATCCCCAACACCTCCTCTTCTTTTGTTCTTTGTTTTCTCCTTCTCCGTTCTTTTGTTCTTTGGTTTTCTTTCTTGCCCGTAGCTTTAGCTCGGGCGTGTTTTGTAATGCATGCGGACGGCTACGGCCCTTTGCTCCCCCATGAATGAAGATCGTCCCCCTCAGTGGGTTGTCTCTTTGTCTCGTTGGTTGTGAGCCACAGTGCGTTTGATCGTCTTTCCTTTCACTTTCCGGTGTTTGTGTTCATCCCTCATGCCGACGGTTTCCTCCGGACGTGCCATCAGCTTGAATGGTTTGAGGTCGCGAACCTCCTCTTGTAAAGCCCAGTGCCTTCATCTGTGCCTGCCCCCCCCTTCTCCAGTACACCCTGTCCAGTCTTAGAGGTCTTCGACTCGTTGTTTTCCCTGTGTTTTCCGAGGTTTTATTAAGGTGTTGCCGCCCTCGGGCGCCCACCTCCAGTTATCGGGTTCCGCCACTCCATGTGGGCGCGTTCCCTTTATCTTTCTTACGCTCGGGTCAAGGGGAGATGCTGCCGAATTTTCGTTAGAAAATAACAGGACGTTAAAAGGCAAAAGGATGCAACAAACAAATGGGATAGCAAACATATACCAAAAGATAATAAAAGCAACAAATAAATAGAGCAACAACAGACTGCAAGAAGAGGAGGAAAGACTTGTATAAAACTACTTAAAACCCAAAGAAAAGAAGAAAAGAAAAGCCTTAAAGCAAGTAGCAGGGGAGTGGGCCTTCATCGGTACGTCTGTTCCAGCCTTCACCGGTGCACCCTATTAGCCCTTCAACGGCACACCTTCTTGGCTCCTCACCGGCACACTCCTCCTCCGTTTCAACCTTCCCCTCACCGGTACACTCCCATCCTCCTTCGCCGGTACACTCCCACCGTCTCTCCCTCACCATCATACTCTCTCCCCCCACCGGTACACCCTCTGTCTCTCCCTCATCTATCTCCCTGTCTTACCTCTTCTTCCATAGTCTCCCAGAAATAGAAACCAATGTACAGACTTGGCAGGTTGAGGCACGAATGCAGCAACAAGCAATGTACAGACTTTGAGTTGCAATGTGTAGACTTCGAGCTGGCCAACGTACAGACTTTGAGTTGGCCAATGTATAGACTTTGAGCTGCAGCCAATGGCCAATGTACATACTCTGAGCTACAATGTACAGATTTTGAGCTGCAATGTATAGACTTCGAGTTGGCCAACGTACAGACTTCGAGCTGGCCAATGTATAGACTTTGAACTCCAGCCAATGGCAGATGTATAGACTTTGGGTTGGCTGACGTACAGACTTTGAGCTGTAATGTACAGACTTTGAACAATGTATAGACTTTGGGTTGGCCAATGTACAGACTTTGGACTGGCCAATGTATAGACTTTGTACTCCAGCCAATGGCTAATGTACAGACTTTGAGCTGCAATGTACAGACTTTGAGCTGGAATGTACAGACTTTGAGATGTAATGTATAGACTTTATGTTGGCCAATGTACAGACTTTGGGCTGGCCAATGTATAGACTTTGAACTCCGGCCAATGGCCAATGTGTAGACTTTGGGTTGGCTGATGTACAGACTTTGAGCTGCAATGTACAGACTTCGAACTACAGCCAATGGGCAACGTACAGACTTTGAGCTGCAATGTATAGACTTTGAGCTGGCCAACGTACAGACTTTGGGTTGGCCAATGTATAGACTTTGAACTGCAGCCAATGGACAATGTATAGACTTTGAGCTGCAATGTACAGACTTTGAACTGCAATGTACAGACTTTGAGCTGGCCAACGTACAGACTTTGAGTTGGCCAATGTATAGACTTTGAGCTCCAATGTATAGACTTTGAGCTGCAATGTATAGACTTTGAGCTGGCCAACGTACAGACTTTGGGCTGGCCAATGTGTAGACTTTGAGCTGATGAACCCAGCCAATGTACCGACTTTGAGCTAGCCAATGTACAGACTTTGAGCTGGCCAACGCATAGACTTCGAGCTGATGAATGTAGCCAATGTATAGACTTCGAGCTGATGAATGCAGCCGATGTACAGACTTTGAGCTGAAGAACGTACTGACTTCGTGTGTGCTAGTAGCCAGTGTACAGACTTTGAGTTGCAGTAAATGGACGATGTACAGACTCTGCGCGTGTGCTAGCAGACGATGTACAGACTTCGAGTTAGCCTGGCACGCCCGCCAACTCCCTCCCCGGCATACTCTCTTGGCGCTTCTCCGGCACCCTCTAACCTACCCGGTACACTCTCCCAGCCCCTCTCCGGTACGCTCTCCTAGCCTTCGCCGGTACACCCTTTCTGCCCCCAACGGCCCACTTTTCCTTCCAAAATAAATATATATAAACATATATAAATATGTCATGATAATGATAATGATAATAATGATAATAAATTAATAAAAATTATGATAAAGAAATAAACCTGAATATATATATATATATGAGAAATAAACAAAAAATGTGAAATAATAATAATAATAGTAAAAAAGGAAAGGGAAAATATAATAGTGATAATAATAAACAAAATGGAGAAATCATCCAGAATAAATACATAAAAGGGAAATAAGCAATAAAATATATATGCACATAATTTAAAGCCCAGATAAAGAAAATGGTAAAATCTATGTTGCAGCCCCGTCTCTCCCGTGACCCGATGCTGAAGGAACAACAATGCTGCCCTTCCAGGTTGGGCCTGAGTCTTGGGAATTATCCCGACATGGCCAGGCCCCGACCTAGTCTTGGGCCGACATTCCAATCAGACCGGACTCGTTCCTCAGGCCGGATCCCCTCCTAGCCACTACTAAAATTGCCGCACGTTCGGCAAACATTTGAACGGGTTCGCCTCGGTTTTCACCGCGTTTCTATCATGGACCTGTGTCTGAACATGAAAAGACCCGCGAGCAACCAACATGGCCGACGGCTCCTACCCTGACGTGGTCATGACCCAGCATTGCTCTGGGCCGATAGCTCGTCAAATCGGATTCACCCTATCGGGATTCATTCCCGCCCTTTTATTGAAATTGCCGTAAACTCGGCATACACTTGTACAGGGTTATTCCTATCCACGTCGCACCTTCAATATGGACCCTTGTCCGAATATCAAGTGGTCCGCAAGTGACTGACAGAAATCTGAATAGAACGAGATGGCTCCTGTCATCCCTAGACCCTATATACGGGAATATCAATAAGGCCTTTGTGGGCTGTGCTTGGACCTCGGGTCCATCCCGATTATGGTCATTGTCTGACCCACGCCCTCGGCCTATAGCTCGCTTCCTTCGAACATGTTTTGGGTTTTGGAATCTAGTCCCGGGACTCTTCCCCGTTGCCTTCCGGCACCAGGAACATTAATGATGCCCACGCAAGCCCCGTTTGGACCGCGGGAGGCGCCCCCGGTATGGTCCCGACTCGATCTCGCACCGGGCCAATAAATTCGCTAGTTTCCTGCTACACTAATCGAGATTTAACCGAATGTTTTCAGTGTCTCGGAATAATGTATTTGCCGTATCACATCATACATATGTTCCAGGTCCTCCTGCGACGATTATGATACTCTCAAGCCGGACACCCGTCTGAATATTAAACGGTCTCCCAAATGACCGACACGTTTCGAACGTCCGCTTTCCTAGACACAGGGCCTTTCAGCCGATTCAAGGGATATTCCCTCGTTGCCCCTTGGCACCGGAAATATTAATGACGCTCATGCAAGTCTTGTTTCGACCGCGGGGGGCCCACCGCAGTATGGTCGCAGCTTGCTCTTGCACCGGGCCAACAGATTTACTGGTTTTTGACCGCTCCAACCGAGGCTCAGCTGAACGTTTTCCGCTCTTCCGAACAATAAATTTGCCGTACCTCGGCTTACATGCGTTCCGATTTTCCCGCGACAACCGCGATTTTCTCGAGCCGGACATTCGTCCGAACATTAAATGGTCAGTACACGACCGACATGATCGTGGATGTTTTCTTCTTACCCTCATACGGGGGTTTCGATACTTCCTAATATACCTTTCGTGCAATTAATTTCTTGGCCATGAGGCCCTGAATCTCTGCGATTAATCAAGGGTGTTCCCTCGTATGGGGGATGTAAATGATGCCGTGACCTTTATGGCGCGACGGGAGTTGGTCCCGACACAAACTACACAATCGTCTGACGAAGTCAGATCGAGCGCACCATGGGCTCTTCGGGGCCCGAATAAATTGTCACTTCGGTGACTGGCACGCCCACGCACTTAATAGACGAACCACCTGAACAAGCGAATTTTAGTGCGTCCACAAACCCCTAATGGTACGGGATCATGTCCCGTGGCAAGAACTGGAGCAACTTTCACTCAAGCAGGAGCAACAAGCTGACGCAACATCTGACAAGGATGGCAGCCTGTTTTGGGGGCAGGCACCACCTAAAGAAAAGAAGAAAAAGAAACAAGGGAAGAAAAGAAAGACCGCCAAGGTCAACAAAAAGCAGATTGTGTCCTGCAATACTCTCTCGGCTCTCTTCAACTTGCCTGCTGAAGAGGATGAGGAAGAAATATGCTTTGAACCCGCCACCGGGGCAGGCTAGGCTGAAGCAGCCTCCGCAGCACATGCAACCCGATCAGGCCGAAAATGGGGGCGCCAGTCGCCCGCTAACCATAATATCATATTCAGGGGAGAGCAACCCTACAAGATACCTCCCCCGGAGGTCAAAGGGGTCTAGATCCCTCCTCTGTCAGGCCTTTATAGCCAGAGTGGGGGCAGTACTACTACCCCTTCCTTCCTGGAATTTCTGAAGATGTCCAAGGGAAAGCAGCCATGTCAGGATGCCGATCTTGCAACCAGGGATACCTACCCGTAGCCCCAGCAGTCTTCCGGAGCTTCAGATGCAGACGAAGCTCGCCCGGCGGTGGCCGATGAAGGGCAACAAGAAGATTGCACCGAGTAGAGGGATGTTGAATCTGAACCCAATGAGGCAGGGCCGTCAAGGACCGCAGTCCAAGACTCCTCCAAGCCTAGGTGGGCAGATGAAATGAAGCTGTCAAATGTCCGAGCAGGAAGCCGTGTAGTTAAATTACTGAAGAAGCTCCCCGCAAGATTCACTGTCTGGGAAATTCTCTCTCTCAGTGAAGAGACCCGACATGCGATTATCACTGCTTTGCAGACGCCTGCTCAATATGAAGCTTGCTTGGCTAAAGCACTGCTAGAGGCCAGCATGACCTTCACTCACGAAGACATGTTGCTCCCCACTATCAGCCACAATAGGCCGCTCTATATGAGGGGGCACCTAAATGGACAGGAACTGAACATGATCTTGGTCAACCCTGGCGCAACTGTCAACATCCTACCATACAGACTATATCAGAGGCACCACTTTAATGTACGCCTCGATAAGGCCGGAGAGATGCGTATCGCCGGCTTCAACCAGAAGTGTGAAGTGTCGCTAGGTGTAGCAGAATTCACACTCACCCTAGTAGATTTTACTACGAAGGTGCAGTTTCATGTCATCGACTCCCGCACCTCGTACAAGGTGCTGCTTGGCCGTCCTTGGCTACATGAAAATATGGTGGTGCCGTCCACGCTCCCCCAATGCATCAAATACAGCCTCGAAGGGAAGGAGGAGAGGATATTTGCCGATCTCCACCCATTCGAAGTGTCCGAGTGTCATCTAGCAGACGTGATCGGATCGGTGCGATGGATTCAGAGAGGGGGGTGAATGAATCCCACCCTTAAAAAACTTTTCGCTCAATAGAAGACTAGAACACTTTCAAGGCAAAACAAACAATCTGAAGAACAAGTTGAATTCTCTTTTAAACTAATGATCAAATATATATAAGGCGCGCCTAAACAATCAACTAACGGAAGCAGCACAGATAGAAATAAGAGTGCTCAAGGCAACCTGTGAAGGTGGTAGAAGACAAGGAACAAGCGCACAAACCCAACCACACTGCACAGAAGATTTTTAGGTGGTTCGGTCACCAAGACCTACGTCCACCCCTCACTCCCAACCGGAGTGAGGCTTCCACTAGCAACGCTAGAACAACAGACTCAGTCTGCAAACACTTGCTGCCAAATAGCTTGACCAGGGGAACAACCTCCCCTCTTCCTCCAGACCGGAGCGACACCCCAAGTGACTCTCAGCCACTTGGAACCAGAGACTAGGTCTCTCTTCCTCCAGACCAGGAGGGAACCCACCAGTGACTCCCCATCACCAGCAAACCAGAGGTCACAGACCTCTCTTCCTCCAGACTAGGAGGGAAACACTGATGACTCCCAGTCACCAGCAAAATCGGAGAACAAATCTCCCTTATCCTGAGACCACAGGAGGAACCCCGATCCCAAACAAGGGAAACAGAAACCACTGAATGTATGAAAGGAACAAACGAAAAACAAAACAGAAAAATCAAAAACAATATAGCTCCGAAGAGCACAATGACTGTGGATTTGATCCACGAGTCAATCCATGATCAGATCTTCAGGATGGACTGGCTGCACACTCTTTCCACTTCTCACGATTTTTCTTCTCTCCCACTTTGGCTCTCAGCTTCTTTTTCTTTTTCTCTTGTTCGCAGGCTCTCTCTGTCTCTTCTTTTCTCTTCTTCTTCTTCTTCTGCTTCTCTGCTGCTCTCACCTTCTTCTATCACTCTCTATCTTTTCTCTTTTCTGTCTTGATCTCTCTTGCTCGATCGCTACTATTTATATCAGCAGCAGATGTAGGGCGTGTGCAGGGCATGTGCCCTCTCTATCCAGATAACCTAGGATCACGTGCCAGGTGCCAACCTCGAATCACGTGCCCATTCATCAGCCTGTACAATGAAAGAATTACTTCAGTCGATCAACAAACAATGTGTAGACTTAATGAAATAATGCATGAGCGTGTACAGACTTTAGATGCAGCATATAGGCAAGTATGTACATTGGTGAGAGTGTATAGACTTGAAGAAAAATGCACAAGGCATATAAGAGTGTGTAGACTTTGTGTGCAAGGTATGCAACAGAATGTAAAGACTTAACAATGCAGTGTGCATGCAATGTACAGACTTTGCGTGCAGGTGATTAGTGTGTATTTTTATCATTTAATTCATGAGTATATGCATTTTTATGAGCTTAATTGATATTGAATATACACTTCTCACACTTATTATTGATTTTGTATCAAATGTTTAATTATCTGAAATTAAATAAATTTTTATGATAATTTTTATGTATTTATGTAGGCACGTAGTTCGAGGAAAGCTCCAAGAAAAAGAAAAAAAGAATAACAATATATATGTTCAACTGGGTCAAAAGCCCGGAAACTTGTTCAAAAAGATAAGAAAAAAATTAGAAAAAAAATAAAATTATTTGATATTTTTTTAGAATTTTCTAACTATATACTAGATATATATATAGATAAATATATATATTATATATATAATAAAAAAATAAAAAAAATATTTGAACCCCCCCGCCCCGCCTTCCCGCCTTCGCCGCCCGCACGGGCGACGAGGCGAGAAGGGCGAAGCGGGCGGGGGGTGCGTGGCAGCCTGAAGGCGGGCGAGGGGGGGTGTCGAGGCCGGGCGCGCGAAGGCGACACGCGGCGCGCGAAGGCGACATGCGGCGGGCGAAGGTGCGACGCGTGGCGACAGTGGAGAAGGTGGGTGCACGGCGGGCCCACAGGGCGGGCGGCCTAACCAGTCGGCGGTCGGCGCGTTGCGCCCGCAGAAAGAGAAAATGAGAGAAAGAGAGAGGAAAAGGCCTAGAAAAATTCCAAAAAAATTTGGAAAAATCCAAAAAATTGGCAAAGTGGGCAGAACCTACCTGCCTACCATTTTAAGCTAAAATTGGGTACACTTGTTTGTATTGATGGAGTGTTTTTTTTGTAACCCCTATATAAAGGGTGCATTGGTCTTGAATGAGTTAGTTAGTAAGTAGAGTTAGTTAGTGAGTGATAGAAGATGGCAAGAAGGTTTAGTAGGGGGAGGGCTAGCTTGGGTCACTTGTAATGTAAGTTGTTCTTTACATTTCTGAAGTTGTTGAGTGCATCAAGTTGTATTTTCCAAGCTTTTGAAGTCAAAGTTGTAAGTTGTTCTTATTTCAATAAAAGTTTCATTTTTGAATTCAGCCTGTTCTTAGCCTTATTTCGCATGGTTGTAATCTTTATTTCAATTTGATTTCTTCACAAAAGTTGTTTATTTTCAAGTGCTCTTCAACTTCTCTGTTGATCATTTCTTCAAATTCTTCCTACTTCATAGAGTTCTGGTCCGTTTTCTTAAGTGCTATTTTAGGTGTTTACTGTTCATCCGTGGTGAGACATTCTAGTTTTCTTATGTTTTGAAGTCTTTCTAGACCTCTTTTTAATCTGAATTCTTCATCAACTTTGTTCCTCTCTTATAGATCTCTATTTCATTCTTCTACCACCTTGTCTAATTCTGTGTATTTTTAGAGTTAGAATTAATTTTTCAAAGTGCTGTTTTTCTGTCAGTTACTATTCACCAGCAGGGATAGATCTTGCTTTTTCAGTGCCTTCCTCTTATTTTCTGTCTCTGTGTTCTTAATCAAAGTTCTTCCTTTTTCAATTCTCTACAACTTTCATGTTTTACACTTCTTCTAATTCTGTCCAGATTTGAAGTTATGTTTTTTCTTCCAATCCCTATTTTTACTTGAATTCTATTATGATTTCAAACTTAAGTTTTCAAACTTGTTAAATCCAACTCTTGTCTTCATAAGTTCTTCAATCATACCCAAAGCGGTGATCATTCTTCTGCAAATCCTCTCACGGCATCGACTTCCTAGGCGGAGCGATCTTCATCAAAGGCTCGGCATGGAAACGACGGCGTTCTTCTTTATTTCTTTCACTTACCTTTTGTTGTTTGAAGTTGCACTTTAATTCCATTTAGTTGTAATCGCACTCAAAACCCAACACTTGATTTTTCAAAACACAAGAATATTTTCCAACTAAGAAAAATAACCAAATTCCTTCCCCGTGGGATCGACCCGTACTTACCATTATACTCATGTTTTCAAATCCATAAGTGAGTGAGTGCGGTTATAAATATTTAAAATTTGTGTGGCACGGCAATTTTAACAACGACTGTCGAGCACCATCAAATTTTTGGCGCCGTTGCCGGGGACTGAATTATATTGATAGTTGGATATTCTTGTGTTTGGTGTATATATGTGAATATTAATTTTGCTCTTTTTACTTGTGCAGGAAAACGAAAAAAATTCGTAAATCAAAGAAAGCGGAAGATCGGACATGAAATCTTATGGTTATGAAACGATGTTGAAAGCCCGGCAGCATTGCTAAAGGGCTGAAATCAAGAAACAGGTTCTATCTTTCCACTTTCTGAAAAAAATTTTTTTTTTACAAAAATCTGAAAATTTCTTGAAAACTCTATAAAAATAAAAAAATAATCAAAACAAAAGAAAAAAATTTTCATGCTGGTTAGTTAGGTTCATTAACTAAAAACAAAAATAAAAAAAATCTTCATTTGTACCAAATAAAAGACCTCATTGCAAGAGTAGAAACTACACTTTCATGCTCTAGGTCATGCATCATTTAGCTTAGAATTTATCTTTGTTTAATTTCTGCATTGTATTTTGAAGATTGCGAGGGGCAAGGTACGTTCTACTGATCCCAGTCTGGCATTCATTTTTGCATAAAGAACCCCTTGTTTGAAATTGTGGTGTATATTTCATTTCAAAATACTTTAAGGGCAACACCCCTAACAAGATAAGGTGGGGATTTCATCACCCTCCCTTAGCCCGAAAACCACAATTTCCTTGCATCTCTGCATTACCTAGGCCTTAACAAAAGCCAGTAGACATTGGCCCTAGGATCACACTGTGATTCCTGTGATATTTAGGTTTATCCTCTTATGAAAACTGGTGTCTAAGGCAAGACGGTCGGATGGCAAACGCCTTAAGCGGGATTGTGGTTTTGTATAATAAGGTCCCTACGAAAGTAGGGGGAACCTCCCACTTCCCCACCCCTTACCTGGCCGGTGGACATACTGAGGGTGAATTTAAGTTCATTTTAAGCACTTTGTGAAACCACATTTGTAGGTCTGAGTCGCATCTAGGTCATTAGGATAATTTGTGTTAACTTGTTTGTGTTTGCATAAAAAAGTTTTAAAAAATTAAAAAAAATATATAATTTGAAATACTTAAAAAAAATGTAAAAAAAAATTTCATTTTATGGCCATTCATCTTGGAGGGAAACCCACGCCTATGAAGGAGCATTTTTATCCTTCTTCTTACAAGCCCTCCACCTGTATTCAACTCCCCGATATTCACGTTGATCAATATGAGATTCGCCCTAGTCTCATCCAGATGCTCCCATCTTTTTATGGGAATCTCAATGAAAATCCTTATAGGCATCTAGATGATTTTCTAGAAGTTTGCTCACTGATCAAAATTCAGAATTTTAATGATGATGCCCTTAAATTAATTTTATTTCCATTCTCGTTAAAAGATAAAGCAAAATGTTGGTTAAGGAGTTTTCGAAAGATTATCAGGACTTGGGAAGATATGCAGTCAGAATTTTTAAAAAAATTTTACCCCATAGGCCAAACCAACATGATGAGAAGGGCGATTACAGGATTTACTCAACGTCCGGGAGAGCAACTTCATGAATCTTGGGTGAGATTAAAGGAGCTAGTGAGTCAATGTCCACATCATGGGTTGCCCAGATGGCAAATTATCTTTACATTTTATGAGGGGTTATCCAATTTTGATAGGCAGATGGTGGACATATATTGTGGAGGGGCATTTTTAAGCAAAAGTGAAGATGAGGCATATGATCTATTTGAGATTTTGAGTGAGAATTCAATAAATCGTGCCTCTATCTCATCTCATCAACAACTTGTAGGACATGTCAAACAGGCGGAAAACCCAATCCACACTTTCATGGAAGTGTGTGAATTCTGTGCCAGTCTCACTCACCATGTGAGTGAATGCCCTACTATAGCCCGACTCTCTCCCGTCATCCAAGCACAGGTCCAAAATTCCCTAGGATTCTCTCAGCTCGAGCATGTTGCAGATGATGATAATCTTGGCTGGAGTAATCACACAAATTTGCCTTGGATGGATTCAACAATCCAAACCCATTTGTCTACACCTCTACCCCAAGCAATGCACGAGCAGCCCATGTATACTCAACTTCATCTCAACTCATCTCACCCCGATTTCGGACTCAATGTCAATACTAAGGGTGATTCACCGGGCCACTACTTTGAAGCTCAAAGCGTGTACTCTCAGTCTACTTACCATGACCCTTCGTCAAAATTCAACCAACCCCCTCGATACGTGAATGATGATGATGATGATCCGATGCCTGGCATTTTGGCTCAAGATATCATTATTGGGAGTGAGGGGGAGTGCGCAAGCCATACCATGATGAAGGAAGGGACGGAATTAGGGGAGGAATTAAAGAATACAAATGATCCTATTGATATCATCACCCCATTCTATGAATGTTTTGAGATTGAGAATATCACTGAGAAAATTAGTGGCCCAAACAACTTAATTGAGGATCTACATGTCGAGGAGGATTGCTTTATGATTCATAATCATGTTGATTTAGTGGAACTTAATTCTGAATCTTCTCCTCCCTTGGAAGAACT
The DNA here is from genome assembly GCA_022559845.1 of Amorphophallus konjac. NCBI lineage: Eukaryota > Viridiplantae > Streptophyta > Magnoliopsida > Alismatales > Araceae > Amorphophallus > Amorphophallus konjac. Next base: position 356,847,747 of record CM040118.1, read on the forward strand.
TGATGATGGGGCCTTGTTCGAAAAGTTTATATTTCATCTATCAACCCCATTTTTGGAAAATTTGATTGAGAATCTTCAGGTGAGTGATGAGTATGCTGAAAGCTCCGTCTTTGAAAAATTCCCATTTGATCTTACCTTTGATGAAGGGGCCGAGCTGGAACAATTTACATTTGATCTTCCCACTTCATTATTGGGAAATTTGATTCACAATTTTCTATTAAATGATGAGTGTGATAAAGGGGTTTTATTAGAAACTTTCAAATTTGATCTACCCATTGAGCCCGATCCCCTCATGTTTGAATCATTGGATCAATTTGATTCTGGGCTCGTGCTACCCCTGCCAGATGAGCCTCTTCAATATGACATTCTGGGACCTGAGGGGGATGGACCAACAATATTCACTTTTGATTTAACTCCCCATCAGGAAGACAAGTTGATTAGTACCCTTCTAACACATGAGGCTGTTACTGGGAAGACTGTGGCTAATAATGACACTCTTATCCCTAAGCCACCGTTCGATGACCAAGTTCCCAAGGAGGAAGCAGTCAATAAAGAGGTCATCAGGAGGGACGATACATGTGAAGGGGACCGATGGATTGATATTATGCAAGGGTTATACCTTAATCTTGACAAATTAATGGCCATAGATCATTTTTTGATATCTAAAGCTGAAAACTGGATCGCACACAGGGTTAATGTTACAAACAATCATGTGCGAGTCCTGCCTCTTTCTAGCACCGGTCCATACATGTCTACTCTTGTCTTCCAATGGATTAAGGGCTGGAATTTGAAGGAAGACAAGATCACGTGGTGGCTCATTCTGAATGCCACGCGTTGGTTAATGAGCTAATGAGCTACATGGTGTCTGGCTGACGACATAAAAGTTAGCGCTTCTTAGGAGGCAACCTAAGTGATTTTTGTGTGGTAATAAATTGTTGTGGGAAATTAGCTGTGTTTAGGGATTCGAGAGATAAGGACAACGGAGAGCCAAGCAAAAAGTATTTTATTATACACAAAAGCAAACAAAGAGATTACATCGGAATCCACCTTCTTTCTTCACATTACTTGTCTTGCCGCTCTCTGGGGTAAGATTCTCTAGAGGGTATTCCCAAGCCGAGATCAGCGGTATTACTACCGCACTAAGGACGCCGATCTGAGGGGGCAGCAAAGAAGCTACTGACACGAAAGCCACGCTCTCGTGCTCTTCGATAGCGTTCTTCGCCATCCTTCAGCCATTGCTCGGCTAGGCCGAGACTAGTCCTCAATTCAAAAAGTTGGGCCTCCAGGGCCCTCTTTTCCTCTTTCTCGGCCGATCTCTTGGCTTTCTCTCTGTCTCTGTCCTGTTCTCTCTCAGCCCGTTCTCTCTCTCTATCTTCTCTTTCTAATTGAAGGGTGATTCTCAACTCCACAGCGTCCCTTGAAGAATCCTCATCTGGACGACGCTGTAGTTCTTCTTCCAGCTCAGTTATTCTATCTTCCTTCTGAGTGGCATTTGCAAGTGCCTCTTGTGTTTCTTTCTCCTGCCACACATTTCATCTCAGGCAAATAACAATACTTGAATAAGGGATGTTAAATGGTGAAATCCTCACCTGTACAGAAAGCATCCCCTCTGCCTCTGCAGCCCGTTGTGTGGCATGAGCAAGTTGCTCGTGGAGATGATCCAGCTCGGATGTGGGAATCCATAGACTGGAAGAAACACCATCTGCTCCCATCGCCGAAGAAACTGCATCAAGCTGAGCACGCTGCACATGTGGTAACATTAAGTGGTTAGCGCCCTGAATCTCAAAGCCTACCCGGAATAGTACTGAAATGCTTACTGATGAACCTAGAGCCGCTCTGGTATCACTCAGCTCTTGCTCCGTGTCCGCCAGACGAGCTCGTAAGTTCGTTATTATAGTATCACGAACATCCTACAGTTATGGCTTTTGAGTTCACAAACAAAGAAAAAAAAATTTAAAAACAACAAAATGTAGAAGATACAAACATGGTTTCCTTACCTCTACAAGCCCTCCAGGCTGGAGCCTTTCTGCATACATTGCTCTGTAGAGGCGTAGGTAATCATCGCTATCTTGTGCTTGAGATTCCACGAGTGTGCCTCCCCGTTGCCAATCTTCATATTGTTCGGGGAAGCGCACTCTCCAATCAACACAGGTGGCTGGTCCACGCGTCTGCCTTCCGACGCTAGGTGACATGGTCATATCCACCCATTCTTGAGCCAGCCCTAAGGTCCGCATAGCTAATCGCAGCCTGAGGGGCTCGATTTCATTTAAGCAATGGAGCCAGAGGTCCCGTCCAAACCGGGCGCGGCTTCCAATTACCCAAGGCTGGTCAACATCGACCATGTTCATGAAAGGCCTCCAGTTCACCTTTAATAGGTTGCACGTATCTTCTCAGTTAAAAAAAATGAAAAAAATGAAAAAAAATATAATAAAAAAAATTGAGAAAATAATTATCCTACCATCGTTGCAGGGAACTCTTGCAACTTTCGCCTGAACACCATCAGTTGGTAGGGTAAAGGTGCAGTGCTCATGATGGGTTGCCACCGTCTCGCTAGAGGGACCGTCAGTGGTCGACAGTGTCGAGCCCTCCCCATTGGAATGTAATAGTAGCTCCACAGCTACACCATCATGTGTCATTGATGAAAACACAAACAAAAATCAGAAAATAAAAACAAAACAAAAATTTTCATTACCTGGATTAAAGGCGTAAACCCATTTAGTGTCATCTCTTTGTCTGTCCTTTGCGACAGACTTGTAAACAGATGTGCCAGCACAGCAGCTCCCCAGGCGTATTGTCCTACTCTTTCCAAGTCTACAAGCAGTTCTAAGAAATGACAGTGGATACTGTCTCCCTTGGACCCCAGCAACAACTTGCCTAATAGAAAGAGGAGGAACCTCCTCAGATCCATATTGGTCCGCTCCCAATTGCTGGTATCCATACAATACATAGCACGGGCACTTCTTTCTGCCCTTTCCATAAATTCTTCTATGGACTCATCATCACGCGGACGCATGTCAGTAAGCCCTAAAGCCTCCATGATCGATGCCCTGGCTACTGACCTGTTCTTCCGACTATCTAAGTCCATCCCCAACAAGTTATGGGCACCTTCACGGTAATCCGCGTAGGTGACACCAGTCACTGCTTCCCCATCCACTTTGAGGCCCGTGATTCGGACCACATCTTCCAAGCTGGGTACCATATGCCCCCACGGCATCAAGAATGCCCTACTTACCGGGTCCCATCTTTCACGTAGAGCTTGGATCAGGGCAAGGTCGATCTTGAGTGGCTCAATTCTGAGAAAGGGCCCGAATCCCATCACGTCCAACCTCGCTTTCTGGAAGCCCGGGAGCCCTCGATATGCAGCCACGACCAGCTCCCACGAGATGTGTGACTTCATCACACTCTGCACATACACCAGAAGTGAGAAATGGGAAGCTTTCCAAAGAAAGAACAGAGAAGAAGAAAGTAATGCAAGGAATCACTTACAAGCTGTGGTAGAGTCCTTTCACTCACAAGTCCTTCAACTTCAGAGAATCTCCTGGCACTACTGCCCGATCTACTCCTCTTCGAGGAGCGAGACGACTCCCCTTCAGCTCTGAAGCTCGATTCACCCTCCATTCTGAACCTTGAGCAACACTCACTACTCCCCTTTGCAACCTTTTCACTCGACTCTACTCTGACAACTTCGATGTTCTCCAGTCGAGTGGGAAGGGGGGGTATTTATAGGATTGGAGAGCAAGTGATCTACATCTCGCACCATCACATCCAGCCATAGCCTTTGCGACACATCATCCTCCCGTTAATCTCGCACCCACTCTACTATGTGGAGTGGTCAAGTCGGAGACGTGCTTTATTGACTTTCTCTCTCTTGTTGGTCCAAAGATTCGTTATGTTTATTGTCCCGTTGTGGCCACCTTTCGCATAACACACGCATTGAGGGGACATTTCTGCGGGATATCCGGCTCCGTAACTCACGTTGCCATCATTGGTCGATTCCTTTTGAAATACATGAACATTGGGTCCCACTCCTTGTGTTAATTCCTGGCTTCTGATATGATTTCTTGTTTTAGTATGTTTATTTTTCAGTTGTCAGGCCAAGCTGCACCGACGCCCTCGTCATTTTACCCCGCCATCAGGTTGTATCCTTCCATCCCAACTATATTATCCCTTTACATGTCGTATGATCTTTCTACTATTTATGCCATTGAGGACAATGTCATTTAAGTTGGGGGGGAGATATGCAAACAAGAATTTCAAAAAAAAAAAATTTCAAAAATTTCAAAAACTTTCAACAAATTTTTTTTTACTTTCTTGAATTGTCATGTGAAACAATAATTTTCCCCGAGTTGAATTTCTTGATTCATGTCGCATGAAAAGTGATTCTAGAATGGAAATGACTAGAGACTCGGATGATGGATAATTTATTTACTTTAGCCATGGAAAACTGATTTAAAGAATCTCTTTCAAAGTTCAGATGCACTTTCAAAGAAAAATAAAATCACGTTGCACGCTAATGAAACAAGAAGGACAAGCCTTCTGTTATTTGAGACAGACTGTCTGATATTCTGCATTTTCTGAAGAAGAAATATGTTAGAAGCTTTCTGCCATAGAAAAGTATGAGAAAAAAAATAAAGCACCATGAAAAATGCTCCGATTCTGAGTAACCGGGCCTACTTCACCTAAGACGTGTTGAGGTTCGCGTAAAACAGTGAAGGGTAGTGCAGCATCATGTGTGTAAAGAAAAAAAAAGGGGGGGGGGGAAAGAAAAGGGGAAAGAAAAAAAAATATATATATAGTGTGCATTGAACGCTCTAAGTAAAAAGTGCAGAATTGAAAGGCATTTGTTCGAAATAGCAAGTGGAGGATGTAATTGTCTTTACTGTGGACTTAGCATTACACATGCACAAGTGTTACTGAATTTTGATTAGATTCTTAATCATGTACCTGAATTTCCAACATAAGGCTAATCTGTGATAATTACTCCAGATTCTTGATCTTTAGTTGACTCTATGAAAGATGAACTAGAAATGAGGCCTGAATATCTTTACACTATTGTTAGTCCTAAATTTTTCATTAATTGCATTGCTAAGGGACTAGCAATAAGTAAGTTGGGGAGTGTGATTAGTGTGTATTTTTATCATTTAATTCATGAGTATATGTATTTTTATGAGCTTAATTGATATTAAATATACACTTCTCACACTTATTATTGATTTTGTATCAAATGTTTAATTATCTGAAATTAAATAAATTTTTATGATAATTTTTATGTATTTATGTAGGCACGTAGTTCGAGGAAAGCTCCAAGAAAAAGAAAAAAAGAATAACAATATATATGTTCAATTGGGTCAAAATCCCGGAAACTTGTTCAAAAAGATAAGAAAAAAATTAGAAAAAAAATAAAATTATTTGATATTTTTTTAGAATTTTCTAACTATATACTAGATATATATATAGATATATATATATATTATATATATAATAAAAAAATAAAAAAAATATTTGAACCCCCCCGCCCCGCCTTCCCGCCTTCGTCGCCCGCACGGGCGACGAGGCGAGAAGGGCGAAGCGGGCGGGGGGTGCGTGGCAGCCTGAAGGCGGGCGAGGGGGGGTGTCGAGGCCGGGCGCGCGAAGGCGACACGCGGCGCGCGAAGGCGACACGCGGCGGGCGAAGGTGCGACGCGTGGCGACAGTGGAGAAGGTGGGCGCACGGCGGGCCCACAGGGCGGGCGGCCTAACCAGTCGGCGGTCGGCGCGTTGCGCCCGCAGAAAGAGAAAATGAGAGAAAGAGAGAGGAAAAGGCCTAGAAAAATTCCAAAAAAATTTGGAAAAATCCGAAAAATTGGCAAAGTGGGCAGAACCTACCTGCCTACCATTTTAAGCTAAAATTGGGTACACTTGTTTGTATTGATGGAGTGTTTTTTTTGTAACCCCTATATAAAGGGTGCATTGGTCTTGAATGAGTTAGTTAGTAAGTAGAGTTAGTTAGTGAGTGATAGAAGATGGCAAGAAGGTTGAGTAGGGGGAGGGCTAGCTTGGGTCACTTGTAATGTAAGTTGTTCTTTACATTTCTGAAGTTGTTGAGTGCATCAAGTTGTATTTTCCATGCTTTTGAAGTCAAAGTTGTAAGTTGTTCTTATTTCAATAAAAGTTTCATTTTTGAATTCAACCTGTTCTTAGCCTTATTTCACATGGTTGTAATCTTTATTTTAATTTGATTTCTTCACAAAAGTTGTTTATTTTCAAGTGCTCTTCAACTTCTCTGTTGATCATTTCTTCAAATTCTTCCTACTTCATAGAGTTCTGGTCCGTTTTCTTAAGTGCTATTTTAGGTGTTTACTGTTCATCCGTGGTGAGACATTCTAGTTTTCTTATGTTTTGAAGCCTTTCTAGACCTCTTTTTAATCTGAATTCTTCATCAACTTTGTTCCTCTCTTATAGATCTCCATTTCATTCTTCTACCACCTTGTCTAATTATGTGTATTTTTAGAGTTAGAATTAATTTTTCAAAGTGCTGTTTTTCTGTCAGTTACTATTCACCAGCAGGGATAGATCTTGCTTTTTCAGTGCCTTCCTCTTATTTTCTGTCTCTGTGTTCTTAATCAAAGTTCTTTCTTTTTCAATTCTCTACAACTTTCATGTTTTACACTTCTTCTAATTCTGTCCAGATTTGAAGTTATGTTTTTTCTTCCAATCCCTATTTTTACTTGAATTCTATTATGATTTCAAACTTAAGTTTTCAAACTTGTTAAATCCAACTCTTGTCTTCATAAGTTCTTCAATCATACCCAAAGCGGTGATCATTCTTCTGCAAATCCTCTCACGGCATCGACTTCCTAGGCGGAGCTATCTTCATCAAAGGCTCGGCATGGAAACGACGGCGTTCTTCTTTATTTCTTTCACTTACCTTTTGTTGTTTGAAGTTGCACTTTAATTCCATTTAGTTGTAATCGCACTCAAAACCCAACACTTGATTTTTCAAAACACAAGAATATTTTTCAACTAAGAAAAATAACCAAATTCCTTCCCCGTGGGATCGACCCGTACTTACCATTATACTCATGTTTTCAAATCCATAAGTGAGTGAGTGCGGTTATAAATATTTAAAATTTGTGTGGCACGGCAATTTTAACAACGACTGTCGAGCACCATCAGCAGGCTGCCAGCGATGTATAGACTTGCTGCATGCATGCTGGCAACAATGTGTAGACTTTGCTGCATGCTATGGGACACAATGTACAGACTTTGCGGCAGGCAGCTGGACGTTGTATAGACATGCTGTGCAGGCTGTGGGACGCAATGTATCGACATTGCAGTGCTGACTGCCAGCGATGTATAGACATTGCAGTGCTGCCGTGGGACGTTGTATAGACTTACTGTGCAGACTGCCAGATGCAGTGTGCAGACTTGATCTCTTACAATGCAGCAATGTATGGACTTGCAATGCGTGCAGGGCGTACAGTGTATAGACTTGGAAAGCTTGCAGGGCATGCAGGGCAATGGCTGTACAGACTTGATGTGTGTTATGCTAGACAATGTATAGACTTAACGATGCAAGCTACAGTGTATAGACTTAACGATGCAAGCAACAATGTATAGACTTTTGAAAGCTTGAAGCACAGAGACGCTAAGTAAGACACACCGATGTACAGACTTGAAAGATGATGCATGAGACGATGCATGAGACGATCGGATGTACAGACTTTGAAGCTTAACTGAGACGGTGGATGTACAGACTTGACGAAATGCATGCTACAGTGTGATGTATAGACTTAGTGCAATGTAAAGACTGTATAGACTTTAAGTAAAGATGCATGAGCAATGTATAGACTTAGCATCTAACTAAGTATGCACAACGACAAGGGATGCTCAGGCATGCAGTCAAGGGACGTACAGACTTAGACTTGATCAATGCACAATGCACATATGGATGTACAGACTTGAACGTAGGTAAAGATACCAATGTTCAGACTTGTGCAATGTATGGACTTAGTGTTGTGCGAGCATTGCTGCTGCCAGTGTACAGACTTGATGATGTGCAAGGTAAACGAATGTATGGACTTTCACAATGTGTGGACTTGCCAAAGGAAAGGCTGTACAGACTTGATGCAATGCAAGGCAACGAATGTATAGACTTCATGATGTGTGGACTTGCCAGAAGAAAGGCTGTACAGACTTGAGCCAGCACGATGTATAGACTTTGGAAAAGCAGCGATGGACAGACTTGCACAGTTCCAACAAAAGGATGTATAGACTTTACCTGATAGTCCAATGTACAGACTTTACTTCGTGTAAGCTACAATGCTAATGTGTGGACTTAGTGTACTGCAGGGCAGACAATGTCTAGACTTTGAAAGCTAGAACACGAACATGTTGCAATGTATAGACTTAGCAAACTGGCTAGCATGCGAGTGTATAGACTTGCATTAGACGCTGAACCAGCCAAGAATGTATAGACTTCTAAATGCTGACGGATGATGTATAGACTTGGCATAAGACGCTGCATGAGACGCTGAACCAGCCAAGAATGTATAGACTTCTAAATGAAGGAATGCACACTGTCTAGACTTGATATGAAGGAATGCACTGGCTGTACACACTTGAAAAATGCATGCAGGAGACGATGTATTGATGTGCAGACTATGTGTGTATGTGCGAGACAGTGTTTAGACTTGCTGAATGATCGCACAGCCAAGGATGTGTAGACTATGCATCGATGTGCAGACTATGTGCAGTCTACAGGCAATGTGCAGACTTTATTTTGCAAGCAAAATAGTGCATGGCTGTACATGCTGACTCTGTTACATGAATGCATCGACCAGATGTCAGACAGATATGATGGAAAGTCATTCACAAACACACATTCACAAATACATGAACACATATGAATGCACTTAAATGAATCAACAAGGTCTTTCATGCACACATGCATATGGTGACTTATAGTGTTTGCTATCATCAAAACCACAGGGGCACAACAAGACGCTCATCTCTATGCAGAGTAGTCTCAAAAGACCTCTGAAGCGAAGATCCTTGCGGGGACATCAAAAAGCACAGTCGATGACAAGTGGTTTCCACGACCGCCGCGTGGATATGTCAAGCCCAAGGCGGTCTCTCATATCACCGTCACCGAGGACGTAGGCAGGATAGCACCTCCCGCTATATACCCCGAAGCCAATGAAGCCCAGGTCGGTCAGCAGCACGACCTTATAATGGTCCCAGAAGGCCTTACCAAGCCAATCCCTGGCCTCTATAATGCAACTGTCAAGCCTTTCAGAGCTTGGGAGGTGACGCAGATAGATGGCCCCAACAGTTTGTTCTATACTGCTGAGGAGCACCCCACCTGGGAAGACACTGATTGTCATTTGCCCGGGGACATGGAGAACCCGCTAGCACCCGTTCAAGGTCTGGCATTCACGACAAGTCGGATGGCCAGGATGTTCCAGAAGCAGCACATCCCCTCCAACCAGTCGCGCAAAGACAAGGAAGCATTCCAGAAAATGTGATATCCCGCAAATCTGGACAAAGAAATGAGACGTGTTTCTCAGCATCCAGGGTTGGGCTTTACCCATGAAGAGTATTACTACAGTGGGCGCTATGAGGTGGATACCATCTCCGCCTTGTATCCTGCTGAAGACAGTCCGCTGGGGGAAACTTTTGATGAATACCCAGCAGAAGCAGAATATGCTGAACCGGCTCGACCAAAAGACTCAACAACAGAGGCCGTGACTCCTTGCCGATGTTGGGAGCAGGTCTATCCTAAATATGCGGCCCTTCAAGCCAGATTTGACACGGCCAGCAGTAGCGAAGCCGAAGATATTGAAGAAACATGGACATCTCCCTCTGGCGGGTCTCCGCTGATGATGATTCCAACACCTCTCATGCAGAGCGGAGAGACTTCTGTCGAAGCCGAGCAAGAGATGCATGCTGCTAAAGAGAAAAGCGCCACCCCTACTGAGGACACGGCAACCCAAAGGGGGGATGAAGCTGTTAATTCACCACTCGAAGCTGCGATGGCAATGGGTTCGCTGATGAAACCATTCACACAGCTGCTTCTTGCCGAGGTGGAAATTCTTGCTAAAATTCAAATAGAGCCAAATGAAGAGATCGAGGTCCTTGACCTTAAAGATGATATTCCAGACTTCATCGACCTTCAGCCGGCACCTCCGAAAATAGAAGATGGAGGCCAAGCCACAGTCGATAAGCTGATAGAAGTCAACTTGGGAGATGAGGACGACCATAGGCCGACCTTCCTCAGCGCCCAGCTATCTACTGAAGAACAGAAGCTGTACATCCAGCTACTGCAAGAATACCAAGATTGCTTTGCCTGGACCTACAAGGAGATGCCAGGACTGAGCCCTACAGTCTCACAACATGAGCTAGCAATAAGCTTTGAAGCCGAACCGGTGAAGCAACCGCCGCGACGCATGAGGCCAGAGCTCATCACTCAAATATGCAAAGAGGTGGACAAGCTCATTAATGTGGGCTTCATCGAAGAGAATCAATATACCATGTGGCTAGCTAATATTGTGCCCGTGAAGAAGAAGAATGGGCAGATCCGGATATGTGTTGACTTCCAAGATCTGAATAAAGCATGCCCTAAAGATGACTTTCCAGTGCCAATAACATGGGTCATGATAGATGCAACAACCAGTCATGAGGCCCTATCATTCATGGATGGGTCGTCCGGCTACAACCAAATATGGATCGCGGAGCATGACCGGATCCACACTGCCTTCCGGACCCCCAAAGGCATTTATCATTACAAGAGGATGTCGTTCGGGTTAAAGAACGCCGGCGCCACCTATTAGCGGGCGATGACTAGAATATGTGATGAGCTGCTCTACTGTAAGGTCGATTGCTACATAGATGACTTGGTAGTCAAAACCAGAAAGAAAGAAGACCATATGCAGGACCTTCGAGTAGTCTTTCAGAGGCTGAGGTAGTATGAATTGAAAATGAACCCTATGAAGTGTCCGTTCGGAGTGTCGAGTGGGAAGTTCTTGGGCTTCATTGTCAGATACCGGGGAATTGAAATAGACCCCACAAAGATCAAGGCAATTCATGAGTTACCTACACCAAGGAATCTCTTCGAGCTGAGATCTCTTCAAGGCCGCCTGGCTTACATCCGGCGGTTCATATCCAACTTATCGGGGTGATGCCAGCCCTTTCACAAGCTGATGATGAAAGATGTTCCCTTTTATTGGGACGAAGATTGCCAGATAGCCTTCAACAAGCTCAAAGACTATATGAAGACTCCCCCAGTGCTGGGCGCATCGGTGAAAGGACGGCCGCTGGTTTTGTACATCGCAGCCACATATAACTCCCTTAGGGCAATGCTAGCCCAGAACAATGAAGAAGGGAAAGAGTAAGCTCTCTACTACCTTAGTCGAAGATTAGTCAGAACTGAGGAGAAATACACCCACATTGAGAAGATCTGCTTGGCACTGGTCTTCGCTGTCAAGAAACTCCGACACTACATGGTGTCACATGAGATTAGGCTGATCTCCAAGGCGGATCCGCTAAAGTATATCATGTCCCAACCGGCACTCAAAGGTCATTTGGGCAAATGGGCGGTGATCCTTATGGAGTTTGATATCTCCTACATACCACAAAAGGCCGTCAAAGGCCAAGCTATCGCAGACTTCTTTGCTGAGCACCCAGTACCTGAAGACTGCCCGCTGGAACCAGAGCTTCCTGAAGATGAAACCCTAGAGGTCGGCCAGGTACAGCCCTCTCTATGGCAACTGTATTTTGACGGCGCTTCCAGAATTGACACCTCAGCTATTGGGATAGCCAGAGTCAGAGCGGGGGCAGGCATAGTCCTGAAGTCTCTCGAAGGAGAAGTCATATATACATCTTGTTCAATAAACAAGCCATACACAAACAATGAAGCAGAATATGAAGCCCTCATCATCGGGTTGCAGATTGATCTGTCTATGGAAATCCAGATGTTGGAAGCATTCGGAGATTCCATGCTAGTCATAAGACAGTTGGAGGGAGAGTTCGAGGTGCGGAAGCAGGAACTCCTCCCTTACTATCAACTGGCCCTCCGATTGATGGTGAGATTCTACTTCGTCAAAATCAGGCATGTTAATCGAGGACAGAATGCTCAAGCAGACGCCCTCGCAAAGCTGGCTAGTTCTTTGGCAATCCCGCCAGACACAAGCCTAAATATAGCCGTGATCAACAGTCGCCAGGTCCCTAGTATGACGGAGGTGCTGGCCGATGAACAAGAAAATGAAGCGGCAGCTGTAGAAGAAGTTCAGCAGCCCGATTGGCGGGAGCATCTTCTGCGTTGGTTCCAGCACCAACAGCTTCTGAAGGAAAAGGAACAAAGAATGAAGCTCTTAAGGATCAAGGACTCTTACGAGATGAGAAGCGGGACCTTGTTTTGAATAATGGCTGATGCCCGAAGGAAAGTCCTGCTCCGTTGCTTATCTTCGACAGAAGCGGGGCAGGTAATGCAAGAAGTCCATGCCATGTCAGCTGGAGAACACCAGGCCGGGCCGAAGATGAAAATTGAAATAAATAAATTGGGCTATTATTGGCCCTCCATGTTTAATGATTGCTGCAAGTTTGCTAAAGCTTGCCACAAATGTCAAGAGCACGCCAACGTGTCCAGGAGACCGTCAGTGCCGCTACAGCCCACCCTACCAAGTTGGTCGTTCACCCAATGGGGCACGGACGTGGTAGGGCCACTGCCAGCATCCTCGTCAGGGTGCAGATATATCTTAGCAGCCACAGATTACTTCTCTAGATAGGTGGAAGCAGTTGCGCTAAGAGATGTAACGGGAGAATTGGTTGTAAGATTCTTCCGGCAGAACATAATATTCTGGTTCGGGGTTCCCAGCCGAATTATCTTTGATAATGGCAGCCACTTCAGAAATCAGAAGGTTTATCGACTAGCTGAGAAATACAAGATTGACTGGAGGACTTCATCCCCTTACAACCCTCAAGCCAATGGACTTGCAGAAGCCTTCAACAAAACACTATGCACGCTGCTGGCAAAGACTGTCAAGTCTAATAAAAAGGACTAGGAAGAAAGGATGTATGAAGCACTTTGGGCCTATCGTACGGTCTATAAAACCCCAACTGGCTGTTCGCCATTCTCCCTCGTATATGTGTCGGAGGCTATGGTGCCGATTGAACTGGAAGTCCCCTCACTGCGAGTTGCCATCCATCATGGTTTGGCTAGTGACGAACAGACCAATATAGAAAGAAGACTGGAAGAGCTTGCCGAGCTCGAAGGAAAGCGTCTCCGCGCGCAACAAAATATTCAACTCTACCAAGCTCACATGGCCCGTGCTTTCGATAAGTTGGTCAAAGGTCGAGAATTCAAGAAGGGTGACCTAGTAATTGTCAAAAGAAGAGAGGTGATGGCCTCCAATCCCAAAGGGAAGTTGGTTGAAAACTGGGTTGGACCATACGTCGTCCGCCGAGTATATGAAGGGGGTGTGTACGTCCTTGTAGATCACAAAGGAGTCGTCCAGTTCTCTCCCCTTAATGGAAAACACTTGAAGCTGTATCACGCAGCTCAACCGGCATTCTCAGCATGACCTTAGTCTAGTGGCACTCCGTCCTAGCTAAGTTCTACCTGCCTTAGTCTAGTGGCACTCCGCCCTAGCTAAGTTCCACCTACCTTAGTCTAGTGGCACTCCGCCCTAGCTAAGCTCTACCTGCCTTAGTCTAGTGGCACTCCGTCCTAGCTAAGTTCTACTTGCCTTAGTCTAGTGGCGCTCCACCCTAGCTAAGTTCTACCTACCTTGGTCTAGTGGCATTCCGCCCTAGCCGAACTCTACCCACCTTAGTCTAGTGGCACTCCGCCCTAGCTAAGCTCTACCTATTTTGGTCTAGTGGCATTCCGCCCTGGCCGAGCTCTACCTGCCTTAGTCTAGTGGCACTCCGCCCTAGCTAAGTCCTACCTGCCTTAGTCTAGTGGCACTCCGCCCTAGTTAAGTTCTACCTGCCTTAGTCTAGTGGCACTCCGCCCTAGCTAAGTTCCACCTACCTTAGTCTAGTGGCACTCCGCCCTAGTTAAGTTCTACCTGCCTTAGTATAGTGGCACTCTGCCCTAGATAAGTTCTGCCTACCTTAGTCTAAGTGGCACTCCGCCCTAGCTAAGTTCCACCTACCTTGGCCTAGTGTCATTCCGCCCTGGCCGAGCTCTTCCTACCTTGGTCTAGTGGCATTCCGCCTTGGCCGAGCTCTACCTACCTTAGTCAAGTTGCACTCCGCCCTAGCTAAGTTCTACCTACCTTGGTCTAGTGCATTCCGTCCTGGCCGAGCTCTGCCTACCTTAGTCTAGCGGCACTCCGCTCTAGCTAAGTTTTACCTGCCTTAGTCTAGCGGCACCCCGCCCTAGCTAAGTCCGACCTGCCTTAGTCTAGAGGCACTCCGCCCTAGCTAAGTTCTACCTACCTTAGTCTAGTGGCACTCCGCCCCGGCTGAGCTCTACCTACCTTGGCCTAGTGGCACTCCGTCTTGGCCGAGCTCTCTCTCTCTCTCTCTCTCTCTCTCTCTCTCTCTCTCTCTCTCTCTCTCTCTCTCTCTATATATATATATATATATATATATATATATATATATAATGACATATAAAATAACAATGCCATTGCGGGCCTTATGCCCGAATCGGCACAGATCTATCCTCTGCGTTAGCATTACCTTCTTGCTAACGAATAAACCCTTTTTCTCAGCACAAGACTTCGTGTCCTAGCCGACTCTTTTACAATAATGCCATTGCGGGCCTTACGCCAGAATCGGCACAGATCTATCCCTTGCCTCAGCATTACCTTCTTGCTAACGAATAAACCCTTTTTCTCGGCGCAAGACTTCGTGTCCTAGCCGACCCTTCTACAACATTGCCATTGCGGGCCTTATACCCGAATCGGCTCAAATATGTCCTTTGCGTCAGCATTACCTTCTTGCTGACAAATAAGCCCTTTTCATCGACGCAAGACTTCATGTCCTAGCCGACCCTTCTACGATATTGCCATTGCGGGCCTTACGCCCGAATCGGCACAAATCTATCCCTTGCGTCAGCATTACCTTCTTGCTAACAAATAAACCCTTTTTCTCGGCGCAAGACTTCGTGTCCTAGCCGACTCTTCTACAACATTGCCATTGCGGGCCTTACGCCCGAATCGGCTCAAATCTGTCCTTTGCGTCAGCATTACCTTCTTGCTGACGAATAAGCCCTTTTCCTCGACGCAAGACTTCGTGTCCTAGCCGACCCTTCTACGACATTGCCATTGCGGGCCTTACGCCCGAATCGACACAAATCTATCCCTTACGTCAGCATTACCTTCTTGCTAACGAATAAATCCTTTTTCTCGGCGCAAGACTTCATGTCCTAGCCGACTCTTTTACAACATTGCCATTACGGGCCTTCCACCTAAATCGGCACAGATCTATCCTTTACGTTGGCATTACCTTCTTGCTAACGAATAAACCCTCTTTCTCGGCGCAAGGCCTCGTGTCCTAGCCGACCCTCTCAACGTCCTCCTATTATGTGAATTAAAAAAAAGAGAGAAAAATGGGGCTTAAAATAGTGATGCCCCGCCGGCCTTGTTCCTACATTTGGACAAGGGCAAAAATGGTTATAACCCGATTGTGGCGAAAACCCGAAAGGCCGCCGCAGGCAAAATCGGGTATCCCGCCAAGTGAAAATCTGAAAGGGCGCGTGAGCAAAAGCAAGAAGGGGCTGGCTTCGGTGAAAACCCGAAAGGGTGCTTAGGTCAGTAAAGTGACGTCTTAAAGTTCCCAATATCCTTCTGACCCCTGTCATCATCGGCAGGACCGGTCAAGATCCTTCTGGCCCTTGTCACCATCGGCAAGATCGGTCAGCCTCCTTCTGACCCCTGTCATCATCGGCAGGACCGGTCCATATCCTTCTGACCCCTGTCATCATCGGTAGGACCGGTCAAGATCCTTCTGGCCCTTGTCACCATTGGAAAGATCGGTCAGCCTCCTTCTGACCCCTATCATCATCGGCAGGACCGGTCCATATCCTTCTTACCCCTGTCATCATTGGAAGGACCGGTCAAGATCCTTCTGGCCCTTGTCACCGTCGACAAGATCGGTCAGCCTCCTTGCGACCCCTGTCATCATCGACAGGACCGGTCAATATCCTTCTAACTCCTGTCGTCATCGGCAGGACCGGTCAAGATCCTTCTGGCCCTTGTCACCATCGGCAAGATCGGTCAGCCTCCTTGCAACCCTTGTCATCATCGGCAGGATCGGTCGACCTACTTCTGACCCTTGTCATCATCGGCAAGATCGGTCAATATCCTTGCGACCCTTGTCATCATCGACAAGATCGGTCGACTTACTTCTGACCCTTGCCACCATCGGCAAGATCGGTCAACCTCCTTCTGACCCTTGTCAGCATCGGCAAGATCGGTCAACCACCTTGCGACCCTTGCCACCATCAGCAAGATCGATCAACCTCCTTCTGACCCTTGTCACCATCGGCAAGATCGGTCAATATCCTTGCGACCCTTGTCATCATCGGCAAGATCAGTCAACCTACTTCTGACCCTTGCCACCATCGGCAAGATCGGTCAGCCTCCTTGCGACCCTTACCACCATCGGTAAGATCGGTCAACCTACTTCTGACCCTTGTCACCATCGGTAAGATCGGTCAACCTCCTTGCGACCTTTGCCACCACCGGCAAGATCAATCAATATCCTTCTGACCCTTGTCACCATCGGTAAGATCGGTCAGCCTCCTTGCAACCCTTGCCACCATCGTCAAGATCGGTCGACCTACCTCTGACCCTTGCCACCATCGGCAAGATCGGTCGACATCCCGTTAGCCTGGACTTTTGTCCTCGTTGACCAATAAGCCCCCTTTGCTTCGACATGTAGCCAATGTCGATGAATAAACCCTACCCTCAGTTTCCGTCACCATCGGCGAGCTTGGCTGACAAGCCTTCTAACCTTATTTCCCGGCCCTAGGGGGCCTCTACACTTTTGTCCTTCGAACTTTTCGGCCTACTTTAGCCATTGCTTGGGCCCGAGAACAGTTACGACGCGGTGGAGCGAACACCTCACCCCTTCGCTGAAGGTGTGAGCGCTCTCCTGCCCTAGTGACTGACATACTCCGATTAATTTAGCTGGCGAATAAAAAAAAGAGGAAAAGAATGATAAAAAAAATGAATGAAGTCATCATTCAGCAGTAAATGAAGATATTTCATTCCTGTGAAGCAACAAGATACATATTACGCGGGGCATACCCCGGGGTACATGAAGTCCACTAAACAAAAAGTCAAACAGAAAGGACTATTGTAGCAGGTGTCGAAAGATGTCCTCCAGCTCTGGAATACCCAAGGAAGGGTGGCGGGTCAGCTCTTGCAATCGAGACTTGGCGGCCCCCAGCTGGGATAGTTTCTCTTCAAGGGAAGTGGCTTGTCCTTCGGCCATTTCTGCTTCTTCTACCCTCTGGACTTCCAGGCGCTCGGTCTCTTGAAGCTCAGCCTCTGCCCTGGAAAGTTCAGCTTGCAGTTCCGCTATCCGGGCCACAAGGAAAGTTTGACGCTACGAAGAGGTGCTGGCTGCGTCCCTCATCTGTGCCGCAATCCCTCTTAGGGAGACGAGAGCCGTTCGGCATTCAGCCCACTCCAGTGCTATGGCCGCCAGCTGATCAGCTACTTCCCGGCCTAGAAACTCCCTTCTGTTCACATACTCCAACAGCAGAACTACCAGTGGCGTCCAGTCGTCTATGGGGCAGCCGAAAGCTAGCAACGACCGGGACAGGTGCTCTACCAAGCTCCTCAGCTGAACATAAGTCAAATCTCTGCTGGCCATTATGGTCTGCTGAAGGGTCCATAAGAATTGCCACACTAGGTCGCTCGACGTTTGGAGACTGAGCGGTGATGTCTCGGGAAGCTCGAAGTCTACCCTGCTATCCACGGCGGCCCAGATATCGTCGCTCGCCTCAGAAGATGATGACAGTATGATCTGCAAGGCGCTCACACTGGAACCGACTGTAGTAGCTGATGCGGCGGCCGGAGTCTCGATGACGGCAACCTCCCTGCCAGTCTCTTGAGATGGAGCTGCAATGGGAGCATTAGTAGCCGAGGATACCTGCTCCTCGCCCCCGGCCTGACCGACCTCCATATGGCTAGTTTCGGCAATAAGAGCCAAGGCCCCTGAAGTCTCGGCTTCTTCTTCAACAATTTCTCCCGCCTCGACCTCGAGAGGGCCACTCTTTTCCAGGGCCAATTGTCGTGCGACTTCAAGTGGCTGAGGTTCCATGACTGCTGCCGATTCGTCAGTCCCCGCAATCACCCCAGGTCCTTCCAGACCCGCTGTTGCCGCATAGTCTTTAGGATATCGCAGAGCGATAGGCCCAAGACTGGCGGGAACGTTGGGTGACCGGTGCTTAAAGACGGGAGAGGTATCTGCACCATAATGGTTGGCAGTACCACCTCAGTCTGCACCAAAAATATATGCATCAAGCAGCTGGTATGAAAATAAGGGAAGAGTAATAAAGTGCAAAGGGTAAGGGGGCTCCTCACCTCAACTTGCACTAAGCTCAGACCTCCAAGAGCGGTCTCTGTGGCTCCAGCCCCTTCATTTACAAGTGATCCTGATGGCCCGGGACCACTCCATGCCAACCGGGGTGGGCTGAAGGTTATATGATCACTTTCGTAAGCCGAAGACGCCCCGACATCCTCGGTCTCCGTGTCAATCGGTGGGAACTTCTCGTCACTGGAGCCGTCACCGTAATCGACTTGCTCAGAGGAAGAAGAGTCCTCTGCTCTTTCTTGGCGCTCCACCATCAGAGCGGACACCTTGCTGGAAGGGATATCACCCTCAGTGGGGACTTCCTTCATCGACTCCACATTGGGAGCGTCAGTTGAATGAATCTCGGGGACAAGCTCGCCTTGCTCCCCAGCGGCAGTTTTCTGCACAGCCCTGGCTTCGGGAAGTAATGTCGGTTGCATCCCGACTGAAATTTAAAGCAAGAAGCAGTCAAGCCAACTGAAGACATGGTGGTTCGCAGAGTCCCCATGGATAAATTGCAAATTACCTTCCATTTCCTACCTGGGCATAGGGGAAGGTATATCTCTCTCCACAGGAGCTACGGGGACTTCCCCTGCCCCTTCTCCAGTCACGGCACCTGCTGCTGCCTCCAGTCCAACGACCGCAGCAACCGTGCCGGCAACTGCAAAGAAGGATTAGCCGAAGCAGCTAAATGAGCAAATGAATTCTGAAGGAATGAAGAGCTTACCTTTAGCTTCTGGCCCCTGCGCGCGAGAAGCCTCGAACTCTTCAAAAGATACAACCGGAGGAAGGACGGTTGCAGGTTCCTTTTCTGCAGCCTTCCTCCTGCGTGCCCGTGTCACTCGAGTCACTGCCGCTTTGGCCTTGCCAACGGCCTCCCTCAACTGGGATCGGGTCCGCTTTCACGAATCGCCAGGAGGTAGTGGTGTTGTGGTCGGGGCCGGCTCGGGAGTCTCGAAATATGTCAGCTTCTGAGCTTTTGTTATTAGCTCCCTAAAATGCCGAGTCTCCTCCAAAGTGGGTCGGACTGCATACGCACGAAGGTGAGAATGATATATGCCAATGAAGAAAGGAAGCTGGCCGACAGGCCGGAATAAAGAAATAGAACATACTTGCTGGCCCCGTATAAAAAGGGAAAAAAGGCCAATAAAATAGTGATGGCACTTTGTCTCTCGAAGCTGCCTCGCGAATAAGCCAACATAAGTCTCCTATCTTCTCACACTGATCGGCCAGCAACGCCAAGTCCGTGTGGCCACGAGAAGACAGGTGATAATACAAGCTCAGATGGTCTAGTCCCCATCCGTCAGCATACTTGAAAGAGATATGAAGGGGCCGGTCCAGAATAGCTTCGCTGGGGCCTCCCACTGAGAGCCCGTGGGAACGAAGAAGTGCAAACAGCCAAGGGGTGTTATCATACAAAGCATCCCGCCTATCTTCCCTGCGGATGAAAGTCCGATAAGGATGCAATCTATCAACCTCGGGATGCCAGTCGGCCACGACCGAGATGGGCTCTTCCACCGGCAGAGGGAGTTGCTGAAGAACCACCCTCTCGCTGCTTACGCGGCATAATCCCCGAAGCGTCTTTACATAGTCATCCCTGCCGATTGCAGGCAGCTTCGGATCGACTTTGGATGAACGACTTTTTGTGGCTTTCCGGGCTTCCAGATAAGCCCTCACCTCCGTGTTGGTCCAAGACTTCAGCTTCTTCAAGTAAGAAGGCTCAATGTCAAGGGCTGGCTCTGGCTGGGAATCCAGAAATCTGTGCTCCGCAACGGCCCAGCACTCTAGGCAGGAGCTCCGGTAAAATCTCGTCCGCACATTCCACCACTTGATATACTCAGGGGTGACACGGGGAAAGTGAGCAGGGGTCGGCACCCTGAAAGAGACGTCTTCTCGGCGGTGGAAAAAGTCCCACCATATCCGGGCATCATCATTTGAAACCTGCCCGACTCTATGCCTGTTTGGCAATGCAAATTTCGAAGAGGAATGAGGAATGTGCTGATCATAGCCAAAATTTCGGCTGAAGCGGAACGGATAATATGGCTCCAGCCACAGAATGCCACTCTTCCGGAATACAAGGACGCTGGGTCTAATAGCCATTGCCCAGTCAACCAGCTCCTGTTCTAGGATGGGCCTCGTGCACTTTGCCCCAGAATCAGATGGATATATTCCTCTGTCTCAAAAAGCTTGCACTGCCTTGTCCTGTTCACCAACGGGCTTGAATGAGCAACCAGGCTCCAGAAGTTAAGAACCCTGGGTGAATCCGTGGGAACCTGGGCCAACTTGCCCTGAATGGCGTAGAGCTGTTCCGCTACTAACGCCGGTTCAACACTCGCGAACTCTATCATCCGCGGAATAAGATGAGTCGATTGCAACGCCCGAGGAGCAGCCTCCGGGAACAGGGTGCAGACCCAAGCATTGAAGAAATTTAATGGACCAACCGTCCGTAGATTCCTGCGGAGACGCGTCTTGTGCAGATCTCCCAGCATCTTGAAGATGAGGCACAGAGCCACTGGGCAAAGGGACAGCCTCGTGCCCCAAGCCATGAGACAAGCGGGATAGATGGCTTCCGCTCTGATCACGCTCTCGTCACCTTGTGGGAGAGCGAAAGAACAAATCCAATAGGTCAAATACACAGCACAGTTGGTGACTGCGTCAACACCGGTGGGGTTCGGGCCCTCCCTTTGCTCTCCCCTCGAAGATGATGATGCGGCAGCCTGTCCCCGGACCCTCTTCTTCCTCTTCGGAGCCATCGGCGCTACTGTGGGGAAGTCCTCATACTTCTTCCTCCCGCCGAAGAAATGTTGAAGCCAGGTGCCCATCCGCACTCCCCACTTCTCGCCGGGTTTTCGGGCCTCCCTCGTGTCATACGACGAGCGGCAAAGTGTGCGGTATGCCTTCATCAAATAACGATAGGCGTAACCTGCCAAGTACCGACCTTCACCGTCGATTTGATCCTTTAGCCAGTCTGTCCAGCAAACCTCCTCGTACGGCTCTCCGTCGATGGGTAGACCGCTAAGTTGTGAGAGGCTCCATAAATCCAAAGAAGTTTCTCCTTCCGAAGTATAAAAAGTGTTGTACTCGGGGCAGAATACTTCGATCATGCTGTAGCATAAGCCTCGGGAGATGGGGTAGCGGTACCTTGAGGCGTACACGCTGTGATATATGCCGGCCCTGGTCAAGATGGGAGCGTAGTGTTGCAGTACATAATCTGTGCATTCCACTGCTCCGGGTCTGAATGCATGGGCGTCAGTGGCCCTCAGTTCGGCAAACCACCCCACAGATATCTGATGCTTGAAATGGACCACCAAGCAGTCCAACAGAAAAGACTCTTCTCTATACCCCCATTTCAACGGGGCAAGAAACAAGACAAAGATCGGCTTCTCACGGTCTACACGGCTTACGGAATCATTCCACCGAGCAGGCACAAATTCAAGGGCTCTAGTCAACTGCCCGTCTTCTGGAGCCAGATCTTGCAGTCCAAGCACGACGCTCCATTTCCCGACTTCCCTGGGGAGATAAATAGGCCTTCCCCACACCACACAGTCTGTCAAACTATCCCTCTCCACTAGGAAGGCTTGCTTGACTTTGCGAACAAGGAACAGATCTCTCTTCCCCTAAAGATTGAAGCGCCGGAGGAAGGACATCAGATGTTTGTCCTTGGGGTGGTCCCTCCTGACAGCACCTTCCCGGTCATATTGAAAAGAATCACCCCCGAGGATGAGGAGGCGGCTAGTATCCACAGTGTCGGTTTCCGAATCTGAGGACTCTGCAACTACGGCAAGCTGATCATGCCCCCGATATAGGGAATGAACATTCTCCCACGTCACCACAGCATGGGAGGCGGAAGAAGAAGAGCCAGATGCCATGTTAAGCTGCGAAAGGCACATTAAAGAATAAGCAAGGTCATAAAATAGTTGATCCAGACAAATTCCAGACAATTTCGGTAGAGTCTCCCCATCACGGAAGATTGCCAAAGAAAAGCGGGAACACGTCCACTAGGGGAACGGTCCCTAAAAGCAGCCATCGGCATTACACCAAGGCCAAACGGGACACCCGGGGGAATAGCTCTGAGGGCAAGCCCTACTAGAAGCCTCCCGGGGCCCAAAAGATGGGTTTCAAAACCCGAATAAGCAACACTCCACTCATCCCTAAGAAATCTCACTCTCGCTCCACAAGGGTCAGAATAAGCGCACAATAAACTCGTCACTCATGTGACTGGCACGCCTGCATGGTCAACTAATCAGTTGGTTATTTATTAATTAACTGGTTGATTGACCTGACTAATAAAAAAAGTCCCATCGAACAGGGGGCGCGAGATTATTCTCCACCAAAAAGTGTGGTGGTTTTCTCTCAGGACCATTGTCCTTCCTCTCAGGGGGTCTCCCTAGAGTTTATATAGCAATCCGTTTAACGTAATAGTCCAAGGAGCTAAGGGGGCTTCGGGGGGGGGGGGGGGGGGGGTTACGTCCTTATAGTGGGCTCATTATGGCGTAAGGACTTTTGCCCTCCCCTATCCTTTGGAGTTCCTTGCTCCTGTTGGATGCGTAACGGACGCTGGGATGAGCTTCTGACAGTCGATCCAAGCCAGAGGCGTTCGCTCGGGATTTTGTCCCGAGCGATAAGTGTATAGCTCGGGTATGCCATATAGGGTCCCTGCAGGGGATCTCTCGACCATTCTGTCACTCGGACTTCCAGCCCTGAGGGCCGCCTAGGAAGTGCTGCTCCGAGTGGGTTTTGGGGCTTGAAGTAAGTGGGCCCAAAATAGGGCTGTCACTTTGGGGAGCTAGGCCTGGTTTGGTCGTATTGGACCTAGTTGGGCCGTGCTCTCGGATGGTTGGTTTTCCCCCTCTTCAGTGCGTGCCCTCCGGCCTCCCTCTCCCCTATCTTCTTCCGTGATCAAACCCTAGGCCCCGGATCGACCTCTCTCTCTCTCTCCTATCTCCTCTATCAGTTGGAGACGAGCCCCCACCAGACTGTGTTCCCATTCATCGTCTATGCTTATGTGTTACTGCTAATCATATTTTGTGAAAAGTTTGCTGGCTGTCCCTTCCCCCAACGTCGTGGACTGGTCCTTCATGTTGACGTCTCCTTCTTCTTCATTGCTCCTTCCCCTCCGGTGTGTGGACTGCTCCTTCCTCATATAAGGTAACCTCATATTACCGTACTAGGTATGATTTAAGTCTTGATTGAATGTGTATCATGGTCTTTTGGAAGGCTATTTATGAATCTACTATGATGTATACCATGCTTAATATTCAAGTATTTTTTAGGCCATCCTAATAATTTTATTTAGGGCATGTCATACCCCATGTTATTATTAGTACAATGTTGGATATTATCTTTTGCATTTTTGAGATCTTCAGGTGCTTCATATTATCTTCATTTAACATTCCATATTATTGTCATATGAATGCTTCACATTATCTTGTTTAGGGCATGTTATATGATACTTCATAGCATGATGTTGGATTGCTTCATATTATTGTCATATGAATACTTTACCTGCTAATAATTTTGGTTAGGGCATGTCAAAATCCATGTTATTGTCACTATGATAGGATATTATCTTCTGCAGTTTTCAGCTCTTCGGGTGCTTCATATTATCTTCATTTAAGTATTTAACAATCATATGGGCATTATATTTTTTGTAGTAAAATACCAATGCATGTAATTAGTTATTTGTGTGTGTTAGCTTGAAATTTTATGTTTTCAATTTGATGTTGTATTTGCATTGGCCACATTTTTGGTTTCCTAATGATTAATTATGTTCTGCTGTGGATTGCTCCTTCCCGTTGATGTCTCCTTCCCCTTCATTGCTCCTTCCCCTCCAGTGTGTGGACTCCGCCTTCCCCGTATAGGGTAACATCATACCACCGTACTATGTATGATTTAAGTCTTGATTGAATGTGTATCATGGTCTTTTGGAAGGCTATTTATTAATCTAATGTGATGTATAACATGCTTAATATTCAAGTATTCTTTAGGCCATCATAATAATTTTATTTAGGGCATGTCATACCCCATGTTATTATTAGTATAATGTTGGATATTATCTTGTGCATTTTTAAGATCTTCGGGTGCTTCATATTATCTTCATTTAACATTCCATATTATTGTCATATGAATGCTGCACATTATCTTGTGTATGGCATGTTATATCATACTTCATAGCATGATGTTGGATTGCTTCATATTATTGTCATATGAATACTTTACCTGCTAATAATTTTGGTTAGGGCATGTCAAAGTCTACGTTATTGTCACTATGATAGGATGTTATCTTCTGCAGTTTTCAGCTCTTCGGGTGCTTCATATTATCTTCATTTAACAGTCATAAGGGCTCATTTACATTGGCCTCATTTCCAGTTTCCTAATGATTAATTATGTTCCGCTGTGGACTGCTCCTTCCTGTTGACGTCTCCTTCCCCTTCATTGCTCTTTCCCCTCCAGTGTGTGGACTTCTTTTCTGTATATGTGTTAGCTTGAAATTTCTTTCACAATCATGTGTTGTATTTGCATTTGCCTCACTTCTCTTTTCCTAATGATTAATTATGTTCTTGTAAAAAAAGCATGAGTCCATCTAAAGATGGGAAAAGTAGAGTGGCGAATTGGAGCAACGAAGCAGATTTGATTTTTGTAGATCCCCTGGTAGAACACAAGGTGAGCAATGACGATTTTGCTAATGAAAATTTCACAAAGGAGGCATGGAGGCAAACAGTAAAAAAATTCAATGAGTTGACCAAGTTAGGATACTCAATGGAGAATTTGAAAAATCGGTTTAAAAATCTGAAGAAAAGATACTATTTAATTCTGACTATAAAGAACAGATCAGAATGGGGCTGGGATGATAGCAAGAAATGTCAGTCCCAGGCACAGAGGAAACTTGGGATGATCTCATAGCGATATGTAACATACGTATTGCATAGTTAATTTTTCAATTTAACTTTCTTTATATGAATAAAATGTGAGTTTAATTTTCAGACCAATAAAGAGTACAAATCAATTCAAGGGAAGCCTTTCTTGATTTTAGATCAAATGGAGTTGATTTGCTACAATTCCATGTCAAGAGGGGATGACGCTGTATGTAATGAAGGTTCCTCTTATCTTGACACACGTAGTGACCCTGGTGATGAGGAGCAACAAACTGTGTGATATACGAGAAAGACAGATATAAAAGGGGGGGGGGGATGAATAGGTCTATCTCTATATTCAAGTAACCACAGACCAGAAGCCAATCAAAAATAAATTAGCAACAACAACACTAATCAGATCACACACACACGGTGGACCACCAATCAAATAGTTAGAGTGCACAATTAAAGCAGTGAAATGATCTCGATGACAGGAGAGATAGCAGGAGTAATCCACTCTTAGCACCTGAATGTGCTTGCACCTATTGTCACTGGTACTTGGCAGAAGTTTCATCGAGAGATCTCCTTACGCAAGGGGCAGCCTTTCAAATAGGCGTAACCTATCCTTCCAACTATGCCTTTTGATATACCAGTTAATCGTTGCAGCACACTCTGAATGCCAAGCTAATCGATCAGCGCAATGACCTATATGAATTCAGAAAGAAGATTTAAACGTGCAAACCATCAGACAGAGCACAAATAATTTTTTATAGTGGTTCGGCGAAACCCATGGTCTGCCTACATCCACTCCTCCACTCGAACTGAGTGAGGTTCCTTGCTTAAGCAAGCAACATCCACAACAGACTTAGTATGCGACAACGACTGCAATAGAGCTTTCCACAAGGAACGGATTCCTTGCTTCTCCTACAACCCAGGAGGAAACCTGGAGGTTCAACCTCCCTTCCTCTTTACCCAAGAGGGAACCCGATGAATCGCTCTCAGCAATTCACCCAACCAGAGGTCACAGACCTCTCTTCCTCTGAACCTACAGAGGGGACACCGGAGACACTCTCCCTTCCTCTGATGTTACTCATAGGGAATCACAGAAGCGAAATCATAATGCTAAACAAAAGAAGAAAACAAAAAAATAGAAACTAAAATGGAACACTTCGATCAAAATGAAGAAGAAAGCAATGTAGCTTTAGATTGAAGCAGATTCTCGATAAAACTGGCTGGCTGGACGAGATTCTCTCCTTCTCTCAGTGGAATTTTCTTCTTTCTTTTCTCTCAGAAGGGACTCTCGGGTATGGTCTTCTTTCTGCAAATTTCCAACTTACTTCCTAAATGAAAGAGCTCAAATATATAGGACAGAGTATCGTCCTTCTCTCTATAATCCCGATCAGCAACTAGAAAATGATTCGTCCACGTGGATAAAGAATATTCTGATGGTCATCAGAATTTCCAGAGTGCAGCCACGTGTGATGAGAGTTTTCGCGCCAAGTCTCTCACTATACGGTCATCACGTGTTCCTTCATTGAGTGAGCACGTGCCAATAGCATATTCCTCCTTGCTGTTTAGATTTTCCTTAATTGCCCTTCACTGATGCTCCAGATATCATATTTAACCTTTAACTGGTTGAGTGACACTTTAATCACTCTAAAACTATCATAAGACAAGCCTTTCCAGACTGATTCTAGAAAGCATATGATGTGATTCGTGGCACATGTCTGGCAGGTCGAGGCATGGAGTATAGACATTTTGTGTTGATAGTTGAGATGTCGGAGCAGTGGCTTTCAGCTTTGACCTTCCTTGACTAGTGCTTCGGTGCATCGTCCTGATGTGTTGACGTGGTTTGCTTTTTAAGATTCATACCTTGTCTTGATGCGTCGGTGCATTGATAAGTGTCATATTTTATATCATAATTTGCATCACATTTATCATATTTGAGTATTTAATGAGCATAGTTGTGCATTAATATCACCCAAATCTCATTCTCACCATTAATTTGAGTTTGCATGATTTTATCATCATTTTGAGTCAAAATAGCAACGTGAGAAGAAAGTGCACACTTGTCACAATTCATTTTCGAGATGAAGAACAATGGTTAATTAAAATTTCTAGAATTTCAGGAATGTGCGACAACGCAAAAGGGCACCCATTTAGGAATTAATGACTTCGCAAGAAGACGCCATTTACAAGCCAATTTTGAGAAGAAGGAATAAGCGACAGTCCGTGTTGTTGTTCATTGAAGAAATAGCGACCGCTTACGCGTGCGCTCAATCCTTATATACGGAAAAGATAAAATACTATGGAAAATGAAGGGAAAAGAATGAGCGCCCATGTGACGACCCGGACTCCGGATACCGGATATACCTGATAGGAATACCGAGTAGACCCGATACCACTTGGAACCCGCGAGGCCTCCCAAGAGCGGTAAAGCTCCGAAGGGATAAAAGGTATGGCTGGGGTACATTGAAGCCCTAGATAAAGCAGTAAGCAATTAATATTTCAATGATTAGGTTTGCTAAAATAGCAAGAAATAAAATTACATTTTCATTAACAGTTTAAATTAACAGAGTCCAGTCCAAGAAAAGACAAGTACAACCCAACTGAAATTAAAACGTACCCTCAAGTCGGGGGAAGCCCGACGTAGAGAACACTGGCACAGCTGGCCACCATGAACGGACGCACCACGTCATGAACACCACGAAGAAGGAGAAGCAACCACACCTAAAAAGCAGGGGTGATCCTCGTGTCACTGGCTCAGGTCACGCGGATCCCCACTGAAAAACTACGCAGTAACACGGAAGCAAAACAGTAGTAGTAGTAAAGCAGGAAAGCTAACTACAACTAGAAAGCTGTAAAAGAAAACCGGAACAGCAGGAGTAGAACAGCTAAAGAAAAGGGAAAAATAAAGTCGTAAAGAACCAGAACACGGCTACCGATCGAGGCTCAGCTCCCTAAGCTACTCCACACATCGACAGAAAGGCGAACTCTGATCTCTCAAAGTCAGGGGTTACCGATCCGTCGACCCGACACCAAGCCTAAGCAAAGACTCACAAGAAGAGGCAAAAGGCCTAGAAGAGACCTAGACAGACACGGAACACTAAGGCCTACACGAGTGGATCGTCGTGCACGCTCCCTAAGCGCAAACACATACACGATTGGATCATCGCGTATACTACACAACACCGACCTCGGTTAAGGTCAAGAAAAAGGCTAACCCGGGAAGGTCACGACACGAAGAACGAGAAACACGGGAGTCACGTGTCACGTGATGGGAGCACCTTCTCACTAGAAGCATAGCCAGATGCATCCACTGACGTCTTACACTGCGCCGCAAGTATCTCGCTACAGACGCTGAGAACGACGGAAACTGAGATACTCTATGAACCAGGAACAGGTTCAGGAACAAGGAACAACAGTAACGAGTGACTAGTCAGGGTCACGTCCGTCGGTGTTAGTCCTAAACGCCCTTGACCACGTGTGCACACACAAACTCAATGCCCTGAGTCAGGCCTCTAGCTAGTTTTCTCCCCCAGTGGATGCTACTGACAAGCAAGGGAGCCCACAGAAACTAGCTTACAAACCATCTGTCAGGAACTGCCCTCACCACCACTCCCAGGTGGGTCGACACTCAAGGTCGTCAGGCTACGACTAGTGGAGACTCACTAGACACAGAGACTCTGAAACACAAGTGCTGGAGTATATACAGGCGAAACATGCATTGTCACATGTACTACGAAGCACTAGACACGAGGTACCATACCAGACTGCCACCGGACTCAGGACAGACAACTAGACCTGCAACACAACGATCCTTGAGTCAGAAGACTCAGGGTCAAGATCATCGCACTAAGCGGTACAAGCCGCCAATCAATCAAATCCTAAGCCACAACATGATAAAACATCGATAAGAATCGACACAGGATCACCCGATCCACGCCTCCGCTTTAACACAAATCACGGAGACCAGAGGGATCACCAAGACCTTCGAAGAATATGGACACTCAAATCAAGGTAAGACAGCACCTCGAGGTGTCCATAAACATTATCTCAAACTACCTAAAATAGTCGAGACACACAAGGTTACTTGTCAACCACTAGGTCTCACCGGGTCGACCAGAACCTAAACACTGACTCAGAAGACTCAGAAGTAGTACAAAACAGTATTCGAGCTAAGGACACTCTTGGCCACCTTATCATGAGGTCATAGCTCTCATAGGACATCAAAAGACATCCACGGGAACAATGGGCAAACCACAGGTCAAGCCAAGACGATTAGAAGTCAAAACAATGGAAATACAGCTCTTTGGCAGTAGGCGGTCTAATGCCTGACCGCTCAACAACGTAGGCGATCAAGTACAGGGTCGCTTACCAGCCGCAGAGATGCAGACACTAGGCGGTCGTATGATGGGCCGCGTAAAAGACCTAAGCGGTCCATCAAGAGTCCCAAAATGAATGGGGCAGTCGTTCGATAAGCCGCTAAGGCCAGTCAACTACCAACCGACGCCCCCAATCAAACCACCAGGCCGTCTAACACTGAGCCGCCAAACGAAACTACGCGGTCTACCAATATGCCGCTCAAAGGGACTAGGTAGTCTAATAGAAGGCCGCACACTCAAACCGACTTAAAATAGTAATTTGGTCAAAACGGTCTAGCAAGGGACCATTGAAGGCAATGGGCGGTCTAGAGAAGGACCGCCCCACCAACCGCCTTAAAACTGTTGACCATAGTCAACAACACTAAGCGGTCTAGCAATGGGCCGCCTAAATGAGTGAAACGGTCTATCGTAGGACTGCTCAACAAACCCGTGCGACGAAGGGAAACTGAACGGTTTCCCACGCGCCGTTCGAAGGACATGAACGGTCAGCCCAGCGCCGTTCAAAGGATGTGAACGGTCAACGAATGGACCGCGAAACACATAAAACGGTCTATTGCGTGACCGTGAAGACCCAATCGACACAATGAAAATGGTCACACATTGGACCGCACCAAACATGAAACGGTCTCTATTGGACCGCCAAAGCTTGAAAATGGTTACTGTTAAACCGTTGTCACGCGGGTTTTTATATGCCGATTAACCGGGGTGAGGGAAGGGATACATCGGTGAAGGGAAATACGGGAGTTTGATGTATCTCGGGTATCCTCCTTACGGGTGCATGCCTCTCACGGCGGTACCGGGCACTCTCCTTTCACGGAAAGTCAAAAAGGGTCGAATGGCACGAAAGTGTCGGGATAAAGGTTAACCGGACAGGGTGCGGGCGTGCCAGTCGATCTCTCGACAATCACTCATGGAACCAAGGTTTGACCGGGGAAGCGCCACCAGGACGCGGCACGTGGGCTCGGGCGATCGGGCGACACATGGAGAGAAGTGGTTCCATGGGTGCGAGTGCATAGGCGATTGCGGGAATCGTGTACAGGACGTCTTTCCCCACCGGCCGCAAGCAACCAGTGTTTATTTACATCGGGTTGAATCCGAATACCTTCGTTCCATGCTGAAGAGAAGTCTGTATATGTGTCTGAAGCCATGGGTGGAGTGCTGGGGGCGTTCAGCAGCTAGGGGTGCGTGTTGGACCGAGGGGTGTTTACTGGGGGTTAGAGTGTCAGGCACGGATGCCGAGTGGTGTAGATAGAAGACTGAAGGTCGGGACGTGGGTGCGAGAGCACTCGTCTAATCGGTGGTGTTGTGCTGAGACGTATATTTCTTTACAAGAAAGCCGTAATGGCCAAAGTACAACTGGCGCATGCCACGGGACATCTCCGACGTGTTAGTCGGTCCTCGGGTCGATGCGTGATGAGTGAGCACTTATGCATTTTACAGAGGGCTCTTCCCGTGACGTGGGCCATGGCCGCGTTGCCGAACGGGGGCCTATAACTGGATAACTGAGGGGATACATCGATCCGGTATCTGGGCGAGGGTCGGTCGCGACTCAAGTTGAGTGGTCGGACATGGCCTCGTAACTGCGAGTAAGCATGACGTCATGGCACGTGTGTGGTTGCGACCGACGGGCATGTGAAGGGAAGTCCCAGCATGAAGGGACGTCCGCTCGTATCATGACATCTCACGTACGGTGGGTGTTGACTTGTGTGTGACGGCTACATACGGCTTGAGGGGAGTGCGAACGACATACCCCCGGCGTAGTAGACCGCCGAACAAGTCACCCACACACAATTCTCCTTTGCCCGTTGCTTGGGGCCGCGCTTGAAGTCTTGTGCCTCCGATCAGATGCCTTGGATTCGATTAGCTCCCCTACCCCTTGAGCTCCTAAGGGGTATTTATAGGGGAAGATGAAGAGTCACAAGGGGTTTACGTGGACCAGCCAGGGGGGGTGAGCTGGTCCGCGTAAACCCAAGTGAATAGTCATTGGGTTGGGTTACGGACTAAGAGAGAGAGGAGGGAAAGAGGTTTACGCGGACCAGCCAGGGGGGCCTGGCTGGTCCGCCGAAACCCCCCATGGGGGGGGTTTAGGCGGGTTGGCTGTTTTCTTTTTGAAAATATATATATTTTTTTGTTGAATGGGGGTTTACGCAGACCAGCCAGGGGGTCCTGGCTGGTCCGCGTAAACCCCCCCCCCCTGGGGGGTTTAGGCGGACCAGTCGGGGGGGCCTGGCTGGTTCGCCTAAACCCCCTCCCCAAGGGGGTTTAGGCGGGTTCACAAGGAGAGAGAGGGGGGCTGGTCCCCACCCTATAAAATGTGATTTTTGGCCATTTTTTCTTCTTAATTTAACTAAGAAAGTAAAGGACAAGTGGGTGAAGGATACATGGAGGCTTGTGGAGACTTGTGCGTGTTGACTTGAGGCTAAGCCCGTCGTGCTGTCGCTTTGCTCTTCCACGTCCGTGTGTTGACCCCTCGAACTGGTACGGCACACGAACCGCATCGTAGGACCGTAATTGGGCGAACTGAGGCTGAGTGGGGTTGTGGGACCACCGGGCTGGAGGGAGGGGAGCGGCCCCCAGGGAGTTTGCCCTCCCTGGGGCGCGCGGCCATGCCCCGGGGTGAATTGGCCCCGGGCTGGCTGTAACCCCGAGGGATGGTCCCCGGGGGTCTTCTTGTGTTGTCCGGGGACGTCCTTTGACGGACTTTGAACTCCAGGAGGCTGGCATGGGCCCGTAGGGCCGTTGTTCTTCGAGTCAGAGTAGCCGCTCGCAAGGTGTTCGGGCGAATGCCCGACACACCCTGGGTTACCGAACGAGCCGCGTAAGTGGCCGACGGGCCTTGGCTTTGGCCTAGGGCCAATGGTAGAAGTCCCTAGGGGCTGGGAGGAGGCACCTTAGGCCCATGGGCCTTGCCTCGTGCTGCGTGCCATGTTGTACGGCGGGTTGGCAGGGTAGCCTCGGGTTGGCCTGAGAGCTAAGTTTAGTGGCTCGTTGCCACGTGTCTGAGGGTCGGGGGTGGCCCCGACTTTCTGGGGGGGTCGTTGTAGGACCCAATTAGTGAGCTGGAGCCACGGGGTGGCCCGTGGGTTGGTGTAGAAGGGTCGAAACACGTGCGCCTACGACGTGTTCGGCAGAATGCCGAAAACGCGATGTGAGTCATACACACATACTACGGGCCTTCAAAGCCTATGGTTGACTTGCTCGGGTCTCCCTTTGACCTTGGAGGGTTGAATGAAGAGTCTCGGAGTAGGCCCGCAACTCTTTTACTGGATGCCACGTGGCCTAACTTGGCGTCGGGGCGCCCCCGGGTGGTCCCGGGCGGCCATGTAGGGTACGGGCAAGGCCCGTATAAGAGTGGCCGGGGTTGACCCCGGACAATTGCTTGTGTCACTGCGTGTCACGACAAGTTGGTTGGGACCCGTGTAGGGACCTGCAGGGTTGTAGAAAGGGCTGGGTAGTCTGTGTCTTGAAGGTGTTCGGGGAAATGCCCGAGCCCTTATTTCTGGGTATTTTGGCTGGGAAATAGTCTGGGAACAACAACCGTGTAAGGCGTCACGGCGGGAAAAAGATGGGATCGGCCGATCTTGGCCTTTCCACGCCCCATTCACGTCTAAACGAAGGGGATACAACCCTAATGACCATACAAGCCTTCCACAAACTGGAAGGGGTCCAAATGACACCAAAAATGTAAGAAATGGGCGATTCTACCGAATCGACCCAAATCGAGTCATCGGGGTTCCCGGGCTCGTACCGGCCCCAAATGCCCACCAATCGCCGCAAAACTGACGGAAATGGAGTGCTGACATGCTGGGGGTTCCAATGACACTATTCTAGCTGAAAACAGTTGTCGTTTTCCCGCGAACCCGACGAACACCCCTGAAGCATGATTTTCTCGAACTTGAATGAAACCCACTCAAATTCGCACCGATCGACACGAAATTGCAAAGAAACGCAGAAGAGAAGTAGAGCTTCCATCTCCCAACCTCCACCTAAGATCCCGTGCACCGTAGTGACTAAATCGCGCCAAAAACCGCATCGCGAGCTCGACCGTCGGCTTTGAATCTACCGTTCGGGATCGCGCCAGAAATGGTCCGATCCTCGCCCCATCGCGCACCCGATCACCGCCACGACATCTCCACTGCCTGCCCATGCCTCCTCCGTCTGTAGCCGGAGCCGGGAGGGCGAGAGAGGAGAGAAAATGGGAGAGAGAGGGGGACGCGCGTGAATGAAAGGGAGGAGAGAGGAAGAAGAAAGAAAAAGAAAAGAAATTAGGAAATTTTCCTAATTTTCAAAATTTCGATTTTTGGCCCAAAAATCCACTAATTCAGAAAAATACGGAAAAATAGTCGAAACGATCCTTGGAAAGAATGCAACGCAACTGTAGCATCCTCGAGTCAATGAACTGAACAACAAACTCACCACAGGGTTCCGTAACTAGTACGAGAGAAAAACCCACGTGGATCATAAAACTCAACTCAGGACCCACAAAAGCGATCCGAAACTCTCCGAAAAGGATCCGAAAGACCTAATAAGAATCCAGGGTATTACAGCCCATGTGCTCGGGCGTCCATTCCGTGGGAAAGAAGTTACGACCGTTCATAAAGTCGCCCATTCCTCTTGTCGAGAAACGAAGGAAATATTAAAATAAGGAAATGAGGAATGTGTGCCCGAATGAAGAGTCGTTCATTAAAGAATAAACGACAACTGCGGCAGTCGCCATTTCAATTCAAACCAGAGATGAACACGGATATATTCGAACGGAGTTATCTTTCTATAGTTGGAGTTATCTCCTCTTGTTTGATGAAATGAGGACTCTAAACGTGGCAAGATACCTACTTTGAACAAGTTTTGATGCTGGGAAGTCGGATTCAAGCCTAATCTCAAAGCCACGATCGAAGGGGAGCTTCTGCATCCTATAAATAGGTGCCCAAGAGCAATTGAGAAA
The DNA here is from genome assembly GCA_022559845.1 of Amorphophallus konjac. NCBI lineage: Eukaryota > Viridiplantae > Streptophyta > Magnoliopsida > Alismatales > Araceae > Amorphophallus > Amorphophallus konjac. The sequence goes on from CM040118.1 coordinate 356,882,441, forward strand.
AGATCTTATGGGGTGTTTGGTTGCTCTTTTTTACCCTTTTTTTCTCTTAATTTTTTAAAAAAGAGAAGGAGATCTTATAACCCTGTTTGGCATGCCTCTCCTAAATTTTAGAGAGATGATCTACTCCCATGTAAATCTTCCTAAAAAAAAACAACTACCGACCAATTTTTTTTTGAAACCGCAGTCTCGTCTCTCGTTCCCCCCCTACGTCCCCTCCTCTCTCCCCCATAGCCGGCGTCCCCTCCCCTGGCTCATCCCCGCCCCCTCCCCCGACCGTTCCCCCTCCCCCTCCCTCCCCGTCAGGCCCCCCCCTCTCCCTCTCCCTCCCCCGTGGTGACCCCCTGTCCCTCTCCCTCCCCTTGCGAGGCTCCCGTCTCCCTCCCCGGCGGATCCCCCCCAGCCCCCCTCTCCCTCCGCCGCGGCGATCCCCCCTCTCCCTCTCCCTCCACCGCGGCTCCCCCCTCCCCCTCCTCCGGCGGCTCCCCCTCCCTCCCCGTCAGTCCCCCCCTCTCCCTCTCCCTCCCCTGCGGCTCCCCCCTCCCCCTACGGCCCTCTCCGACAGCTCCCCCCTCCCCCCCTGCGGCCCGCAGCCCCCTCCTCCGGCGGTAGCCCCCTCCCCCTGCGGCCCCCTCCGGCGGCTCCCCCCTCCCCCTCCCCTCCCCCGCAGCCCCCCCTCCGGCGGCGGCTCCCCCCTCCCCCTGTGGTCCTTCGCAACCCCCTCCCCCCTCCTCCGACGTCAAAATTGGGAGCTTTGCCAAACAACACAAGACTCTTTTTATTAATTTTAAAAATGAAGTAGAAAATTGACGTGTCATAATTTTTAAGATAGAAAGAGTTTTTTTTTTAAATGTTCCCAAACACCCTATTAGCCTTTCTTAGCCTCTTTACATGCTTTTCTGATCGTCTTTTCAATTTACTATCTTCTGTAAACTTCTTCATTTTTAAGTGCTCTTCAATTTCTTATTCTTCCTCTTCCTCTAGTTCTCTATCATTTTCAATCTATTTCTAATTCTTCAAAGCTCTATCTTTTATGTTTTTCACTGCTCATCTGCGCATCTCTCTGTTCTTTCTCAATTTTCTCCCCCTTCTGATTCTCTCATCCTCTTACTTTCTTCACAAAAATTGTTCATTTTTAAGTGTTCTTCAACTTCTTCTTCCTCTTCATCTTCTTCTAATTATTTCTCATTTTCAAGTTATTCTTTCTTTTTCAAGGTTCAATTTTTAGGCTTTTACTATTCATCTGCGCAACACCTCCTTATTCTTTCTCAATTTTCACCTTCTTCCTCACTTTTTATTCCTCTGCACTCTTCATAAATGTTCTTTGTCTTTTTCTGATCTACAACTTTCTCTTCTACCACATCTTCTAGTTCTCTCTGGTTTCAAAGCTATTTCACTTCCAATCTTGCTCTATTATTATTATTATTTTACTGTGTTTTTCACTTCTCTCCACCGTAGCTTCTCTCTCAAACTTCCCTTCTTTCTTTGTTTTAAACACACTCACGCACACACACCTCTTCTATCTATCTTTCCCTCCTCTATTTTCTTCACACAACTCAAGGCGGAGATTCTCTTCTTTCGGTGCTCATAAGGCGGCGTCTACCTCCAAGGCGGGGCGATTCAATCAAAGGCTTGGCAAGGAGACGGCGGTGCTATTCTTCAAATTTCTTGACTCTTTTTCTTCCTTTTCCCCTTATTTTACTCAGGTTGTAATTTTTAACTTTCATAGATATTGTACTCTTTCCTTAGCAATAAAAGTTGATTTTGTGCAATTATTCTTTTATTTCCTCTCTCTATCTCCTCCCAATTTCTCTTCTTTAACTCTCTCATATTTCTTAGATATGTTTATTTTCACGTAAATTTATTTTCCTTTAGCATAAACTCACTCAAATTCGGTTTTCAAAACATAAGGATTTTCCAAATTGTTTAAATAAGAAATATTTATTCTCCGTGGGATCAACTCGTTCTTACCACTCTACTTAGATTTAATATCTTTTTAGTGAGTGAGTGCGGTTATTTTTTAAATTGTGGCATGACTTTTAACGATGAGTATTAGTGCACATCAATTTTTGGTGCCGTTACTGGGGAGGAAAATGATTTTTGTTAGTTGAAAATTCTTGCGTTTGATTTGTATATTTGTATATTAAGTTTTCTATTTTTATTTTACAGGAAAAAGATAAAAAAATAAAAAATTAAAAAATCAAAGAAAAAGAAAAATTCAGACATGAAATTCACAGAAAATCAACTATTGTAGAAAGCTAGAAAGCGTCGTCAAAGGTCAGTAAGTGTAGGAACAAGTTCTATTTTTCCAATTTCTGAAAACCGGAAAAACATAGAGATCGTGATTTTAGACTTTAGTCTTCAGTAGGTTGCATCTTGTTTAGTACTTTTAGTTGTTATTTATCTTTTATCCATCTCTCTTTTTGAAAAAAAATAAAAAAAATTTGCTGAAAAAAAATCAGAAAATAGAAAAAAAAATTCATCATGATATCATACTTTCATCTTAGTTTCATCTCTTGCATGCATTGTTGCATCTAGTTGATTATTTCTTCATTCACTTGCATCATTTGAAAAAAAATCATCATTCTCTTCTTCTCTTTCTCCCTTCTTAAGGGCAATATAGACACACCCCTCTTGGAATTGGAAGGACCCTCCATTGAGCACTCCATCTCTTTGAATTAAAATCTCCTTTTCCAAGACCTCCATAAGTCCCCGCACCCGTGGATTCCCTCACGGACATCGGGCCGGTTGTACCAAGAAGCACCTTGAAGTTAGCTTGCCCTTAGAAGTTGAAAAAAATAAAAAAAACAAAAAAAAAACATCATTTTGCATACATAACTCATATAGTTATTGTTGCATTCGCATCATTTTGAAAAAAAAAAACGACAAAACCAAAAATACAAAAAAACAACACTCCCTTTAGGCCCTTTTTGCATTGCCTGCAAGGTAGGAGATCCCTACATCCACACTTGATAGGACGCATAGGTGAGATTGAGAGGTTAGTGCATATTAGTAATCATCATCAACCTAACCTCATGGTGGACCAAAATCCACAACAAGCTCCCAAGCAAATGAAGGAATATTTCAGGCCAAATCAATACCAACCTTTATTCTATGTTCAAGCACCCCAAAATCAAGCAGCCCAATATGAAATCAAATCAAACACCATTCAAATGTTGCCATCCTTCTATAGCAATACTAATGAAGATCCTTACAAACATCTTGATGAGTTCCTCCAGATTTGCTCTACAGTCAAGATCCAACATTTTTCTGATAATGCTCTTAGGTTGACTCTCTTTCCATTCTCTCTCAAGGACAAAGCTAAGTATTGGTTATGAGTCTTGGGTAGATCAATAGACACATGGGTGGAAATGTAAAAAGAGTTTTTGAAGAAAATTTATCCCATAGGGTGAACTAATACCATGAGGAGAGCCATAACTGGATTCACTCAAAATTCTGGGGAACAAAGCCATGAAACATGGGATAGATTAAAAGATTTGCTAAGAAAGTGCCCATACCATGGATTATCAAGATGGTAAATAGTTCAGACATTCTATAAGAGATTAACTGAAAATTATCTCCAAATGGTGGATGCGTCATGTGGGGGAGCTTTTATGAGTAAGAGCGAGGATGAAGCTTATGAATTATTTGAGATGTTAAGTGAAAATTCTATTAGTCATGCCTCGCTTTCATCCTATGAGAGAATGATTGGGCCCTCTAAGAGGGGTGGACTTTATGAAGTTAAGAATCAAGGAGAATATGAGAATAAGATGGACATTAACGCACTAGCGCAAAAGTTAAATAAAGTGGACTTGTTGGCGCAAAAGATGGAGAAGGTGGATTTGGTATCACAAAAGCTAGATCAATTGTTATCCATGAATAGACAGGAACCTTCTTTTTTTTTTGCTCAGTAATCTCAACCTTTCTCAAATTCTAACCTTCAAGAACTTTGTGCTCTTTGTTCAAGCCCGAATCATGCCGTTACTGATTGTCCCACTATGGCCCAGCTTCCCTCGTTCATTCAAGAACAAATCTTTACTGCTCAGGGTGTCTCTAAGCCTCCTTATGGCCCTTATTCCAATACTTACAATCCAGGATGGAGAAATCATCCCAACTTTTCTTGAAAAAATCAGCAATGACCATCCATGCAATCTAATCCATCCAACCATCCAATTCTAAAACCACCCTTTCAAGTGCCAAGTCAGTCTCACCAAACTTTCTCTTACTCCTCTCCTTTTCAACAAGCTCAACATCAACAATCTCAACCTCCTTATCAGCATTCTCCGGCCCCGTATCATCAAGTTTAGTCATTTTAGGGCCAATATCATCAGTATCCAGTATCCTCAAAACCGTTTTCAACCCCAAGTTCCTTTCCAACCTCCTCCTCCTCAACCTCCTCAGCCCAACTTTGATGAAAAAGTTGATCAACTCCAACAACTAATACAACAACTTATTCTTTCTCAGAATCAATCCACTCTTTCCCAGAATCAATCCATTGCTAAGTTGAAAGGTCAAATAGAGCAAATTGCTACGAATAATATGAGGAGAGAGGTCGGTCAGTTACCTAGCCAACCAGTGGCTAACCCCAGAAATCAACTCCCATGCTTTCCCCAAAGAGCTCCCATTCTTCCACAACCAAACCTACCCCAGCCTCCCCCTCCTATGGGCCCCCAATTTGAGAATGCTAAGGCCATCTCTACCCTTAGGAGCGGAAAGATTTTGGATGAACCCTATAAGGCTAGGGGAGTTGGTAGCAGTTCAGGCCAAGAAACCCTAGGGGAGAGTGATAGTGAGGAAGAAGAGCCCATGATTATGCAAGAAAAGAAGAAGTCGGAGGGTGGGGAGAAGAAGCTTGACAACGGTAAAGCTAAGGCTAATGAAAGACCCCATGAATATGTGCCTAAAGTTCATTTCCCTGATGCTTTAAAGTCTAAAGCTCTTAAGAAACAACCGGCTCATCAAGAAGATTTAATGGAATTATTCAAACAGGTGAGCATTAATATTCCATTATTGGATGCGATCAAGCATGTGCCGGCTTATGCAAAATTTTTGAAAGAGCTCTATACCCCAAAGAAGGAACCAAGGGCAATTACTCAAAAGATCCGCTTGTCTGAGGATGTGAGTGCCGTTTTGATGAATCATTTACCAAAGAAATTGAAGGACCCCGACGCTCCATTGATTTCATGTGACATAGGTGGTGTTACTTTTGATCGTGCATTGCTAGACTTAGGTGCTAGCGTGAATCTTTTACCCATCTTCATATACGAGCAGTTTGATTTGGGAGAGTTAAAGCCTACTTCCATAATCCTTTAATTGGCAGATAGATCGGTTAAAACTCCACGGGGTCTATTGGAGGATGTTATTGTCAAAGTCCATGAATGCTATTTCCCTGTGGATTTCTTAATCTTGGATATGGCCTCGTCCCCGGAACTCAAGCACACGCCTATTATTTTGGGACGTCCATTTTTAGCCACGGCAAAGGCCAACATTAATTGTGCCACGGGAATGATGGACATATCATTTGGAGGTGAGAAGGTTTCCTTGAATGTTTTAAAGACTTCTCAATACCCGGATCAAGAGGAAGAGTGCAATGTTATTGAGGTATTTGAGGAGTTGATTGAAGAAAGTCTGGATGATATCAAGGACACCTTAGAAGAGGGTAGCTTGCTCCAAGATTCTTCTCTCCCTTTTACACCCTACTCTAGAGTAGAGTCACTTCCTCCATTACAATCCAAACCTGCTCTTCCTTCTCTTGAACACCCTCCTGCTCTGGAACTCAAACATCTTTCGGATTCTCTGAAATACGCTTACCTGGGCCCTGATCACACTTTACCTGTCATAATTGCCTCTAACCTCACCTCCGCTCAGGAACCTCAGCTCTTAAATATCCTTAAGGAGCATAGGGGGGCGATAGGTTGGTCTATGACTGATTTAAAAGGGATTAGTCCGGATGTTTGCATGCACTACATCTATTTGGAGGACAATGCCAAGCCGAGTAGGGAAATGCAGCGCCGTCTCAATCCAAATATGAAAGAGGTGGTTAAGAAGGAGGTAATAAAGTGGTTGGATGTCGAGATCATATATCCCATCTCTGATAGTAAGTGGGTCAGTCCCACACAAGTTGTTCCAAAGAAATCCGGGTTGACCGTTGTTACAAATGAAAAAGGAGAAGAAGTGCCCCTGAGATTACAAACAGGGTGGAGAGTTTGCATAGACTATAGAAAATTCAATTCAATGACAAAGAACGATCATTTCCCTCTCCCATTTGTAGATCAGATCTTGGAGAGACTAGCCGGGCAGAAATACTTTTACTTTTTGGATGGCTACTCCGGGTACAATCAAGTTGCAATCTACCCGGAAGATCAAGAGAAAACTACATTCACGTGTCCTTACGGCACGTTTGCATTTAGAAGAATGCCATTTGAGCTATGTAACACCCCTACCACCTTTCAGGGATGCATGATGGCAATCTTTTCAGAAATGGTGGGAGAATTTGTAGAAGTTTTTATGGATGACTTCTCTGTGTTTGGTGTCTCATTTGAAAATTGCTTAGAGAACTTGATGAAGGTGTTGAAGAGGTGCATTGAATCTAATCTTGTGTTAAGCTAGGAGAAAAGTCACTTCATGGTAAGAGAAGGAATCGTGCTAGGCCATATCATTTCCGAAAGGGGAATAGAGGTAGATAAAGCTAAGGTTGATCTGATTTCCAATCTTCCTCCCCCTTCGTCTGTCAAGCAAATCCATTCTTTTCTTGGCCATGCAGGTTTTTATAGAAGATTTATTAAGAACTTCTCCACCATTGCTCGTCTGCTTACTCAGTTGCTAGCCAAAGACACTCCTTTTCAGTTAGACAAACCTTATCTAGAGGCATTTCATTCCTTGAAGGCGGCCCTAACTCAAGCTCCGATTCTTCAATCACCGGATTGGTTGTTACCGTTCGAAATCATGTGCGATGCCTCAGACTATGCTATTGGAGCTGTCTTAGGATAGAGGATTGATAAGAAACCGGTGGTGATCTATTATGTGAGTCACACCCTCGCCGATACTCAATTGAATTATACCACCACGGAGAAAGAACTATTGGCTGTTGTTTTCGCCCTAGAGAAATTTTGCTCATATATTTTAGGGGCTAAGGTTATTGTTTATTCAGATCACGCTACTTTGAATTATCTGCTCACCAAGAAAGATGCTAAACCCCGTTTGATTCGATGGATTCTATTATTGCAAGAATTTGATCTGGAAATTAAGGATAAGAAGGGGTTAGAAAATGTTGTGGCTGATCATTTGTCGAGAATAATGATACCCGAGAGTGCTCTCATGTTTGATTCCTTTCCAGATGAACAATTGTTATCTATCTCTCACACTTCAACCCCCTGGTACGCTCACATAGTCAACTACTTGGCAGTAGGACAGATCCCGGTGGGTGGACTAAACAGGAAAATGATCAGTTCTTTTCTAAGATCAAGCACTATTTTTGGGAGGACCCGGAGCTGTTTCATATGGGTCCTGATCTGTCACGCCCCGAGCGCGGAAGGAACCCGGGAGAAACGTGACGAGTTTATATCAATCATGTCAATCAGAGCAAGTAGAATTTCGACATCAGCATAGAGTGTGCAAAAAGAGGAGAGTTAAAACATAACCAAAAACTGATACCATTGATAACAACAAATCCATAAATAAAGTCACATACTCCAAGACTTAACAATTCGAACCAGGCCCATAAGCCTTAATTATTACAACACATTGACATAACACCATATCAAATGACAAGACTCCAAGAATAAACTAAGGACGACAAGACACGATAAGTGGTAGTAGCATGACGCTTGCAGATTCTATGCTCGTCACTCTTGCTCCTGCCCATCCGAGTCTGAGTCATGGTCCGTATTACCTGAAAAGTTTGGGGACAAGAACTTGGTGAGCGAACGCTCAGTAGGAATTATATCTCAAGAACTAGCAATTGGTTTAAGTAATTAACTTTTTCAAATGAAAATGCAAGTCTATATGTAAAACATGTAAAACGAAACGTTATAGAATTGAACATGATAACGAGAGGAAATAACATGTATTATTGATCCAAGATAGGGAATTTCAAGTATTCAAGATTTCAAGAACGAGTACCAAGTATATCAATAAAGTCATTTATGTCATGAGATGATGGCTATTAACAAGCAAGTACTTTGCCCATTCCGGGCCACGCAAGTCATGTCAAGTCAATCAAGTCAAGAACGCGAGAGAGAGATGGATCGTGGATTGTCGTAGATTCAAGCAAGCACTTCGGTGCAATGCCACACCGTGATCAATATAACTCCCATGGGCACAAGTACTTTCGGGTGCTCCTCCCAGGACCAGATCGGGCCCTATATGCGCAGACATTGTTACATGTAATATCTAGACAACCACTTTAGTGATAGCCATGGAATTCCAAGAACAAACTCATGTAGGATATCAAGGTAGATTCGTGGATAGGTTCCACGGAATTCAAGGAAGAACATTAGATGGATAATGATAAAACCAACGAGAATCATGACGTGTCGATAACCTGGGTAGAATCGGTACCTTAACTAGGTAGCCGTGATAACTTGAGTGGATGACTATACCTGTCACCAATCAAGGGACATGAATCAAGCTGAGAGATTGACCCTATCTATAAGGGACTCAATCCAAGATACCGCCTAGTGGAATATCATCATTCCAATGGCAAAGATTATTCTCTCATGGACCAAGATGGCGACATGAGAGGGCCGGTTTACCACAAGACGTGGCAATCAAAAGGTACAAGGTGTTTAAGGTACAACCAGCTCAGTCGGCCTTGAGGGAATCCAAGGCTACGAGGAGACTTACGGAGGTCCCAATGACTAACTCGCCAGTCCGAAGGAACGGAATGTCCAACGGAGGGCTCGTATGTCACCAAGAGTTGAGGTGTATACGTGAACCAATCATGAAACAGGGACTCCATCTACGGACATGAGATGAGAGTGCCAAAAGACCCGCGGTTATGGGTCAAAAACGGAAGAAAACGGTAAGAACATGTATACGTTAATCATAGAATTCATGTCCATACTATTCTATAATTAACTATAATTAAATAAACTTATATTATTTAACGCCCGTGGGTGCCGTCATTTATTAATTAGCATCCTCTTGGGGAACGTTAATTTTCATGATTTTTAACTCAATTTATTTAGCAAGAATTTTCATTTATATCTATTTAATTGAATAAATTCAAAAACATACATAAAAAGGCACATTGATTTATTTAAAATAATTTAAGAAAATAGAATATATGATAATTAGGAGAAAAATACAAGGATTCCAAACATATTTTTTTCATAATTTTTGGTTACATATTTTAATGAATATAGATTTTCAATATTATATGGTTAAATGGACGCCTATACAGCCAAGCGTCAATTCTAAATCCCACGACCTTACTTTGGTCGTCTTTAAAAAAATTTCAAATTTTTGGGCCTTTTGTTTATGTACTAAATGATGTCGGAATTAGGCCTATAATATACTGAAATGACCGACTCGAAAAACTCTACATGACCATGTGTTCAAAAAATATTTTCGACGAGAGACGGGGGATCTTGCAATAGGGGGCATGAAAAATAGTGTAACCACTTTCAGTACCTCCGTCTCTACCCCAATAATATGCCAGTAAATTTTCATGGCCAAAGGGTACTTCTATAACCATTAACGACTATAAATGCGAAAATCTCATAAACCATATATATATAATTGACGACTGTAACATATCACTTCTTTTAGAATTTGTTAATTGACGCCCTCGTGACTGTCACGTTTTATATTATTAACGTCCTGAACAGTGGCGTTAATTGCATAAAATACGACATATGTAACGTTGTCAATTCCAAATGGAATTTGACGACTGTTTTGATGGGCGTCAAAATAAAATAACGCCCTAGAAAAAGGCGTTATTTACCGTAAAAATTCTAATTTCAACAGAACACCACGATAATCATAGATATGATATATATATGATGTAAATGCATGATATAAGATGATTTTTACCTATTATGTTGGCCTGAAATCATTGTTTAACCTTGTTTGGGCTACGAAACTTGAGAAAACATACCTTATTATTGATCTGGGGAAGACACATGAAAAATTGATGAAGAACCGGTACTCTGTTCTAAACATAGTATGTTGAAGAGGACATCGACTGCAGCTGCTTCGGAGGAAGATGGAAATTGGATGAAGAATCTTTACGTCCTTCAACTAGTCAGAAGAATCCTGTGTTCTTCTCGGTTTGACAGCAGCAACCGTAGGAAGAAGAATTTCCTCACGATGTAGGCAACAAGAAGAAGAGGAAGAAGTATAGCAGGACGAAGACGTTCAGCAGGAGGTCGTCGAACGAGCGGCAATCCTTAGAAAAAAATCAGCCCGTTCGAGAGGGTAGGACATTTATAAGAATTCTGACGTTCTGGAGGTTTCCACGGTTGATTATGGAAGGGTTTTCGATCAAGATTGGGAAAGGTTTTAAACATACTCTGCATGGTTAATACCCTTCCGAGCTAGCAGCCGCCTGCTCCCATTTGCATTCTCAAAACCCTAAAACATGTCCGAGCATGCACCTAAAGGTTGCTTTTGTGAGAAACTTACGTGGCTTGTTTTATTGGTAGGGGCAAATATATATATACATGTGTATTAAATGGGCTTAGCACGAGGGTTTGGGGTGTATTTATGGGCTCATGGATAGTTGGTTTATAGAGGAGGTGGGCTTTAATATAGTTTCACATATTGGACTTGGTGGAAACTCACGTGGGTTTTGATGGTGGCATATAAATGATTTTTCTTATCTTTGGCTAAGGTATATATGTATAGACATATTTATAATGGGTTAAGGCCCATTAAATGCATTTCTCTTGGCTTGTGTTATATATGTATTAAAGCTCACTAAGTACATATATATATTTATATAGCTTAATTATTTTTATTTATCCTTTTCCCACGTTCAATTCACTTAAAATATTTTTATCCCTTATTATTTATCCGGGGTCTTACACCCTCCCCCACTTAAAAGAATTTGGTCCCCAAATTCATTTGCGTGAATGGAGACATGGAGGGTATAGAGTACTTACGGTTTAGAACAATTCCGGATATCTCCTTTGCATAGATTCCTCAGTTTCCCATGTTGCTTCCTGTTCCTGACATTTGTTCCACTGCACTTTAACCATGGGAATCGTCTTGTTTCTTAAGACTCGGACCTCTCGATCAAAAATCTTCATTGGCTTTTGTTCATAAGTGAGGTCCTTTTGAATCACTAAGTTGCTATGATCAATGACGTGGAAAGGGTCGTGCACATATTTCTTCAGCATGAAAATGTGGAACACGTTGTGCACTTCCGACAGTTGTGGAGGTAAAGCAAGACGATAGGCTACCTCGCCAACTCTTTCCAATATTTCGAATGGACCAATGAATCTCGGTGTAAGCTTACCTTTAACTCCGAACCTTCTTATTCCTCGACCAGGTGAGACCTTGAGGTAAACATGGTCTCCAACTTGGAACTCTAATTCCCTTCTTCTATTATCTGCATAATATTTCTGTCTGGATTGTGCCACTTTGAGTCTTTCTCGGATAAGTTCGACCTTTTCTGTTGTATTTCTTACTATATCAGGCCCTAGTAGTTGTCTCTCGCCAACTTCATCCCAGCATATAGGAGATCGGCAACTCCTGCCGTACAAGGCTTCAAAAGGAGCCATCTGTATACTAGCTTGATAACTATTGTTGTATGCAAACTCGACTAGAGGCAAATGATCATGCCAACCTCCGCCAAAATCAATAATGCAAGCCCGTAGCATGTCTTCAACTATTTGGTTTGTTCTCTCGGTCTGACCATCGGTCTGGGGATGGAAAGCAGTACTGAAGTTGAGCTTCGTCCCCAAGGAGTGTTGTAGACCCTTCCAGAAATAAGAAGTGAAGCGAGGGTCTCGATCAGACACGATCGATGATGGGACTCCATGCAATCTCACGATCTCCTTAATGTATAATGCGGCTAAAACATCAACCGACCATCGACTTTTAATTGGCAAGAAATGCGCCGACTTGGTTAGTCGATCGATGATTACCCAAATACCATCATGTCCGCCTCTAGATTTAAGCAATCCCATGATGAAATCCATACCAATTCCTTCCCATTTCCATTTAGTAATATCAAGGGGGTGTAACTTTCCGGCGGGCCTTTGGTGTTCCGCTTTCACTTGTTGGCACGTGAGACAGCGAGACACAAAGTCTGCTACCTCCCTCTTCATGTTCGGCCACCAAAAAGTTCTTTTAAGTCTTTGTACATCTTAGTTGCTCCAGGATGAATGGTATACCTAGAGCGGTGAGCTTCATCTAGAATCTTCCTTTTCAACTCAGGACAGTCCGGAACACATGTCCTTTCCTGAAACATTAGTCTTCCATCAATTGCTAGCTTGAACCCGGTTCTTTGATCTAGTTTCTCCCTGATTTCAATCATTCCAGGATCTTCATCTTGTAACTTCTTGATTTCGGATAGCAAGTCCGACTGCACACTCATGTGAGAGAGAGTAATACACCCGTCTTTCTGGTCTGTGCTTATATTTAATCTAGAGAATTCCTCTAATAGTTTCCATTCCCGTATCATACAGCTAGCTATAAGGGCTCTCGGCTTTCGACTTAAGGCATCAGCTACCGAATTCCCTTTACCGGGGTGATACTGAATAGTGAAATCAAAGTCTTTTAAATATTCTAGCCATCGACGTTGCCTCATATTAAGCTCCTTCTGAGAGAACAGATATTTGAGGCTCTTATGATCGGAGAATACTGTGAATTGTTCTCCGTAGAGATAGTGTCTCCAGATCTTTAGTGCGAATACTACCGCGGCCAGCTCCAAGTCATGCACCGGGTAGTTTTCTTCATGCTTCTTCAACTGCCTAGAAGAGTATGCAATAACTCTTCCCTGTTGCATTAACACACAACCGAGGCCAATACCGGAAGCATCGGTATATACCTCATACTTCTCTCCTTCGATAGGAAGGGCCAAGACGGAGCAGTGGTCAAACGGTCCTTCAATGTTTGGAAGCTTTGTTCACATTCCTCATTCCACTCATATGGCACTTCCTTACGGGTCAGTCTGGTGAGGGGTACTGCAATCCTTGAGAAGTTTTTAATAAAACGCCGGTAATAACCAGCAAGACCAAGGAAACTCCTAATTTCTGTTGCATTTGTCGGTTGTTCCCAGTTCTTTACTGCTTCGACCTTTGCAGGGTCCACTGAGATTCCATCCTTTGAAATTACGTGTCCTAAGAATGACACTTCTTCCAACCAAAACTCACATTTGCTAAATTTTGCATATAATTGATTATCCCTCAATATTTGCAATGCTATCCTCAGATGCACTTCATGCTCCTCTTTAGACTTTGAATATATCAGGATATCATCGATAAAAACAACAATGAATTTGTCCAGATGTGGTCTAAAGATGCTATTCATAAGCTGCATAAAAGCTGCAGGGGCATTTGTTAGTCCAAAAGGCATAACAGTAAATTCATAATGCCCGTACCTGCTTCGGAATGCAGTTTTGTGAATATCCTCGTCCTTGATCCTCAGTTGGTGATAACCCGATCGAAGGTCAATTTTTGAGAAATACTTTGCTCCAGAAATCTGATCAAAGAGTTCATCAATCCTTGGCAGCGGGTATTTATTCTTGATAGTGAGGTGGTTCAGCTGCCGATAATCGATGCACAACCTCATTGATCCATCCTTCTTCCTGACGAACAACACTGGTGCTCCCCATGGGGAAGTACTTGGTCTAATAAATCCTTTCTTCAATAGCTCCATAAGCTGTTCCTTCAATTCCTTTAATTCTGCGGGGGACATTCTGTAGGGTGCTTTGAAACAGGTCCGGCACCCGGAACAAGGTCTATAGTGAATGAGACCTCTCTCTCTGGTGGCAAACCAGGCAAGTCTTCAGGGAAAACATCGGAGAACTCCCGAACCACTAGAATGTCTTCTAGTCTAGCTACCTTAGCCTCTGTGGCAGTTACAAATGCTAAGAATGCCTCGCATCCTTTGTTGATAAGTTTATGGGCTCGAAGAGCAGAGATGACTGGTGATCTCTTTCCGGGGAGTAACGTAAGTTAACTCCGGGTAATCCACAAAAGTTACTTTCCATTTCGGCAGTCTACAGTTGCCCGATAGGTGGATAGCCAATCGGCCCCTAGAATTACATCGTACTCCTTCAGATCTAAGCATATTAAATTTGCAGGTAAGTTGTGGCCTTTAACCATAATCTTACAATTAGGGTAATGGAAAGTGATATCAGACTCATTCCCTAACGGGGTAGAAATCACCAAATCTATCCATTCAGGTTCCATAGAGAATGAAGCAGCAAATTTCTTTGAAACAAAAGAATGTGTGGCGCCAGTATCAAACAGCACTTGAGCAGATTTAGAGCAGACAGTCAAAATACCTTCCACCAACCCACCCTCGGTTGGTTCGTCTCTTGAGAGCTTGTAAACGTCCTTGCTTCTTTGCCGGACGCTTCTCTTCCTTTGTCTCCGGCTCACTTTGCTCGTTCATCATCGGACAATCGGGAATACGATGTTCTTTACTCCCACAACGAAGGCATGCTCCGAGCCTTCTCCAGCATTCTGCAGCCTGATGACCCGGCTTATCGCAATATTTACAATTCTCCTTTGGCGGTGCCATGATGGAGAAAGGTTTGTTGTTATCCTTCTTGAATTTCTTCACCTTGGAGGGTTCTCCTCCATTATTGGTCCGCTTTTTGAAGGACGGTTTAAAAGTGTTGGGGCTTGTGACACTCTCCCTTTTATCCTTACCACGGATTTTGTCAGACAATTCCGTGGCGTCTTCTAGCAACTGGGTACGACGCACCATCTCGAGTACACTTGAATATCCAAGGGAGCGAGCTGGGTGATATACTGGGGTCGTAACCCATTCAAGAACCTTCTTGCCTTCATCTTTTCAGTGCCGACTAAATGTGGTGCATATCTAGATAGCTGGAGAACTGGGCTTCTGTAGTCGGCTACAGATAGGGATCGTTACTTCAAGGCAGCAAATTCTGCGGCCTTTTTCTCCTGAACACGGTCGAGAAATACTTGCTATTGAAGTGCTCGACAAATTCTGCCCAGGTAACGTGATCTTCAAGCAAGGTGGCCTCGATAGACTCCCACCAAGCACGGGCGTCCCGTTCCAGTTGGAACGTGGCCAGAAGCACCTTTTCACCATCCGCGCATTGCATGACGCGGAAATTCGCTCGATCTCTTTATCCAATTCTCAGCGTCATCAGGGTTTGATGACCCAGCGAACCTCGGAGGGTTGAGGTTCCTAAAGTTACGATGGAGGTCGCCAGCTCCATGGTGCGCCCCACCTTGAGCTACCTGCTGCAAGGCCTGGGTTAGACCCTGAATAGTCCGTTGCATTTCACGCCACTGCGCGCGTTCAGCAGCCATAGTCCTGCAAGGATTTTACCTTAATTAGTTTTCAAGTTGGATTTGTAGTCGGATGCCCTACAAGGACTTATACCCACGGCACTACCCATCCTCACGTTTTGGGATAGACCTATCCTTAGACTTGAGTTTCCTAGGACTTGAAATCCTAGGCTCTGATACCACAAAAACTGTCATGCCCCGAGCGCGGAAGGAACCCGGGAGAAACGTGACGAGTTTATATCAATCATGTCAATCAGAGCAAGTAGAATTTCGACATCAGCATAGAGTGCGCAAAAAGAGGAGAGTTAAAACATAACCAAAAATTGATACCATTGATAACAACAAATCCATAAATAAAGTCACATACTCCAAGACTTAACAATTCGAACCAGGCCCATAAGCCTTAATTATTACAACACATTGACATAACACCATATCAAATGACAAGACTCCAAGAATAAACTAAGGACGACAAGACACGATAAGTGGTAGTAGCATGACGCTTGCAGATTCTATGCTCGTCACTCTTGCTCCTGCCCATCCGAGTCTGAGTCATGGTCCGTATTACCTGAAAAGTTTGGGGACAAGAACTTGGTGAGCGAACGCTCAGTAGGAATTATATCTCAAGAACTAGCAATTGGTTTAAGTAATTAACTTTTTCAAATGAAAATGCAAGTCTATATGTAAAACATGTAAAACGAAACGTTATAGAATTGAACATGATAACGAGAGGAAATAACATGTATTATTGATCCAAGATAGGGAATTTCAAGTATTCAAGATTTCAAGAACGAGTACCAAGTATATCAATAAAGTCATTTATGTCATGAGATGATGGCTATTAACAAGCAAGTACTTTGCCCATTCCGGGCCACGCAAGTCATGTCAAGTCAATCAAGTCAAGAACGCGAGAGAGAGATGGATCGTGGATTGTCGTAGATTCAAGCAAGCACTTCGGTGCAATGCCACACCGTGATCAATATAACTCCCATGGGCACAAGTACTTTCGGGTGCTCCTCCCAGGACCAGATCGGGCCCTATATGCGCAGACATTGTTACATGTAATATCTAGACAACCACTTTAGTGATAGCCATGGAATTCCAAGAACAAACTCATGTAGGATATCAAGGTAGATTCGTGGATAGGTTCCACGGAATTCAAGGAAGAACATTAGATGGATAATGATAAAACCAACGAGAATCATGACGTGTCGATAACCTGGGTAGAATCGGTACCTTAACTAGGTAGCCGTGATAACTTGAGTGGATGACTATACCTGTCACCAATCAAGGGACATGAATCAAGCTGAGAGATTGACCCTATCTATAAGGGACTCAATCCAAGATACCGCCTAGTGGAATATCATCATTCCAATGGCAAAGATTATTCTCTCATGGACCAAGATGGCGACATGAGAGGGCCGGTTTACCACAAGACGTGGCAATCAAAAGGTACAAGGTGTTTAAGGTACAACCAGCTCAGTCGGCCTTGAGGGAATCCAAGGCTACGAGGAGACTTACGGAGGTCCCAATGACTAACTCGCCAGTCCGAAGGAACGGAATGTCCAACGGAGGGCTCGTATGTCACCAAGAGTTGAGGTGTATACGTGAACCAATCATGAAACATGGACTCCATCTACGGACATGAGATGAGAGTGCCAAAAGACCCGCGGTTATGGGTCAAAAACGGAAGAAAACGGTAAGAACATGTATACGTTAATCATAGAATTCATGTCCATACTATTCTATAATTAACTATAATTAAATAAACTTATATTATTTAACGCCCGTGGGTGCCGTCATTTATTAATTAGCATCCTCTTGGGGAACGTTAATTTTCATGATTTTTAACTCAATTTATTTAGCAAGAATTTTCATTTATATCTATTTAATTGAATAAATTCAAAAACATACATAAAAAGGCACATTGATTTATTTAAAATAATTTAAGAAAATAGAATATATGATAATTAGGAGAAAAATACAAGGATTCCAAACATATTTTTTTCATAATTTTTGGTTACATATTTTAATGAATATAGATTTTCAAAGATACATGTACATTATATATATATATATATATATATATATATATATATATATATATTATATGGTTAAATGGACGCCTATACAGCCAAGCGTCAATTCTAAATCCCACGACCTTACTTTGGTCGTCTTTAAAAAAATTTCAAATTTTTGGGCCTTTCGTTTCTGTACTAAATGATGTCGGAATCAGGCCTATAATATACTGAAATGACCGGCTCGAAAAACTCTACATGACCATGTGTTCAAAAAAAATTTTCGACGAGAGACGGGGGATCTTGCAATAGGGGGCATGAAAAAAGTGTAACCACTTTCAGTACCTCCGTCTCTACCCCAATAGTATGCCAGTAAATTTTCATGGCCAAAGGGTACTTCTATAACCATTAACGACTATAAATGCGAAAATCTCATAAACCATATATATAAAATTGACGACTGTAACATATCACTTCTTTTAGAATTTGTTAATTGACGCCCTCGTGACTGTCACGTTTTATATTATTAACGTCCTGAACAGTGGCGTTAATTGCATAAAATACGACATATGTAACGTCGTCAATTCCAAATGGAATTTGACGACCGTTTTGATGGGCGTCAAAATAAAATAACGCCCTAGAAAAAGGCGTTATTTACCGTAAAAATTCTAATTTCAACAGAACACCACGATAATCATAGATATGATATATATATGATGTAAATGCATGATATAAGATGATTTTTACCTATTATGTTGGCCTGAAATCATTGTTTAACCTTGTTTGGGCTACGAAACTTGAGAAAACCTACCTTATTATTGATCTGGGGAAGACACGTGAAAAATTGATGAAGAACCGGTACTCTGTTCTAAACAGAGTATGCTGAAGAGGACATCGACTGCAGCTGCTTCGGAGGAAGATGGAAATTGGATGAAGAATCTTTACGTCCTTCAACTAGTCAGAAGATTCCTGTGTTCTTCTCGGTTTGACAGCAGCAACCGTAGGAAGAAGAATTTCCTCACGATGCAGGCAACAGAAGAAGAGGAAGAAGTATAGCAGGATGAAGACGTTCAGCAGGAGGTCGTCGAACGAGCGGCAATCCTTAGAAAAAAATCAGCCCGTTCGAGAGGGTAGGACATTTATAAGAATTCTGACGTTCTGGAGGTTTCCACGGTTGATTATGGAAGGGTTTTCGATCAAGATTGGGCAAGGTTTTAAACCTACTCTGCACGGTTAATACCCTTCCGAGCTAGCAGCCGCCTGCTCCCATTTGCATTCTCAAAACCCTAAAACATGTCCGAGCATGCACCTAAAGGTTGCTTTTGTGAGAAACTTACGTGGCTTGTTTTATTGGTAGGGGCAAATATATATATACATGTGTATTAAATGGGCTTAGCACGAGGGTTTGGGGTGTATTTATGGGCTCATGGATAGTTGGTTTATAGAGGAGGTGGGCTTTAATATAGTTTCACATATTGGACTTGGTGGAAACTCACGTGGGTTTTGATGGTGGCATATAAATGATTTTTCTTATCTTTGGCTAAGGTATATATGTATAGACATATTTATAATGGGTTAAGGCCCATTAAATGCATTTCTCTTGGCTTGTGTTATATATGTATTAAAGCTCACTAAGTACATATATATATTTATATAGCTTAATTATTTTTATTTATCCTTTTCCCACGTTCAATTCACTTAAAATATTTTTATCCCTTATTATTTATCCGGGGTCTTACACCCTCCCCCACTTAAAAGAATTTGGTCCCCAAATTCAATTGCGTGAATGGAGACATGGAGGGTATAGAGTACTTACGGTTTAGAACAATTCCGGATATCTCCTTTGCATAGATTCCTCAGTTTCCCATGTTGCTTCCTGTTCCTGACATTTGTTCCACTGCACTTTAACCATGGGAATCGTCTTGTTTCTTAAGACTCGGACCTCTCGATCAAGAATCTTCATTGGCTTTTGTTCATAAGTGAGGTCCTTTTGAATCACTAAGTTGCTATGATCAATGACGTGGAAAGGGTCGTGCACATATTTCTTCAGCATGGAAATGTGGAACACGTTGTGCACTTCCGACAGTTGTGGAGGTAAAGCATGACGATAGGCTACCTCGCCAACTCTTTCCAATATTTCGAATGGACCAATGAATCTCGGTGTAAGCTTACCTTTAACTCCGAACCTTCTTATTCCTCGACCAGGTGAGACCTTGAGGTAAACATGGTCTCCAACTTGGAACTCTAATTCCCTTCTTCTATTATCTGCATAAGATTTCTGTCTGGATTGTGCCACTTTGAGTCTTTCTCGGATAAGTTCGACCTTTTCTGTTGTATTTCTTACCATATCAGGCCCTAGTAGTTGTCTCTCGCCAACTTCATCCCAGCATATAGGAGATCGGCAACTCCTGCCGTACAAGGCTTCAAAAGGAGCCATCTGTATACTAGCTTGATAACTATTGTTGTATGCAAACTCGGCTAGAGGCAAATGATCATGCCAACCTCCGCCAAAATCAATAATGCAAGCCCGTAGCATGTCTTCAACTATTTGGTTTGTTCTCTCGGTCTGACCATCGGTCTGGGGATGGAAAGCAGTACTGAAGTTGAGCTTCGTCCCCAAGGAGTGTTGTAGACCCTTCCAGAAATAAGAAGTGAAGCGAGGGTCTCGATCAGACACGATCGATGATGGGACTCCATGCAATCTCACGATCTCCTTAATGTATAATGCGGCTAAAACATCAACCGACCATCGACTTTTAATTGGCAAGAAATGCGCCGACTTGGTTAGTCGATCGATGATTACCCAAATACCATCATGTCCGCCTCTAGATTTAGGCAATCCCATGATGAAATCCATACCAATTCCTTCCCATTTCCATTTGGAATATCAAGGGGGTGTAACTTTCCGGCGGGCCTTTGGTGTTCCGCTTTCACTTGTTGGCACGTGAGACAGCGAGACACAAAGTCTGCTACCTCCCTCTTCATGTTCGGCCACCAAAAAGTTCTTTTTAAGTCTTTATACATCTTAGTTGCTCCAGGATGAATGGTATACCTAGAGCGGTGAGCTTCATCTAGAATTTTCCTTTTTAACTCAGGACAGTCCGGAACACATGTCCTTTCCTGAAACATTAGTCTTCCATCAATTGCTAGCTTGAACCCGGTTCTTTGATCTAGTTTCTCCCTGATTTCAATCATTCCAGGATCTTCATCTTGTAACTTCTTGATTTCGGATAGCAAGTCCGGCTGCACACTCATGTGAGAGAGAGTGATACACCCGCCTTTCTGGTCTGTGCTTATATTTAATCTAGAGAATTCCTCTAATAGTTTCCATTCCCGTATCATGCAGCTAGCTATAAGGGCTCTCGGCTTTCGACTTAAGGCATCAGCTACCGAATTCCCTTTACCGGGGTGATACTGAATAGTGAAATCAAAGTCTTTTAAATATTCTAGCCATCGACGTTGCCTCATATTAAGCTCCTTCTGAGAGAACAGATATTTGAGGCTCTTATGATCGGAGAATACTGTGAATTGTTCTCCGTAGAGATAGTGTCTCCAGATCTTTAGTGCGAATACTACCGCGGCCAGCTCCAAGTCATGCACCGGGTAGTTTTCTTCATGCTTCTTCAACTGCCTAGAAGAGTATGCAATAACTCTTCCCTGTTGCATTAACACACAACCGAGGCCAATACCGGAAGCATCGGTATATACCTCATACTTCTCTCCTTCGATAGGAAGGGCCAAGACCGGAGCAGTGGTCAAACGGTCCTTCAATGTTTGGAAGCTTTGTTCACATTCCTCATTCCACTCATATGGCACTTCCTTACGGGTCAGTCTGGTGAGGGGTACTGCAATCCTTGAGAAGTTTTTAATAAAACGCCGGTAATAACCAGCAAGGCCAAGGAAACTTCTAATTTCTGTTGCATTTGTCGGTTGTTCCCAGTTCTTTACTGCTTCGACCTTTGCAGGGTCCACTGAGATTCCATCCTTTGAAATTACGTGTCCTAAGAATGACACTTCTTCCAACCAAAACTCGCATTTGCTAAATTTTGCATATAATTGATTATCCCTCAATATTTGCAATGCTATCCTCAGATGCACTTCATGCTCCTCTTTAGACTTTGAATATATCAGGATATCATCGATAAAAACAACAATGAATTTGTCCAGATGTGGTCTAAAGATGCTATTCATAAGCTGCATAAAAGCTGCAGGGGCATTTGTTAGTCCAAAAGGTATAACAGTAAATTCATAATGCCCGTACCTGCTTCGGAATGCAGTTTTGTGAATATCCTCGTCCTTGATCCTCAGTTGGTGATAACCCGATCGAAGGTCAATTTTTGAGAAATACTTTGCTCCAGAAATCTGATCAAAGAGTTCATCAATCCTTGGCAGCGGGTATTTATTCTTGATAGTGAGGTGGTTCAGCTGCCGATAATCGATGCACAGCCTCATTGATCCATCCTTCTTCTTGACGAACAACACTGGTGCTCCCCATGGGGAAGTACTTGGTCTAATAAATCCTTTCTTCAATAGCTCCATAAGCTGCTCCTTCAATTCCTTTAATTCTGCGGGGGACATTCTGTAGGGTGCTTTGGAAACAGGTCCGGCACCCGGAACAAGGTCTATAGTGAACGAGACCTCTCTCTCTGGTGGCAAACCAGGCAAATCTTCAGGGAAAACATCGGAGAACTCCCGAACCACTAGAATGTCTTCTAGTCTAGCTACCTTAGCCTCTGTGGCAGTTACAAATGCTAAGAATGCCTCGCATCCTTTGTTGATAAGTTTATGGGCTCGAAGAGCAGAGATGACTGGTGATCTTTTCCGGGGAGTAACGTAAGTTAACTCCGGGTAATCCACAAAAGTTACTTTTCCATTTCGGCAGTCTACAGTTGCCCGATAGGTGGATAGCCAATCGGCCCCTAGAATTACATCGTACTCCTTCAGATCTAAGCATATTAAATTTGCAGGTAAGTTGTGGCCTTTAACCATAATCTTACAATTAGGGTAATGGAAAGTGATATCAGACTCATTCCCTAACGGGGTAGAAATCACCAAATCTATCCATTCAGGTTCCATAGAGAATGAAGCAGCAAATTTCTTTGAAACAAAAGAATGTGTGGCGCCAGTATCAAACAACACTTGAGCAGATTTAGAGCAGACAGTCAAAATACCTTCCACCAACCCACCCTCGGTTGGTTCCGTCTCTTGAAGAGCTTGTAAACGTCCTTGCTTCTTTGCCGGACGCTTCTCTTCCTTTGTCTCCGGCTCACTTTGCTCGTTCATCATCGGACAATCGGGAATACGATGTTCTTTACTCCCACAACGAAGGCATGCTCCGAGCCTTCTCCAGCATTCCGCAGCCTGATGACCCGGCTTATCGCAATATTTACAATTCTCCTTTGGCGGTGCCGTGATGGAGAAAGGTTTGTTGTTATCCTTCTTGAATTTCTTCACCTTGGAGGGTTCTCCTCCATTATTGGTCCGCTTTTTGAAGGACGGTTTAAAAGTGTTGGGGCTTGTGACACTCTCCCTTTTATCCTTACCACGGATTTTGTTAGACAATTCCGTGGCGTCTTCTAGCAATTGGGTACGACGCACCATCTCCGAGTACACTTGAATATCCAAGGGAGCGAGCTGGGTGATATACTGGGGTCGTAACCCATTCAAGAACCTTCTTGCCTTCATCTTTTCAGTGCCGACTAAATGTGGCGCATATCTAGATAGCCTGGAGAACTGGGCTTTGTAGTCGGCTACAGATAGGGATCGTTACTTCAAGGCAGCAAATTCTGCGGCCTTTTTCTCCTGAACACGGTCCGAGAAATACTTGCTATTGAAGTGCTCAACAAATTCTGCCCAGGTAACGTGATCTTCAAGCAAGGTGGCCTCGATAGACTCCCACCAAGCACGGGCGTCCCGTTCCAGTTGGAACGTGGTCAGAAGCACCTTTTCACCATCCGCGCATTGCATGACGCGGAAAATTCGCTCGATCTCTTTTATCCAATTCTCAGCGTCATCAGGGTTTGATGACCCAGCGAACCTCGGAGGGTTGAGGTTCCTAAAGTTACGATGGAGGTCGCCAGCTCCATGGTGCGCCCCACCTTGAGCTACCTGCTGCAAGGCCTGGGTTAGACCCTGAACAGTCCGTTGCATTTCACGCCACTGCGCGCGTTCAGCAGCCATAGTCCTGCAAGGATTTTACCTTAATTAGTTTTCAAGTTGGATTTGTAGTCGGATGCCCTACAAGGACTTATACCCACGGCACTACCCATCCTCACGTTTTGGGATAGACCTATCCTTAGACTTGAGTTTCCTAGGACTTGAAATCCTAGGCTCTGATACCACAAAAACTGTCATGCCCCGAGCGCGGAAGGAACCCGGGAGAAACGTGATGAGTTTATATCAATCATGTCAATCAGAGCAAGTAGAATTTCGACATCAGCATAGAGTGCGCAAAAAGAGGAGAGTTAAAACATAACCAAAAACTGATACCATTGATAACAACAAATCCATAAATAAAGTCACATACTCCAAGACTTAACAATTCGAACCAGGCCCATAAGCCTTAATTATTACAACACATTGACATAACACCATATCAAATGACAAGACTCCAAGAATAAACTAAGGACGACAAGACACGATAAGTGGTAGTAGTATGACGCTTGCAGATTCTATGCTCGTCACTCTTGCTCCTGCCCATCCGAGTCTGAGTCATGGTCCGTATTACCTGAAAAGTTTGGGGACAAGAACTTGGTGAGCGAACGCTCAGTAGGAATTATATCTCAAGAACTAGCAATTGGTTTAAGTAATTAACTTTTTCAAATGAAAATGCAAGTCTATATGTAAAACATGTAAAACGAAACGTTATAGAATTGAACATGATAACGAGAGGAAATAACATGTATTATTGATCCAAGATAGGGAATTTCAAGTATTCAAGATTTCAAGAACGAGTACCAAGTATATCAATAAAGTCATTTATGTCATGAGATGATGGCTATTAACAAGCAAGTACTTTGCCCATTCCGGGCCACACAAGTCATGTCAAGTCAATCAAGTCAAGAACGCGAGAGAGAGATGGATCGTGGATTGTCGTAGATTCAAGCAAGCACTTCGGTGCAATGCCACACCGTGATCAATATAACTCCCATGGGCACAAGTACTTTCGGGTGCTCCTCCCAGGACCAGATCGGGCCCTATATGCGCAGACATTGTTACATGTAATATCTAGACAACCACTTTAGTTATAGCCATGGAATTCCAAGAACAAACTCATGTAGGATATCAAGGTAGATTCGTGGATATGTTCCATGGAATTCAAGGAAGAACATTAGATGGATAATGATAAAACCAACGAGAATCATGACGTGTCGATAACCTGGGTAGAATCGGTACCTTAACTAGGTAGCCGTGATAACTTGAGTGGATGACTATACCTGTCACCAATCAAGGGACATGAATCAAGCTGAGAGATTGACCCTATCTATAAGGGACTCAATCCAAGATACCGCATAGTGGAATATCATCATTCCAATGGCAAAGATTATTCTCTCATGGATCAAGATGGCGACATGAGAGGGCCGGTTTACCACAAGATGTGACAATCAAAAGGTACAAGGTGTTTAAGGTACAACCAGCTCAGTCGGCCTTGAGGGAATCCAAGGCTACGAGGAGACTTACGGAGGTCCCAATGACTAACTCGCCAGTCCGAAGGAACGGAATGTCCAACGGAGGGCTCGTATGTCACCAAGAGTTGAGGTGTATACGTGAACCAATCATGAAACATGGACTCCATCTACGGACATGAGATGAGAGTGCCAAAAGACCCGCGGTTATGGGTCAAAAACGGAAGAAAACGGTAAGAACATGTATACGTTAATAATAGAATTCATGTCCATACTATTCTATAATTAACTATAATTAAATAAACTTATATTATTTAACGCCCGTGGGTGCCGTCATTTATTAATTAGCATCCTCTTGGGGAACGTTAATTTTCATGATTTTTAACTCAATTTATTTAGCAAGAATTTTCATTTATATCTATTTAATTGAATAAATTCAAAAACATACATAAAAAGGCACATTGATTTATTTAAAATAATTTAAGAAAATAGAATATATGATAATTAGGAGAAAAATACAAGGATTCCAAACATATTTTTTTCATAATTTTTGGTTACATATTTTAATGAATATAGATTTTCAAAGATACATGTACATTATATATATATATATATATATATATATATATATATATATATATATATACACACATATATATATATATATATTATATGGTTAAATGGACGCCTATACAGCCAAGCGTCAATTCTAAATCCCACGACCTTACTTTGGTAGTCTTTAAAAAAATTTTCAAATTTTTGGGCCTTTCGTTTCTGTACTAAATGATGTCGGAATCAGGTCTATAATATACTGAAATGACCGGCTCGAAAAACTCTACATGACCATGTGTTCAAAAATTTTTTTCGACGAGAGACGGGGGATCTTACAATAGGGGGCACGAAAAACGGTGCAACCACTTTCAGTACCTCAGTCTCTTCCCCAATAGTATGCCAGTAAATTTTCATGGCCAAAGGGTACTTCTATAACCATTAACGACTATAAATGCGAAAATCTCATAAACCATATATATAAAATTGACGACTGTAACATATCACTTCTTTTATAATTTGTTAATTGACGCCCTCGTGACTGTCACGTTTTATATTATTAACGTCCTGAACAGTGGCGTTAATTGCATAAAATACGACATATGTAACGTCGTCAATTCCAAATGGAATTTGACGACCGTTTTGATGGGCGTCAAAATAAAATAACGCCCTAGAAAAAGGCGTTATTTACCGTAAAAATTCTAATTTCAACAGAACACCACGATAATCATAGATATGATATATATATGATGTAAATGCATGATATAAGATGATTTTTTACCTATTATGTTGGCCTGAAATCATTGTTTAACCTTGTTTGGGCTACGAAACTTGAGAAAACATACCTTATTATTGATCTGGGGAAGACACATGAAAAATTGATGAAGAACCGGTACTCTGTTCTAAACAGAGTATGCTGAAGAGGACATCGACTGCAGCTGCTTCGGAGGAAGATGGAAATTGGATGAAGAATCTTTACGTCCTTCAACTAGTCAGAAGATTCCTGTGTTCTTCTCGATTTGACAGCAGCAACCGTAGGAAGAAGAATTTCCTCACGATGTAGGCAACAGGAAGAAGAGGAAGAAGTATAGCAGGATGAAGACGTTCAGCAGGAGGTCGTCGAACGAGCGGCAATCCTTAGAAAAAAATCAGCCCGTTCGAGAGGGTAGGACATTTATAAGAATTCTGACGTTCTGGAGGTTTCCACGGTTGATTATGGAAGGGTTTTCGATCAAGATTGGGCAAGGTTTTAAACATACTCTGCATGGTTAATACCCTTCCGAGCTAGCATCCGCCTACTCCCATTTGCATTCTCAAAACCCTAAAACATGTCCGAGCATGCACCTAAAGGTTGCTTTTGTGAGAAACTTACGTGGCTTGTTTTATTGGTAGGGGCAAATATATATATACATGTGTATTAAATGGGCTTAGCACGAGGGTTTGGGGTGTATTTATGGGCTCATGGATAGTTGGTTTATAGAGGAGGTGGGCTTTAATATAGTTTCACATATTGGACTTGGTGGAAACTCACGTGGGTTTTGATGGTAGCATATAAATGATTTTTCTTATCTTTGGCTAAGGTATATATGTATAGACATATTTATAATGGGTTAAGGCCCATTAAATGCATTTCTCTTGGCTTGTGTTATATATGTATTAAAGCTCACTAAGTACATATATATATTTATATAGCTTAATTATTTTTATTTATCCTTTTCCCACGTTCAATTCACTTAAAATATTTTTATCCCTTATTATTTATCCGGGGTCTTACATGATCATATTATAAGAAGATGTGTCCAGGAAGAGGAACAACAATCTATCTTGATTTTTTATCACAATCTAGCTTGTGGGGGACACTTCTTAGGAAAGAAGACTGCGGCTAAAGTGTTACAAAGAAGATTTTATTGGCCCACTTTATTTAAGGATGCTTATGAATTTTCAAAAACATGTTTGAGATGCCAAGCTATGGGCAATAATTCGAAGAGAGATATGATGCCGCTTAATCCCATTCTGGTAGTCGATTATGTCTTGGTGTATAGATTTCATGGGACCGTTTCCATCATCCTTTTGGAATGAATATATCATGGTGGTGGTCGATTATGTTTCAAAATAGATTAGAGCTATAGTCACAAGGACTAATGATCACAAGGTGGTGATGAAATTTGTAAAGAAGAACATTTTCTCTAGATTTGACTGTCCTAGGGCTATGATAAGTGATGGGGGTTCACATTTCACGCATTCTCATTTCTGAGCTTTACTTCGTAAATATGGCATCACTCATAAGCTTGCCACCCTATATCATCCCCAAACCCGTGGCCAGGTGGAAGTTTCCAATAGGGAGATTAAGAACATTCTACATAAAATAGTTAGGCCGGATGGGAAAGACTAGTCCGAGAGACTAGATGATGCATTATGGACCTATAGAACTACATTTAAAACTCCCATTGGTATGTCACCATATCGCCTCATCTTTGAAAAAGCCTGCCACTTACCTGTGGAATTAGAACATAGGGCATATTGGGTCATTAAACAAGTGAATTTTGATCTCACTCAAGCTGGGTCCCAAAGAGCTCTGCAACTGAATCAATTGGAGGAACTGCGTTACGAAGCCTACGAGAATTCAAAGATTTATAAAGCTAAAACCAAAGCATTCCATGATAAACATATTCATAGGAAATCTTTTCATGTTAATCAAAAGGTTTGGCTTCTCAATTCAAGACTACGTTTGTTCCCCAGTAAGTTGAAATCTAGATGGGATGGACCGTTCGTTGTCATTAAAGCATTTGACCATGGAGCAGTTAAAATTTTAAATCCACAAAATGGTCATATTTTTACTGTTAACTGTCAAAGATTAAAACTTTATTTAGAAAATGAGTAGTTAACACAAAAGGAATCCATTGCATTGTATGATCTGGATTAAATACTTTTTGAGCTTTCATGCATCTAGCTGAAGATGAAAAACTTAGCGCTTCTGGGAGGCAACCTAATATTTATGTTATTTGATGTTTTGCTTTAGTTTGATTTGGTTTCAGTAGTCAGGTCAAGTGGAGAAGGAGCCGTCACATATCAATAATGGAGCAATTCCCCCCGCACACCGGGTTGCATCCTTCCATCCCAACTGTATTCTCTGTTACATTGTTCTATTGCTTTCTATTGCATATGCCATTGAGGATAATGTCATTCAAGTTGGGGGGGGAGAGAAAAATTTCATGATGCATATAGTACAACCTGACATGAGTTCTTGCTTAATGTATTGCATATCCTTCTATCTGCATATCATATAAAGATGAAAGATGAAATCCTCAATTAAAGTTTCTTGATTCATGCACGAATTGAAAGTAATTCTGGATTAAGAAAAACTAGGGAGAAGGATGATGGAAAATTTCTTCGATCTAGCCATGGAAAACTAATGTAAGAATCTCTTTAAAGTTCATGTGCACTTTAGAAAAAGAAATTACATTGCACACTAATGAAACAAGCGGGACAAGCCTTCGATTATTTTGGGTATATTGTCTGATACTCTTCACTTCTTAAGAGATCTTTTATAAGTTTTCTGTCAAGTTATTTATCGAATTAGTGCAAAAGCACAATGAAAAAAAACACCATAAAAATTGCCCCTAGTCTTAGTAATCGGGCCTACTTCACCTAACAAGTGTTAAGGTTCGCATCAAACGAAAAAAGGGAACCTTGATCTGCATAACCGAGCCTGCTTCTCCTAAGGCAAGAGTCAAGGTTCGTGTTAAACAGTGAAGGGTAGTGCAGCATCATGCGTGTAGAAAAAAGAAGGGACAATAAGACAAACAAAAAGTTAGTATGCTTAATGCTCTGATTAAGAGGTGCAGGGTTGAAAGGCACTTGCTTGGAATATCAAATGAGGGATGCAATTGTCTATGTTATGGATTTAGTATTACACATGCGCAAGTGCTATTGAACTTTGATTTGAATTCTTGATTATGTTCCTAAATTTTCAAACTAAGGCTAGTGTGTATTAATGATTCCAGATTCCTAATCTTTGGTTGATTCTATGAAGGAAGAGCTAGATATGAAGGTATGAACTTTGTTGGTCCTAAATATTAATCTATTTTACATTGCTAAGGGACTAGCAATGAGTAAGTTGGGAGGTGTGATAAGTGTCATATTTTATATCATAATTTGCATCACATTTATCATCTTTGAGCATTTAATGAGCATAGTTGTGCATTAATATCACCCAAATCACATTCTCACCATTAATTTGAGTTTGCAAGATTTTATTGTCATTTTGAGTCAAAATAGCAACGTGAGAAGAAAGTGCACACTTGTCACAATTCATTTTTGAGATGAAGAACAATGATTTATTGAATTTTTTGAAATTTCAGGAATGTGCGACCACGCAAAAGGGCGCCCATTTAGGAATGAATGACATCGCAAGAAGGCGCCATTTACAAGCCAATTTTGAGAAGAAGGAATAAGCGGCTGTTCGTGTTGTCGTTCATTGAAGAAATAGCGACCGCATACTCGGGCACTCAATCCTTATGTACAGAAAAGATAAAATACTGTGAAAAATGAAGGAAAAAGAATGAGCACTATGTGCTCGAGCGTCCATTCCGTGGGAAAGAAGCTACGACCGTTCATAAAGTCGCCCATTCCTCTTGTCGAGAAATAAAGAAAATATTAAAATAAGAAAATGAGGAATGTGCGCCCGAATGAAGAGTCATTCATTAAAGAATAAATGACAACTTCGGCAGTCGCCATTTCAGTTCAAACCAGAGACGAACACGGATATATTCGAATGGAGTTATCTTTCTATAGTTGGAGTTATCTCCTCTTGTATGATGAAAGGAGAACTCTAAACGTGACAAGATACCTACTTTGAACAAGTTTTGATGCTGGAAAGTCAGATTCAAGCCTGATCTCAAAGCCACGATCGAGGGGAAGCTTCTGCATCCTATAAATAGGTGCCCAAGAGCAATTGAGAAAAGATCTTAGCCTTTCTTAGCCTCTTTACATGCTTTTCTGTTCATCTTTTCAATTTACTATCTTCTACAAACTTCTTCATTTTTAAGTGCTCTTCAATTTCTTCTTCTTCCTCTTCCTATAATTCTCTATCATTTTCAATATATTTCTAATTTTTTAAAGCTCTATCTTTTACGTTTTCACTGTTCATCTGCGCATCTATCTATTCTTTCTCAATTTTCTCCCCCTTCTGATTCTCTTATCCTCTTGCTTTCTTCACAACAATTGTTCATTTTTAAGTGTTCTTCAACTTCAACTTCTTCCTCTTCTTCTAATTCTTTCTCATTTTCAGGTTATTCTTTCTTTTTCAAAGTTCAGTTTTTAGGCTTTTACTGTTCATCCGCGCAACACCTCCCTGTTCTTTGTCAGTTTTCACCTTCTTCCTCACCTTTTATTCCTTTACACTCTTCATCAATCTTCTTCGCCTTTCTCTGATCTACAACTTTCTCTTCTACCACATCTTCTATTTCTCTCTTGTTTCAAATCTATTTCACTTCCAATCTTGCTCTATTTTTATTATTATTTTACTGTGTTTTTCACTTCTCTCCACCGTAGCTTCTCTCTTAAACTTCCCTTCTTTCTTTATTTTTAAACACACTCACGCACACACATCTCTTCTATCTATCTTTCCCTCCTCTATTTTCTTCACACATCCCAAGGCGGAGATTCTCTTCTTTCGGTGCTCACAATGCGGCGTCTACCTCCAAGGTGGGGCGATTCAATCAAAGACTTGGCAAGGAGGCGGCGGCGCTATTCTTCAAATTTCTTGGCTCTATTTCTTCCTTTCTCCCTTAGTTTACTCAAGTTGTAATCTTTAACTTTCATAGATATTATACTCTTTCCTTAACAATAAAAGTTAAATTTCTGCAATTGTTCTTTTATTTCCTCTCTCTATCTCCTCCCATTTTCTCTTCTTTAACCCTCTCATATTCTTTAGATAGGTTTATTTTCATGCAAATTTATTTTTCTTTAACATAAACTCACTCAAATTCGGTTTTCAAAACATAAGGATTTTCCAACTTGCTTAAATAAGAAATATTTTTTCTCCGTGGGATCGACCCGTTCTTACCACTCTACTTAGATTTAATATCTTTTTAGTGAGTGAGTGCGGTTATTTTTGAAATTTTGCCACGACTTTTAACGACGAGTATTAGTGCACATCATGCATCACCTCAGATGCGTCGAGGCAGAATTGTTTCTTACTGGATGTGAACAGATGCATCGAGGTAGTAAGACAGCTGCATTGAGGCATGGCTTTAGATTTGGTTGAGTGTCTCTCGATGCGTCGATGCATCCTCTCAGATGCGTCGATGCAAAAATATGGTCAGCTCTGTAAACTCTCTTCCGAATGGTGACTGAGTCAAGGCATTTGTTAGATGCGTCGATGCATCTCTTCTATACTTGCTCTGCTAGTTTTACTGCATCGAGGTATCTTCTTTGATACATCGATGCATCACTCTGAATCTCTTCAACATATCAAATAATCCATGCTTCTTAAAGTTCTTTTCTTGAATTGTTCTGACTTAGATTTTCTGCAAGAATACAGTTGGTGTCAGTGCCAAGAAAACATGTTATATTATCATCATCAAAACACAGAATTCAACATTCTCTCCCTTTTTGATGATGGTAATAATATGAGTAGTTAAGTCTTATTAACATTCAACAGAAATTCATCTCCCTTGAGAAAAGGTAACACATTCAGATATGTGAATTTAGTAGTTAAAATGTAGAAGGAAGACATGATACCAATCGAGGTAGAAATGGACAGAATTGGACATGAATGACGGCTTTTCATGAAGGTCAGGAAGGGAAGCTCAAGAACACTGACCCTAGCCCTCAACTTACTCCCCCCCTTACTCACTTAGTCTCCCCCTTTCACAAGAAACTACTCTCCCCCTTACTCTCCTAGTCTCCCACTTTCACAAGAAACTCATTATACAAATTTTTTTTTCTCACTTTACTCTCCCCCTTTGACATCATCAAAAAATGAGTAGCAAGAGATGCCAGAGATAGTAAGTTCACAGATTTGAGAAAGTGTCAAACTCTTAAGGAAATAAGGGAGGTAAGTAAAAATGTGCGTAGGTGTTTAAAAATGATAATTCAGAGAGATAGAGAATAGGATAGAAGATTATCGTTATACATATATAAAGAGAATGAGCAAAGTTTTATATCAATGCCTTGAATATGCTATCTAAATGTTGTACTGATTTATTTTTCAGAGACTTCTTAAGTGGGGACTTTCCAGCAGTATTGAAGCCAAACCAACACAACATACTTTGCATTTAGTCTTAGAGTAAGTTTAGTTGAACGCAGGCAACAATTTACTGAATAATTTTCTTTTTCTTTGAACATAATGGGTTACCCTACACCTTTTTGCATGAAAAGACAAATTGGTTAGATACAGGAATCCTCAGATACTCAGTGTGGTAACTATAATGCTTCTCTTTTTGATAATAGAGTTAGCATTAGATATGTCTTTTTACGTGAGGCACAACACGTCTCAAGTGAAGTGTGACGACCCGGATCCCGGATACCAGATATACCCGATAGGACTACCGGATACACCTGATACCACTTGGAACCCGCGAGGCCTCCCAAGAGCGGTAAAGCTCCGAAGGGATAAAAGGATTGTCATGTAGTACATTGAAGCCACAGAGATAGTATAGTAAGTAATTAGATTTCATTAGATCGGTTTGCTAAAGTAGCAGAAATAAAATTACTTTTTAATTAACAATTTCAATTTAACAATTATACCAGAGTCCAGTCCAAGAAATTAAAGACAAGTACAGGCCACAGGAAAAGAACGTACACTGAGGTCGGGGAAAACCCGACGCAGGTACCGCTGGTAGCTACAGACGTGCCACACCAGGAACCACGAACAGAGACGACGCCACCCACATGAAAAGCAGGGGTGAGTCTCCAAATAGAGACTCAGTAGGGGTCACGCGGATCCCCACTGAAAAACACGCAGCACACAGAACAGAGAGCAACAGTAGTAGCAAAGCAGGAAAAGCTACACTACAAAGCTGTAAAAAGAACAGGAACAGCAGGAGTAGGGAACATGCTAAGAGCAAGGGAAGCTAAAAGAAAAGGGAAAAGCGAGGCCGTAAAACTCGGAACACGGCCACC
Source organism: Amorphophallus konjac (assembly GCA_022559845.1). Lineage (NCBI taxonomy): Eukaryota > Viridiplantae > Streptophyta > Magnoliopsida > Alismatales > Araceae > Amorphophallus > Amorphophallus konjac. Next base: position 356,916,197 of record CM040118.1, read on the forward strand.
GAGAGGAACTCGGCTCCCTAAGCTACTCCAAGCAGCGACAGAAGGGTGACTCTAATCTGACAAAGTCAGGAGTTACCGATCTGCCGACACGACGCCAGGCCTAAGACAAAGACCTGCTAGGACAGACAAAGGTCTAGAAATGATGGGGACATCACCCAGAGTTCCCTCTGGCTCGACACCTCTCTCCCTTCTGGAGACAGATAGGCTGCGACTGCATGACTTGATGGGTCCTCGGCGACACTGGAGTTTGTTACTATGGACATCTTGATGTATTTTCTCCTTTTCTTGAGTCATTTTGATGTACTTATCTTTATTTTGAGTCATGGTCCTAGGTCGTCACGTTATTTATCTAAGTCTGCTAGGCTGGGGGGTCATTTGGGCCCAATTAGATGGGCCTGGCCCATGGGCGACCTCTTCCTTCCCCAACCCCCTTGCTTATTTGCTTTTAGCAGTTTATCCAAGGACTTTTTGTAAATGTTGGGATCCCTATATATAGGACCCCAACTCCACTTGTGATAGCTAACGAATATTTGAGAAATTAAGCATAATTGCACCTCCCTCTCTCTCTAGCTCTCCCATTCTCTCTCTCTTTCTCCAAGGGGCGAACCCCCTCTCTCTCCTCCCCCCTTCTCTCTCTATCCCTTGGGCGAACCAGCCCTTTCACCTCCCCCTTCCCCTGCCACCTCAGCTGCCACCTCACCCTCCAACCCCTCACCTCCCCTAGGCCACTTAACTCTCATCAATTCCCTCCACTTCCCAAGCAACCCTTCCTATTCCCCATACACCTTCCCCACCTACAATACACCCCTCCCTCTTCCCCAAGCAACCTTCCCACTCCCCCACACCCTCATTCATATCCCTTGACCATCCACAACCCCCACCCCACCACTAGTTGCGCACCAGCCCTCTCTCCCTACACTTCTCCCTTGCCTTGGCCGAACCCACCACCCCCACCTTGTAGCTTCGGCCCCCACTCCCCTCCACCCTCCAACACCCCATTCCACCTGCTCCGCCCCTCTCCTCACCCCCACACATTCCTCCCCCATCTGCAAACACCTCCCATTTCCCTCCATTACCAAAACTTCCATCCCCCTTAACCTAACCCCACCTCCATCCCATTCCTTAGGTCACATCTGCAGGTGACAGAAGAAGGTCCGTCTTGCAGAAGCTGCCCCGCATTCATACGGCGACATCTGAGAGCGTATCTTACCATTCTGGAAAGGTCGTCTAGTCCACTACGTAGGCGAGAAAGAATCGTCCCAATCCGAGTTCGGGACTGCCCAGGAGAGCCATTCTCCTCCGACTGCTCCAAGATCCATCTGCAGAGCACCTGAGTCCGACCAGAAGCAGAACCACGATCTACAGCGAAGGATTTAGACTGAAGTTCCTTCCTCAAAGATCTTCCTCCCCCTGTTCCCGATCAGGATCAAGAAGCAGAAGTACATTCGGCGTCCGGGAGCCCCAGTTCTGATTTTTCTCCTTCAGTCACGCGGGACTGCCCTCACCAGTCTTCTGCGACCAACAGTCACTCATCGGCGTCCCCCAGGACACCCCGACCTCTGGAAGCCTCCCCGCTAGTTTTGCTGCAACGAGGGCTCGACCACGGTTCCAGAACTTCTGACGGTTTGAGATTCGGAGCTCGGGAGCCCAAGGTACGACCTCTGCATCCTACTGCCTCAGATCTGAAGCCACCAGCCCCAGATTCCTTCATCCTGTTCGAGCCTCCACCACAACCAGCAACGATGTCAGAAGAATTCGATAAAATTCAGAGGTGTCCCAGCCCCTGTTACGAAGAAATCCCCTCTGGTTTCGTCGCCGGAAAAATTCCTGAGGATGAACTACGACTGCAACAGCGGCATCCTGTCCCTTCGCACAGCAAGTGAATAGATCCACATCGGCTTCCGTTCCGTCATCCTTGGCGAGTTTCCCCATCCCCGCCTGGCCGGCTTAGCGCCCCTCCCTGCGTGGAGGTAGTGTTTTATGTAAGTTTAATTTCCCCACCCTCCATCCAACCCTCCTGCGTGAGGAGTAGTTCATGTACTAAACAGCTCAAGCTACATCGGCGCAGTGTGCGGGATCCACACTTCCCCGCTCGCCCACGTCTGCGAACGGGGTTGGTTTCTTCAAACCAACCAGGTGAACTCTAAACTTTGCTCCATTAATCTTAGTGTCTGTTTATTTAATATCCGTAGACATAGCTCCGTTGTGCATGCGAGCGAGTGTTCGATCCCGGAGCCACCATCATAGTGTGGTCACCGTGGTTAAAGTGAGTGAGTGGGACCTAGTGCCCCAATTGGCACCGGCCAGCCCCATAAGCGTGGGCTACGTACCCTCGGGAGGGCAACCCTAGCCCTGCTGGCACTCTACCAGCAAGGGTCTTGATCCATCACCTCCCCCTAGCATCCTTAGTCACCCCGGGCTCACGTGTGTGCGACGGCTTTTTGGCCCCGATTTATCAACTTAATTGCTATGTGATTGTGAATGCGGAGTAGGTCCTAAGATTACTTTTGCTTGCTGCATGCCCCGTAGTGGTTTCACATCAGTTGGTATCAGAGCAAGTTTTAGACTTGTCTCTACAAGCCTAGGTCCAAGGGCTATTGCATTACCACCCCTCCGTGTTTTCGGTCTCTTCATCTTCGTGCATGTCCACCCGTAGAGGCACTACTTACCAAGCCCACCACTCTACTTCAGATCCCCCCATGAGTTCCCATTCTCAGGGCAACCAAGGCATCCCTAGTGAAGTCCCACAAGCCCCAATGGAGCAATTTGAGACTACCCTTAGAACTATTATGGAGAAGCTTGATGGACTTACCACCCGAATGGATAGACTTGAGGAAGTGAGGGCCCCACCTAGGAACCATGCCCAAAGAGTTCCTCCTCCGCGGGTTGAACATGAGAGGGAAGACCTAGATGATGAGTGGAATCGTGAGCAAGAGAGAGCCCCACAACCTCGATACCATGAGAGGCGACCACGTGAGGATCATGATGAATTCCTACTAAGAATGATCAAAGTGGAAGCTCCTAATTTTGATGGGTCTCATAACCCTAGTGTCTATAAAGAATGGGAGCATGGCATGGACCAATACTTCGAATGGTACCCCATGTCCGAAGAGAGAAAGGTTAGGTTGGCTAAGATGCACCTTCTTAAACTAGCCAAGACCTATTGGCTAAAGGTAGAAAACCAAAGGAGGATCCGGCGTGAGGAACCCATTGACACTTGGATAGACATGAAGGATCAACTTAGGAACAAATATCTCCCCATCTCCTATAGTCAACTTCTTCTTGATGAATGGCAAAGCCTTACCCAAGAGGGAAAGACCATAGAAGAGTATATTGAAAAGTTTGATTCATATCTCCTAAGGTGTGGTGTGGTTGAATATCCAGCCGTTACTTTATCCCGGTTTAGGAATGGTCTCCTTCCCCACATCAAACGGGAGCTTTTTATGAGGGAAGTGCATAGCTTGGAGATTGCCTATCAAATAGCCCGGGATGTAGAGAGATTTTCTAGGAACCCTAGGTTTGCCCCCCCCAAGGGCTCGGGACCCCGTCCCAACCTACCTCCTCTGCTAAGAACACCTCCTCCTCCCAATGGGGGAACCCCCACTCGGCCCTACCACCAACCAACCACTCCCACCCCCACAAAGACCACTCCACTCAACCCTCCTTCTCAAAGGGAAGACAACTCCAAAGGGAAGACCCCAATGAGCAATAGGTCAAGTGTTTTCGATGTCATGGCTATGGCCACATAGCCACCCAATGTCCCTCCAAGGGGATGTCAAGCCTAGTTATTGAGAGTGAACCTTCTACTTCCCAGGAAACACATGAGAGTACTATTGAGGAATACGAGGCTGCTTTAGGATGGGAAGAGGAATACAATGAGCAATTCTTTGAGGAAGGGGTAGAAGAGGAGCCCCACTCCAGCCACCTAGGGGTGATAAGATGCACCCTCACCCAACCACAAGAGGATGACTGGCGGAGGACTTCCATTTTTCACACATTTGTCAAGATCGAGGATCATGTTAGGAAGGTCATCCTAGACAACGGGAGTTGTATCAACGCCGTGTCTCCGGACACCGTCAAACTCCTAGGGCTTACCCCTACACCCCACCCCAAACCCTATCGTGTGTCCTGGATAAACAACCACTCCCTACCCGTCGACACATGTTGTCTTATCCCCATCACCTTCTCATCCTACCAAGGGCAAATATGGTGTGATATCATACCGATGGCTATAGGAAGCATCCTATTGGGTAGACCTTGGATATATGATGTCAATGCTACCATCCATGGGAAAACAAACACATGCACCTTTGACCACGAGGGGAAGAGTATCCGCCTCAACCCCTCCCCTCCCCAAAAAGAACCACCCACCAAGGGAATCCTTCCTACACCACCAAAACCCAGGGCCTCGTCTGCACCAACCCAACCAAAAACCCAAAACCCCACCCCTGAAAATCCCACCGGGCCAGTCAAAGGCCTCCACCTCATCACTAGGAAAGAGCTCGAGGAAGAATTAACCCGAGGGACACCCCTTTGTGCTATTGTCATATGTCTTGGAGAGGCAACCCCCTCCAATCTCACCCCGTGGAAATCCACCCTCTCCTGGAAGAATTTAAGGACGTATTCCCCGAGAGCTCCCCGATCAACTGCCACCCATGAGGGATGTCCAGCATGCTATTGACCTTGTCCCAGGGGCCACCCTCCCAAACCTTCCCCACTATCGCCTCAATCCCACTGAAGCATGCTGAACTAAGGAGGCAAGTGGAGGAACTCATAAGAAAAGGCTTCTCCGTCTAAGCAAAAGTCCTTGTGCTATCCCAGCCCTCCTTACGCCAAAGAAAGATGGGACATGGCGCATGTGTGTCGATAGCAGGGCCATCAACAAGATTACCGTCAAGTATAGGTTCCCATACCTAGACTTGACGATATGCTAGACATGCTAGCTGGGGCCACCATTTTCTCCAAAATAGACCTCAAAAGTGGCTACCATCAGGTTAGGATAAGGCTAGGGGATGAATGGAAAACATCCTTTAAAACCAAGGATGGGCTCTATGAATGGCTGGTGATGCCTTTTGGGCTCTCTAATGCCCCAAGCACCTTTATGCGCCTTATGACTGAGGTCCTTAGGCCCTACATTGGAGTCTTCCTGGTAGTCTACTTTGATGACATCCTCATCTACAGCCAGTCCAAAGAAGCCCATCTCAGTCACCTTAGGCAAGTCTGCACCACTCTTAGGAAGGAGAGCCTCTTTGCCAATTTTGGAAAATGTCAATTCATGACAAAGTCCATTACCTTCCTTGGGTATGTTGTCTCCACCGAAGGAGTATCCATGGACCCTGAAAAGGTCCAAGCCATCCTCGATTGGCCGGAACCCCGCACTCTCCATGAAGTCCGGAGCTTTCATGGGCTAGCCACTTTTTACCGAAGGTTCATCCGTGGGTTTAGCACAGTCACAGCCCCTATCACCGACTGCCTCAAAAAGGGGACCTTTGTGTGGACCAAGTCCGCAACTAGAGCCTTCCAAGAGCTCAAGGAGAGGATGACCCAAGCCCCTGTATTATGCCTCCCTAACTTCTCCAAAGTCTTTGAGGTGACTTGTGATGCCTTCGGGGTAGGAATTGGCGGGATCCTTAGCCAGGAAGGACACCCAGTGGCCTATTTTAGTGAGAAGTTGTGTGATGCCAGAATGAGATACTCCACCTACGACAAGGAATTTTATGCCGTGGTACAATCCCTCCTGCATTGGAGACACTATCTCTTGCCTAAAGAATTTGTCATATTCTCTGACCATGAGGCCCTGAAATACCTCAATTCCCAGCAGAAACTGAATGCTCGGCATGCCCGATGGGTCGAATACATCCAGGCCTACACATTTGTAATCAAACATAAGGCCGGAAGTGAAAACCATGCTGCCGATGCCCTCAGTAGGAGAATTTCCTTGCTAGCTACCATTAGGGTAGAAGTCATAGGATTTGAAAGACTCAAGGAAGAGTATTCTGATTGCCCGGACTTTGGTCCAATCCGTACCACTCTGTCCACCCTCTCACCTAGGGAACATCAAGGATTCATCTTAGAGGACGGGTTCATCTTCAAAGGCCATAGACTTTGCATACCTCGAACCTCTCTACGGGATTTCCTGATCTGGGAGTTACATGCAGGAGGCCTTGCTGGGCATTTTGGGGTGCATAAGACCATTGCTTTGGTTGAGGGTCAGTTCTACTGGCCAAGTCTCAAAAGGGACGTAGCCAAAATTATAGGCCAGTGCCGGATATGTGCCTCAGCCAAACAAACAAGGCAGAACACTGGCCTCTACACACCACTCCCTGTCCCTGACCGTCCTTGGCAGGACTTAAGCATGGACTTCATCTTAGGCCTACCTAAAACTCAAAAAAGGCATGATTCAATCTTTGTAGTAGTGGATAGGTTTTCTAAGATGGCCCATTTCATCCCCTGCTCTAAAACATCAGACGCCTCTCATGTGGCCCGCCTATTCTTCGATGAGGTAGTTCACCTCCATGGACTACCCAAGACCATCATTTCTGATAGGGATGTCAAATTCACCAGCTACTTCTGGAAGACTCTCTGGCACCTAATGGGGACCCTTCTCAAATTTTCCACGGCCTATCACCCCCAAACTGACGGACAGACCGAAGTCATTAATAGGAGCCTTGGGAATCTACTCCGGTGTCTTGTTGAGGATCGCCCCGGGAATTGGGATCTCATATTACCCCAGGCAGAGTTTGCATACAACAATTCAGTGAATAGGTCGATAGGGATGAGCCCATTTGAAGCTGTGCATGGGTACAAACCTAGAAAGTCTACAGATCTCATTCCTTTGCCACCACATGCTAGAGTGTCTATTAGTGCTGAGTCGTTTGCCCAACACATGAAGGAATTGCATGAAGAAATCCGCAAACACATTAACAAAAGCAATGAGGTATATAAAAAGTCAGCCGATTCCCACCGTCGCCACCAGGAGTTTCACGTAGGTGATTATGTGATGGTAAGAACTGAGAGGCTTTCCCCTGGGAATGCCTCCAAACTGAGGTCGCGTGGATCAGGCCCCTTCCAGGTTCTAAAGAGGATTGGCACAAATGCTTACGTGTTGGACCTCCCCGAGGAGTACGCAGTAAGTCCCACATTCAATGTGGCTGACTTGGTGCCATATAGGGGACCCACGGTGACACCTAGTAAGGAAATTGAGCCTGTTCCACCTTCTGAGGGAGCCACCACCCATGAGAGAGTTCCACCAGTCCAGAGGGGCCAACGGGAGCAAATAGAGCGGATATTGGATGAACAGGTCACTATCACTCGGAGCAAAGCATACGAGCGATACTTGGTCAGGTGGAAGGGCCGGCCCCCTTCAGATGATTCATGGGTGAGCAGGGAGGATCTTCAGCAGCTGGACCCCGACCTCCTGGAGCATTACCGCAGCCGAGAGGACCCTTTCTCGACAGAGTCGAGCTCTCCACAGCCCGGGGGAGTTGATGGGGACATCACCCAGAGTTCCCTCTGGCTCGACACTTCTCTCCCTTCTGGAGACAGATAGGCTGCGACTGCATGACTTGATGGGTCCTCGGCGACACTGGAGTTTGTTACTATGGACATCTTGATGTATTTTCTCCTTTTCTTGAGTCATTTTGATGTACTTATCTTTATTTTGAGTCATGGTCCTAGGTCGTCACGTTATTTATCTAAGTCTGCTAGGCTGGGGGGTCATTTGGGCCCAATTAGATGGGCCTGGCCCATGGGCGACCTCTTCCTTCCCCAACCCCCTTGCTTATTTGCTTTTAGCAGTTTATCCAAGGACTTTTTGTAAATGTTGGGATCCCTATATATAGGACCCCAACTCCACTTGTGATAGCTAATGAATATTTGAGAAATTAAGCATAATTGCACCCTCCCTCTCTCTCTAGCTCTCCCATTCTCTCTCTCTTTCTCCAAGGGGCGAACCCCCTCTCTCTCCTCCCCCCCTTCTCTCTCTATCCCTTGGGAGAACCAGCCCTTTCACCTCCCCCTTCCCCTGCCACCTCAGCTGCCACCTCACCCTCCAACCCCTCACCTCCCCTAGGCCACTTAACTCTCATCAATTCCCTCCACTTCCCAAGCAACCCTTCCTATTCCCCATACACCTTCCCCACCTCCAATACACCCCTCCCTCTTCCCCAAGCAACCTTCCCACTCCCCCACACCCTCATTCATATCCCTTGACCTTCCACAACCCCCACCCCACCACTAGTTGCGCACCAGCCCTCTCTCCCTACACTTCTCCCTTGCCTTGGCCGAACCCACCACCCCCACCTTGTAGCTTCGGCCCCCACTCCCCTCCACCCTCCAACACCCCATTCCACCTGCTCCGCCCCTCTCCTCACCCCCACACATTCCTCCCCCATCTGCAAACACCTCCCATTTCCCTCCATTACCAAAACTTCCATCCCCCTTAACCTAACCCCACCTCCATCCCATTCCTTAGGTCACATCTGTAGGTGACAGAAGAAGGTCCGTCTTGCAGAAGCTCCCCCGCGTTCATACGGCGACATCTGAGGGCGTATCTTACCATTCTGGAAAGCTCGTCCAGTCCACTACGCAGGAAAGAAAGAATCGTCCCAATCCGAGTTCGGGACTGCCCAGGAGAACCATTCTCCTCCGACTGCTCCAAGATCCATCTGTAGAGCACCTGAGTCCGACCAGAAGCAGAACCACGATCTACAGCGAAGGATTTAGACTGAAGTTCCTTCCTCAAAGATCTTCATCCCCCTGTTCCCGATCAGGATCAAGAAGCAAAAGTACATTCGGCGTCCGGGAGCCCCAGTTCTGATTTTTCTCCTTCAGTCACGCGGGACTGCCCTCACCAGTCTTCTGCGACCAACAGTCACTCATCGGCGTCCCCCAGGACACCCCGACCTCTGGAAGCCTCTCCGCCAGTTTTGCTGCAACGAGGGCTCGACCACGGTTTCAGAACTTCTGATGGTTTGAGATTCGGAGCTTAGGGAGCCCAAGGTACGACCTCTGCATCCTACTGCCTCAGATCTGAAGCCGCCAGCCCTAGATTCCTTCATCCTGTTCGAGCCTCCACCACGACCAGCGACGACGTCAGAAGAATTCGATAAAATTCAGAGGTGTCCCAGCCCCTGTTACGAAGAAATCCCCTCTGGTTTCGTCACCGGAAAAATTTCTGAGGATGAACTACGACTACAACAGCGGCATCCTGTCCCTTCGCACAGCAAGTGAACAGATCCACGTCGGCTTCCGTTCCGTCATCCTTGGCGAGTTTCCCCATCCCCGCCTGGCCGGCTTAGCGCCCCTCCCTGCGTGGAGGTAGTGTTTGATGTAAGTTTAATTTCCCCACCCTCCATCCAACCCTCCTGCGTGAGGAGTAGTTCATGTACTAAACAGCTCAAGCTACATCGGCGCAGTGTGCGGGATCCACACTTCCCCGCTCGCCCACGTCTCTTAACGGGGTTGGTTTCTTCAAACCAACCAGGTGAACTCTAAACTTTGCTCCATTAATCTTAGTGTCTGTTTATTTAATATCCGTAGACATAGCTCCGTTGTGCATGCGAGCGAGTGTTCGATCCCGGAGCCACCATCATAGTGTGGTCACCGTGATTAAAGTGAGTGAGTGGGACCTAGTGCCCCAATTGGCACCGGCCAGCCCCATAAGCGTGGGCTACGTACCCTCGGGAGGGCAACCCTAGCCCTGCTGGCACTCTACCAGCAAGGGTCTTGATCCATCACCTCCCCCTAGCATCCTTAGTCACCCCGGGCTCACGTGTGTGCGACGACTTTTTGGCCCCGATTTATCAACTTAATTGCTATGTGATTGTGAATGCGGAGTAGGTCCTAAGATTACTTTTGCTTGCTACATGCCCCGTAGTGGTTTCACATCAAGAAAAGATCTAGACAGACGACAGATAGACTCGACGACACACACGACTAGAACGTCGTGCACGTAACACAACACTGACCTTGAGTAGGGCCACGAGAGGGTAAACTCGGAAAGGTCACGACGCACAAGAAACGCGAAGGTCACGTATCACGTGACGGAAGCACCTCATCAGAAGAACAGCCAGCTGCGTCCACTGACGTCTTACACTGCGCCATGAGTGTCTCGCCTACGGTACCATCAAAGCCACGGTAGAGTCGCAGACACGCACTGAACCAAACAGGAACAACAGTAATAACAAGTAACTAGTCAGGGTCACGCCCGTCGACGTAAGTCCTCTGCTCCTGACCACGTGTGCACACACTGGCTCTTGCCTAAGCTAGGCCCTCTAGCTAGTTTTCTCCCTCGGTAGGACGCTACCGCTGGCCGGGAGCCCACCAAACTAGCTTACAAACCGTATTACGGGAACTGCCCTTTCCACCACTCTGAGGTGGGTCAACACACTGGATCACGTGTGATGCGGGACGAGACCACGGACACGACAAGCTCACGATCATCCCTTAACGAGGGAAGCGTCGGACGTGCGCGGTTGAGAAACTGGCAGTGAGCTAGGGTGGTCGGCTCTCTCTTTCGTGCCCAGATCGGGTCACGGGACGGTAACGCTCTCTCTCGCAGCAGCGGTGATATAAATAGAAAGCGAGCTAATTACCCTATCATGCTCTCTCGCAGCGGCATAAACAAGCATATATGAAATTAAGTAAAATGCCAAGTAAGGGAGCGAATGCGATACCTCCACGCGCTCGGCGTGGGGAAGACGGACCTGGTCGAAAACTCGTACTCCCGAAAAACTTAACACACAATAATTACAGCAATGGGAACATGCCCACTCCACGCAGGGAGGTAAAGGGCTACACAAATGGGCCCGGGAGGACCGAATTCGGGTTGACGGGCAGCTTCGTGTGTTGATTCGGCTACACGCGTGTTCACGACCGTGGGGCCCACGTGCTGTCCGGAGGGGCCGTGTGGGACCCGATGGTACCGCTGTAGTGGAGACACTTGGAGAAGTGCTCCCTGGGCTGGCGGCACGCTGGTTCGCCGGCCGGAGGCCGGGCGGCTCCGTTCGGCACCGGTCGGAAAAAACCGATCGGAAATCTGCCGGTTCTGTATTTCAGCGCGCGCTCCGGCGAGAACGGACGCTGCGATCAGCACCGGTGTCGGAATGCGACGAGATCAGAGCCGTTGGAAAGCTGCTTCGAAGTACTTCAATCTAGTGGCCTTCAAAAAAATTCACCAGATTTTTACTTTGTGTTGGCGAATTTTATATGCTGCTGTTGTGCAGTAACCGAAGACTCAGATCTACAGAGAACTTTCCTGTTGATTGCCTTTGACCGTGAAGTAGATGTCCAAATTTGAAGATGTGTTCTTCCGCGAGGTTGTAGGAAATCGAACAAGGAAATCGGGACTATTTTTGGATCTGGATTTGGAGGTGGTGGTGATTTGTTATGATTTTGGAAGTGGAGGGTGGTCGGATCTAGGATCTGACTAAAAATACTGTATCAGAGGAAGAACATGAATGTCTAAAAATAGATAGTAGGCTGATAAACAATTAAGAAAATTTGTGGATGTAGAGGGTGATGGACAAAACTCCCAGTAAAATTGGGAGGGTTTGGACAAATCAAAAAGATGGTCGGAGGGGGAGAACTCAGAGGTTCTGTCACTATAGATAGAAACCTGGCAGATCTGGGATGACAGGTTGGATGAAAATGTAAAAATACTAAACGGTGGATTTTCGGCGTGAAAATTTAGGTGGCACTTGGGATGCAAGGGTAGAACACACCATAAAAATTGCAGCTTGAGATATTCACATGGAGGAGAGAAGATATTCAGACAAGAATCCTCTGTCCAGGATGGACAGAACACCGAAGGCGGCTCCGCGGCGGCGTGATGGCGACACGGACGGCGGCGGCGGCGGCACAGATGATCACCGGAGATAGAGGGGAGGGAATATAAGATAGAAATCACTCTAGAATTGGAGGTTGGAGGAGAGAAACCAGAGGGAGAGAGGAGGGGCTCAAGAACACTCTTGATTTTCTAACAATTTTCTCTTCATTTCTTCATTAATCTCTAATGACACTATACATAGGCTTATATAGAAAATGGCAAGGGGTGGGGGGCTGGGAATTTCGTGGGAAATAAGTCATTTTCTTCCCCCATGTGGTCAAAACTCAAAAAAAATAAATTACATATGAATGGAGCACTCCTTTGACTAGGTAGGTAAGGTAGGTGGCCAACCTTTGAAATTTTAACCCCTTTGTCTCCCATGTGGTCAATTAGCATTCAAACCTTCTAGATGGCCACCTAGGATGGTTGACCAGCCCCACATGGATGAGGTGGACCAATGGGGAAGGGGAGGGGGCCCCCTAACTGGACCTACTACACATTTGCACAAAAACCAACACAATCCTAGGGAATGACACATTGGCTTACAAAGCCTTACAATTGTACATATACTTTCCCAAGGATATAAAAGTAAATAAAAGGACTCAAATGTAAAAATAAAAGTTAATGCTCGGCGTCGATTCCCATCAACTCTCCCCGGGTGGGAGGAACTCGACCCCGTCGAGTAGGGGTATGGATGCTCGAGTACTCCGGCGGATCCGTCACCGTGCCGAGTAGCGCGAGTATGCTCCACTCCAAGTGACCGTCACCTGCTCAATCCATATATACTCGATATGCACAAGCTGCTATGGGCTAGAGGTGGACACTCCGGGTGGGGCACTCTCAAAAGGGAAGGAAGCAGCTCGAAGACTCACTAGGAATCACCGCTGAGTCCCTGTAGGTGACTGATCCGGGTATAGATGTAGAACCGATCCCATACTCATCGAGTGAGTCTACTCGCTTTCACACTCATAAGGAACTGACATCGACGAGCTTGCACACGACATATGCAGACTCACCATGCACTAACACACATATGCAAACCACACAAATAAGAAACCGACTCATACATGACTCTAGACACACCTATTGTTAGTCCGACCCGTACATAGGTGACGGCGGACCAGGACACCCGAATGTGTGCCATGCATGCATGTTATGTAACTGGAGATGGGTGGTATGGGGAACACCTAAACATCCAAGTATGACCCAGTCATGCATGGACGGCCCTTTGGATTTGGGGGACTTGAGAGGGCTAGGAGGGCCGAATGTTGTTGTATCGTGGACGGGCTTGGTGGGTGTAAATGACCCGGCCCGTGGGGTAGGTGTGTGATAGTGGACTCCCTTGAAGAAATGAACTATATAAGGTGGGTCATGGGGTCCACTAAGGAATGGGTCAAAGGGATCGAAGAAGGTATGACCCCTTGTGGTGGGCTCCCCCAAGTCACGGTCCCACGTGTAGAAGTTTTGAAGGTGTGGATAGTCACCTTCTTGCATTGTGATGGGTGGGACGGGGACCGTAAGCAAGAAGTATGATTCCTCCCTCGGACAAAAGGGTATGGATTCGGGCTCGGTCGGTAAGGGAAGGAGTAAGAGGATCTCCGTGGTGACACAACCCACGGTGCACTCGGAGGTAATGGACCCATATGCCGGATGGGTGAAGCTAAGACTAGCGGGTTGGTCGAAGCCTCGGGCCAATAAATGTGTAAAGGTCAACTGCCGGTCTAACCCTTTAAGAAGGTCGTCCAATGTGTCCACATAGTGACGAGACCGGAAGGTGGTATGAAATGAGTTGCTTGACACTAGTGGTAGTGTGGGGTCCATTGATGGGAAGGGAGGTGGGACCAAGCCATCCTTGAGCCAACTAAGAAGTGGCTCGGCTATGAAAAGCGTACCCGTTAGAAATACGGGTGGCTCGGGCCTTGGTGGTTCCAAATGAGAGGATTCCGAATCTAATTCGGAAATAGAGATGGATGACATTGGAACTCTCTCGAGTGGTGAAGGCCATGGTGTAGGCGGCTGGGAGGTGGATGCTTGTCGAAAGCCACCATACCGAGAAAAGTGTGACTCAAATGGTTCGACCACTAGAGCGACCGAATAGGATTCCGCTAGAGAGAATGCATTACGGATAAGACATTCCAATTGGAAGTGAAGGCGCAAACCTCTCCGGAACTGAAATGCGGCCGTGTTGCTCTCCTCTCCCAAGCCATGTTCCAACCAATACTTATGATATGCCCGAATGTACTCGGACATGGACCTATCACCTTGGACGGGTCGACATGGGTTGGCCATAGTTGCCAAAATACGGGAATGGATCCCTAGGAATGGATATGCAAGGCCATTTGGGCAAGACACTAGACACGACCCTAAGTAATGCAAAGTTGGAATGCATGCACACTAAGGACCCTAGACGTAAACCAAGACTCGGTACGTGGCGGAGATAATTGACCCGAAGGTCACTCGCGCAAGTGTGTGGCCTTCCCGATAGGCGTAGCCTAACGTTCGGACAACACCTTTTGATATACCGAGTAAAGGGATGTAAATACAAAAAGACACTTTTTTTTGTTTTGAAACAATGATGACCCTAAACACGACTTAGACAATGACTAATGACTAGACGTAAATGACACTTTTTTTTTATGAATGCAAACACCCTAGACTCAAACTCGCTCTGATACCAAACTGATGCGGGACGGACACGGGAGACGACACTATTAGGTGCCACCCTCGGACTCTAGATGAAGACGCGACCAGCAGCACACACCAGGGAGACACTTAGCCTGACACTACGAGCTCCTAGTGGCAAAACGTCGCTAACAGAAGTGGAAGCTCACTCGTCGTCCCAAGCGAGGGAAAGCGCGGACCGTGCGCGGTTAAGGAACCGGCGGAGGTCAAGGGTAGTCCGACTCAACTTCTGGACTCGGATCGAGTCGCGGGATAGGTCACTCTCACTCTCACAGTGGTGACATGGACACACGGGCTAGTACCTACACTCTCGGCTGCGGCAAAAGACCGTATACTAGCTAAGCAAATGAACGCCAAGAGGTTCGGACCATTACCTCCACGCACCCGACGTGGCGAAGACAACCCCGGCCGAATTACGAACTCCCGGTTAAACAATATCACAGCAATACAAAGATTTGACCCACTCCACGCAAGGAGGTAAAAGGTCACATGTGGAGCCCGGGAATCACGCAACTCGGGTTGACGGGCAGCATCTTGATGTCGCCCGGCGGTGCCAAACTCCGCGTTTTCGTGCTTTCCGAACGGCGGGTCCTGCGGGCCCGTGGGGCCCAAGGATGGCGCTGCCCTCCGGATCTGCGGGGGTGGGACCCACTGTGATGGGGACCCCTGGTGGCGCTCCTCCACGGACGGCGGTCGGCCGGGAACACCGATCGGGGGTCGACCTGTCCCGATTCCCAAGCTTAGAAGTTGCTGCCCACGGATTTTTAGTTGCTGTTTTCAGGCGCGCGCTCCGGCGAAAACGGACGCTGCGATCAATCCCGACGTCGGATCGGGATGCATGAGCTATCGTTGGAAAGCTCTCTTCAAATGCTTCGATCTAGACCCAGAGAGATCTGCTGGATCTGGTCGGATCAGAACTTTAATGAATTTACAAGCCCCTGTTGTACAGTAACCGAAACCTCAGATTTGTAGGGTACTTGTCTGAGAACCACCATTGACCGCCTAGTAAACCTCCGATTCAGCTCTTGAGCTCTTCTTCAAAGTTGTAGGGGATCAAACCACGGAACTGTGACTATTTTGGGAATTTAATTTCGAGGTGGTGGTGATTTACTATGATTTTTGGGGTGACTGGTGGTCAGATCTGGGAATAGGGGGACAGAACTGTAGCTGGGACTGAGAACGATTTTTAGAAAATATGAAATGGACGAACAAAATATTGAGAAAAATTTTGGATGAAGGGATGGATGGGTGGAACCTCCAGTAAAATTAGGCGAACCAAAATAAATTAAAAAGTAGACCTAAGACATGAAACTCAGGGCAGGGATGAATCTGGACAGAACTCTGGGAGAACCGAAATGGAAGAGTGGACGAAAATCAAAAAATATGAAATGAGATATGAATGGCAAACCAAAATTTGTGGGATGTCCTTGACACCTCTGGAACACCCAATAAAATCCCCAGATCTATCTGAACTCGGGGCTGAGATAGGAAATTCATGGAAGCTTCTGTGGTACTGCGCGGGCAGAACTCCGTTGATGGCGAAGGCGGTGCGGTGGCGGCTCGTGGCGGCGGCGGCGGCGGCGACCGGAACTGATAGGGTGGAGTCTCACCACCAGAAGGAAGCCTTCACAGCTTCAAGGGGGAGAGGGAGAGGAGAAGGGGGCGCACCAAGGCTGGAGCTTCAAGCTTTTTTCCAATTCAAATGGCATTAATTCATGAAAATGGGAAAATACAAGCATATATAGGTCACCCATCTAATCCATCCTCCACCGTTGGATCTAGGGGTTAGGGATGGATGGCTAGGATGAAGTTTGATCAAAACACAACAAAAATAATAAACAAATGGGGAGGGGGGCGCACCTTGACCAAGGGGGGGACATGGTAGGTGGGTTTGGTTGGAAATGTTGACCATTTTGGTCCCTTGTCCCCCATGTGGACAATTGACTAGTCCAAGGCTTCTAGATGTCCACCTTGGATGTTGACCAACCCCACAAGGCTGATATGGACCAATGGGAGGGGGCCTGGGGGTCCCATGGGGCCCAGGGGTCCCATTTTAAATAAGCCCCTCGTACACTCATAATTGCAAACCGTATAAAATGAAATAAGCACACCTTACACACAAATAAAGTCTAATTAAATATGAAAAATGGGGAGGCTCAAGGCAGAGTCTCCAGGCTGTCTCCGAGCCAGATGGACGCTGAGGTGGCTCGAGTCGTGCTCCGTGTGCGGTACCGGTGGCTCGGCGTGTCGCGCCGCTCAACTGCTCGGGTGTCCGCACCAACGTGCGTCGACATGCTACGACTAGTGGAGGCTCACAAGACACCAGACTCAGAAACACAAGTGCTAGAGTACAGACAAGCTAGAACGCACTGTCGCACGTACTACCAGGCATCACTGGCAGTACGACTACTGCCAACAGATTCAGGACTAGGCAACTAGACCTACTACGTAACGATCCTTGAGTCGGATGACTCAAAGGCAAGATCGTCACTGATAGCGGAACAAGCTGCCAATCGGTCCAATCCTAAGCCACGGGAAATGACGCTCCGTAGAAAATGACTCACGGAGACCTAAGGGAACACCGAGGATCCTCAACACGTCGGGACACACGGATCGAGGTAAGATGACACCTCGAGGCATCCAGAACCAAAGTCTCAGATTGGATAGAACTGCCGAGACATACACACAAGGTCACCTGTCAACCACTGGGTCACCCCGGGTTGACCGGAACCCAACAAAGACACGCAAGCACAAACCCTCTTGGCCACCTCAGAACACAGTTACAGCCCTCATAGGACATCGGGTGATGTCCACGTGACAATGGGCGAACCATAAGGTCGAGCCAAAATACCGGAAACCAAACCACCGGTAAACCACTCTCTGGGCATAGGCTATCCATCACTCGGCCTCTAGGTCAACCAAGCAGTCAAGGAGGAATCGCCACACAACCAGAGGCAAAGACACTGGCGGTCCTAGATTAAGTCGCTCGGAGAAACTATAGCAGTCAAGGAATAGACCGCACACAATTCACCCGAACCGACCGCTCCAAAGAACCACCAGACAGACAAACCAACACTAGCAGTCCAGGATAGGACCACTAGAAACACCGCCCTAAGTCACGTAGACGACCGACGCGAAACAGACAGGACAGACGGAGACTTGGGGGAACTCCGACACCTTCAAGGCACCTGGACACATAAACCGAGGCCAAATAGTACCTCTAGGTGTCCAGAACCACGTCTCGAGCTGGACAAATCCATCGAGACACAGGTAAGGTCGCATGTCGACCATTGCATCACACCGGGTCGACCTGACTAGAGCAATGACTCTAACACGACACCGGGAGAAGCCATCACGGCCAACCGATAAAACATTGGGGATGAGCGGTTCAGAATGGACCACACAACAGGATGGACGGTCCAAACTGACCACACAAGGGGGTTGAACGGTCAGAAACTGACCAAAGGGGTTGAATGGTCCGGAACTGACCACACAACTCCAAGAACCAACAAGGATGGACGGTCCGAAAGGACCACACAACTAGATAAACGGTCCGAACTGGACCGCACAACGGGATGGACGGTCCGAACCTAACCGCACAACTCCCAGGGGACATGTGGTTAGCAGACGACCACACAAGGGGATATGTGGTCAGTAGACGACCACACAACCCAAACTGACATAAGATGGACGGTCTAGGACCAACCGCCCAAGGGGATGTGCGGTCTATCGTGTGACCACACAACCATAACCGAAATAAGGATAAACGGTCCAGGGATGGCCGCCCTTATACATGAACGGTCTCGATGTGACCGTTCAAGCGTCACGGCGAGCAAACCATGGGTTCGGCCCAACGGAGGCCTTTCCACGCCCCATTCGTCCCGAGACGAAGGGGATACAACCATGGACATACTGGCAATCACATAGACTCCGTCCGAAGTCAAAACGACGCACGGATCGCAAGAAATAGGCGATTCTAACGAAATCACCCAAAAGGGTTTCCGGACTTCCCAGAGCCCTAGCGATCAAACGGGACCACCAAACGAAACGAAATCAGTGACTATGGAACGCTGACGTCCCAGGGAGTCCATTGACAATAACTGATCTAAAAATTGTTTCCATTTTCCGGTGAACCCTACAAAACCCAAAAATCACGGTTTAGGCTAAACAAGCCCAAACTCGACCGTTTCCGTGCCGAACGACGTGCAATGGCAGGGAAAATGGGCAGGGAGAAGTGGTGATCCATCACCCTACCTCCACCAAAGAAACCATGCCCCGAAGGGACTAAATCGCATCGAAAACCACGCCGCGAGCTCAAACGTCAGCTTTGAATCCACCGTTCGGGATCGCGCCAAAATCGCTCCATCCTCGCCCCGTCGCGCACCCAGCCAGCTCCACCGCGTCCCCAGCACTCGCCCCAAGGTCCTCCGTCTGCAGCCGGAGCCGAGAAGGAGAAACGGGAGAGAGAGAGGGCGGCGGCGTGAAATGAGAAGGAGGAGAGAGGAAAGGAAAAGAAATAGAAAAGAAATTAGGAATTTTCCTAATTTCTGAAAAATTAGATTTTTGGCCCTATCTCAGAAAAATACGTAAAAATAGTCAAAACGACCGGCTCGGAAAGTACATCGTCGCTGTAGCATCCTCGAGTTGATGAACTGACAAATAAACTCACCGTAGGGTTCCATAACTAGTACGTGAGAAAAACCCACACAGATCGTAAAACTCAACTCGGAAGCCACAAAAGTGACCCAAAACTCACCGAACAGATCCGAAAGATCCAACAAGACCTACCAAGGATCCAGCAAAGATCCGGGACATTACATCCTCCCCTCCTTTAAGAAATTTTGCCCAAAAATTTAAGGACTAGAAAGGGTAAGCAGGGAAGAACATCCTGACAGCACAACTACGGAAACGACACAAATCTCGAGAAACACAGCTCAGAGGAACATCGTCAGACCACAATTACAGGTACACGCTCTAGTGCTCAAGACATGCAAGTCTACAACACGAGCATGGCACCCAAGTGAACACACGTCTGGTACCTCCGAAGCAAGGCAACATCGCTTACGTCTCACTTGAAATGGAGACACGACTGCCACAACAACAGACAACCGATACCGAGAAACACAATGACAGCACGGCAAGCAGCAGCTTGCACAAGGAGACACAGTCCTCTCAGCTGACAGCTCGACCACATCATCGGCTCCAGTGCCAAAGGTGGCAGAGAACACCTGGCACACAGGACACCAACAACAACAGCACCGGACCACAAACACGATCAAGTCAGTCCTCACTCAGATATTACCTCTGATCGAGTCGCATGCCAACTCTACGGGAGAAAGGGAGTACAACAAGCTAACTGACAAGGTCACGGTCCACGGCAGAGACACAAAATCATAGAGAAACAGCGATAAAATGATAACAATAGCACTTGCAGGATTCCGGCTCCATATAGAACACAGTACCATGGAACTCAACTGCAAGTTGGGTCACATCAAGGCACAAGAACAGCTGAACACACGACCACAAGGGCTCACGCATCAGACTGCTCACCAAGAAAGGACCCACGACAATGAGAAACGACAATCTCAGGGAACGCACCTCAAGGACCACGATTACGCCTCGAGAGCACAACACCCAAGAGAAGGAATGCAGAATAGAGGGTACTCAATCAGCAGGGAATGCCGATAGATTCCCCAACACTCGCAAATGCCAATGCCAACACCAGAATAACTCCCGCAACAGCACGGCAATAGGCAACAACAACGTCAAGGCACAGTAAGCCAAGACAAAGTCACATCGAGAATAACAAACCTCTCGACTTGTCAGAATCTCACCACCAACGATCCTGAGCCCGTGGGTAACCAGCCCACACGCTTCAGCTGCAAACTCATAAAACGCACACAGGCATCATGGAATATCTCGATACCCGTATCTCAGCACACACTCGGCGCCATCGCAACTTCTAAAAATCGCAACGTAACACGCCAAGAGTATCGATATGACAAATAACCGATCATAAGTCGCCTAAGTGCAAAGAAGAGGAGTACCAGCTTCAGCACAAGGCCCAAGGAAAAGGCTAATCTCAGCTTACCTTCACATCCTGAAAACGGTAAATGAGCCTTCACAATACATCGGCCGCTGGACACGGCACGACAAATACGGTACGCGACAGCTCTTAACACCATGATGGAGTCCAAAGCCAAGCAACCGTATAACAAAGAGCAGATCAGGCTCAGAACAAAGCTGTCCATGCTTAAGCAGACACAGGACAAATGCATCACTAAGATAGCAATTCCAAGGCAAACCTTGAAAAGATTCCACCAGAAGGGATGAGAAGCAATAAGCTCAACCACGAAAGCTCACCAGGAAGGGAAAATCCTAGCTTGCCTGAGCAACTTCTCAAACATGGAATCTAATCGAGCACTTCAACAGAAGCGAGACACATCAGGAGCTGAACAGACTCAAGCCGGGACGACCAAAACAACGTGAGAACGTGTACGATCATCAGACCAAGGCCAAAGGTCAACAGCAATCTGAACAACACACAGAGAAAACCTCGAACAACGCACTGTAGATTCAAGCCTTCCGGCGTACACTGCCAAGTACGACAAGATCGAGACAAACACCACGATAAAAAGAAGCATCTCATCACATCTTGACGAGAACAAAAATCACCTTGCGTAGTGCCAGAACAGCACGCACAAGACCACATTCGGAAAATAACGCGACAAATCATCGCAACACCTAAGCCAGCAAATGCCTGTACTGGACTTTAAGGACTCTGGATACTGCAACATCTCTGATTCCCATGTACTTCACACAACAATGCTCTGATACCAGCTGTGACGACCCGGATCCCGGATACCAGATATACCCGATAGGACTACCGGATACACCTGATACCACTTGGAACCCGTGAGGCCTCCCAAGAGCGGTAAAGCTACGAAGGGATAAAAGGATTGTCGTGTAGTACATTGAAGCCACAGAGATAGTACAATAAGCAATTAGATTTCATTAGATCGGTTTGCTAAAGTAGCAGAAATAAAATTACTTTTTAATTAACAATTTCAATTTAACAATTATACCAGAGTCCAGTCCAAGAAATTAAAGACAAGTACAGGCCACAGGAAAAGAACGTACACTAAGGTCAGGGAAAACCCGACGCAGGTACCGCTGGTAGCTACAGACGCGCCACACCAGGAACCACGAATAGAGACGACGCCACCCACCTGAAAAGCAGGGGTGAGTCTCCAAACAGAGACTCAGTAGGGGTCACGCGGATCCCCACTGAAAAACACGCAGCGCACGGAACAGAGAGCAACAGTAGTAGCAAAGCAGGAAAAGCTACACTACAAAGCTTTAAAAAGAATAGGAACAGCAGGAGTAGGGAACATGCTAAGAGCAAGGGAAGCTAAAAGAAAAGGAAAAAGTGAGGCCGTAAAACTCGGAACACGGCCACCGAGAGGAACTCGGCTCCCTAAGCTACTCCAAGCAGCGACAGAAGGGCGACTCTGATATGACAAAGTCAGGAGTTATCGATCTGCCAACATGATGCCAGGCCTAAGATGAAAACCTACTAGGATAGACAAAGGTCTAGAAAAGATCTAGACAGACGACAGACAGACTCGATGACACACACGACTAGAACGTCATGCACGCAACACAACACTGACCTCGAGTAGGGCCACGAGAGGGCAAACTCGGAAAGGTCACGATGCACAAGAAATGCGAAGGTCACGTATCACGTGACGGAAGCACCTCTTCAGAAGAACAGCCAGCTGCGTCCACTGACGTCTTACACTGCGCCACGAGTGTCTCGCCTACGGTACCGCCAAAGCCACGGTAGAGTCACAGACACGCACTGAACCAAACAGGAACAACATCAATAACAAGTAACTAGTCAGGGTCACGCCCATCGACGTAAGTCCTCTACTCCTGACCACGTGTGCACACACTGGCTCTTGCCTAAGCCAGGCCCTCTAGCTAGTTTTCTCCCTCGGTAGGAAGCTACCGCTGGCCGGGAGCCCACGGAACTAGCTTACAAACCGTATTACGGGAACTACCCTTTCCACCACTCCGAGGTGGGTCAACACACTGGATCACGTGCGTCGACATGCTACGACTAGTGGAGGCTCACAAGACACCAGACTCAGAAACACAAGTGCTAAAGTACAGAGAAGCTAGAACGCACTGTCGCACGTACTACTAGGCACCACTGGCAGTACGACTACTGCCAACAGACTCAGGACTAGGCAACTAGACCTACTACGTAACGATCCTTGAGTCGGACGACTCAAAGGCAAGATCGTCACTGACAGCGGAACAAGCCGCCAATCGGTCCAATCCTAAGCCACGGGAAACGACGCTCCGTAGAAAATGACTCACGGAGACCTGAGGGAACATCGAGGATCCTCAGCACGCCTGGACACACGGATCGAGGTAAGATGACTCCTCGAGGCATCCAGAACCAAAGTCTCGGATTGGACAGAACTACCGAGACACACACACAAGGCCACCCGTCAACCACTGGGTCACCCCGGGTTGACTGGAACCCAACAAAGACACGCAAGCACAAACCCTCTTGGCCACCTCGGAACACGGTTACAGCCCTCATAGGACATCGGGTGATGTCCACGTGACAATGGGCGAACCATAATGTCGAGCCTAAATACCAGAAACCAAACCACCGGTAAACCACTCTCTGGGCATAGGCTATCCATCACTCGGCCGCTAGGTCAACCAAGCAGTCAAGGAGGAATCGCCACACAACTAGAGGCAAAGACACTGGCGGTCCTAGATTAAGTCGCTCGGAGAAACTATAGCAGTCAAGGAATAGACCACACACAATTCACCCGAACCGACCGCTCCAGAGAACCACTAGACAGACAAACCAACACTAGCAATCCAGGATAGGACCACTAGAAACACCGCCCTAACTCACGTAGACGACCGACGTGAAACAGACAGGACAAACGGAGACTTGGGGGAACTCTGACACCTTCAAGGCACCTGGACACACAAACCGAGGCCAAATCATACCTCTAGGTGTCCAGAACCACCTCTCGAGTTGGACAAATCCATCGAGACACAGGCAAGGTTGCATGTCGACCACAGGATCACACTGGGTCGACCAGACCAGAGCAATGACGTCTAACACGACACCGGGAGAAGCCATCACGGCCATCCGATAAAACATCGGGGATGAGCGGTTCAGAATGGACCACTCAACAGGATGGACGGTCCAAAATTGACCACACAAGGGGGTTGAACGGTCCGAAACTGACCACACAACTCCAAGAACCAACAAGGATGGACGGTCCGAAAGGGACCACACAACTAGATAAATGATCCGAACTGGACCGCACAACGGGATGGACGGTCTGAACCTAACCGCACAACTCCCAGGGGACATGTGGTCAGCAGACGACCACACAAGGGGATATGTGGTCAGCAGACGACCACACAACCCAAACCGACATAAGATGGACGGTCCAGGACCAACCGCCCAAGGGGATGTGCGGTCTATCGTGTGACCACACAACCACAACTGACATAAGGATAAATGGTCCAGGGATGGCCGCCCTTATACATGAACGGTCTCGATGTGACCGTTCAAGCGTCGCGGTGAGCAAACCATGGGTTCGGCCCAACGGAGGCCTTTCCACGCCCCGTTCGTTTCAAGACGCAGGGGATACAACCATGGACCTGTTGGCAATCACATAGACTCCGTCCGAAGTTAAAACGACGCACGGATCGCAAGAAACGGGCGATTCTAACAAAATCACCCAAAAGGGTTTTCGGACATCCTGGAGCCCTAGCGGTCAAACTGGACCACCAAACGAAACGAAATTAGTGACTATGGAACGCTGACGTCCCAGGGAGTCCATTGACAGTAACTGATCTAAAAATGGTTGCCATTTTTCGGCGAACCCTACAAAACCCAAAAATCACGGTTTAGGCTAAACAAGCCCAAACTCGACCGTTTCTATGCTGAACGACGTGCAATGGCAGGAAAAATGGGCAGGGAGAAGTGGTGCCGTCACCCTACCTCCACCGAAGAAATAGTGCCCCGAAAGGACTAAACCGCGTGGTCCGTGATGGTGTTAAAAGCTGTTGTGTACCGTGTTGTCGTGCCGTGTCCAACGGCCGATGTATTGTGAAGGCTCATTTACCGTTTTCAGGACGTGAAGGTAAGCTGAGATTAGCATCTTTCGTTGCTCTGCGCTGAAGCTGGTGCTCTTCTCCTGTTGCACATTGGCTCCTTGTGATCGGTTGTTCGCGAGATCGGTACTCGTGGCGTGTGGTTTGCGATCTTTGTTGATTGCGATGGCGCCTGGTGTGTGCTGTGGTGTGACTACCGAGGTTATTCTGTTGCCGTGTGCATTGTGTATTGTAAGAGTACGCAGCGGAAGTGTTTGGGCTGGCTACCCATGGGTTTAGAATCGTGTTTTCGAGTTTTTGGCCGGTCGAGAGAATTGTTCTTTCTCGTGGTGACTTTGTCTTGGCTTCCTGTGCCTTGACATTGTTGTTGCCGTGCCGTGTTGTGTCAGTTGCCCGTTTGCTGTTGGCATCGGCATCGTGCGAGTGTTGGGGGAAGTTGTCGGCATTCTTGTTGATTGAGTACCCTTTGCTCTGCATTTCTTTCTTGGGTATTGTGCTCTCGAGGCGTGTTCGTAGTCCTTGAGTTGTGTTCTCTGAGATTGTTGTTGTTTCTCGTTGTTGTGGGTCTTTTTCTTGGTGGGCAGTCTGATGCGTGACCCGTTTCTTGTGGTCGTGTGTTCAGCTGTTCGTGTACCTTGGTGTGACCCGGCTTGCAGTTGTGTTCCATGGTTCTGTGTGCTGTGCGGAACCGGGATCCTGCAGGTGCTGCCGTTGTTGTTTTGGTGCTGTTTCTTTATGATTTTGAGTCTTTGTTTGGACCTGGACGTGTCGGTTAGCTTGCTGTACTCTTCTTCCCTGGAGTTAGCTTGCGACTCGATCAGATGTAATATCTGAATGAGGACTGACTTGTTTGTGCTTGTGGTCCAGTGGTGTTTTTGTCATTGGCGTCCTGTGTGCCAGGTGTTCCCTGTTACCTTTGGCATTGGAGCCGATGATGTGGTTGAGCTGTCAGCTGTGAGGACTGTGTCTCCTTGTGTAAGCTGCCGCTTGTCGTGCTGTCGTTGTGTTTCTCGGTTGTCGGTTGTTGTGGCAGTCGTGTCTCCGTTCCTGGTGAGACGTAAACGACGTTGCCCTTGCTTCGGAGGTGTCAGATGTGTTCACTTTGGTGCCATGCTCGTGCTGTGGACTTGCTATCTTGGAAGCTGAGTGTGTACCTGTAATGGTGGTCTGACGGTGTTCCTCTGAGCTGTGCTTCTCGAGATTTGTGTCGTTTCTGTGATTGTGTTGTGGGGTTGTTCTCCCTTGCTTCTCCTGTGTTAGTCCTTAACTTCGAGGGCAAAATTTCTTAAAGGAGGGGAGGATATAATGCCCTGGATCTTGATGGATCTTTTGCAGGTCTTGTTGGATCCCTGCTGGATCTTTCGGATCTCTTTTGGATTGGTTTCGTTGAGTTTCGGTTCGCTTTTGTGGCTTTCGAGTTGAGTTTGACGAGCCGTGTGGGTTTTTCTTACGTACTAGTTACGGAACCCTACGGTGAGTTTGTTTGTCAATTCTCGAACTCGTGGATGCTACAGCGACGATGTACTCTTCGAGCTGATCGTTTCAGCTATTTTTGAGTATTTTTCTGAATTTGTGCATTTTCGGCGCATTTTCAGAATTTTCAGAAATTAGGAAAATTTCCTAATTTCTTTGCTATTTCTTTTCTTTTCCTCTCTCCTCCTTCTCATTCGCCGCCGTCGCCTCTCTCTCTCCCGTTTTCTCTCCCGTTCGCCACCTCGGCTCCGGCTGCAGACGGAGGACCTAGAGGCACGTGTAGGGGACGTGATGGAGCTGGCTGGGTGCGCGATGGAGCAAGGATCGGATCGATTCTGGCGCGATCCCGAATGGTGGATTCAAAGCCGATGAAATCGGTTCGCGAGTGGTTTTCGGCATGGTTTAGTCCTTTCGGGGCTCTGTTCCTTCGGTGGAGGTAGGGTGACTGATCCTTACTTCGTCCTCTTCGTTTTCCCTGCCATTGCATGTCGTTCAGCTAGGAAACGGTCGAGTTTGGGCTTTGTTTGCCTAAACGGTGATTTTCGTGGTTTTTAGGGTCGACCGGTAAATGGCGACTGTTTGCGGCGTAGTTAGTTTCTAACTGACCGCTGGGATGTCAGGATTCCATCCACGTTGATTTCGTGTCGTTTGGTGTTCATTCGAGGCCGGTAGAAGCCCGGGAACCTCGGTGACCCACTTGGGGTCGATTTGTCTAAATTTCCCGAATCTTACGTTTTTGAGCTTGCATGTGGACGTTTTGGCCCTCTTGGGTTGTCTATTGTCGTTTGGGTTTGTTTCCCCTGCGTTTCGGCGTGAATGGGGCGTGGAACGGGCCGGTTTGGCCGTTCCTCTATTTTCCCGCCGTGACCTGTGTAACGGTCATTCCAGTGGCCGTCACTTGTATATAACGGCCCTACGACTGACCGCTACTTTGTCTGAGATTTTTGAGCTTTCTGGCTTCTGGGGTGAGTGACGGCCCTAGGGTGGCGCATCGCTTCCCTGTAACGCGCCAAGGTCTGCGCGTTACTTCGCTTGTTGTTGCCTTATTTTGGGGATGAGTCGGTTCGTCTAACGCGCTTGACCCAGTGCATAAGATGGAAGTAACGCGCCCTGCGTTGGCCGTTATTGTCCGTTTGACCGACGTTTGACCGTTGAGGCGGTTCCCCCGACGGATGGGTTCCCATCCGTTATTTTGAGTGTAACGCGCCTGCCCTGGCCGTTACATTCGGTTTGGCCGAGTGTGGGTGGCTGTGCCCGTTGGATGTAACGGTTGTGCCCCTATGCGCCGTTGTGAATAACGTGCCTGCCCCTGTGCGTCGTTTGTCTCTGACGCGTCTCCTTTGCCACGTTGTTTGTTTGTAACGCGCTTGGCGTTGTGCGTTACTTGGCTTTGGTTGTGGGAGTGTTGGCTCTGACGCGCCTGGCCTTGTGCGTCGAGTGGCTATAAATCGCTTGCTCCCGTGCGTTATTTCATTGTGACGCATCTTGTTTAACGCGTTACATGCTTCGTGTGTTTGTGTTTTAGAGTGGTTAGAGCGGTGTGAGTGACGGCCTGTCGTCTGACCGTCGTTTGGGTGTAACGGCCCTGGTCTAGACCGTCACATGCTTGTAGCGGTCTAGGGGTGGCGCGTTACATGTCTTGTGTCCTATTTTCCGTGGTTTGGTTTTGGCTTGTCTTGGCTTGTCCTTGTGGTCTGCCTGTTGTCCCGTGGATGTCTCCCGACGTCCTATGAAGGCTAAGACTACGTTGTAAGGTGGCCATGAGTCTTCTTGCTTGAGGTAGGATTCTCTTTCCTACTTTTCGAGCATTGTGTTGGGTTCAGGTCAACCCGGTGTGACCCAGTGGTTGACATGTGACCTTGTGTGTGTGTGTCTCGGTGGTTGTGCCCGACTCGAGACACTGCTTCTGGAAGCCTCGAGGTGTTGCCTTACCTCAGTTTACGTGTCCAGGTGTGCTGAGGGTTCTTGGTGTTTCCCTCAGGTCTCCGTGTGTCATTTTCTGCGGAGCGTTGTTTTGCTGGCTTAGGATTAGACCGATTGGCGGCTTATTCCGCTGTTTGTGACGATCTTGCCGTTGAGTCGTCTGACTCAAGGATCGTTGCGTTGTAGGTCTAGTTGCCTGATCCTGAGTCTATTGGCGGTTGTCTAGCTGCCTTGGTGCTTTGTGGTGCACGAGACATGGCTTTTCTTAGCTGTCTGTGCTGTAGCGCCTGTGTTTCGGAGTTCGTGCCTTGTGAGCCTCCCCTAGTTGTAGCCCTAGGCTTTTGCTGACCCACCGGGAGTGGTGGAGGGGTGTTTCCTGTTGCGTTTGGTACATACGGTTTTTAAGCTAGTTCCGTAGACCCCGGCCAACGGTAGCGTCCTACCGAGGGGAATACTAGCTAGAGGCCTGATCTAGGTAGAGGTCGGTGTGTGCACACGTGGTCAGGGACTGGGGACTTGCGCCGACGGGCGTGGCCCTGACTAGTCACTCACAGTTGGTGCTGTAGTTTCGTGCTGTGGTACCTTGTTTCCTTGGAACGTCGTTGTTCCTTGGACCTGGTTCTTGGTGTGTCTTGTCCTTGAGTGACATGACACTTGTGGCACAGTGTAAGACGTCAGTGGATGCATCTGGCTATTCTTCTGGGAGGAGGGTGCTTCTGTCACTTGGTGCGGTGACTCTCGGCGTTTTCTTGCACGCTGTGACCTTTTCGAGTTGCCCGCTTGTGGCTGTACTCGAGGTTAGTGTTCTATCGCTTGCATGACGTTCTTGTCATGCGTGGGGCTGTGTGCACGACGTTTCATGTCGTGTTTGTCTGTGTTTTCGGCGTCGACGTCTGCCTTCGGCTTTATTTTGGCCGATGGACTGGGCTACCATACTGTGTGAGTTTGGGGTTGACCGTCTGTTGCCATTTGGAGTAGCTTAAGGTGCCGAGTTCTCCTTGGTGGCCGTTGTCCCGTGTTTTACGGCCTCACTCTTCTTTGTTGTTGAGCTCCCCTTGCTCTTAGCCTGTTCCCTACTCCTGCTGTACCCTGTCTATTTACAGCTTTGTAGTGTAGCTTTTCCTGCTTTGCTGCACTCGTTGTTTCTGTTGCTTCCGTTGCACTGTGCGTTCTCCAGTGGGGATCCGCGTGACCCCTACTGAGTTTCTGTTTAGAGACTCACCCTTGCTTTTCAAGTGGGTTTCGCCGCTTGCTGCTGTTCCTGGTGGAGCGCGTTGTTGTAGCTGCCAGTTGTACCTGCGTCGGGATTCTCCCGACTCCTGTGTACGTTCTTTTTGTCAGACTGTACTTGTTGTCTTTCCTTTGGACTGGACTCTAGTGTATAATTGTAAAATTTGAATTATTAATGAAAATGTAATTTAATTTCTGCTACTTTAGCAAACCGTTCTAATGAAATTTAATTGCTTGCTGTTATATCTGTCAGTTAATTGTACTACACGACACTCCTTTTTCCCTTGGGCGCTTTCCCGCGCTTGGGAGGCCTCGCGGGTCCCATGCAGTACCACGTGTATCCGGTAGTCCTACCGGGTATATCTAGTATCTGGAATCCGGGTCGCCACAGTTGGTATCAGAGAATTGTTGTGTAAAGTACATGGGAATCTCAGATATACAGTTTCCAGAGTCGTGAAGGTCCAGTACAGTCTCTTGCTGGCTTAGGTGTTGCGATGGTTTATCGCGTTGTTTTCTATGTGTGGTCTTGTGCGTGCTTTGTTGGCACTGTACGAGATGGTTTTGCTCTCGTCTGGGTGTGATGAGGTGCTTCGTTCGGTTTTAGTGTTGGTCTCGATAGTGTTGCACTTGGCAGTGTTTGTCGGTTGGCATGAACCTGCAGTGCCTTGTTCGAGCTGTTTCTGTATTTTGCTCAGGTGGCTTATGACTTTTAGTGTTGGTGTGATGACCATGCACGTTCTTACGTTGCTTTGGTTGTCCCAGCTTGAGTTTGTTCAGCTCCTGATGTGTTTTGCTTCTGTTGAAGTGCTCGTTTAGATTCCGTGTTGGAGAAGTTGCTCAGGCGAGCTAGGATTTCCTTCCTGGTGAGCTTTCGTTGTTGAGCTTGTTGCTTCTCGTTCTTCTGGTGAAGCTTTTCGAGGTTTGCCTTGGAATTGCTGTCTTAGTGATGCCTTTGTCCTGTGTCTGCTTAAGTGTGGATAGCTTTGTTTTGAGCCTGATATGCTCTCTTACTATACGGTTGCTTGGCTTTGGACTCCGTGATGGTGTTAAAAGCTGTTGTGTACCGTGTTGTCGTGCCGTGTCCAACGGCCGATGTATTGTGAAGGCTCATTTACCGTTTTCAGGATGTGAGGTAAGCTGAGATTGATGCTTTCTTGTGCTCTGTGCTGAAGCTGGTGCTCTTCTCCTGTTGCACTTAGGCTCCTTGTGATCGGTTGTTCGCGAGATCGGTACTCGTGGCGTGTGGTTTGCGATCTTTGTTGATTACGATGGCGTCTGGTGTGTGCTGAGGTGTGACTACCGAGGTTATTCTGTTGCCGTGTGCATTGTGTGTTGTAAGAGTACGCAGCGGAAGTGTGTGGGCTGGCTACCCATGGGTTTAGAATCGTGTTTTCGAGTTTTTGGCCGGTCGAGAGAATTGTTCTTTCTCGTGGTGACTTTGTCTTGGCTTCCTGTGCCTTGACATTATTGTTGCCGTGCCGTGTTATGTCGGTTGCCCGTTTGCTGTTGGCATCGGCATCGTGCGAGTGTTGGGGGAAGTTGTCGGCATTCTTGCTGATTGAGTACCCTTTGCTCTGCATTTCTTTCTTGGGTGTTGTGCTCTCGAGGCGTGTTCGTAGTCCTTGAGTTGCGTTCTCCGAGATTATTGTTGTTTCTCGTTGTTGTGGGTCTTTTTCTTGGTGGGCAGTCTGATGCGTGACCCGTTTCTTGTGGTCGTGTGTTCAGCTGTTCGTGTACCTTGGTGTGACCCTGCTTGCAGTTGTGTTCCATGGTTCTGTGTGCTGTGCGGAATCGGGATCCTGCAGGTGCTGCCGTTGTTGTTTTGGTGCTGTTTCTTTATGATTTTGAGTCTTTGTTTGGACCTGGATGTGTCGGTTAGCTTGCTGTACTCTTCTTCCCTAGAGTTAGCTTGCGACTCGATCAGATGTAATATCTGAGTGAGGACTGACTTGTTTGTGCTTGTGGTCCAGTGGTGTTTTTGTCGTTGGCGTCCTGTGTGCCAGGTGTTCCCTGTTACCTTTGGCACTGGAGCCGATGATGTGGTTGAGCTGTCAGCTGTGAGGACTGTGTCTCCTTGTGTAAGCTACCGCTTGCCGTGCTGCCGTTGTGTTTCTCGGTTGTCGGTTGTTGTGGCAGTCGTTTCTCCGTTCCTGGTGAGACGTAAATGACGTTGCCCTTGCTTCGAAGGTGTCAGATGTGTTCACTTTGGTGCCATGCTCGTGCTGTGGACTTGCTGTCTTGGAAGCTGAGTGTGTACCTGTAATTGTGGTCTGACGGTGTTCCTCTGAGCTGTGCTTCTCGAGATTTGTGTCGTTTCTGTGATTGTGTTGTGGGGTTGTTCTTCCTTGCTTCTCCTGTGTTAGTTCTTAATTTCGAGGGTGAAATTTCTTAAAGGTGGGGAGGATGTAATGCCCTGGATCTTGATGGATCTTTTGCAGGTCTTGTTGGATCCCTGCTGGATCTTTCGGATCTCTTTTGGATTGGTTTCGTTGAGTTTCGGTTCGCTTTTGTGGCTTCCGAGTTGAGTTTGACGAGTCGTGTGGGTTTTTCTTACGTACTAGTTACGGAACCCTACGGTGAGTTTGTTTGTCAATTCTCGAACTCGTGGATGCTACATCGATGATGTACTCTTCGAGCCGGTCGTTTCAGCTATTTTTGAGTATTTTTATGAATTTGTGCATTTTCGGCGCATTTTCAGAATTTTCAGAAATTAGGAAAATTTCCTAATTTCTTTTCTATTTCTTTTCTTTTCCTCTCTCCTCCTTCTCATTCTCCGCCGTCGCCTCTCTCTCTCTCCCATTTTCTCTACCGTTCGCCTCCTCGGCTCCGGCTGCAGACGGAGGACCTAGAGGCACGTGTTGGGGACGTGATGGAGCTGGCTGGGTGCGCGATGGAGCAAGGATCGGATCGATTCTGGCGCGATCCCGAATGGTGGATTCAAAGCCGGTGAAATCGGTTCGCGAGTGGTTTTCGGCGTGGTTTAGTCCTTTCGGGGATCTGTTCCTTCGGTGGAGGTAGGGTGACTGATCCTTACTTCGTCCTCTTCGTTTTCCCTGCCATTGCACGTCGTTCGGCTAGGAAACGGTCGAGTTTGGGCTTGGTTTGCCTAAACCGTGATTTTCGTGATTTTTAGGGTCGGCCGGTAAATGGCGACTGTTTGCGGCGTAGTTAGTTTCTAACTGACCGCTGGGATGTCAGGATCCCATCCACGTTGATTTCGTGTCGTTTGGTGTTCATTCGAGGCCGATAGAAGCCCGGGAACCTCGGTGACCCACTTGGGGTCGATTTGTCTAAATCGCCCGAATCTTGCGTTTTTGAGCTTGCATGTGGACGTTTTGACTCTCTTGAGTTGTCTATTGTCATTTGGGTTTGTTTCCCCTGCGTTTCGGCGTGAATGGGGCGTGGAACGGGCCGGTTTGGCCGTTCCTCTGTTTTCCCGCCGTGACCAGTGTAACGGTCATTCCAGTGGCTGTCACTTGTATATAACGGCCCTACGACTGACCGCTACTTCGTCTGAGATTTTTGAGCTTTCTGGCTTCTGGGTGAGTGACGGCCCTAGGGTGGCGCGTCCCTTCCCTGTAACGCGCCAAGGTCTACGCGTTACTTCGCTTGTTGTTGCCTTGTTTTGGGGTTGAGTCGGTTCGTCTAACGCGCTTTACCAGCGCGTTAGATGGAAGTAACGCGCCCTGCCTTGGCCGTTATTGTCCGTTTGACCGACGTTTGACCGTTGAGGCGGTTCCCCCGACGGATGGGTTCCCATCCGTTATTTTGAGTGTAACGCGCCTGCCCTGGCCGTTACATTCGGTTTGGCCGAGTGTGGGTGGCTGTGCCCGTTGGATGTAACGGTTGTGCCCCTATGCGCCGTTGTGAATAACGTGCCTGCCCCTGTGCGTCGTTTGTCTCTGACGCGTCTCCTTTGCCACGTTGTTTGTTTGTAACGCGCTTGGCGTTGTGCGTTACTTGGCTTTGGTTGTGGGTGTGTTGGCTCTGACGTGCCTGGCCTTGTGCGTCCAGTCGCTATAACGCGCTTGCTCCCGTGAGTTATTTCATTGTGACGCGTCTTGTTTAACGCGTTACATGCTTCGTGTGTTTGTGTTTTAGAGTGGTTAGGGTGGTGTGAGTGACGGCCTGTCGTCTGACCGTCGTTTTGGTGTAACGGACCTGGTCTAGACCGTCACATGCTTGTAGCAGTCTAGGGGTGGCGCGTTACATGCCTTGTGTCCCGTTTTCCGTGGTTTGGTTTTGGCTTGTCTTGGCTTGTCCTTATGGTCTGCCTGTTGTCCCGTGGATGTCTCTTGTCGTCCTATGAAGGCTAAGACTACGTTGTAAGGTGGCCAGGAGTCTTCTTGCTTGAGGTAGGATTCTCTTTCCTACTTTTCGATCATTGTGTTTTGTTCAGGTCAACCCGGTGTGACCCAGTGGTTGACATGTGACCTTGTGTGTGTGTGTCTCGGTGGTTGTGCCCGGCTCGAGACACTGCTTCTGGATGCCTCGAGGTGTTGCCTTACCTCGGTTTGCATGTCCAGGTGTGCTGAGGGTTCTTGGTGTTTCCCTCAGGTCTCCGTGTGTCATTTTCTGCGGAGCGTTGTTTTGCTGGCTTAGGATTAGACCGATTGGCAGCTTATTCCGCTGTTTGTGACGATCTTGCCGTTGAGTCGTCTGACTCAAGGATCATTGCGTTGTAGGTCTAGTTGCCTGATCCTGAGTCTGTTGGCGGTTGTCTAGCTGCCTTGGTGCTTTGTGGTGCACGAGACAGGGCTTTTCTTAGCTGTTTGTGCTGTAGCGCCTGTGTTTCGGAGTTCGTGCCTTGTGAGCCTCCCTAGTTGTAGCCCTAGGCTTTTGCTGACCCACCGGGAGTGGTGGAGGGGTGTTTCCTATTGTGTTTGGTACGTACGGTTTTTAAGCTAGTTCCGTAGGCCCCGGCCAACTGTAGCGTCCTACCGAGGGGAATACTAGCTAGAGGCCTGATCTAGGTAGAGGTCGGTGTGTGCACACGTGGTCAGGGACTGGGGACTTGCGCCGACGGGCGTGGCCCTGACTAGTCACTCACAGTTGGTGCTGTAGTTTCGTGCTGTGGTACCTTGTTTCCTTGGAACGTCGTTGTTCCTTGGACCTGGTTCTTGGTGTGTCTTGTCCTTGAGTGACATGACACTTGTGGCACAGTGTAAGACGTCAGTGGACGCATCTGGCTATTCTTCTGGGAGGAGGGTGCTCCTGTCACTTGGTGCGGTGACTCTCGGCGTTTTCTTGCGCGCTGTGACCTTTTCGAGTTGCCCGCTTGTGGCTGTACTCGAGGTTAGTGTTCTATCGTTTGCATGACGTTCTTGTCATGCGTGGGGCTGTGTGCACGACGTTTCATGTCGTGTTTGTCTGTGTTTTCGGCGTCGACGTCTGCCTTCGCCTTTGTTTTGGCCGATGGACTGGGCTACCATACTGTGTGAGTTTGGGGTTGACCGTCTGTTGCCGTTTGGAGTAGCTTAAGGTGCCGAGTTCTCCTTGGTGGCCGTTGTCCCGTGTTTTACGGCCTCACTCTTCTTTGTTGTTGAGCTCCCCTTGCTCTTAGCCTATTCCCTACTCCTGCTGTACCCTATCTATTTACAGCTTTGTAGTGTAGCTTTTCCTGCTTTGCTGCACTCGTTGTTTCTGTAGCTTCCGTTGCACTGTGCGTTCTCCAGTGGGGATCCGCATGACCCCTACTGAGTTTCTGTTTAGAGACTCACCCCTGCTTTTCAGGTGGGTTTCGCCGCTTGCCTCTGCTGTTCCTGGTGGAGCGCGTTGTTGTAGCTGCCAGCTGTACCTGCGTCGGGCTTCTCCCGACTCCTGTGTACGTTCTTTTTGTCAGATTGCACTTGTTGTCTTTCCTTTGGACTAGACTTTGGTGTATAATTGTAAAATTTGAATTATTAATGAAAATGTAATTTTATTTCTGCTACTTTAGCAAACCGTTCTAATGAAATTTAATTGCTTGCTGTTATATCTGTCAGTTAATTGTACTACACGACACTCCTTTTTCCCTTGGGCGCTTTCCCGCGCTTGGGAGGCCTCGCGGGTCCCATGCAGTACCACGTGTATCCGGTAGTCCTACCGGGTATATCTAGTATCTGGAATCCGGGTCGCCACAGCTGGTATCAGAGAATTGTTGTGTAAAGTACATGGGAATCTCAGATATACAGTTTCCAGAGTCGTGAAGGTCCAGTACAGTCTCTTGCTGGCTTAGGTGTTGCGATGGTTTATCGCGTTGTTTTCTATGTGTGGTCTTGTGCGTGCTTTGTTGGCACTGTATGAGATGGTTTTGCTCTCGTCTGGGTGTGACGAGGTGCTTCGTTCGGTTTTAGTGTTGGTCTCGATAGTGTTGCACTTGGCAGTGTTTGTCGGTTGGCATGAACCTGCAGTGCCTTGTTCGAGCTGTTTCTATATTTTGCTCAGGTGGCTTATGACTTTTAGTGTTGGTGTGATGACCATGCACGTTCTTACGTTGCTTTGGTTGTCCCAGCTTGAGTTTGTTCAGCTCCTGATGTGTTTTGCTTCTGTTGAAGTGCTCGTTTAGATTCCGTGTTGGAGAAGTTGCTCAGGCGAGCTAGGATTTTCCTTTCCTGGTGAGCTTATGTTGTTGAGCTTGTTGCTTCTCGTTCTTCTTGGTGAAGCTTTTTCGAGGTTTGCCTTGGAATTGCTGTCTTAGTGATGCCTTTGTCCTGTGTTTGCTTAAGTGTGGACAGCTTTGTTTTGGGCCTGATCTGCTCCTTACTATACGGTTGCTTGGCTTTGGACTCCGTGATGGTGTTAAAAGCTGTTGTGTACCGTGTTGTCGTGTCGTGTCCAATGGCCGATGTATTGTGAAGGCTCATTTACCATTTTCAGGACATGAAGGTATGATGAGATTAGCATCTTTCGTTGCTCTGCGCTGAAGCTGGTGCTCTTCTCCTGTTGCACTTAGGCTCCTTGTGATCGGTTGTTCGCGAGATCGATACTCGTGGCATGTGGTTTGCGATCTTTGTTGATTGCGATGGCGCCTGGTGTGTGCTGAGGTGTGACTACCGAGGTTATTCTGTTGCCGTGTGCATTGTGTGTTGTAAGAGTACGCAGCGGAAGTGTGTGGGCTGGCTACCCATGGGTTTAGAATCGTGTTTTCGAGTTTTTGGCCGGTCGAGAGAATTGTTCTTTCTCGTGGTGACTTTGTCTTGGCTTCCTGTGCCTTGACATTGTTGTTGCCGTGCCGTGTTGTGTCGGTTGCCCGTTTGCTGTTGGCATCGGCATCGTGCGAGTGTTGGGGGAAGTTGTCGGCATTCTTGCTGATTGAGTACCCTTTGCTCTGCATTTCTTTCTTGAGTGTTGTGCTCTCGAGGCGTGTTCGTAGTCCTTGAGTTGCGTTCTCCGAGATTGTTGTTGTTTCTCGTTGTTGTGGGTCTTTTTCTTGGTGGGCAGTCTGATGCGTGACCCGTTTCTTGTGGTCGTGTGTTCAGCTGTTCGTGTACCTTGGTGTGACCCTGCTTGCAGTTGTGTTCCATGGTTCTGTGTGCTGTGCGGAACCGGGATCCTGCAGGTGCTGCCGTTGTTATTTTGGTGTTGTTTCTTTATGATTTTGTGTCTTTGTTTGGACCTGGATGTGTCGGTTAGCTTGATGTACACTTCTTCCCTGGAGTTAGCTTGCGACTCGATCAGATGTAATATCTGAGTGAGGACTGACTTGTTTGTGCTTGTGGTCCAGTGGTGTTTTTGTCGTTGGCGTCCTGTGTGCCAGGTGTTCCCTGTTACCTTTGGCACTGGAGCCGATGATGTGGTTGAGCTATCAGCTGTGAGGACTGTGTCTCCTTGTGTAAGCTGCCGCTTGCTGTGCTGCCGTTGTGTTTCTCGGTTGTCGGTTGTTGTGGCAGTCGTGTCTCCGTTCCTGGTGAGACGTAAACGACGTTGCCCTTGCTTCGGAGGTGTCAGATGTGTTCACTTTGGTGCCATGCTATTGCTGTGGACTTGCTATCTTGGAAGCTGAGTGTGTACCTGTAATGGTGGTCTGACGGTGTTCCTCTGAGCTGTGCTTCTCGAGATTTGTGTCGTTTCTGTGATTGTGTTGTGGGGTTGTTCTCCCTTGCTTCTCCTATGTTAGTCCTTAATTTCGAGGGCAAAATTTCTTAAAGGAGGGGAGGATGTAATGCCCTGGATCTTGATGGATCTTTTACAGGTCTTGTTGGATCCCTGCTGGATCTTTCGGATCTCTTTTGGATTGGTTTCGTTGAGTTTCGGTTCGCTTTTGTGGCTTTCGAGTTGAGTTTGACGAGCCGTGTGAGTTTTTCTTACGTACTAGTTACGGAACCTTACGGTGAGTTTGTTTGTCAATTCTCGAACTCGTGGATGCTACAGCGACGATGTACTCTTCGAGCCGGTCGTTTCAGCTATTTTTGCGTATTTTTCTGAATATGTGCATTTTCGACGCATTTTCAAAATTTTCGGAAATTACGAAAATTTCCTAATTTCTTTTCTATTTCTTTTCTTTTCCTCTCTCCTCCTTCTCATTCGCCGCCGTCGCCTCTCTCTCTCCCGTTTTCTCTCCCGTTCGCCTCCTCGACTCCGGTTGCAGACGGAGGACCTAGAGGCACGTGTTGGGGACGTGATGGAGCTGGCTGGGTGCGCGATGGAGCAAGGATCGGATCGATTCTGGCGCGATCCCGAATGGTGGATTCAAAACCGGTGAAATCGGTTCGCGAGTGGTTTTCGGCGTGGTTTAGTCCTTTCGGGGCTCTGTTCCTTCGGTGGAGGTAGGGTGACTGATCCTTACTTCATCCTCTTCGTTTTCCCTGCCATTGCACGTCGTTCGGCTAGGAAACGGTCGAGTTTGGGGTTGGTTTGCCTAAACCATGATTTTCGTGGTTTTTAGGGTCGATCGGTAAACGGCGACTGTTTGCGGCGTAGTTAGTTTCTAACTGACCACTGGGATGTCAGGATCCCATCCACGTTGATTTCGTGTCGTTTGGTGTTCATTCGAGGCCGGTAGAAGCCCGGGAACCTCGGTGACCCACTTGGGGTCGATTTGTCTAAATCACCCGAATCTTGCGTTTTTGAGCTTGCATGTGGACGTTTTGGCCCTCTTGAGTTGTCAATTGTCGTTTGGGTTTGTTTCCCCTGCGTTTCGGCGTGAATGGGGCGTGGAACGGGCCGGTTTGGCCGTTCCTCTGTTTTCCCGCCGTGACCAGTGTAACGGTCATTCCAGTGGCTGTCACTTGTATATAACGGCCCTACGACTGACCGCTACTTCGTCTGAGGTTTTTGAGCTTTCTGGCTTCTGGGTGAGTGACGGCGGGTGGCGCGTCGCTTCCCTGTAACGCGCCAAGGTCTGCGCGTTACTTCGCTTGTTGTTGCCTTGTTTTGGGGTTGAGTCGGTTCGTCTAAAGCGCTTGACCCAGCGCGTTAGATGGAAGTAACGCGCCCTACCTTGGCCGTTATTTTTTGTTTGACCGACGTTTGACCGTTGAGGCGGTTCCCCCGACGGATGGGTTCCCATCCGTTATTTTGAGTGTAACGCGCCTGCCCTGGCCGTTACATTCGGTTTGGCCGAGTATGGGTGGCTGTGCCCATTGGATGTAACGGCTGTGCCCCTATGCGCCATTGTGAATAACGCGCCTGCCCCTATGCGTCGTTTGTCTCTGACGCGTCTCCTTTGCCGCGTTGTTTGTTTGTAACGCGCTTGGCGTTGTGCGTTACTTGACTTTGGTTGTGGGTGTGTTGGCTCTAACGCGCCTGACCTTGTGCGTCGAGTGGCTATAACGCGCTTGCTCCCGTGCGTTATTTCGTTGTGACGTGTCTTGTTTAACGTGTTACATGCTTCGTGTGTTTGTGTTTTAGAGTGGTTAGGGCAGTGTGAGTGACGGCCTGTCGTCTGACCGTCGTTTGGGTGTAACGGCCCTGGTCTAGACCGTCACATGCTTGTAGCGGTCAAGGGGTGGCGCGTTACATGCCTTGTGTCCCGTTTTCCGTGGTTTGGTTTTGGCTTATCTTGGCTTGTCCTTGTGGTCTGCCTGTTGTCCCGTGGATGTCTCCCGACGTCCTATGAAGGCTAAGACTACGTTGTAAGGTGGCCAGGAGTCTTCTTGCTTGAGATAGGATTCTCTTTCCTACTTTTCGAGCATTGTGTTGGGTTCAGGTCAACCCGGTGTGACCCAGTGGTTGACATGTGACCTTGTGTGTGTGTGTCTCGGTGGTTGTGCCCGGCTCGAGACACTACTTCTGGATGCCTCGAGGTGTTGCCTTACCTCAGTTTGCGTGTCCAGGTGTGCTGAGGGTTCTTGGTGTTTCCCTCAGGTCTCCGTGTGTCATTTTCTGCGGAGCGTTGTTTTGCTGGCTTAGGATTAGACCGATTGGCGGCTTATTCCACTGTTTGTGACGATCTTGCCGTTGAGTCATCTGACTCAAGGATCGTTGCGTTGTAGGTCTAGTTGCCTGATCCTGAGTCTGTTGGCGGTTGTCTAGCTGCCTTGGTGCTTTGTGGTGCACGAGACAGGGCTTTTCTTAGCTGTCTGTGCTATAGCGCCTGTGTTTCGGAGTTCGTGCCTTGTGAGCCTCCCCTAGTTGTAGCCCTAGTCTTTTGCTGACCCATCGGGAGTGGTGGAGGGGTGTTTCCTGTTGCATTTGGTACGTACAATTTTTAAGCTAGTTCCGTAGGCCCCGGCCAATGGTAGCGTCCTACCGAGGGGAATACTAGCTAGAGGCCTGACCTAGGTAGAGGTCGGTGTGTGCACACGTGGTCAGGGACTGGGGACTTGCGCCGACGGGCGTGGCCCTGACTAGTCACTCACAGTTGGTGCTGTAGTTTCGTGCTGTGGTACCTTGTTTCCTTGGAACATCGTTATTCCCTGGACCTGGTTCTTGGTGTGTCTTGTCCTTGAATGACATGACACTTGTGGCGCAGTGTAAGACGTCAGTGGACGCATCTGGCTGTTCTTCTGGGAGGAGGGTGCTCCTGTCACTTGGTGCGGTGACTCTCGGTGTTTTCTTGCGCGCTGTGACCTTTTCGAGTTGCCTGCTTGTGGCTGTACTCGAGGTCAGTGTTCTGTCGTTTGCATGACGTTCTTGTCATGCGTGGGGCTGTGTGCACGACGTTTCATGTCGTGTTTGTCTGTGTTTTCGGCGTCGGCGTCTGCCTTCACCTTTGTTTTGGCCGATGGACTGGGTTACCCTACTGTGTGAGTTTGGGGTTGACCGTCTGTTGTCGTTTGGAGTAGCTTAAGGTGCCGAGTTCTCCTCGGTGGCCGTTGTCCCGTGTTTTACGGCCTCGCTCTTCTTTGTTGTTGAGCTCCCCTTGCTCTTAGCCTGTTCCCTACTCCTGCTGTACCCTGTCTGTTTACAGGTTAGTGTAGCTTTTCCTGCTTTGCTGCACTCGTTGTTTCTGTTGCTTCCGTTGCACTATGCGTTCTCCTGTGGGGATCTGCGTGACCCCTACTGAGTTTCTGTTTAGAGACTCACCCCTGCTTTTCAGGTGAGTTTCGCCGCTTGCCTCTGCTGTTCCTGGTGGAGCGCGTTGTTGTAGCTGCCAGCTGTACCTGCGTCGGGCTTCTCCCGAC
The DNA here is from genome assembly GCA_022559845.1 of Amorphophallus konjac. Taxonomy (NCBI): domain Eukaryota; kingdom Viridiplantae; phylum Streptophyta; class Magnoliopsida; order Alismatales; family Araceae; genus Amorphophallus; species Amorphophallus konjac. The sequence continues at coordinate 356,957,039 of CM040118.1, forward strand.
TCCTGTGTACGTTCTTTTTGTCAGACTGTACTTGTTGTCTTTCCTTTGGACTAGACTCTAGTGTATAATTGTAAAATTTGAATTATTAATGAAAATGTAATTTAATTTCTGCTACTTTAGCAAACCGTTCTAATGAAATTTAATTGCTTGCTGTTATATCTGTCAGTTCAATGTACTACACGACACTCCTTTTTCCCTTCGGCGCTTTCCCGTGCTTGGGAGGCGTCGCGGGTCCCATACGGTACCACGTGTATCCGGTAGTCCTACCGGGTATTTCTGGTATCCGGAATCCGGGTCGCCACATGGAAGGTTTGAGGATAATACATATGGAACAGAATTTCAGCTAAAGTTGCCTCTTATGATAAAAATTCATGCTTTTAAGAGTCTTCAGGGCATTATATTTCAACATTGTTCTTTACTCATAAGATATGTAGAATGATATTCTTCAGACCCTTTATCTTAGTCTATACAAGATTATAAAGTTTAAACATCTTTGCTGAGATTTCAGTTAATTAATCTTAAGACTCTTAAGAGAATTCTGAATTTCTAGATCTGTGAAAGAACTGTATAAGTTTCTTAAGAAACAATGTAGCCTGACAGAAAAGAACAACCAAACTCCCCCTTTCAAAATGACTTATAGAATCACAAGGATAAGTGATTTGCCAGACCATAAGAAACTCTCCCCCTGACAGCTATAATCAGTGAGCCTTGGTATTGGGCTGAGTACTAAGGTCAGAGACCACCTGAAGCATAGTGCAGGTTTCCAGACAGACATTGTCTGTCTTTCTCCTAACACCATTTTATATACCAAGGATGACTAAACAAAAAATAATTGTTAGATAGAGAACTGTGAGTTTCACAGATGCACTGACCTAGAAACAGGGTGCATCGATGTAGGGGTTTATTTACAGAATGTAAATGGGAAGAATTTGAACTGGTAGGTCGAGGTAGTGAAGCAATGCCTCGAGGCAGATATCAACAAAAAAAATTGGAGTTCAAAGATCAGCAAGAAGATTCAAAATGATCTGAAAATGCCCAATTCCCTCCTCAAGGTGGAGAACTTCTCATTATCCAAAGGCTTTGTGAAAATATCAGCAATCTGTTGTGCAATGCCTACATGGATTAGTTTAAAATTTCCTTTAGAGACTTCATCCCTTATGAAGTGGTGTCTGATTTCTATGTGTTTTGTTCATGAATGCAAGACATGATTTTTAGACAGATTTATTGCGATAGTGTTATCACAGTAAATGGGTGTGCAGCCAAGGTCTACATTGTAGTCCTTGAGTGGGTGCTTAATCCAGATAACCTGTGTACCATATAGCTCCCTATTGTTACGTATTCAACTTCTGCAGTGAAGAGGGCCACAAAATGTTGCTCCGTGGAAGCCCAAGAAATGAAGCACCCACCTAGGAATTGGCAAAAACCACTAGTGCTTTTCCTATCTAACTTGCAGCCAGCATAGTCTGCATCCGTGTATGAGATTAAATCTGGAGTGTGTGCAGTAGGATACCAAAGACCCAAATTATGTGTGCCTGAGACATATCTGAAAATTCTTTTAACAACAGCTAGGTGCAGTTCAGTGGGTCTAGACTGAAATCTGGCGCACATGCACACACTAAACTATATGTCAAGTCTTGAGGCAGTTAAATATAGTAGGGAGCCAATCATACCTTGGTACAGTTTTGCATCAACTTCTTTACCTGACAAATCAGCATCTAAGGAGATATTTGTACTCATTGGAGTGGCTATGTGTTTCACCTTGTCCATGCCAAACCTCTTTAGAATCTCCAAGGTGTACTTTGTTTGGCTGATGAAGCATCCATCCTTCAACTGCTGAACCTGTAATCCAAGAAAGAATTTCAGTTCTCCTACCAGGCTCATCTCAAATTCACTAGACATCAGACCAGCAAATTCATTACACAGTTCAGGACATGTTGAACCAAATACAATATCATCTACATATACCTGAGCTATGATTAGGTGATCACACAGGTTTTTAGTGAAAATGGTTTGATCTACCTTACCTCGACTGTACCCATGGCTGATCAAAAATTCTGTTAATCTATCATACCAGGCCCGAGGAGCCTGCTTCAAGCCATACAATGCTTTATTTAACTTGAACACATGGTTAGGTTGTACAGACAATTCAAATCCAGGGGGTTGCTCAACATAAACTTCCTCTTTTATAAGGCCATTTAAGAATGCACTTTTAACATCCATCTGATGAAGTTTAATATTTTTAGAGCAAGCAAATGCTAGCAATATCGTAATTGCTTCCATCCTAGCCACCGGGACATATCACTCATCAAAGTCCACCCCAAACTCTTGACTGTAGCCTTTGGCTACCGACCTTGCTTATTTCTAGAGATGACACCATCTTCATTTATTTTATTCCTAAAGACCCACTTGGTTCCTATGACAGACATATTTTCAGGTCTTGGAACAAGATTCCAGACTTTATTTCTTTCAAACTGTCCCAATTCTTCGTTCATGGCATTTACCCAAGATTCATCATTCAAGGCTTCTTCTACTGTTTTGGGTTCAATTTGGGACACTAATGCTATTAAATCTTCATTATTTACAACCTGATGATAGGACCTAGTTCTAGGGGGATCTTTCAAATTACCTATGATATTGTGTGCAGGGTGATCTTTTAGAAATATGAGATTTGTTGAAGACTCACCTTGCTCGGCTGACTCACCCTGAACTAGTTCATCTTGTGCAGCAGGTTCAGGTACCTTTGATTCTACACCCAGTTTGTCTTCCAAAAACTCTCCATCATGTCTTGAATTTCTATCATCATCATCCAAATTAGCAGAGTTGATTATTTCATTAAAAACAACATGAGGAGACTCCTCTACAGTTTGATCATTTATATTGAAAACCCTATTGTTGATTTGTTTTAATTAGATTCCTATCCCGCCCCCTTTAAATACATACATGCATAAACATGGGAATCAAAGACACGGGGGATGAAAGGATGAGAAATACTAACCGTGATCGCCACCAAGGATTAACAACGCCAAAGGATGAAGAAGTGTAAAGAACGGCGCCGTGTACCTTGGAAAGAAAACTTGATCGCGCTTAGCAAACGAGGTGCGGGGAACTTTGTGGATTCAAACCTCCTCTCCCTCCAGCCGACTAGAGGAAGAGGGCCTCACATTGTATTCATGCTCTCCTGCAAAACAAAGCCAAAACAAGGATAAAAAACCATTAGAACATGAAGTGTAGCTTCAATCCCGCAGTGATAAAATAGGAGTAAAAATTGAGGGCAAACTCACCGGGGGGAGGTTTTTAACCCCTGTGGAAGGGTGGAAATAATAGGTGGGTGTGTTGTGCATGTATGAGATTTGAAATCATGAGATTTGATTGAGAGAATAGAGAGAAAACGATGATGCAAAACGTGTAAAAGTGCATGTAGCAGAAAAGTGTAGGAAACTGTGATGATTTGTGATTTTAAGATGAAGAGAACTAAGAATATATATCATGAAATCAAGCCCAGAAGGATGCAATGGAAAGCTAATACTTCCCTCTTCAAGTCAAGGTTGAAGTTGTGAGTTAGAATTGCAGCATGGCTTCGCCCCGAACCAAGAAAGAGCCCCTCCTTTGCGACTGTGAACTGGGCAGTTTTTATAGAGTTTTACAAGAAAGCCCCATCTTCTTATCATGATTCCCGGAGATAGAGTCTAAGATAAATCGAGTTCTTTAGATCAAACTCGAGATAATACTAAGGACAAGAGATAGGAACAAACGAAGATCAATTCGGAGGAGGATTCTAGAAGATATGACTCTTGGAAGGTAGCCCCGTCGCACTAGAAAATAGAGTTTTAGTTGTACCAGGATGCTTAAATCCTGATCTTGCGACCCAGATCCCGAGAGATATAGCCAATGAAAATTTGATTTTTATGAACCAAATTCAAGATAATACAAAGGGCTAGAAGTAGGAAAAAATGGGGATCAATTTGGATAAAAATTGAAGAAGTTATGGGCTCTGCAAGATAGGCTCACCGCGTAATTTTCGGGGCAGAGTCCAGCACGAATTGGACTCTCAGTTGTGTGTAACGGTCTATCGTAGGACCGTCAGAGTTATGTAACAGCCTAGGGTAGGTCCGTCACGCTATGGGGGTCGAACGGGACGATTTTGGACAAGTTTGACTGTGACGGTCTAGTATAGGACCGTCACAGTGCTCTAACTCATCTATACTAGACCGTCACATGTGCTCTGACGCACCTACACTAGACCTTCACACCGATGAAGGAAAATTCTGGGCAGACCGCGCATGACTTTAGAAATTGAAGTGTATCTCTCAAACGGGGTAGAACTAGAGAAAGTGGTGGAAGAAGAAATTGTCGATACCGGAAAGAGGAACAACTTTTATGAAGAAAGTAAGTTGAGAAAATGATCAGAAGAGGGAGAAAATGGGGCTAGAATAGAGAAAAAATTTTTGAGACATAGGTGAACAGCACAGCACGCCGGAAAAATGCAAATAGCTCACAAACGGGGCAGAACCGGCCAACGATGTAGAAGAAGAAATTGTAGATCGTTGAAAGATGAACAACTTTGGTAAAGACAACGTTTTGAAAAGATGAACAGAAAGAGATGAAAAAGGACCACTTTCAGGACTGCGCAGTGAGAGAGAGCCGATTACTTGAGGGAAGCCGGCCTAAATGGGCCGAAAGTTGACTTGGAAGCCGGAATTTGATAAGATAAGCTTCAGGGCTCTAGAAAATCATGATCTCCAAGACCTAAAGAATATGGAATGGTAAAAATGGACTCAAAATCCATCTAATGAAGCTCCAAAACAATGGCTAATTCGGGACATCAAAAATGATGAATAAGAGAAATGACCCAACTTGTGGGCTAAAACGGGTGTCAACAGATGCCCCTCCTTGATGTCTGCTTTGCAAGAGAACGAGCGAAAGTGACGCGGAGGTGAAATGGAAAGGAGATGGAGCAAAAGCGATAGTGACATGAAATGGAGATGAAGCGGAGATGAAGCGGAGAGAACTGATAAGCGGGCATCAAGGCAAAACGACACCCGTCACAACCAACAAGCGATAGGAATTCTCCCGAAAATGCCGAACTAACCACCTGAAATGGATGACAAGGATGAGACATGTCTGGAGAACTAACTAAGGGAGGAAACACGACCAACCTCATCGGGGACACAATCCACGGACAATGAGTGGGTCGGCAGGAACACAGCATAAGAGCTGGAAAAGGAGAGATAAGACTGAGATAAAATCCAGACAAGAATCACGCTGGCCAACCAAACCAAGCGGCAAGATTAGAGAAATCGTTTGAATTCAGAGTGGAATGAAGAATCTCTTATCTAAGAGAGCTTAAGTGTAATCAACCATTGCTGAGGAGAAATCGTTGAATGGATCACAAGACGTGAATGCTCAAAATGACATGATATATGCTGGGCTAAAATAAAGAAATCATTAAAATGAATGCAAAGAAAGATAAAATAGAAAGTACTCAAGGATAATATTGTTAGACTGAGTCAAGACGGGGTCAAGAGTCTTCTTGCAACCACGGCGTGCGAGACAGAGTCTATCGTCCCTCACACGACTCAACCGAGCGGCCTATCTAACAATTAACCGTATGCTCCTAGATCATCATCATTTTTGTTAAAGGGGAACATCAGATCCCAGAACACACAGGCAACCAGCCGGTCCTTGAGAGGTTATAATAACGTAGATACCATATAGTAATGCAACAATGAACAGGGATAGAGAGCCATACCTGACTTACCTGCCAAGCGAAACGGCATCTTTTTTGGATTTTCTAGATTTTTTTTGATTTTTATGGATTTTCAAATAAGACATCCATACGACATGACATGATGTGAATATGAACGAATATGAACGAGCATGACATGAATATAACATAATAAGAGAAATATGAACGAACATGACACAACATAACATAATGAAGATGGATGAAACATAACAAACAAATAAATGGCAAGCATGCTTGCGAGTAAAGGCACTGTGGGACAAGACAACACGCAAGCGGTGGGATAGCACACGTGGTGGTATAAGGACATGGTGGGACAAAGACACGGTTGGGAAAAGAACATGAGGGATGACCACACGGTTGGGACAACACACGAGATATAGAAGGATGACTAACAACATATGCAAGACAACTAACGACATGCAGTGAGGGCCAAAACAACATGTGTGGGACAACACGGTGGGACATAGACACGGTGAGACAAGGACACGGCGGAACAAAAGATAAACAAATACGCCCTTCAATCAAAACCCAAGATCAGAATGAAGCAGAACCGCCAGGTTCATAATCGTGAGGTAAAGTCCTCTCATATAGATATAATCATTGCAAACAAAAGTTGAGAAGGACATAAGCTTCAGAATAGATCGAGAGATATGGTTGAAGAAGGGAACAGATCAGAAGATGAACAGGAGACAGATAGAATAAAATATGGAGCAAGGAAAGCTTGAGTACCTGCAACCTGCACACTTAGTAAACCGATTACGTATCTGTTCTCAAAATAAAATATAAAAGATAAATATTTTTAGAATTGTCAATTTTCTTAATTTTTTTAGATTTTGAAAATATTTGATTTTTTTGTTTTGTTTGAATAATATTTCATTTTTTTTAGATTTTATTTTTTTATTTTTGATAATATCTCATTTTTTTTAGATTTTTGACAATATCTCATTTTTTTGGATTTTTGAAATAGCAATCCGCAGCACCCAAAGACAGGCTCGAACTACTGGCCAGGGATCGCCGTCCCTCCCCTCTCACTAAAGACTTCCCTTGAGCAGGGCGTGCATGTGAGGGTGGCTTACCACATCCAACTGCCTCTAAAGAACGGTGCCCCTACTAAGGCCATACCCGGGATACAACCCAGCCTAAGAGGGAGAAATAGAAGAAAAATTAGAGACAAGCTTTATGCAGGATGGGAGATATCAAGATTCGACTTCCTTCCAAGGCACCACCCCTCAAAGAGATAGGTCTGTTGCGCCAGGGCTTTGTGTCTTAGATTTTGAGACCCATATTTATCAGGCATGCATGCGACTGGGCTCATGGTGTCCCGCGGGGAACTATACTGCCACTCTTGCCATGCCTTTGATTCATAATTTTCTTTTGATTTTCATATATGATTTTCATTTGACAGCCCTTATTGGCTAGATATAGCATGAAAGCTCACTTTTTTGAGGGGTCAAGACTGCCCCTATTTGAGACCTCTCTCGTATTAGGGAGCACCTAGGTTAGTCATTTTATCCATCAATCTCTTGCCCCTGCACTTGGTCGAGCAGAGAAGAGAAAATGACCTTTGTGCATACCCAAAGTATGGCCAAAGTAGCGACGGTGTGCCTCAGAGAGATCGGCTATGGCTCGCCGTGTAGTGTGTGAAAAATCCATGCTCAAAGGTCACCCTCAACGATCGGGGAAAGAGCTAGACTCCCAGCGCGGAGCTATCACTGGCCTAAGGATGCTGCAGAAGCGAAGTCATTTTAAATGAACTATGTAAATTTCTAAAAGCCACTTAACCATGTTGAGGAATAGCATTATAACCATGTGCAGAAACAATAGAAATAATGGAAATGAAAGCATGTTTCTTTGTTCAAAATAAAGATACCTTTACAAATCTATGGCGTGGAAACCGGCATCCTGAAGTGATCTCGATCATCAAGCTTTAAGAAGCGCGAGTAGCTTTGTATTCCTTGCTTGTCAGGATAAAGGATGAAAGGAGAGCAAAGGGATTGAAAAATTCCTTGACATGGAGGAGCGACAGACACCAAACTAGACGAAATAAGGATAAAAAGGAAGAGGGACGATGGCTAGAAGTCCCTCGTTAAGGCGTCGAGGCCCTGATAACAAGGAACCAAATACAGAAGAAATCAGATTAGCTGAGATCAAGGTGGACTAAAGCCTCGAAAGTAGCAAGAGAAAGGGCGAAGACCCCGAAAGGGTGAAGAGGAGTGAATAGAAAGACAGCGAGAGGATTGCTGTGAAGATGAGAAAGAAGGAGAAGAATAGTCCTACGCGGTCGGAGAAAAGGAATTAGAATCACCGGACAAGGTTGGGGAAGGAGAATTAGAATCACCCGGAAGGGTCAGGGAATAAGAGACATAGACACCCGACAGGGTCGGGGAATAAGAGTGAAAATCACCTGACAGGGTCGGGGAAGGAGAATTAGAGACGGAACCCGGAGATACTTGAGGAGAAGAACTGGGAGATGTCCCGAGATCGGGATGAAAAGACATAGGCCGAGGCCTAGAATTGTGAGAGGAGGGAAAATCTGGAGGATCCGAAGAAAAAGGAGAGGAATGGGGACACACAGACCTACGAAAGGAGGAGAAAATGATGGAGATAGGATCAGATGGAGGAAGGTACACCACCCAAGGGTGGGAACTGAGTAGAAGGAAGGATGAATGAAAAGAAAGGGAAGAAGAGGTGGACCCCTGAATGCACAACTGATGGCTCTTGAACCTGTGCCGTCGCCTCTTCTTAGCTGAAATTGGGTTGAAATGGACCCGCCTGGCGCGGGCTTGAATCCTTAGGCACCTTGCCTTGCAATATCTTCTCAAATAGCGAGCCCATCCAGCAGACGGCCTTGCCCGACTATGGACATATAGCTTCATCGGGGCGGTTGTCCCTAGACACCCGACGCTAACAACATTGGACGGACATTCTTGGATAGATAATTCCTCAAAATGTTGCATATCATGGAACCATGGAGTCTTGTTACTTGGCATAAGTAGCATGAGATTTGGCAGCTCCACTCGGCAATCAGACTTGAAGCATAACTCCCTTGCTAGAAGAGACAGGTGAAGCTGAGGGAGAGTAATACACGGTGTTGACATGGCCGGCTTGCTAATAAACCAAGGAAGATTGCATAACAAGTGCAGAATATCCCCGGAAAGTGTAGAAGATACGGCCAATTGCCCCTTGAACATAGAATCCATAATCTGCTTGGCGGCCGTATGCGTTAGCACAACACGGGTAGAGAACCCTTCTTGGCCTGTCATCTGAATGGCAATAGAGAGAGGAGAAATAATAGCATCAACGGTGAATTCTCCGGCGAGCAAAGAGATTGCCACCGGCCTTGCTCGAGAAGAAACTAGCATCAACTCAAGGGAACTCTTCTTGTCAACCGTCTTCACTAGGAGTGTAGGCTCAACATCCCCAAAATAACCAGGGACCAGGATGCGGATCGGCATTCGGAAAATAAAATCGTGAATCCTGAAATGCATGGCCGGCACTGAATCAACTTGACTTGGCTTATTGTCTCCTTGGGGATTAGACCCAAGGGGCACCATGGGTAATGCACACCCGCTCCGTGGGGTGGAAATAGGTGGAGGAAAAGTAGAGGTAGAAGGTTTGGATGGCATAGAGGCTTTAATAGGGATGGCTGTGTTTAGGTGGAGGCAGAGGGGTTGAGGCGATGGCAAGTCCTGGTGTAAGTGAAGGTAAAGGCGAAGGCGGAGGTAAAGGAGTGGCTTGCTCAGGCTCAGGCAAAGATGATGGTGGAGGTAGTGGAGTAGGGGTCTTTGGTAGAGGAGGCGGTGAAGGCAGTGGTGATGGGCTAAGCAATGGGGGTGGTGATGGGGATGGCGATGCGGGTAATGGACATGGAGGTGGAGAGGGTGAAGAGGGAGGTCATGGTGCCCATCGTCGACGTGTTGACACAATGCGTCGAGCGGCGTTAGGGATAGAAGTAGTGGAAGTGGCGGTGGGAGAAGAAGGGGAGGCACTAGCCTGAGTAGAGGCTTGGGTTTGTGGCGGCGATGGAGCCAGGGTAGGAGATGGCAAAGGTAACAGGGTAGGCAAGGTAGTAGGTAATGGAGCGAGTGCAATGCTAGACGAAGAATCACAGGGGTGCCCCTGGTCTTGAAGTAACGGAGACAGCTGCTTGGGCGGTGCTTCTTGTTGCTGCTGCTTGCCGCGGAGATCTAAAACAACTTTACGCATGGCGGCCCAATCAATCCTTTTATTATCTTCCAGGTCATAAACATACTCTCGGAACTCGGGACAATCCTCAACCAAATGCCCCTGCTGGCGGTGAAAATCATAATATTGAAGCATATTCCCGACCGCGGGTCGGCAAGGCACAACCGGAGAGAGCGGCAATGCGTGAGTGGCCATCAAAGCCCTAAAAATGTCGGTAAAGCACTCCGGCAATGGAGGACAAGGAGCTCGCTTCGGGCAAGGTGGATGCCGAGGGGTATGAGGTGGTGGAGAAGGTTGTGGAGAGGGAAGCGGAGGTTGCATAGGTAATGGTGTGTGGCTGGCAGAGGTGGGATTTGGTGAAGGCATATGTGGAATGGAGTGGGGAGGTATGTAGACGGCATCCACTTGCTCGGGATGTGGTGTGACCTTGACCGGGGGTGGAGACGGAGACGGGTATGCGGACACATGAGGCTGACTCATGGAAGGTTGATATGCGGAGGCGTATAGGTATGTAGAGGCGGGGGGTTGGCTCGTGGAGGGATATGTGGTGGAAGGCTGACTCATGGCGGGCTGACTCATGGGAGGGTAGAGTTGGCACGTGGAGGGTGAAGGTTGATATGTGGAGGTGGATGGTGGAGACTCGGAGTCAAGGGAATCTTGGATTTGTTGGCGAATGAAGCGGGCTCGGCTGTAAAGTTGTTGCCAGGAGGTGATGTCGTTGAGGGCTAAGATAAGCCGATACTCGGGCGCGGCATTGGATATCAGCATCTTGATTTGCTCTCCCTCCGGAATGTGTCCCGGGACTTGCGCGACCAAGCGACGCCAGTGGTCAGCAAAGGTGCAGAACTCCTCGTCGGGCTTCATCATCTCATGAGCTTGATCCGTCATAGAATACTTGGGCCCAACTTGGTCTTGATAATGTTGAATAAACTTTTCTTGAACGGCATGAAAACTCACAACTTGCTCTTGCGGAAGAGAGAAGAACCAATCCCGAGCCGGGCCTTCCAACGACAGACCAAATAGATAGGCCATCAAGCGTTGGTCACGCCGAAATTGGGCCGACTCATAAACAAACTCCTTCAAGTGCACATACGGGTCACCGACTCCACTATAACGGCGATATGTGGGAATTTGTGATGGAGGTGGGAGCCGAAGATCTTGGAAAGCGAACGGAACACTTAAAGAGGATTTAGGATCGATTCGACGTTGAAGCTCTTCAAGTTGGCGTTGGGTTTGAACAATCATCTCTTGGGTAGGGAGAGATTGAGAAGAATATGGGCCAGCTTGAGTAAGAGGATGTGAATTCGGACCAGTATGATGATAATGGGCCAGATAAGAGGATCCAGGCTGAGAAGAAGAAGGGCCCATTCTGGGAATGGAAGGATATGTGGGCCTGGAAGAAGCATGAGCATAAGGACCCATTGGGATGGCAGCATAAGGAGAAGAAGAATGAGTCCCATTAGAAAAATAAGGCCCATTAGGAGAATGGGGCCCATTAAGATGATGAGGCCCATTAAAGAGAGAAGAAGGCCCATTAAGAGAAGGAGGCCCATGAAGATGAGATGCAATAAGACATTGGGCCTGGGCCGGGTCCATTTGGCGAACAAGGCTTGAAAGATGGGCCATGAGATTAGCCTGTTCCCCGGAGGGATCAGAGGGACCACGGGAAGATGGGCCCGCGTGGGAAGAGGATTCCACGCGAGAATGGGAAGAAGATTGAAAAAAAGAATGATACAAGGGGTTAGAATGATACTCCATGAGGGCAAATGGAGACTTAATACAAGGATACCAAGGAGAATACAAATGGGGAAGCAAGGGCTTAATGGGCTTGAGGACAAGAAGGGACTGACCCACTAATGCAAAGATGAATGGACAACAGAAGAAGGGACAATGGACTAGATAATAGTCATACAAAATGGGGTAACCTAAGTGGGCCTAACAATGATGAAACATGTGGATGCAACACAAAACACCACTAATGGGCTTGGACAAGCCCAAACAACACAAACAATGCAATGTGAGAATTTTCACCCAAATCAAACAAGTTGATATGATGGGAAATATTTTAGAAGTTTTAATGGACCTTTTAATGATTTTAAATTAAGAATAATTCCCTCAAGATAGGAATCCTATGGGAATAAGGTCCAAACTTTGGGTTGACTAAGGTTAAGTCCCTCACACTTATGCAAAATGCAAGCCTAAGAGGTGGAAAGGTACAACCGGCCCGGTGTCCGTGTGGGAATCCACGGCTCACGGGGACTTATAGAGGTCCCGGATAAGATCACCTAGTCGACTCCAAGGAATATGGAGGCGAGAGGATCACTTACCAAGGTAGGAAATGCAACTATGATATGCAATGTGTGGCCCTATGTGCACCGGAGTGCATGCAAATTCTAGCTTAAAACTAAAAAATCAAGACTAGATTAAACTATGCAAACTTGATCCAACTAAGACAAACAATATATGGATGGAAAGACAATACAAAGGTCTGCACAACGGACCCAAGAATAGATCAATCTGACCCCGGGAGGTCAATCAAATCACTGAGCAAAGTTGTCCCCGTGAACCTGTGCGCAGACCACATGCAGATTTTATGCACAAAATGGTAAAATGGTGACAAATTTTAACTAAGCAAATGAGACCCAAATGATGCAAATAAGCTATGGATGGAATGACAATACAAAGGACTATCCAATGGAATAAAAATCAGTGCAATCAGACACTGGAAAGGCAGTCAAATCATTGAGTAAAGATGTACCTGTGAACCTGTCCCTGAGCCTGCCTGTAGAACTTATGCACAAAACTCAAAAAGTTGGACAATATTAGAATATGCAAATGGTAACCAAATGATGCAAATGATATATGGATGGAAAGAAAATATAAAGGGCTATCCAATGGAAGAAAAATCAGCGCAATCGAACATCGAGATCAAAAGTTATGTCCCGACGAACATGGCCCTGTGAGCATGCGCGTAGGACTGCCAGAATCTGTAACGGTCTACCAAAGGACCGTTACATTCATGTGGCGGTCTACTATAGGACAGTCACACTACCTGAGCCCTTAAAACACCCCAATCAATGGAAGAATGGATAAAATATCACCTAAACATGCACATGCACAAACCCAACTTACAAAAGAGCATTAAAACAAACGTGATGGGCATTGGTGTCCCACCGTGATCGCCAAAAAACTGTTGATTTTTTTAATTAGATTCCTATCCCGCCCCCTTTAAATACATACATGCATAAACATGTGAATCAAAGACAAGGGGGATGCAAGGATGAGAAATACTAACCGTGATCGCCACCAAGGATTAACAACGCCAAAGGATGAAGAAGTGTAAAGAACGGCGCCGTGTAACTTGGAAAGAAAACTTGATCGTGCTTAACAAACGAGGTGCGGGGAACTTTGTGGATTCAAACCTCCTCTCCCTCCAGCCGGCTAGAGGAAGAGGGCCTCACGTTGTATTCATGCTCTCCTGCAAAACAAAGCCAAAACAAGGACAAAAAACCCATTAGAACATGAAGTGTAGCATCAATCCCGTAGTGATAAAATAGGGGTAAAAATTGAGGGCAAACTCACCGGGGGGAAGTTTTTAACCCCTATGAAAGGGTGGAAATAATAGGTGGGTGTGTTGTGCATGCATGAGATTTGAAATCACGAGATTTGATTGAGAGAATAGAGAGAAAACGATGATGTAAAACGTGCAAAAGTGCATGTAGAAGAAAAGTGCAGGAAACTGTGATGATTTATGATTTTAAGAGGAAGAGAACTAAGAATATAGATCATGAAATCAAGTCCAGAAGGATGCAATGGAAAGCTAATACTTCCCTCTTCAAGTCAAGGTCGAACTTATGAGTTGGAATTGCAGCATGGCTTCGCCCCGAACCAAGAAAGAGCCCCCTCTTTGCGACCGTGAACTGGGCAGTTTTTATAGAGTTTTACAAGAAAGCTCCATCTTCTTATCACGATTCCCGGAGATAGACTCTAAGATAAATCGTGTTCTTTAGATCAAACTCGAGATAATACTAAGGACAAGAGATAGGAATAAACGGAGATCAATTCGGAGGAGGATTCTAAAAGATATGACTCTTGGAAGGTAGCCCCGTCGCACTAGAAAATAGAGTTTTAGTTGTACCAGGATGCTTAAATCCTGATCTTGCGACCCAGATCCTGAGAGATATAGCCAATGAAAATTTGATTTCTATGAACCAAATTCAAGATAATACAAAGGACTAAAAGTAGGAAAAATGGGGATCAATTTGGATAAGAATTGAAGAAGTTATGGGATCTGTAAGATAGGCTCGCCGTGCAATTTTCGGGGCAGAGTCCAGCACGAATTGGACTCTTAGTTGTGTGTAACGGTCTATCGTAGCACCATCAGAGTTATGTAACGGCCTAGGGTAGGTTCGTCACGCTCTGGGGGTCGAACGGGATGATTTCAGGTAAGTTTGACTGTGACGGTCTAGTATAGGACCGTCACAGTGCTCTGACGCATCTATACTAGACCGTCACACTCTGACGCACCTACACTAGACCTTCACACCGATGAAGGAAAATTCTGGGCAGACCGCGCGTGACTTTGGAAATTGAAGCGTATCTCTCAAACGGGGTAGAACTAGCGAAAGTGGTAGAAGAAGAAATTGTAGATAACGAAGAGAGGAACAACTTTTATGAAGAAAGTAAATTGATAAAATAATCAAAAGAGGAAGAAAATAGGGCTAGAACAGAGAGGAAAATTTTGAGACATAGGTGAACAGCACAACACGCCGGAAAAATGTGAATAGCTCACAAACGGGGTAGAACCGGCCAACGGCGTAGAAGAAGAAAGTGTAGATCGTTGAAAGGTAAACAACTTTGGTGAGGATAACTTTTTGAAAAGAGGAACAGAAAGAGATGAAAAAGGACCACTTTCAGGACTGCGCAGTGAGAGAGAGCCGATTACTTGAGGGAAGCCGGCCTAAATGGCCGAAAGTTGACTTGGAAGCCAGAATTTAATAAGATAAGCTTCAGGGCTCTAGGAAATCATGATCTCCAAGACTTAAAGGATATGGAATGGTAAAAATGGACTCAAAATCCATCCAAGGAAGCTTCAAAATAATGGCTAATTCGGGACATCAAAAATGATGAATAAGATAAATGACGCAACTTGTGGGCTAAAACGGGTGTCAACACATGTCTACCTTAGATGTTTCGAAAAATCCTAGAAAAATTCCAGGGCTACTTTTGGCTTCAAACTTATCAAGGTCCTTTTTATTGTTATTGTGAATGAAGCATTTAGAACCTAAAATCCTAAAGTAAGCCACATTTGGCTTCTTACATTTTAAAAGCTCATAGGGGGTTTTCTTATGGATGGGTCTTACCATGGCCCTGTTGATTGTGTAACATGCAGTGTTGGCCACCTCTGCCCAAAACCTTCTTGGTAGCTGACTCTCAATGAGCATTGTTCTGGCCATTTAAACAATGGTCCGGTTTCTTCTTTCCACTATGCCATTCTGCTCTGGAGTCCTAGGAGAAGAAAACCTGTGAGTCAGTCCTTCACTGTCACAAAGGTCAGAAAACATAGAATTCTCAAACTCCCCTCCATGATCAGATTGGATTATGCATATTTTATGCTTACCCTCTTGCTTTATTTTATTAAAGAACAGCTTGAATTTATAAAATGCATCATTTTTATGGGCAAGAAAGAATATCCATGCAAAACGGGTAAAGTCATCCACAATTACAAACCAAAATCTTTTACCATTGAAGCTCTGTGATCGAGAGGGTCCAAAAAGATCTATGCGCAAAAACTCCGAAGGCCTAGAGGATAGGGGTTTTGTCCTAAGTTTAAATGATGTTCTTGTCTGCTTACCCAATGCACATGCATCACACATTTTTGAATTCTCTGTGAATTTTATTTTAGGTAAGCCTCTGACTATGTCATGCTTAACCAATTTATTTAGAGTGCTATAACTAGCATGTCCTAGTCTCCTATGCCAATTAAAAGCATTATTCTCTAAACTAGCAGACAAGCACAAATTAGATGCAGATGCATCATTCAAGTCTACTATGTAGACATTATTCACTCTATGTCCTACAAATTTCACTTGGTCAGAATTTGCTTCAAAAATTTTGCAGACATGATTATCAAAAATGACTTGGTGACCTTTGTCACACATCTGACTGATGCTCAGTAAATTATGTTCAAGACCTTCAACCAATAGAACCTTTTCAACAATGTTGGAAGGAAACTTACCAATGGTTCCTAAACCGATTATTCTACCTTTATTTTTCCCTCCAAGTTTGACAAGTCCTCCTACCTTCAGCTGTAGCTCACTGAATTTACTATGGTCTGCTGTCATGTGTCTGGAACAGCCACTGTCTAAATACCACCTACTGTTCAGGGTTGCCAGACTAACTTGAAATCAAATTAAGCAGAAAAGTTTGGAACCCAAGGAGGATTGGGTCTAAAGACATTATTCAAATCCTTCAGCAAAGTTTTTAGGATCCAAAACTGTTTAAAAGCATTTTTATGATTCTGTTTCTTGTATACTGAACTGACAGTTTTGGTGACATCATTCACAAAATTTTGTCCACTTTGCACTTTATTAGAAGAAAATTTGTTCCAGTTGGTTGACTGATTATTTCTTGGGAATTTAATGAATTCATTCTATCTTGAAGAAACATGATTATTAAAAGATCTTTGGGAATTTGCCCAGTGTGTTCTATTTTGATTCATGTTTTTGTTAGTTGATGGTTTTTTGTCTTGGGTGACCTTCCTCGACCTGTTAGGTGTGTTGCGTCGAGGCATCACATCCTGAATGCCAGCTTTGGCTCTATTTGAGCTAGAGTGCCTCGACACAGCAAAGGGACTAGGTCGATGCAGGGTAGCTTTGCCAGTAGAATTTTTCTGAGTTTTGATAGGTTGTCCAGTAAAGTTTGTTGAAGTAGCTTTTACAAACTTCATCATGTTTGGTTGCTGGACATTCTGATTGCTATTAGAACTAGATGGGGTGTCCAATTTTTCTTTCCCTTTGCCTGGGCAGAATGTAGTAGTTTTGAACTCAAAAGGCTTTTTATTCGTTGGGTTATAACCTAGACCCTCTTTGTTGAATTTAATTCTTACACCTAGCATGGTATCTAGGTTGGTCTTCCCTTGCACAAATTTCTCCAACATTTGCTGTTTATAATCTAAGTCTTTTTGAAGTTTTTCACATTGTTTCAAGATTTCAGAATTAGCATTCTTAACAACTTCATATTTTTCTTTCATTGACTCCTTTTCTTTCTAAATTCCTTGAAACTAAATCTTGAATTCATCCAGATTGTTCTTGGCTTCTTCTTTTTCTATTCTTAAATTTTCATCCTCAGTTCTTAGTGATTTCAGTTCCTCAATCTGCTTCTTAAAGTCTTCAATCTCTTTTTCCATAGAAATCTTATCATTCAGAACATTGTTCAGTTTTCTCTTCATAACCTTGTAATCTTTGGTTTGACAGTTAAGTTTATCTAGTATGTCAGCGCAAGCATCCTCCCATTCATCAATTGAATAATTCTCAAACGGGTTGCTTACCTCATTATCGCTATCAGCCATAAGACGTAGCCCTGGATCTTCTTCCTCTGAAGATCCGCTCTCAGGGCCTTCTTCTTCATCGCTCCATGTGCAGACCATGGCCTGAGGCTTTTTCTTCTGCACTTTGATATTTTTCTTCATGAGCTCTGGACATTCACCTTTCATATGTCCTGGCTTTTTACAGTGAAAACATGTAATCTTATCAGAACTTCTATTCTTGTCAGATTTAAAGTTGGAATTCTTACCAACCTGTTGCGGCCTTCTCCTCCTAAAGGTTTTACCTTTGGTCCTCAAGCATTTCTAGAATTACCGGGTTAGCATAGCCTGTTGTTCATCATCGAGGTCTGAAAAATTTTCATATTCGTCACTACTCTCACCACTACTTCGAGATACCTTAAGAGCTATGGTTTTCCATTTCTTATTTTCTTCTGTGTTCCTCTTAAGGTTGATCTCATAAGCCATCGAGGATCTTATCAGCTCTGTGACAGTCATGGTGGATAAGTCCCTAAATTCTTCTAATACAATGGCTTTTGTGTGCCACACCGGGGTTAGGGACCTTAGGATCTTTCTAACCAAATCACTCTCCTGAATTTGTTTACCCAGAGCCTTCAGACTATTGGTAACCTATGAGAGCCTAGCATACATCTCTGATATGGTTTCATCGGGCTTCATTTTAAATAATTCATAATCAGAGGTTAGCATATTTACCTTGGTGGCTCGCACCTGTGATGTTCCTTCATAGATCAATTGAAGTTCATCCCACATTTTCTTGGCTGTCTTGCATGTAGAAATCCTAGAATACTCCTCTGGGCGCACATCACACTGCATGATGCTCATAGCTGTCCAATTTACAGTTGACACAGGGATCTGCTCCCTGGTCCAAGTATTTTCATCTTCAGGTAGTTCAAATGGTCCGGTGGTAATTACCCTCCACAGCTCATGACTCTGCGCTCGCAAAAATACTTCCATCATGTTCTTCCAATATAAGTAATTAGTGCCATCGAAGAACGAAGGTCTGTTTATAGAATGCCCTTCAGCTATGAAGCTGCGAGCATTGCTAGTTCCAGGTCTTCCCTGGTCATTAGACCACATGATGGGAAACCTGCTCTGATACCAATTGATATACGAGAAAGACATATA
Source organism: Amorphophallus konjac (assembly GCA_022559845.1). Lineage (NCBI taxonomy): Eukaryota > Viridiplantae > Streptophyta > Magnoliopsida > Alismatales > Araceae > Amorphophallus > Amorphophallus konjac. Next base: position 356,975,659 of record CM040118.1, read on the forward strand.
TAAAAGGGGGGGGATGAATATGTCTGTCTCTAAATTCAAGTAACCATAGACCAGAAGCCAATCAAAAACAAATTAGCAACAACAACACTAATCAGATCATACACACAGGGTGGACCACCAATTAAATAGTTAGAGTGCACAATTAAAGCAGTGAAATAATCTCGATGACAGGAGAGATAGCAGGAGTAGTCCACTCTCAGCACCTGAATGTGCTTGCACCTATTGTCACTAGTACTTGGCGGAAGTTTGATCGAGAGATCTCCTTACGCAAGGGGTAGCCTTCCAGATAGGCGTAACCTATCCTTCCAACTATGCCTTTTGATATACCAGTTAATCGTTGCAGCACACTCTGAATGCCAAGCTAACCGATCAGCGTAATGAACTATGGGCCTCTTTGTTATTAGGATAGGTGAAATCGGGGTGGCAAATTTGCCGATTTCCCCCCGGTTTCGCCTGTCCCATCATTTTTCCACTTTGATAGCACCGGGGTTAAGAGAGTAGAATAGGTAAAATATGAAAGAAACTATGGGTTTTCTTGGGTTTTCCTATTCTACCTCCAACGGTCGAATACACTGTCCGAGGGTGGCTTATTCTTCCTAAAACCCATTCTAATAACAAAGAGGCCCTATATGAATTCAGAAAGAAAAATTAAATGTGCAAACCATCAGACAGAGCACAAACAATTTTTATGGTGGTTCGTCCAGACCCATGGTCTGCCTACGTCCACTCCTCCACTCGAACTGAGTGAGGTTCTCTGCTTAAACAAGCAACATCCACAACAGACTTAGTCTGTGACAACGGCTGCAATACAGATTTTCCCAAGGAACAGATTCCTTGCTTCTCCTGCAACCCAGGAGGAAACCTGGAGGTTCAACCTCCCTTCCTCTTTACCCAAGAGGGAACCCGGTGAATAGCTCTCAGCAATTCACCCAACCAGAGGTCACAAACCTCTCTTCCTCTGAACCTACAGTGGAGACACCGAAGACACTCTCCCTTCCTCTGATGTTACTAAGAGGGAATCATAGAAGCGAAATCACAATGCTGAACAAAAGAAGAAAATAGAAAAACAAAAACTAAAATGGAACACTTCGATCGAAATGAAGAAGAAAGCAATGTAGCTTTAGATCGACGCAGATTCTCGATATAATTGGCCGACTTGACGAGATTCTCTCCCTCTCTCAGTGGAATTTTCTTCTTTCTTTTCTCTCAGAATGGACTCTCGGATATGGTCTTCTTTCTGCAAATTTCTAGCTTACTTCCTGAACGAAAGAGCTCAAATATATAGGACATAGTATCGTCCTTCTCTCTGTAATCCCGATCAGCAACTAGAAAATGATTCGTCCACATGGATAAAGAATATTCTGATTGTCATCAGAATTTCCAGAGTGCAGCCACGTGTGATGAGAGTTTTCGCCCCAAGTCTCTCACTGTATGGTCATCACATGTTCCTTCATTGAGTGAGCACGTGCCAAGAGCAGATTCCTCCTTGCTGTTTAGATTTTCCTTAATTGCCCTTCATTGATGCTTCAGATATCATATTTAACCTTTAACTGGTTGAGTGACACTTTAATCACTCTAAAACTATCATAAGACAAGCCTTTCCAGACTGATTCTGGAAAGCATATGACGTGATTCGTGGCACATGTCTGACAGGTCGAGACATGGAGTATAGACATTTTGTGTTGATAGCTGAGATGTCGGAGCAGTGGCTTTCAGTTTTGACCTTCCTTGACTGGTGCTTCGGTGCATCGTCCTGATGCATTGGCGTGGTTTGCTTTTGAAGATTCATACCTTGTCTTGATGCGTCGGTGCATCGCCTCAGATGCGTCGAGGTAGAATTCTTTCTTAATGGATGTGAACTGATGCATCAAGGCAGTAAGACAGCTACGTTGAGGCATGGCTTTAGATTTTATTGAGTGTCTCTCGCTACGTCGATGCATCCTCTCAGATGCGTCGATGCAGAAATATGGTCAGCTCTGTAAACTCTCTTCCGAATGGTGACTGCGTCGAGGCATCTGCTAGATGCGTCAATGCATCTCTTATATACTTGCTCTGCTGGTTTGACTGCATCGAGGTATCTTATTTGATACGTCGATGCATCACTCTGAATCTCTTCAACATATCAAATAATCCATGCTTCTTAAAGTTCTTTTCTTGGATTGTTCTGACTCAGATTTTCTGCAAGAATAAAGTTGGTGTCAGTGCCAAGAAAACATGTTATATTGTCATCATCAAAGCATAGAATTCAACACTGTGGAGCAAGAATCAGGGTTGGATTTCAATATTAATACTTTCCTGAATGACACTGATACTCCTGAAAATAATCAGCAACCATCGCAAAGGGAACCTCCAAATGTTGAGACAATCGGGGCCACACCGTCTATGTCCACGGCCATTCCTTCATCTAGTAATATAAATAGGAAGAGGAAGCAGACTTCCCAGGGTAATGAGGATTCAAATGACAAGTTGGTAGACTTGGGTAATGAAAGGTTGACCTTGGCAAGAGAGATGCTCCAACTACAGAAAAAAAAACTATACCACCAATGGATGAGGCAATTAATATGCTCATCAAGTTGCCTGGACTTCCTTAGCAGGATATCTATAGAGCTATTGAGCTTATCAGGTCTACCGAGGATCGTTCCATCTTCATGTCTCTTCCAGAAAACTTGAAATTGGGATGGATATTTACCAGCCTGGGATACTATTGAAATCATCATTGATATCCTTTTCATACTTTCAATTACATGTGCAATTTTGTTTATTCACAGTTACTTATTTAACGAAATTAGCTTTAGCTTTTATGATGCTTCATTTCCATGAATTACTTCTTCATATGCTATTGCACACTTATAATTGGAGAGGGGGATTCCTGCAGTCCACTTAAAGAGCAGACCCAACAAGGCCCAACAAGGCCCAACGAGACAAGCTCGTCCAAGTGACAGCCCACAGGGCCCACTCGGAAAAGCCCAATAAAACAATGCTCGAGGAAACAACTCTCCTAGGCGGCCCTAAGGCTCGGAGAGCCCGAGCCTCGGTCAGGTCACAGGAAGACCCGCGCACGAGCTATCCCTCCGCACGAAGGGGGGAAGCGCTAGCCGGTCTGTCCGACCCATCTTCTCACCGAGCTAGGCCTATCGCCCGATAGGGCCGGCCCCCCTAAGCTCGGTACGACCGATAAAATGTTCATCACTGCAACCGTTAGAGTCCACAGCGGGCCGGACGCTAAGAAGTCCAGGAGCTCTGGCTTCCCCGCGAGGATAACGCCCCCACGATGAGGCCATAAAAGCCCACGATGAGGACATAACCTCCACCGGAGACCTCTCAGCTTGCAGGACTCCAGAGGGCGGTGCACTATTTAAACCTGGGATACCCTCCGGCAAAAGGTAAGTCCAAAAGGGCATTGATCCACCCCCAATTCCTGAGCAAGGATCACTTCACCCCATTGGTGGAGAGGGATCTCGCGCCTTCACCTTCTCCTCCCTATTGCTGCTCCCACTATTGCTCTACTGACTTGAGCGTCGGAGGGTTTTGCCCCAGGGAATCCCCCTGGGCCCTCTGACCCATTTCCCTGTCTTGCAGTTCATTAACTTGGTGATTACCAGCCCGCTTAGGAACCAGCACGAGATTTCGCCTCTTCATCTGGCGCCGTCTGTGGGAAACGCACGAAGAGCCAACATGGTGAGAAGGAGCTCAGGGAGGAGGTCCATCGGTGAAAAGGGTAAGGCCATGGTAGCAGCAGGGGATGGCCCTTCCAGGCCCTCACAGAACCCTCCCTCCAACGCCAGCATCCCCGCCGACGGACCACCACCACCACCACCCCCCCCCCCCCCCCCGCGGCGGCGGGGCTACCTCCCTACGGTGGCGCCGAAGCCTTCCAGGCCCTCAACGCCAAACTGGATGTCCTCGTGGAACTCATGAAGACCCAGGCGGCCAGGGATGCAAGGTCCCATGCCCCTTCAGGGAGCCCCCCCCGCAGGAGTTTGTCCCAGCACACAGCTGGGGGCCGCTTCACACTTCGCGACCAGCAGCTCATCCGCAACAACGTTGGAGGACCCTCGCAAGCTCCGCCTCCGGAGCAAGAGGCCTCCTCCGCGCCGAGGAAAGGAAGGCGGGGGACGCAACAGCCAGACCCGGAAGCCGACGTTCCCGGGGACCGCCAGGACGCTCCCCCCAGCCTCGCGGCACGACAGCAACTGGAGTTATCCCTCCGACTGTGAGATTTCGAAAGGCGCTTCGCTGAGCAGGAGCGTGCCCTTCGCGCCCTGCAGAAGGCCTCTTCCCCAGAAGACGAGGAGAAATCCCCGTTCTACGAGTACATCTTGAAGGCAGAGGTATCTCCCAGAACCCCCATACCAACCTTCAAGCTTTACGATGGCCAGGGCGACCCGGCCGACCATTATGATAGCTTCGACGCCCTGATGACTCTACACGGAGCGTCGGACCCCGTCAAGTGCCGAGCCTTCGCGACCACTCTGGTCCAGGGCGCTCAAGCGTGGTTCCGGGCCCTCGCCCTCGGATCCATCCGAGACTTCAGGCAATTCGGGCGAGTCTTCAAGGAGAGCTTCACCGGAAGTGCCCCCCCAAGGTCGGTAGCGGGGATCTTGGCCCTCAAACAGGCGCAAGGGGAAAGGCTCTGGGCTTACGTCCACCGATTTAAATCGGAAGCCCTCCGAATCCCCCGCCTGGACGTGGCCTCGGCCACAACCGCACTGACCGGGGGTACCCGGGATGAGAACCTCCACCGTGAACTTGTCCTCCACCCTCCTTCGACCCTTGCCGAGCTAGTGACTCTAGCTCTGCGCCATGCCGAGTGCGAAGAAGTACTCAGCGCCTGCCGAGACACAACCGGCTCGGGTCGGGAGGGGGACAAGAAGCGGGGCCCCGAGCCAAATCCTAGCTCGGGAAAGAAGCGAGACCGAGATGGAGAACATAGGCGGAAGTACGAGCGGTACACCCCGTTAACCGTCCCGGTCTATGAAATCTATGAAGACGTCAAAGACTCGGGACTTCTCCGTCGGCCCGAGCCGATGAGGTCGAAGAACCGCAAGCGAGATAGACATTGTCTATTCCACGGCGATCATGGGCATCACACCGGTGACTGCCACCAGCTCAAAGACAAAATCGAGCGCCTCATCCGCCTGGGGCACCTAGCTCAGTTCACTGCCGAGCGCAGAGAAGATCAAGGCGCCGCAGAGGAGATCGACAACGCCCCCTGAGGGGTCCACATCAACGTCATCTCTGGAGGAATAGCATCAGGAGGCGACAGCAGCCGTGGAAGGAAGCGTCTTGCCGAGCGGGCGAGCTGAGCCCCAGAGCCACCCAAGGCCCCGCCCCAGGTCATAGTCTTCTCCGATCAAGACCTGGAGGGGCTGGGCACCCCGCACGATGATGCCCTCGTAATCTCGGCCACTATAAACCATTGTAATGTAGATCGGATTCTTGTGGACAATGGAAGTGCCCCTGATGTATTGTCTTATGACTATTTCCTCAAAATGGGGGAGGATCCATCCAAACTCCGCCCGATCCGAACGCCCCTCTGTGGGTTCAACGGCCTGGCCACTCTCCCCGAAGGAGCCCTAAGCCTGCCGGTTACCCTCGGCACCCCACCCAAAATCGTTACGGTCATGGTAGACTTCATGGTGATCAAAGGGATGATAGCGTACAACGCCATCTTCGGCCGGGGAATCCTCAGTCGGATCAAGGCAGTACCATCTACCTATCACCAAAAAATGAAGTTCCCCACCAAAAATGGGGTAGGGGAAATCCGAGGTAACCAGGCCACGGCCCGAAGGTGCTATAATATCTCGGTGGAGGCCACGAGGCCGGACGGGAATGATAAGGGCCCCCGGGAAGTCGAGGAAAAATCCGCAGCTACTGAGCCAGGTGGCGAGTTGCTGACAATTTTCCTAAACGACGACCCGACCCTAGGAGTAAGGATCGGGGCCGACCTACCACTCGAGGAACGGTAGCAATATAAGAAATTTCTTTCTGAGTACATCCGAGTCTTCGCTTGGTCCGACGATCAGCTCCCTGGGATACCAGGGGAGACCGTGCTGCACCGACTCAACCTCAACCCCACCATGAAGCCCGTGCGGCAGCGCCAAAGGAAGCACGCACCAGAGAAACAGACGATTATCAAGGCGCAGGTCACCAAGGGGCAAGAGACTGGTCTTTTTAGACCGGTCCTGTACCCGACGTGGCTAGCCAATGTCGTCCTGGTACCAAAGGCTTCCGGCGAGTGGCGGATGTGCGTGGACTTCACCGACTTGAATAAGGTGACCCCTAAGGACTGCTATCCCTTGCCCAGCATCGACCAACTGGTCGACTCGACATCGGGCAACGAGATGCACAGCTTCCTGGATGCCTATTCGGGTTACCATCAAATCAGAATGAATTCTGAAGATGTCGAGAAGACCGCCTTCATCACCGACTACGGCGTGTACTGCTATACCCGGATGCCTTTCTGGTTGAAGAACGCCAGAGCCACATACCAAAGACTGGTCAATCACATGTTCGAGGAGAAGCTAGGTCGGAACGTCGAGGCTTACATTGACGACAAGCTCGTCAAGACCCCCAAGGCCTAGGACCACTTCACCGACCTCGCCGAAACCTTTGGCGTTCTCCTGAAGTACAACATGAAGCTCAATCCTACCAAGTGCGCCTTTGGAGTAAGATCCGGGAAGTTCCTGGGTTTCCTGGTCATTCAGTGTGGGATCGAAGCTAACCCCGACAAGGTCCAGGCCATCCTGGACATGCGCCCGCCCGCCTGCATTAAGGACGTCCAGCGTCTGACAGGGCGTGTCGCCGCTCTCAGCCGTTTCTTGTCCCGTGCAGCCGAACGATGCTTGCCCTTTTTTAAACTGTTGAGGGGGCCCAAGTTGGCATCTGCTATGTTCGCATGGGATGAGGAATGCCAGAAAGCGTTCGCTGAGCTCAAGGAGTTCCTGGCTTCACCCCCGGTGCTCTCCAAGCCCGTGCCGGGCGAAGCCTTGCTACTATATCTCTCGGCGACGTCATCAACGGTCAGCTCGGTCCTAGTCAGAAATGACTCGGGAATCGAAAGACCAGCCTACTACACCAGCAAGGTGCTTAATGAGGCCGAGAGGAGGTACCCCGCAACCGAGAAGCTCGTGCTAGCGCTGGTTACCTCCGCGAAACGCCTCCGACCCTACTTCCAGGGGCACCCCATCACCGTGCTAACCGGCGAGCCGTTGAAGAAGATTTTGGCCCACCCCGAGGCCTCGGGACGACTCGTCAAATGGGCCATTATGCTTGGGGCCTACGACATCTCGTATCGCCCGTGCTCAGCTATAAAAGGTCAAGCGCTCGCTGACTTCATCGCCGAAAGCACCATCCCGACCGAAGAAAGACTACTGACCATGCCCGGGCCAACCTGGGAACTGTACGTCGACGGATCTTCCAACTCAGTCGGTAGTGGTGCTGGGATCCTCCTAAGATCCCCCGAAGGAGTGGAGCTACAGTATGCCTTGAAATTCAACTTTCAGGCATCCAACAACGCTTCCGAGTACGAGGCCCTTATATCGGGAGCGCGCATGGCCCGGCGGTTGGGGGCTGAGCGAGTCAGGATCCACACCGACTCTCAGCTGGTCGCAAGCCAGGTCAACGGCGAGTACGAAGCTCGAGAGGCACCCATGATCAAATACCTCTAGCTGGTCAGGAGCCTGGCCCAACAATTCGAGGGATTCGAGGTAGTCCGAATAGCCCGGGAAGAAAACTCCCGAGCGGACGCCCTCTCTCGATTGGCCTCCTCCCTAGACCCAGAAGGTACCCGATCGGTCCTCCTCGAAGAGCTAGAATGCCCGAGCATTGACTCGGAGCTCCTCGCTGTTGACTCGGCCGTCCCGAGCTACTGGCGCACCCCCTACCTGTCTTGGCTTCGAGACTCCCAAGAGCCCTCCGACCCTCGGGAAGCACGCCGAATGAAGTACCAAGCCCGGTGCTTCGTCGTCCTGGACGACACACTCTACCGAAGGTCTTTCGCCGGCCCTCTCCTGAAGTTCCTCGGCCCTGACGAAGCCAGCCGAGCCATCCAAGAGGTTCATGAAGGCCTGTGCAGAGCGCACTCAGGGGCAAGGTCACTGGCCAGGATCCTGTTACGACAGGGGTACTGGTGGCCCACCTTGCAGCGCGACTGCTCGGCCTATGCTCAACAATGCGACCGATGCCAGCGGTTCGACCACTTGGTCCATCAGCCGGCTATAGAACTTGTCACCCTCGCCGAGCCTTATCCCTTCGCTCGGTGGGGGATCGACATTCTCGGACCATTCCCCAATGGCTCAGTCCCAGAAAAAGTTCATCGTCGTCACCATCGACTACTTCACTAAATGGATCGAGGCCGAAGCCACTGCAAGGATCACCGAGACAGTCATCTGGAAATCGATCATTTGTCGCTTCGGCATCCCCCGAGTGATAGTGAGTGATAACGGTCGGCAATTCGATTCTCGATATTTTCGAGACAGATGCGCCGACCTAAACATCCGCAACCACTTCACTTCGGTCGCCCACCCTCAGGCCAACGGGCTGGTCGAAAATGCCAATAAGACTATCTTGAAAGGCATAAAGACCAGACTCGGCAAAGCCAAGGGTAGTTGGCTCGAGGAATTGCCTAGTGTACTGTGGTCGCACCGAATGACTCCCAGGACGGCAACCGGTGAAAGTCCTTTTCAGTTGGTGTACGGCACTGAGGCCGTCATTCCATTAGAGATCGCCAACCCGTCTCTCCGAGTCATCCGCTACTCGCTCGAGGAAAACAACCAAAAGTTACTCGAGAACCTCGACCTAGCCGATGAACTCCGGGATATTGCCAGCATCCGAGCGACGGAATACCAGCGATGCCTCACTCGATACTACAACGCCAGAGTCCGAAGCAGACACTTCCAACCGGGAGACTTCATCCTCAGAAAAGCCAAAGCCTCTCGACCACTAGAGGCGACGGGCAAGCTGTCCCCTAACTGGGAAGGCCCCTACCGAGTGGTCGAGACGCTCGGGAAAGGTGCGTACAGGTTAGCAACAATGGAAGGGGATCCCATTCCTCGGACATGGAACGCAGCCGCACTACGCAAATTCTATTTTTGAAATTGTACAACAAGAAGGACGAAATAAATCCCTTTTCATTCAAAACTATTGATACATCAGAAAGGCGAAGGCCAGTACATTGCATGACAAAAAGCAAGAAAATCTGTCTAACACCGCTGCAAGGGGTCATCGCTTGGTTGACTCGATCTCGATCTCCTCGCGTCCAGCCACTGACTCTGCCTCGCGTAGAAACTGGCTCGGACAAGAATGGGCCGATCCAGTTGGCTCATATGACCCCTGACAAAGGTGACAGAGGGACTGCAGAGAAAGATAACCACCTCCTAAAGTTGGGGAAGGCTACCTTCCAAGTTGATAGAGGCCAGGGAGAAGGAGTGCCGTGAAGACCCCCTCTTTCCCAACCTACCAACTCCTTGGAAGGGAACAGAGAGCAAGCAGCCTCCGAAGAGTGAAAGAAATGAAGAGCATAAGAGGGAGAAAGAGGCTGCAGACGGAGGAAGGCTTCGGTGAGGAGGGAACTTGATGCGCCTCCCCCCCCATGCAGAGGGGGAGTGGCGGCAGGCATCCCTGATACCCCCATCCGTCCTCCGCCTCGGTGCCCGCCCGGAAACCATGCCAGAACTGAGAAAGGGCAAGAGCCGTGCCCTCGCACGTTGAAGCCCTCCCCAGATCCACGCGGCGACCGTCGGACCCGTCTCAAACCCGCGCAGCGACCGTGGGACCCGTCCGACAAGCTGGGATGGCAAGAGCCCTCTGCTCCCCGTCGTCGGCGGCGTCGCCCTCCGAAGGATCCTCCATGCTCCGAATACAACGGCACAACGCAGAGTGAAGAAGGAGTAAGGAAAGACTATTAGAGAAAATCCCAAGCGGTAAAGAGGAAGGGGCGCCCTTCGATCCTTCTTATAGACCAAGGGAGGCTACGCGCCTTAAATGACTCCCCCCTCAAAAACACGCCAAAGGATTTCTCCCCTGAATGGTCACCTCCAACTCCTCGTTTCCCGCCCTAGCGGGAGTCACGAAGCGGCCTGGCATTCAAAGCGTGAGGGAACAGAAAGACGCCCCATCAGAAGCCTACCAAATCAGCATGCGAAAACCACGCAGGACATATCGGCACTTTTCAACTACTTCAGATACGCCAGCCAAATCACGGCAAGGATGGCGATCAAACAAGTAAGTCATTCATTATCGCATAAAGAGGAAACTCTCTAAAGGAGGAAAGAGAGACAAACAGTAGAAAGGGGCAAAATAAGGCAAAATACATCAGGCCTCGGGCCCACTTTGAAGCTCGGGAGCGGCGGAAGTAGGCGCGTCACCCCCGGCACCCTCGGTGACGGCCGACCCGGGCACTGACCTCGCCTGTGCGAGAACTGTCTCGGTCGCGAGCCCTCCCAAGACGTCCGGAGTTGGTGACCCCACCGGAGGAGACTCCTCTGGATCTTCCCCGCTTGACGCAGAGGAGCTAGAAACGGACTCATCCGAGTCATAGCTCTGGCCCAAAGGGAACTCGATCCCGGATTCTTGATCGAAGGCGTAGTCCACCGCCCGACGATAACCCTACTTAAACCCCTTTCGGGCGCCCCGGCGAAGCGCTACCTCGTAATATGGTAGGGCGGCTCTCTCCAGGTCGGTTGAGTAAGCGTCCGAGCTTCTATACCGCTCGATCACCTCCGCCTCGATCTGTTCCGTCCTTCCAATGAGCTCGACCCGAGCCCGCTCCGCCTCGGCCGCACGCTCCTCTGCTCCCGCCAGGCGTTCCTCTGTCGCGACCATCCCTCGCTCGGCCTTGCTCGACCGCCTCTCCGCCCGGACTCGGTCCGCCTCGGCCACGGAATGAAGGCGCTTCGCTACCTCCGCCCGGTCCAGTAGCTCGGCACGTTCGAGCTCCCAGCGACCGTCCAGCTCGAGGTGACGCAGATGCTCCTCTTCCAAGAGTTTGCCCTTCCTCTCGAGCGACTCCCGGGCCTTAGCCAACTGCTCAGTCAGCGCCTCAGTTTCTAGCCGGCTCGCCCGTGCCAAGTCCCTGATCGCGGAGAACTCCCGTCGGTGCCCCTCATGCTCCTCGCTGAGGCGGGCTAGTTTCCTCTCGCACCCCCCGAGGGCCTAGGTGAGATTCGATCGCTCCGCCTCCGTCCGAGCGTACGTCTCCGCCATCAAGGCTGCCGACCGAGCCATGACTAGGCCGCCCTCCATGAGGACGTCGAGGACGCCGGAGGGGGAGTGGCGCTTGTCTCCCCCCCTCATCTTTGCGGCAACCTCTCGACAAACCCGGTACAGGTCGCCCGAAACGCCGAGCCTTTCCAAAGCCTCCGACATGGAGATCCGCTCCCCACCGGACGCCCCGCCAGAAGGTTCGGTCGGAGCGACGGGGCCGACCGCCCCACGCGCCGCGGTCGGTTGGGGTTGCGACGCCTCCCCGGGCGAACCCCCAACCTCGACCGACGCCACAGGATCGACCACACCAGGAACTTCGGGCACTTGGGGCTGCGACGCCCTCGCAGGAGAACCCCCAACCCTATATGTCTCGGCCCGCGCCTCGCCGCCCGCGACATCGCCGACCTCGATCGGTCTCCCGGTCTCGACGTCGGCTACTTCGACGCCGGCCCCCTCCATCCCCGGGGAGGGGAGAACCGACCCATCTCCGCCCTCTGAGGGGCCCCTGGTCTCTTCGGCCCCCTCTCTCCTGGTAGGTGGGGGAGCTGGCCCGGAAGGGTCGGCCCCACCTTGCCCCCGAGAGGGGAGCGCCACCGAGCCAGAATCACCCCCGGCAGCCGTAGGATGGCCGGCCTTCTTGGCCAGTTTCTTGGCCTTCGTGGCTTCCCATAATTTTCCCTCCAGGGGATCCTTGCGCTTCGCCCCGCTTGGCCGCGAAGATCCCTCGGAGGCCGCCCCCTTGCCCTTATCCCGGGCTTGGGAACGACCTGTGGGATCGACAGGCTCATCGGCCGCCGAGTCATCCCCAAGATCGACGACCTCGGTGACCTCTTCCAAGGGCTCCCGCCGGATGTCTGCAATGAAGAAGAAGGTTCGGTTAGGAAGCGAAAAGGTGACCCTCCGACCCCGCAGGAGAATCCGAAGAATGGTACCTGATGGCTTGAGCTGTGTAAGCAGAGACCGCTCCACGTTCTCCAGCGTCACCAACTCCTCAGTCGACCGGCGATTTGTCAACAAGCGAGCGGCGTACTCTTCCATGTCGGCGGGGAACTCCTCCTGTCGCGGGGGAAGATTCGGATGGAAGTTGGGCATAACCTGGCACCTCCAGGACTCATCCACTGCTTCCGCCTTCACCCAGAAAAATTGCCTCTTCCACCCTTTGTGCGAAGAATCTTTCACCGCCAGTGGAATACAGCTCCGATTCCTGCGCGCCTGAATAAAATAGAAGCCTTTCCCCGCCGACAGATGTGCCTTCAGCTCGAAGAAATAATGAAAAAGATCCTGCGATGGGGGAACCCCCTGCAAGTGGCAGAGTATCCGAAAGGCAGAGAGCAGGAGATACGAGTTGGCCACCAGCTGAACAGGCGCCAACATGAAAAAATTGAGAAGCTTCAAGATGAAAGGCTCAAAGGGGAGGCAGAATCCGCTCTTCCACGCCAGGAGAAAAGTACAAATATGGCTCGTGCGGCTATCCAAGCTCGTCTTGTATGGGGCAGCAGCTACAAAGCTATATCAGAGAGGCAGGCGAAACTGATGCTCCAGTTTCTTCACATCAGCCTCCCCCAACTCGCTGCGATTGGGGACGGGCTCCCGCCTCACCTGCTCGATTTCCGAGCGCAGATCCGCCATCGAGCTGGAAGAAGAACCTTCACTAGAGCCCGAAGACTCCGGGGGAGAAGGAAGCTGCTGGATCGCCTCCGCGGTTATACGCGCCAGCTCCTCAAATGCCGCCGCAAGAGCTTGCTCCCCCGCTGTATCTTCACGGCGCATCAAGGAGCCCCAGAAGCAAAGAAATGGAGGAAAGGCCAAAAACCCTAAAAAGACTGGGAGGAACGAGCAGTGCCCTACGCCTATAAACCCTCGCGGGAGGCGGCGCGCCGTTTCAACCTTAGAGAAAAAGGGGGCCCCTTCATTTCAAATCTGTCAGGATCATTATTACTACAGGCCCAGGCGACCACTACACGTGGCTTCATAACGCCAACAAGATTCCACCCACCCGAGCCACGCTGGTCCAAAGCCTCGAAAAACTACTCAACCGAGCCTCCTTGGCTCGGGAGTAGGAGGGGGACAAGTGGAGAGGGGGATTCCTTCAGCCCACTCAAAGAGCAGACCCAACTAGGCCCAACGAGGCAAGCTCGTCCAAGTGACAGCCCACAGGGCCCACTCGGAAAAGCCCAATAAAACAATGCTCGAGGAAACAACTCTCCTAGGCAGCCCCAAGGCTCGGAGAGCCCGAGCCTCGGTCAGGTCACAGGAAGACCCGCGCACGCACTATCCCTCCGCACAAAAGGGGGAAGCGCTAGTCGGTCTGTCCGACCCATCTTCTCACCGAGCTAGGCCTATCGCTCGATAGGGCCGGCCCCCCTAAGCTCGGTACAACCGATAAAATGTTCATCACTGCAGCCGTTAGAGTCCACAGCAGGCCGGACGCTAAGAAGTCCAGGAGCTCCGGCTTCCCCGCGAGGATAACGCCCCCACGATGAGGCCATAAAAGCCCACGACGAGGACGTAACCTCCACCAGAGACCTCTCAGCTTGCAGGACTCCAGAGGGCGGCGCACTATTTAAACCTGGGATACCCTCCGATGAAAGGTAAGTCCAAAAGGGCATTGATCCACCCCCAATTCCTGAGCAAGGATCACTTCACCCCATTGGTGGAGAGGGATCTCGCGCCTTCACCTTCTCCTCCCTATTGCTGCTCCCACCATTGCTCTACTGACTTGAGCGTCGGAGGGTTTTGCCCCAGGGAATCCCCCTAGGCCCTCTGACCCGTTTCCCTGTCTTGCAGTTCATTAACTTGGTGATTACCAGCCCGCTCAGGAACCAGCACGAGATTTCGCCTCTTCAATAATGTTGCTTATTTTTGTTTTATAGGATTTTTATTTTTCTATCAGCAATGAAGTTTGGAACTACTGACACCGGTCCTTCACTTGACACGCTCATTAAGTTTATGATGGATGAGGAGGAGTATTGGGACGAAGTTGGACATATAGTTTTCATTCAAATGTTGTCCTCCCACATATGTATCCCTAGGACCCCAATGCACATAAATGTTGGTCGAGGTCATAGGTGGGTTAAACAATTAATGGCTGGTCATGTAGGTAGGTCATACTCTAGTTTTCGGATGCACCCGCACTTATTCTTAAGGTTAAGGGATAAATTGATGGAAAGGGGTGTACTTAATGACACTAAAAATATGTCAGCCAGTGAGCAATTAGCTATATTCCTCCTCAAGGTTGGACATGGAGTGGGCAATAGATTACTCAGAGAATGGTTCCAACATTCAGGAGAGACGATAAGTCGGCATTTTAACAATGTACTCATGGCAGTGTTATCCTTGCACCATGACTATATTAAGAAGCCGTCTGTTGAAGATCCAATACATCCAAAAATTTGACATGATCCTAAATTTTATCCCTTCTTCAAGGTGATGTACTTTATGATCATTAGCAAATAGGCAGGCATTGATTAGTTCCTTCGAATGTTTGTTAATTGTTATTAATTATGCTCCTGCTTTGTCATTAGAATGTACTGGGTGCAATTGATGGCACACATATATCTGCAAAGGTTCCGGCTGTTGACCACCCTCGGTATCGAAATCGGAAGGGTGAAACATCCTAGAATGTCATGGGATGTGTCAATTTTGATCTAATGTTTACTTATGTTGTCCCAGGCGAAGGTAGCTGATGCCAACTTGGGCCCTTTCAGCAATTTGAAGAAGGGTAGGCATCGTTCCGCCACTCGGGACAGGAAACGGCAGAGTGCAGCAATTCTTCCCGTCAGGCGTTGAACATCCTTGACATAGGCGGGCAGCCGCATGTCCAGGATGGCTTGGATCTTGTCAGGGTTGGCCTCGATCCCTCGTTGGGTCACCAGGAACCCCAAAAACTTTCTGGATCTAACTCCAAAGGCGCACTTGGCTGGATTAAACTTCATCTTGTACCTCTGGAGGGTGTTGAAGGTCTCGGCCAGGTCGGCGAAATGGTCCTTAGCCTTGGGTGTCTTGACGAGCAAGTCGTCAACATAGGCCTCGATGTTCCGCCCGATCTGGCCTTCGAAGATCTGGTTGACCAACCTATGATTAGTGGCTCTGGCATTCTTTAGCCCAAAGGGCATTCAGGTGTAGCAGCATACGCCGAAGTTGGTGACGAAGGCGGTCTTCTCGGTATCTTAGGGGTTCATCCAGATCTGATGGTACCCGGAGTGAGCGTCCAGAAAACTGAGGAGATCATTACTCGAGGTTGAATCGACCAGTTGGTCGATGCTCGGTAATGGATAGCAGTCCTTCGGAGTAGCTTTATTGAGGTTGGTGAAGTCCACGCACATCTGCAATTTGCCCGAAGCTTTTGGTACTAGGACGATATTGGCGAGCCACGTCAGGTAAAGGACCGGGTGAAATAGCCCAATTTTCTTCCCCTTATTAATATGCTCTTTAATGACCGTCTATTTTTCTGGGGCATCCTTCCTTCTTTGCTGCTGGACTGGTTTCACCGATGGCTCGAGGCTCGTGCACCACCATCTCCTCGGGAATTCTGGGAAGATAATCATCAGACCATGCGAAGACTTGAATATACTCGAAAAGGAAGTATTTATATTGCTGTTGTACAACGGGCGATAGATATGCCCCAATTTTCACCTCGAGGGTTGGGTCATCTTTGAGGAAGATTGACAGCAGCTCCCCATCGGGTTTGCCTGCCGTAGCTTTGTCCTCGATTACCCCGAACTCTTTATTTTTTTCTTCAGGCCCCACGGCTTTGACCGAGATCACATAGCACCTTCTAGCTGTTGCCTAGTTACCTCGGACTTCCCTAGTACCGTATTTGGTGGGAAACTTCCTTTTCTGGTGATAGGTGGAGGGCACTGCCTTTATCTGGCAGATAATACATCGTCCGAAGATGGCATTATAGGCTGACATCCCCTTAATCACCACAAAGTTTGCCATGAATGTGACGGTTTTGGGAGGGGTACCGAGAGTGACAGGCAGGCTTAGGGCTCTGCCGAGAAATGTTGCCTAGCCATTGAACCCATAGAGGGGTGTTCGTATCGAGCGGAGCTTTATAGGTTCTCACCCATCTTTAAGAAACATTCATATGCCAGAACATCAGGGGCGCTACCATTGTCACCAAAGATGGAAGTTACTGGAATTTCCCTGACAAGCCAAACTTCCAGCCTGTGTTTCCTGAGAAGCATCCAGTGATTTCCTTAGAGCTAGAGGGGGTGATCAAAATTCTTCAAGATAATCACCGGTCGACCGCAGAGTTGATGACTTCCGCCATCATCAAGGACTATCCGCGTCGCGCCCTGCCTCCCAAGGGTAAGGATCTTAGGGTTTTGCTTTGCCCGTCTTTTTTCCAAGCCTCTGCTGACGGTTTACTTTTTGGCGGGCAGAGAAGAGGTGCGGTGATGATGGGGAACGACCATCGAAGCAGGAGGTCGCCGAGCAAGTGGAGGCGGTCACCTTTGACGTGCCTCGAACCTTTGATGGTCCTTCCTCTACCCGAGATAAGGGCAAACGGATCGCTGGGGAAGATGACCTGGAGCTGCGGGGATCCAAGCGTAAGGATCCCGGGGAGCGGTTGCTCTTGGCTTCAATGAAGGCCAAGACCGCCGAGAAGAGTAGGCGGAAGAAAAAAAAGTCACCCCCATGGCCGAGAAGTCTCCAGCTGAGGTTGCCCTTCACCTGGGCTCTTCAGTCGCTAAGCCGGAGTTGCTTGCTTCGGTTGAGGGAGCCTCTGCCGAGCCTACAGGAGCGTGCGGGAAGGAGGTCGATTCAGAAATCCCGACCGGGCCTGCTGGGGCGCACGTGGAGAAGGAGGCTGGTTCTCGGGTCTCGACCGAGGCAGGAGTTGTGGCCCCGGGTCCAGGAGCATCCGAGGGAGGTATCCTGGCCTAGACTCTTCCAAGGGGGGATTCTGCCAGGCAGCGGAAGCGATCCCCAACTTGGGATTCCCTGTATGATCATTGTCGAGCTCTAGCCCCCTCGTCCTTCTGGGATGAATTCCGGAATTATTCCTCTCCTCTACTTCTGGAGAGGCTCATGGAGGGGGGATTTTTCATGGCTCAGCTAGGGGCTGAGTTAGCAGATTACTTGAGGTGGTTGGAGAGCGAGGAGAAGGCCCAGGCTTGAGCTCGCGCTGAGTCCGACCGGAGGGTTGGACAGCTAACCTATGAGCTCGGGGCTCTCCAACGGGAGGTGGCCTTATTCCGCTCACGGGACCGGGCGAGCCAAGAGGAATCTCGATCCCTATCTAAGCAATTGTCCCAGGCTCGATATAGGGCCGAGCTTAAAGGCAAGCTCCTGGAAGAGGAGCGTCAAGCCCATGCGGCGAGCTTGGGACGGTGGACGGTTGAGCGAGAGGTGCTCGGGAGTCACGCACGGGAGGTCGAGCAAGCTGAGAGGGTGGCCGAAGTGGCCTGGGTCGAAGCCAAGGTGAAGCTAACCGAGGTCGGAGCGAAGATAGCTGAGCTTGAGGAGATGGTAGCAAGGTCCGGGGCAGAGGCGATCGAGTGATATCTGGGCTCGGAGGAGTACCGCGAGTCCTTGAATAAAATCGCCTTTGCTTGCTACGAACCAGGCTACCGGCGGGGGTTGCGGAAGGGCTTTGCTCAAGGTTTTAGGTAGGCAGTCACTGAGGCCCAGAAGCAGGTCCTTGATGAGCTTGTCTTCATCCCTGGGCAGCGCTTCGACTCAGGCGAAGAATGCTCGACTCCTCCTTCTTTAGCATCGAGCGCCGGGGAAGACAGTGAAGATACCTATGTTTCTGTGGAAGAAGGTTCGCCAACTCCGACAGCCTTGGGAGAGCGCACGGTCGAGACAGTTCCCACACAAGTGGGGTCAGTGCCTGAGCCGGCCATCACCGAGGGATCCGGGGGCGAGCCATCCTCGATTGTAGGGAGGAAACCGAGCGCTACAGGCCTCCCGGCCACTGAGCTTCAAGGAGGGCCGCAGACCCCCCACCCTTCTCCGATTTCCATAGATTAGGAAAAATTTGAATCTGTTTTACTGGCCTTTTCCTTTTTTGTTTTTGAGGGGGGTCATCTAGAAACTTTCCGCGTACTTCTCCTTTTTCAAATATAATGGCAGTAGCGCTCAGATCGCGTTGAAATGCTCCTTACCGTATGGAGAGGGGGATTTCTGTAGCCCATCAAAGAGCAGCCGAACTAGGTCCACCAGGATCAAATGAGGCCCAGCTCATCTAAGTGACAGTCCCACAGGGCCCACTTAGACTAAGAAGCCCAATAAGATCACTCGGGATGAAACCCTTCCTCGGCGGCCCTTAAGTTCGGAAGGTGTGGACGTCGAAAAATGTCGATGATGATCATACGGCATGCACGTCTCGACACTCGAGAGCAAGCCGAAGATGGAAATGCCAAATAAACCTCATGCCTCGCCCGATGAGGATGAGGACTCGCTTGGTGGTCCGCTAGCGGATGAGGGAGCCCCTCGGGCAGAAGATACGGCCACAACTCTACAGCCGGCCGTGCCGAGAGCCGAATCGAAGAAGAGTCGGGAACTCCGACACAGCCTGACGTGCACCGAAAGTCACGCAGAGTCTGGGATCGAGCCCCAAAGGCTGCGAACGGAACATTGTGGAGGTAATACATAGCAACCGGAACCTTCCGGGAATGTCGACATTCACATAAAATGGCCGCGACTTCGAGAAGAATCCGTTTAGTGCTTAAAATGGCACGAAGGGGCCTTAAAACGGCGCGCCCCCCTCTTAAAACGGCGCGCCCCTTTCTTTTGTTTAGCTACACGGCGCGCTTGAGGCCTCCCCCTTTGATGCTTAAAACGGCGCCCCTTTGAATATGGCGCCGTTTTAACCTCTCACTTCTGCTCTCTGAAGCGCTTCTCCGGCGTGCAGTGAAGCCATCCCGTCATCAATACGGTCCCCTGTTTCCTGCGAACAGCACGTCGATGAACTACTTAAAATGGCTAAATGTCTGCTTCGATCCGACGGGCAACCGAGCATATGCCGTGAATGGAAGTTCTCGAGCCCTGCACCGCCGAACGCTCATTCCATCGAGCGGCCGCCCATTCTCCTGCAAATGATGAAGGTAACGTGGCTCGCGGTGGATATGCCAACGGAGGAGGAGGCCATGGCTCTGCCCCCCCTCCCGGTCACACTAGAGCCTCGGCGGAGGTAACGTCGACAGCAGCAACAAGGCCACGACTATAGCCTCGGTAGGGCAACGTCATCAACGTCAGTAGCAGCAGTGGTGGTTGCGGGAAACAAGGAACCAACGGGAGGAAGAAAGATCCAGAGGGCATCCCTCCAAAACAGGGCCTCCGGCCCCTATAAAAGGAGCGCCCAAGCGAAGCTTAAATGGGGTGGGAAGGGTTGGACGACTCTTGGAAGCCTGGAGAGCGTAAGCCTTTTCTTCTGAGAGAAACCCCTTGAAGCCCGAAGCCCCCCTGTGGAGAAGAAGAAAGAAAGAGTGGGAGAGAAAGGGTGAGGAACAGTGAGAGCCAGCCGTGTGAGGGTGGGTCATTGTATTTCTCCTCTTCCATTGTATTCTGCTCGGCGACGTCCAACCCCGATGTAGTTCTTTCTGTTTAAGTGGAAATGAAGCATGGGGCCTTTAACCCCGATCCTTTCTTATCCCTTAAATCTCCCTTCCGCCGTGTTCTTGTGTCAACTTCAGCTTTCACGCGGTCTTCAGCCACGCGATCACGGCAACCCTCGGGTCACCGGAGTTCCTTTGTAGGCTGGCCCTCAGGACCTCCGGCCCCGAACGGGGGAGTCGATATGATCGCAACAACCCATGGGTCACCGGACTCCCTTGTAGGCTAGCCCTCGGGACCTCCGGCCCCAAATGGGGTAATTTTACTGGTGTCGTCGCTTATGCGCACACCGGGATGTTTCGGGGCCGTCGGAGTTCTCTCCATATGGCGCGCCCCATTTTTTTCCCTGGACCCTTCGAGTCTAGGGGAGATGCTGCCCAAATTTTGACAGGTGAATAACCCATAATAACGAACGAGCATAATAAACTCTGTGGGGAAGAGAACAGCATATGTCGAAAACCACTGAAACAAACCGAATGTCTGAGCTCTTGCATAAACTTTTCTGATAAAACATTTGAATCATCATGCTAATCCACCTGAATAATCAATTAAAACACTTAAATCTTCCTTCCACAAACATAATCCATCAATAAGATGAACAAGCCAATCAATAAATTAGTTCACAGCTGAAAGAAAGAAGAAATCAAATGAAATAAAACCTCTTTGAAGCTGTCCCGGTGTTGCCCAATCCGGCGCGGTCACTATTCACCGCGCCGATTTAACACCATTCTCGTAACCCCCCATTTCCTTTGAACGCTAAAACGGCGTGCCCTTCTCTCCTGGGCTTGGACCCCCCTAATCGGCGCGCCCTGTGGCACCTTCCTTTAACCGGCGCGCCCCCGTGGAAGCCTCTACCCGGCGCTCCCCATGGCACCTCCCCCCTTGTCCCGGTGTGCCTCCCTTGTTCAACCCTTAAAACGGCGTGGCCACAAAACCGGCGTGCCCCCCTAACGTCCTTAAAACGGCGCGCCCCCTCTCCATCTGTTTCACTGTTCACCTTAAAACGGCGCCCCCATTTCCTCCCTTGGACCCTAACCGGCGAACCCCGCGACCTGACCGCGCAGGTCGATCCGCATGCGAGGGCGCACGTTGCCGAGTTTGGGCTTTACACTTAACAACTCGCTCCCCCGGACTGTGCAATGATGCCCCGTGGCATCGGATGTGGACCTTGGGATCCCTGACATGGTCATGATCCGTGCACCTCTTGGGCCGATAGTTCATCAGCTTGACCCACTTCTTCCGGGATCCGATCCCGCACCCACATGAAACGTGTCGTACCTACGGTAGATATCCGAATGTCTTTGTTGTTACCTTCGATGCTTCGAATATGGACTCTCGACCGAACACTGGATGGTCTGTTAGTGACCGATATATATATATATATACCGGGATCTAATCCCACACTTGCATTAAATTTGCCGCACTCGCAGCAAGTATTTGTATGGTTTTGAACACCGTTTTGCATACCGATGCGGAGGGTTTAAATCATGTCAACCCAACTCGCATGCTTTAATGAAAAAATGATCTTTAGGTCATTTGGCCCCTTTTCTTGGCGATTAATCAGAGGTCTTCCCCTCTCCGAGGGGATGTAACTAACGTCGTGGCCTTTATGGCGCGGCGGGTCTCCAGTCCCGACCCGATACCCACAATCGTCTGATTAGTCAGACGGAGCGCACCCCGGGCTTCGGACCACTCCAGTCTTGAAGCCCGAACACATTGTCACCTAGGTGACTGGCACGCCCTCGCACTAGATAAACCGATAAACCGATAAAAAGAACACCCCGATATCTTTCACGAACACAAAATTTAGTGCGTTCCACAGAAGGCCCGAGCGTCGGTCAGGTCGGAGAAAGACCTATGCCCGATCTATCCCCTCGCCGGGATAAAGGCAAGCGTCTAGCGCCCACTCTGACCTATCTTCATCTGAGCTATGCCTATCACCCGGACAGGGTTGGCACCCTTCATGCTTGGGTTGACCGACGATTGCTTATCCACGCTGCCGTTGAGAGCCCTTTATGAGCAGGAGTTTATGAGGATAAGGGACCCATGACCCCTCAAGGCTATAAAGATCCCACGATGAGGATGTAAAGAGCCCACGTTGAGGACGTAACTCCCGCCTGAAACTCCTCAGCTTATGGGACTCATGAGGCCGGCACACTATTTAAACCTGAGACTCCCTCCAGAGAGAGGTAAGGCTAACACACGCCTAAAACCCCCTAAGCAAGAACCACTTCATCACCTTGGTGCAGAGGGATCTCGTGCCTCTTTTTCCTCCTCCCTTCATAGGTTCCACCATTGCTCTACTGACTTAGGCATCGGAGGGTCTACCCTAGGGAACCATCCCTGGGCCCCCTGATCCGTTTCCCTTCCTTACAGTTCACTATTCGGTGATTATCTCCCCAGCTCAGGACCAGCGCGAGATCACACCTCTTCATCTGGCGCCGTCTGTGGGAAACGACTAAAGAGCCAGTATGGTGCGAAGAAGTTCAGGAAGGAGGTCCGTCAGTGACCGGGGAAAGGCCATGGTGGCAGTGGGAGAAGGCCCCTCCCAGGCCTCACAAAACCCTCCCTCCAACGCAAACACCCCAGCCGACGGACCACCCCCTCCTCCCGCGGCGGTGGAGCTACCATCTAACGGGGGGGGCTGACGCTTTCCAAGCCCTCAACGCAAAACTGGACATCCTCGTGGAACTCATGAGGACCCAAGCGGCCAGGGAAGGAAGGTCACGCGCCCTGTAGTGCCCCAGAATTTATATAAATAATTTTCTAGAATTTATAAAGGGCTAAATATATTAATAAATGGATTCTGAGACTAATAAGTTATTATAAGGCCCAATTAGGTTAAATAATTAACCAAGCCTATTTACAGATCATCTAAAAGGTTTAAGGATCAAGCCCATTAAGTTTGGCCCATGTTCTAGAATGTTATTTAGCTTATTTATGGATTTTAAGGATAAAGACTAATTATCTAACATAATTATATGGATAAATGAATAAATGAGTTTTATTAATTTAGAACTCTGCATACGTTGACTGTAACGGTCTATCACGAGACCGTCACATTCACCTAACGCGCCTGCGTTCGACCGTTACACTCTGCAGATTCCGTAAGAGGAAGAAGTTATGAAAGATGGAAACTTGATGATCTTATCCACTAGGGATCAACTTGGGAAGAGTTATAACATTACTAAGGACTCTTAGAGATCAGGTTTTAGCAGATTAAGGACTCTAGAATCGATTTAATCTTCAAACCCTAGCCAAAAACCCTATAAATAGGACCTAGTTCTGAACTGCGCGACCCTTACTTTTGCTCGCGTGGAATCAAGGTAGGAAGTCATAATCTCGGGTAAGTTCTTTAGAAGTATTTGTTTATAAAACTTTAGAATAACTCCTCTCCAAATTTCACATCTTTAGGTCAAGAGGTCGTGGAGTTAGAGCCCAAGGAAGTTGCTGAAAAGTCATAGGAAAAGGAGAGCTAGGGCACGTTTTTCAAACCCTAAATTAGAAGTTTAAAGCCAAGCTAAGAGGTAGGTCATCTCATGAATGGCAAAAACATCTTGATAGGACTAAAAGCCCTCTGATTTGACTGAATTTCATGCATCATAGATCATCAATTTCATGTTTTCATAGTTCCATGCATGTCATACATCTCTTAGCCTTAAAAAGAAATAAAAGAAGTTATCTTGTCTATTCACTGGAACCCATGCATATAGATAGCCTATACTTCGTTATAATGCCTAGAATAGACATGGTATTTGATTTAGACATGATGTGAGTTGATCTCTTATGTTTCATATTATTTTCTGTCAGCAGATACTGTAACGCACCATAGTAGGACCGTCACACTCAAGTAACGGCCATACGATGGACCGTCACAGTCCCTGATTGCCTATTGATTTCTCTGTTGACTCTGACGCATCTATGCAGGAGCGTTACATTCTGTAATGGTCGCTCGATAGACCGTCACACTCCTTGTGATGCACCTTGGCTAGACCGTCAGGTGCCTGTGTACTGTCAACTCAAGACAGATTAGAAACTTGCCAGATTTACTTATTATTATGCCAAGTTACCTAAGTGTTAACCTGATTACGTGACTTTGAGATTATTTAATCATTCATGATAGGTATTGCATGTTTCGGTATCTCACTATTACTTTAAGTTATGTTAATTTCATGAGCCCCAAACTCTATAGTTTTGTAATTAGAAACATGATTTTTGAATGATGTATTGATAGAGTTTTTAGCATGATTTCACATCGATATATATCTATATATATATACTCTTCCTCTATCAATAGAGTCATTTCTATAAGTACATGGCACATACTCCAGTATGTTGACCATTAGTTCACATTTTTCACTATAGGAACATATTCTTGGACATGTGGACCTCTCTATTGGATATTCCTTCCAATGGACTAGGAAATCTTGTTTCAAGACCTCCGTAATTCTCCGCGAGCCTGGGATTCCCACTAGGACACCGAGTTGGTTGTACCATTAAAGCCCATTAACTAGAATACACTATCGTTATTTTCTAGATCTAGTAATGTAACGGCCTTACATTGGACCGTCAGAATCACGTAACGGCCCATTGCATGACCGTCACATTTCTCTGAGTCTATTTTGATAGTTCTGGTCTCTGATCATTTTAACGGCCCTCTACTGGAGCGTTACATGATGTAACGGCCCAGAGAACGACCGTCACATTGCTTAAATACTTAACCCAAGGTTTGACCCAAGGGTTGATATTCCCAAGGTTCTAGATGAATTAATGATAGTCTAGAACTTATAATATTAATCAAGAAACTTAATATAAGGATTGGAAAGAGAAAAGAATGTACCGTTATGTTGTCAATTTATTTTATGAGCATAACCTTATTTAATGTCATTCTTGAATTCCTCATATTCAATTGAAGCGTTCATACATTGATTTTCATTATTTGATATTGCTATATTCTTGGCCATACTTTATTATCATGCGTGGTAAGAGCTTGATTTATACTTAAAGATGCGATCGGGCACTGATTGTGTTCAAGGGCTCTATGCTAGTCCCCTCGGCTGATTGTCGGAAACATACTATTTTATAAACCATGGGGTATGATGCTACTGGCGTCGCATTACGCTGGGAGTACTTTCTTTATAAATAAGTGAATTATCCACGGCTCGTGAAGTGAAAAATCACAACGCGATGCAGCATGATCAAGTTCTTGTACATGACTTTCTTGCTCGATATTCCACAGAAATTCACGAAGCACTTGCTCATAAGCATAAGATGATGGAGTGTTGATTATGTGGCTTGATAGTGCATTCTCGTTACATTCTTGTTCATGAAAAGGCCAATATCATTTTCTTGTTATATTCGTGATAAGTTCATTCTTGCTCACTCTATCTTACATGATTATCTCGTTACTATGGTTTAATCGCGTGATCATCGCATTGCATGATTTTGCCTTATTTCTTTAGAGTAAAAATATTAATCACTTTAATAGTGCTTTCATGTTGATGCGAAGATACCTACTGGGCAAGTGTGCTCATTACCTATTTTCCAATATTTTTCAGGAGATGGAAGTAGTTCAGATTCGGATTCGGGCTATACTAGTGGCGGGTCTGGAAGTGAGTGAAAGTCTTGTAAAGCTATAAGCGAAGACTTAGGAAGTCTATAATATTTAGATTGAGTCAATGCAATTTTCTTATTTCTTGAGTCTAGTAGAATGTAAGGTGATTATTGTAAAAGAATACTTTGATCATTTATGAAATAAAGTTGGAGTTTGATTAAATTCTGTGCAATTGCATTTATGTGTGTGATTGTCTCGCGCTCTGGTCGTTCTTGCTTGCAAGAGGCTTACCATGCCGGCTGTTCACGTTTCTCGAGCGAGTCTTCCGCTGTAATAAAGGCTCGGGGCGTGACACGCCAGTTGGTATCAGAGCCTAAGTCTCAGGACTTAAGGAAATGAATCATGTCATAGGATAAGTCCAAGGTTTAAGGACCCCTACCTATGAACTAAGGAAGAAATTCCATACCCATGTGAGGATTGGGTAGAGCTCGGGATAAGATAATTAATTAGCTTTAAGGTTGATTTTCATGAGAAATAACAAGTTTTTATTTTTCTCTCTCAGGTACCCTATTTTACAAATGGCTCATCACGTAGATTGGGACGGTATGCAACAAATAGTTGCCGGCCTCACTCAGGCATTGCAAACTATAGCACAAGGTGGTGCAGGGGCAAGGGCTGGTGACCTACATCACAACTTTCGGAGTCTAAATCCTCCGCGATTCTATGGATCTTCAAATCCCGATGAGGCAGAAAATTGGATCGATGAGATGAATAGGATATTTGACGTTATTCAATGCACTGATCAGGAGAAGGTGCGTCTAGTAACATTTCAACTAAATAAAGATGCCCGTACATGGTGGAAGTCGATTCCGGCACCACCGGCCGATGCACCTCATACATGGGATGGTTTTCTTACTTTATTCCGTACCAAGTATTTTTCCGAGCATGTAAAGGAAAGGAAAGCCATGGAGTTCGCCTCCCTTAGACAAGGGATGATGTCGGTGGCAGAGTATGAACTACAATTCTCAAGGTTAGCACCGTACGCATCACATCTAATCAATACCGATTTATTGAAGGCAAATCAGTTTATGGACGGGTTACAACTCGGCTTCATTCAGCAGCTCAGGACCCAAAACATCCGTACTTATGCGGAGATGGTCCATCGGGCATACTTGTGTGAAAGGACCTTAGAAAAGGTCGAGAAGTTAGAAGGGAAAGGAGAAGAGTCAAGCCGACGTTCTGATCGGCATCATAAGAAGGAGAAATTTAGTATCACGGAACCCTACCAAAGCCGTGATAATAAGAAAAGATCTAGGAGTGGGAACGGTGGAAATTCCCACAAGCAAAAGAAAGTCAAGGAAGAGAAGGAACATGCCGTCATGGTTTGCACTTTCTGTGAGAAATTCGGCCATTCGGCTAAGGAGTGTTGAAAGCGTCTCGACGCTTGTTTACATTGTGGGAGCAAGGATCATCGCATGTCGAATTGCCCCCTTATGAAGGACCAGTCATCTGGAGGACGCAGGAGGCAAGCTCGCCTCAATGCCTTTCTAGACGAAGAGGAAGCGCCCAGGGATGATGGGCTTATGGAAGGTACTCTTCAAATTTATTCTCGTCCTACATTTGTGCTATTTGATACTGGTGCCTCTCATTCTTTTATTTCCACTACCTTTGCAAAAACGTTGTCAATTGTATCAGTCCCCTTACCTTCAGACCTTGCTATTACTACACCTTTAGGATCTAGAACCAAGCTCACCGAGTATTATCCTAATAGCGAAGTGATAGTTGAAGGTCACAATCTCCCCGCAAACCTCGTGTGCCTTGACATGAAAGGTTATGATGCCATTTTAGGGGTTGATTGGCTTGTAGACCATGATGCTTATATCAATTGCCGAAATAGCATTATATCTTTTCGAAAGCCCGGTCTTCCAAGATTTTCTTTTCTTGACATCAAATACAAGAAGCATCCTACCATTATATCTTCTCTTCACGCTTGCAAGCTTATCTCGCAAGGATGTGAAGCTTTTCTTGCTTCAGTCATTATCACCGAATCTAAGGAAATTGTCCTAGCAAACATTCCTATTGCAAATGAGTTCCCAGACGTGTTCCCATCTAAACTACCTAGTTTACCACCCGAGAGGGAAGTAAACTTTACCATTGAACTCATTCCAGGAGCAGCACTAGTTTCTATAGCCCCTTACAGGATGTCCCCCATAGAACTCAAGGAACTGAAAAGGCAGTTGCATGAACTACTAGACAAGGGTTTCATCAGACCTAACACATCCCCTTGGGTGCGCCGGTTTTATTTATCAAGAAGAAGGATGGTTCTCTCAGGTTATGCATCGATTACCGGCGATTGAATCAGCTGACAATTAAAAACAAGTATCCATTGCCGCGTATTGATGAGCTCTTCGATCAACTTTCGGGAGCAGAATATTTTTCTAAGATTGACCTCAGATCAGGTTATCATCAGCTTAGAATCAAAGAGGAAGATATTTATAAATCAGCTTTTCGAAGTCGTTATGGCCACTATGAATTCGTGGTAATGCCGTTTGGGTTAACTAATGCCCCAGCAGCATTTATGCAACTTATGAATAGTGTCTTCCAGCCATACCTGGATCGATTCATTGTCGTCTTCATCGATGATATCCTGATATACTCCAAGACAAAAGAAGAACATGAAGAACATTTTAAAATAGCTTTGTAAACACTTAGAGAACACAAGCTTTATGCCAAACTCAATAAGTGTGAATTCTGGCTCGAGGAAGTCTCATTCCTAGGCCACATTATTTCAAAAGAAGGTATTGCTGTGGATCCTTCTAAGGTGGAAGCTGTCAAGAATTGGAGTCGGCCTACGATTGTGTCTGAGGTAAGGAGCTTTCTGGGTCTAGCTGGTTATTATAGAAGATTCATTAAGGACTTCTCAAAGATAGCAGTTCCTTTAACTAGACTCACCAGAAAAGAAAATCATTTTGTCTGGTCAGAGGAATGTGAGAAGAATTTCCAAACTTTTAAAAATCATCTTACAACAGCACTTGTTTTGTCACTACCAATGGAGGGTGGTGGATTCGAAGTGTATACGGATGCGTCTGGCATTGGCTTAGGATGCGTTCTCATGCAGAATGAAAAGGTGATCTGTTATTCTTCAAGACAACTGAAACGACACGAGAAAAACTATCTTGTGCATGATTTAGAATTGGCAGCAGTTATTTTCGCCTTGAAAATTTGACGTCATTATCTTTATGGAGAAAAGTTTACGGTCTACTCAGACCACAAGAGCTTGAAATACTTATTCTCTCAAAAGGAGCTTAACATGAGGCAGAGGAGGTGGTTAGAATACCTCAAAGAATTCAGTATCATCCTGGCAAAGCTAATGCTGTAGCAGATGCACTCAGCAGAAAACCAATGGGTATGCTATCAATTCTTATGATAAGTGTAACTAACCTTGTTCCTCAATTTGCTCAATTGAACTTAGATATTGACATAAAGGAAGAAGATTGTTTCATAGCTAATATTCGAGCTCAACCTACATTAATAGAGGACTTGGTCAAGTTGCAAGATGATGATCCTATATTACTAGAAATTAAGGCCAATGTTGAACAAAGGCCGGATTTTTCTATTTCCCATGACGGGAGATTGCTATTTAAGGGCCGAATATGTATACCAGATCATGAGGCAACGAAGAAACTAATCCTAGATGAAGCACATAAGTCCAAGTACTCCATTCATCCAGGAGGTACAAAGATGTATCAAGATCTGAAAAGAAGTTTCTGGTGGCCCAATATGAAGAGAGAGATAGCTGATTTCGTGTCTCGTTGTCTAACTTGCCAACAAGTTAAAGCTGAACATTTTAGACCCGCAGGTAAATTACATCCCTTGGATATTCCCGAATGGAAATGGGAGAGTATAGGGATGGACTTCATTATGGGTTTACCTAAGACCAGAGGAGGACACGATGGCATATGGGTAATCATAGATCGATTGACTAAATCTGCACACTTCATACCAATAAAGAGTCGATGGTCTGTGGATATTCTAGCAGCATTGTACATAAAGGAAATTGTTAAATTACATGGTGTCCCTGTCTCTATTGTATCTGATAGAGATCCGCGATTCACATCACAATTCTGGAAGAGCCTACAACATTCACTAGGGACTAGATTGAATTTCATCACAGCCTTTCATCCACAAACTGATGGTCAGACGGAAAGAACAAATCAGGTGGTAGAAGATATGCTCAGAGCATGTGCTATCGATTTTGGAGGTAGTTGGCATGATCACTTGCCGTTGGTAGAATTTGCACATAATAACAGTTATCAGGCTAGCATACAAATGGCACCTTTTGAAGCCCTATATGGTAAAAGTTATCGATCACCAATATGTTGGAATGAAATAGGGAAAAAGTAATTTTTAGGCCCCGACCTTATCAGGGATTCTACGGAGAAAATCAAGCTCATTCAAGAGAGAATGAAAATGGCACAAGATAAGCAAAAGTCTTATGCTGACAATCGAAGACGTGACTTGGAGTTTCAAGTAGGAGATCATGTATATTTGAAGGTTTCTTCAAGTCGTGGTATTCAAAGATTTGGCATTAAAGGAAAGTTAACTCCAAGGTTCATTGGTCCATTTGAAATTCTTGAAAGGGTCGGTGAAGTGGCTTATAGATTGGCTTTACCTCCACAATTAGAAGGAGTTCATGACGTATTTCACGTCTCCATGCTGAAGAATTATGTATACGATCCTGACCATATTATCACTTATGACAATCTGGAGATTCAGAAGGATATGACATATGAGCAAACGCCAATAAAGATTCTGGATCGGGAAGTGCGTCAACTAAGAAATAAGGTTATCCCTATGGTCAAAATTCAAGGGAAGAAAACATGGCCATACGAAGCAACATGGGAAACCGAAGCAGCCATGAGAAAAAGATTTCCAGAATTATTTAACTGTAAGTACACTCTCCACAATCCATGTCTTGAATTTGGGGACCAAATTTCTCTAAGTGGGGGAGGGTGTAGTGCCCCAGAATTTATATAAATAATTTTCTAGAATTTATAAAGGGCTAAATATATTAATAAATGGATTCTGAGACTAATAAGTTATTATAAGGCCCAATTAGGTTAAATAATTAACCAATCCTATTTACACATCATCTAAAAGGTTTAAGGACCAAGCCCATTAAGTTTGGCCCATGTTCTAGAATGTTATTTAGCTTATTTATGGATTTTAAGGATAAAGACTAATTATCTAACATAATTATATGGATAAATGAATAAATGAGTTTTATTAATTTAGAACTCTGCATACGTTGACTGTAACGGTCTATCACGAGACCGTCACATTCACCTAACGCGCCTGCGTTCGACCGTTACACTCTGCAGATTCCGTAAGAGGAAGAAGTTATGAAAGATGGAAACTTGATGATCTTATCCACTAGGGATCAACTTGGGAAGAGTTATAACATTACTAAGGACTCTTAGAGATCAGGTTTTAGCAGATTAAGGACTCTAGAATCGATTTAATCTTCAAACCCTAGCCAAAAACCCTATAAATAGGACCTAGTTCTGAACTGCGCGACCCTTACTTTTGCTCGCGTGGAATCAAGGTAGGAAGTCATAATCTCGGATAAGTTCTTTAGAAGTATTTGTTTATAAAACTTTAGAATAACTCCTCTCCAAATTTCACATCTTTAGGTCAAGAGGTCGTGGAGTTAGAGCCCAAGGAAGTTGCTGAAAAGTCATAGGAAAAGGAGAGCTAGGGCACGTTTTTCAAACCCTAAATTAGAAGTTTAAAGCCAAGCTAAGAGGTAGGTCATCTCATGAATGGCAAAAACATCTTGATAGGACTAAAAGCCCTCTGATTTGACTGAATTTCATGCATCATAGATCATCAATTTCATGTTTTCATAGTTCCATGCATGTCATACATCTCTTAGCCTTAAAAAGAAATTAAAGAAGTTATCTTGTCTATTCACTGGAACCCATGCATATAGATAGCCTATACTTCATTATAATGCCTAGAATAGACATGGTATTTGATTTAGACATGATGTGAGTTGATCTCTTATGTTTCATATTATTTTCTGTCAGCAGATACTGTAACGCACCATAGTAGGACCGTCACACTCAAGTAACGGCCATACGATGGACCGTCACAGTCCCTGATTGCCTATTGATTTCTCTGTTGACTCTGACGCATCTATGCAGGAGCGTTACATTCTGTAATGGTCGCTCGATAAACCGTCACACTCCTTGTGACGCACCTTGGCTAGACCGTCAGGTGTCTGTGTACTGTCAACTCAAGACAGATTAGAAACTTGCCAGATTTACTTATTATTATGCCAAGTTACCTAAGTGTTAACCTGATTACGTGACTTTGAGATTATTTAATCATTCATGATAGGTATTGCATGATTCGGTATCTCACTATTACTTTAAGTTATGTTAATTTCATGGGCCCCAAACTCTATAGTTTTGTAATTAGAAACATGATTTTTGAATGATGTATTGATAGAGTTTTTAGCATGATTTCACATCGATATATATCTATATATATATTCTTCCTCTATAAATAGAGTCATTTCTATAAGTACATGGCACATACTACGGTATGTTGACCATTAGTTCATATTTTTCACTATAGGAACATATTCTTGGACATGTGGACATCTCTATTGGATATTCCTTCCAATGGACTAGGAAATCTTGTTTCAAGGCCTCCGTAATTCTCCGCGAGCCTGGGATTCCCACTAGGACGCCGAGTTGATTGTACCATTAAAGCCCATTAACTAGAATACACTATCGTTATTTTCTGGATCTAGTAATGTAATAGCCTTACATTGGACCGTCAGAATCACGTAACGGCCTATTTCACGACCGTCACATTTCGCTGAGTCTATTTTGATAGTTCTGGACTCTGATCATTTTAACGGCCCTCTACTGGAGCGTTACATGATGTAACGGCCCAGAGAACGACCGTCACATTGCTTAAATACTTAACCCAAGGTTTGACCCAAGGGTTGATATTCCCAAGGTTCTAGATGAATTAATGATAGTCTAGAACTTATAATATTAATCAAGAAACTTAATATAAGGATTGGAAAGAGAAAAGAATGTACCGTTATGCTGTCAATTTATTTTATGAGCATAACCTTATTTAATGTCATTCTTGAATTCCTCATATTCAATTGAAGCATTCATACATTGATTTTCATTATTTGATATTGCTATATTCTTGGCCATACTTTATTATCATGCGTGGTAAGAGCTTGATTTATACTTGAAGATGCGATCAGGCACTGATTGTGTTCAAAGACTCTATGCTAGTCCCCTCGACTGATTGTCAGAAACATACTATTTTATAAACCATGGGGTATGATGCTACTGGCGTCGCATTGCGCTGGGAGTACTTTCTTTATAAATAAGTGAATTATCCACGGCTCGTGAAGTGAACAATCACAACGCGATACAGCATGATCAAGTTCTCGTACATGACTTTCTTGCTCGATATTCCATAGAAATTCACGAAGCACTTGCTCATAAGCATAAGATGCTGGAGTGTTGATTATGTGGCTTGATAGTGCATTCTCGTTACATTCTTGTTCATGAAAAGGCCAATATCATGTTCTTGTTATATTCGTGATAAGTTCATTCTTGCTCACTCTATCTTACATGATTATCTCGTTACTATGGTTTAATCGCGTGATCATCGCATTGCATGATTTTGCCTTATTTCTTTAGAGTAAAAATATTAATCACTTTAATAGTGCTTTCATGTTGATGCGAAGATACCTACTGGGCAAGTGTGCTCATTACCTATTTTCTAACATTTTTCAGGAGATGGAAGTAGTTCAGATTCGGATTCGGGCTATACTAGTGGCAGGTCCGGAAGTGAGTGAAAGTCTTGTAAAACTACAAGCGAAGACTTAGGAAGTCTATAATGTTTAGATTGAGTCAATGTAATTTTCTTATTTCTTGAGTCTAGTAGAATGAAAGGTGATTATTGTAAAAGAATACTTTGATCATTTATGAAATAAAGTTGGAGTTTGATTAAATTCTGTGCAATTGCATTTATGTGTGTGATTGTCTCGCGCTCTGGTCGTTCTTGCTTGCAAGAGGCTTACCATGCCTGCTGTTCACGTTTCTCGAGTGAGTCTTCCACTGTAATAAAGGCTCGGGGTGTGACATGCCCCTCCGGAGAGCCCTTCCCGTGTGAACACATCCTAGCACACTGCCGGAGGCTGCTTCACCCTCCGAGGCCGGCAGATTATCTGTAACAGGTCAAGAGGACCTTCACGATCCCCTCCCCCGGAGCAAGAGGCCTCCTCCACGCCAAAATGGGGAAAACCTAGGGCACGCCGTCCAAACCCAGAGATCGAAGCCCCCGGGGAGCGCCAAGGAAGCCCCCCAGCCCCACAGCGCGGCGACAGCCGGAGTTATCCCTCCGACTGCGAGAATTCGAGAGGCATTTCCCAGAACAAGAACGCGCCCTACGCGCCTTGCAGAATGTCTCTCCGGCGGAAGACGAGGAGAAATCCCCGTTCTCCGAGTACATCTTGAAGGCAGAGGTATCTCCCAGAACCTCTATCCCGACCTTCAAGTCCTACGACGGCCAAGGCGACCCAGCCGACCACTTCGACAGCTTCGACGCCCTGATGACCCTCCACGGAGCGTCCGACGCCATCAAGTGCCGAATCTTTGTGACCACTCTGGTCCAAGGTGCCCAAGCATGGTTCCGGGCCCTCTCCCCCAGATCAATCCAGAATTTCAAGCAATTCAGGCGAGTATTTAAGGAGAGTTTCACCGGTAGCGGCCCCCCAAGGTCGGTAGCAGGGCTATTGGCTCTCAAACAGGCGCAAGGGGAGAGACTCCGGGATTACATTAATCGATTTAAATTGGAAGCCTTGAGAATCCCCCGCCTGGATGTAGCCTCGGCCATAACCGCACTAACCGGAGGCACCCGGGACGAGAACCTCCGCCGTGAACTTCTCCTCCACCCTCCCTCGACCCTTGCCGAGCTAGTGACTCTGGCTTTGCATCACGCTGAGTGCGAAGAAGTCCTCAGCGCGTGCCGAGGCGCAACCGGCTCGGGTCGGGAGGGGGACAAGAAGCGGGCACCCGAGGCAAGCTCGGGTCCAAGAATGAGGCGGAATCGAGACGGGGAGCACAAGGAATCATCCCGGAAGTATGAGTGGTACACTCCCTTAACCGCTCCGGTGTACGAGATATATGAAGACATCAAAGGCTCGGGCCTACTCCGCCAACCCGAGCCAATGAGGTCAAAAAGCCACAATCGCAGCAAGCACTGCCTGTTCCACAGCGACCACGAGCATCACACCGGTGATTACCACCAGCTCCAGGATGAAATCGAGCGCCTCGTCCGCCAGGGACACCTATCCTGGTTCGTGGCTGGGTGTGAGGAAGACCGAGGCACCCCAGAGGAAATCGACAACGCCCCTCGTGGGGTCCACATCAACGTCGTCGCTGGAGGAGCTGCATAAGGAGGAGACAGTGGCCGAGGAAGGAAGCGTCATGCTGAGCGGGCGAGCCGAGCCAAGCCATCGATCCTCCCAAGGCCCCGCCAAGTGAGCCCCAGGTCATAGTCTTCTCCTACCAAGACTTGGAAGGGCTGACCACCCCGCATGACGACACCCTAGTCATATCGGCCACAATAAACCATTGTAACGTAGACAGGATTCTAGTTGACAATGGAAGTGCCCCTGATGTATTATCTTATGAATGTTTCCTTAAGATGGGGGAGAATCCGTCTAAACTCCGCCAGATCCGAACCCCCCTTTGCGGGTTCAATGGCCAGGCCACTTATCCCGAGGGAGCCCTAAGCCTGTCGGTTACTCTCGGCACCCCGCCCAAAACCGTTATGGTCATGGTGGACTTCATGGTGATCAAGGGTATGATAGCATACAACGCAATCTTCGGCCGAGGAATCCCTAGCCAAACGAAAGCGGTGCCCTCTACCTATCACCAAAAGATGAAGTTCCCCACCAGAAATGGGATGGGGGAAGTTCGAGGTAACCAGGCAACGGCCAGAAGGTGCTATAATATCTCGGTTGAAGCCACAAGGCCGGACGGGAAGAACAAGGGCCCTCGGGAAGTCGAGGAAAAACCCGCAACCTCCGAGCCAGGAGGCGAGTTGCTAACGGTTTTCCTAAACGACGACCCGACCCTAGGAGTAAAGATTGGAGCCGACCTACCGTCTGAGGTTCAGCAGCAATATAAAGAATTTCTTTCCGTGTATATCCGAGTCTTTGCATGGTCTGATGATCAACTCCCCGAAATACCGAAGGAGACAGTGATGCACAAGCTCAACCTCGACTCGACCATGAAGCACGTACAACAATGCAGAAGGAAGCACGCGCCAGAGAAGCAGGCGATCATCAAGGAACAAGTCACCAAGGGGCAAAAGATTGGTCTTTTTAGACCGGTCATGTACCCGACATGGTTGGCCAATATCGTCCTAGTGCCAAAAGCTTCGGGAAAGTGGCGAATGCGCGTGGACTTTAGCGACTTGAACAAGGCTACACCAAAGGACTGCTATCCATTATCGAGCATCGACCAACTTGTTGATTCGACCTCGGGCAACGAGATACTCAGTTTCCTTGACGCCTATTCAGGTTACCATCAGATCAGAATGGATCTAGAAGACATCGAGAAGACCGCCTTTATCACCGACTCCGGTGTATACTGCTACACCCGGATGCCTTTCGAGTTGAAGAACGCTGGAGCCACGTACCAGAGGCTGGTCAATCATATGTTCGAAGGACAGCTCGACTGAAACGTTGAGGCCTATATTGACGACATGCTCGTCAAGACCCCCAAGGTCGAGGACCACTTCGCCGACCTAGCTGAGACCTTCGACACCCTCCTGAGGTACAATATGAAGCTCAATCCCACCAAGTGCACCTTCGGAGTAAGATCCGAGAAGTTCTTGGGTTTCTTAGTCACCCAGCGTAGGATCGAGGCCAACCCCGACAAGGTCCAGGCCATCCTGGATATGCGCCCACCCACCTGCATCAAAGACGTTCAACGCCTTACTGGGCGCATCGCCGCGCTCAGCAGATTCCTGTCCCATGCGGCCGAACGATGCCTACCCTTCTTCAAACTGTTGAGAGGGCCCAAAATGGCATATGCTACGTTCGTATGGGACGAGGAATGCTAAAGAGCGTTCGTCGAGCTTAAGGAGTTCCTGGCTTCGCCCCCGGTGCTCTCCAAGCATGTCCCAGGTGAAGCCTTGTATCTCTATCTCTCGACAACTCCATCTACAGTTAGCTCGGTCCTGGTCAGAAATGACTCGGGAGTCGAGAGACCGATCTACTACAGCAGCAAGGTGCACAACGAGGCTGAAAGAAGGTACCCTACAACCGAGAAACTCGTGCCAGCGTTGGTTACCTCAACCAAGCGCCTCCGACCCTATTTCCAAGGGCACTCCATCACCATGCTGACCGGCGAACCTTTGAAGAGGATCCTCGCTCACCCTGAAGCCTCGGGACACCTCGTCAAGTGGGCCATCATGCTCGGGGCCTATGATATATCATACCGGCCTTGCTCGGCTATTAAAGGACAGGCCCTCGCTGACTTCATCGCCGAGAGCACTATCCCCACCAAAGAAGAATCTCCGACCGCGCCCCGGCCTACCTGGGAACTGTTCGTCGATGGATCCTCCAACTCGGCCGGAAGCGGCGTTGGCATCCTCCTAAAGTCCCCCAAAGGAGCAGAGCTACAATACGCCTTGAAGTTCAACTTCCAGGCATCCAACAACGCCTCCGAGTATGAAGCCCTTATCTCGGGAGCCCGCATGGCCCGGCGGCTGGGGGCTGAGCGAGTCAGAATTCACACTGATTCCCAACTAGTCGCTAGCCAGGTCAACGGTGATTACGAAGCTCGAGAAGCACCGATGGTCAAATACCTTTAGCTGGTTAGAGCCGTGGCACAACAGTTCGAGAGTTTTGAGGTAGTCTGATCAGCTCGAGAAGAAAACTCCCGAGCGGACGCCCTCTCTCGGCTGGCCTCCTCTCTTGACCCCGAGGGTACTCGATCGGTCCTTCTCGAAGAGCTAGAGCGACCGAGCATCGATTCAGAGCTCCTGACCGTTGACCCAGCCTCCCCAAGCGACTGGTGCACCCCCTACCTGTTGTGGCTCCAAGACTCTCAAGAGCCTCCTGACCCCCGGGGAGCCCGAAGATTGAAGTACCAAGCTCGGCGATTCATCATTCTGGACAGCACTCTCTACCGGAGATCCTTCTCCGGTCCTCTCCTGAAGTGCCTCAGTATTGACGAAGCCAACCGAGCGATTCAAGAAGTTCACGAAGGCCTGTGCAGAGCGCATTTAGGAGGAAGGTCACTCGCCAGGATCTTGCTACGGCAAGGTTATTGGTGGCCCACTTTGCAGCGCGACTGCTCGACCTACGTACATCACTGCGACCGATGCCAGCGATTTGACCACTTGGTTCATTGGAAAATTGTCACCCTAGCCGAGCCATATCCTTTCGCTCGTTGGGAAATCGACATCCTCAGGCCGTTCCCTACAGCTCAGGCCCAGAAGAAGTTCGTCATCGTCGCCATCGACTACTTCAAAAAATGGATCGAGGCCGAATCCACAACAAGAGTCACCGAGACAGTGGTCTGGAGTTTCATCTGGAAGTCGATCATCTGTCGCTACGGCATCCCCCAGGTGATAGTGAGCGATAATGGTAGGCAATTTGATTCTCATTATTTTCGAGACACATGCGTCGACATAAACATTCGCAATCACTTGACCTCGGTCGCCCACCCTCAGGCTAACGGGCTAGTCAAAAATGCCAATAAGATTATCTTAAAAGGCATCAAGACTAGGCTCGGCAAAGCCAACGGCAGCTGGCTTGAGGAATTTCTGAACGTACTTTGGTCACACCGAACGACTCCCAGAATGGTAACCGGTGAAAGTCCCTTTCTGTTGGCGTACGATGCCGAGGCCGTTATCCCATTGGAGATTGCCAATCCCTCCCTTCGAGTCATCTGTTTCTCGCCCGAGGCTAATGACCAAAAACTGCTTGAAAACGTCGACCTAGCCGATGAACTCCAAGAGATTGTTGGCATCCGAGCAACGGAATATCAACGCCGCCTCACTCGATACTACAATGCCAAAGTCCGAGATAGACACTTTCAATCGGGAGATTTCATCCTCATGAAAGCCGAAGCCTCTCGACCACTTGAGGCGGCGGGCAAGCTATCCCCTAATTGGGAAGGCCCCTACCGAGTGGTCAAGACGCTCGGGAAAGGAGCATACCGGCTATCTACGATGGAAGGAGAACCCATCCCTCGGACCTGGAACGCGACTACACTACGCAAGTTCTATTTTTGAATATCGAACATTGTGTAAGCAACATGAAATAAAACAAAAGTTTCTTTTCCTTTATTCAAATAATTCGCTTGTACATCAGAAAGGCCGAAGCCAAGACAATACATGTCAAAAAAGCAAAAAATCCATCTGGCGCCGCTGAATGAGCCTATCGCTCGGCTGACTCAGTTAACCTTCCTGCGTCTAGCCACTGACTCTACCTCGTGCAGAAACTGGCTTGGATAAAGGGTAGTCGACCCCGTTGGCTCGGGTAGCTTGGAACAAAGGTCAAGTTGACAGAGATGGAGGAAGGGGAAGAGGGAATACGAATGAAGGCCTCCTCTCTACCAATCTGCCAACTCTTTGGAAGAAAGAGAGTGCAGGCACCCTCCGAAGAGTGAAAGAAATGGTGAGAAGGGCAAAAGAGGGAGAAAGAGGCTGCGGAAGAAGAGAGGAGAAGCAGGAAGTGGAGAAGAATCTTGAGAGAGATCCCCTCCATGGAGCGAGCGGGAAGGGACGGGCGAAAGGGATGCCTGATTCCCCCATCCGTCCGTCATCTCGCCCCTCCCCGCAAGCGTCGGCCGGAGTTGATAAAAGAAGATGACGTGCCTCCGCACATCGAACCCTCTTTAACCCCGCCCGCCGGCCATCGAACCCCCTTTAAACCCAAAGCAGCAAGGACTCTCTGCCCTCCGTCATCGGCAACCTCATCTTCCAGAGCGTCTTCCATGCTTCAAATACAACGGCACAACGCTACGTGAAGAAAGAATGAGGAAAGACTGTCAGGGAAAACCCTAAGCGATGGAGAGGAAGGGACGCCCTTCAGACCTTTTATAGGCGAAGGGAGGCTATTTGCCTTAAATGATTCTCCCCTCGAAAATACGCCAAAGGGACCTCTCCCTACGTAATGTGACCTCAAAACTCCTCGTTTCTGCCCCAACGGGACACACAAAGCGGCCAAGCATTCAAAGCATGAAAAAACGGATAGCCACTCTGTCAGACGCTCATCCAACCATCATGCGAGATCCACGCAGAAAGTATCGGCACTTTCCAACTACTGCAGATACGTTGAACAAAATACGGCAATGGCGATACAAAAAAGTCAAGTCTTCAACATAATGCTACTGCCTTTACATTTTTTCTTACATGATAAGGAAAGTCTTCCTTCGAAAAAGGAAAGACATACAAGAAGAAGTGAAAGCAAAGCAGATACGTTAGGCCTCTG
This sequence comes from Amorphophallus konjac, assembly GCA_022559845.1. NCBI lineage: Eukaryota > Viridiplantae > Streptophyta > Magnoliopsida > Alismatales > Araceae > Amorphophallus > Amorphophallus konjac. The sequence continues at coordinate 357,015,540 of CM040118.1, forward strand.
ACCCACCCCGAAGCTTGGAAGTGGAAGGCTCAGATGGTCTGCCCCAGGCATCCTCGGCGACGGCCGACCCTCGCACTGACCCCACCGGCGTGGGAACTACCTCTGTTGTCTGCCCTCCCGAGTCATCCGGAGTTGGCGACCCCTCAGACGAAGAGCCCCCCTAATCTTCTTCCTCTGACGCCAAACCAGAGGAACCGGAGGATGACAAGTCCGAGTCATAGCATTCCCCGGACGGGAAATCGATTGTCTCGGACGCCTGCTCATCGGCATAAGAGATGGCCCGATCGTAGCCTTGTTTGAACCCCTTGCGGATGCCTCGGCGAAGTGCAGACTCGTAGTAGGGGAGGGCAGCCTCCTTAAGGTCGACCCGGTAGGCCTCCGAGCTTTTGTACTGCTCGAGCACCTCCGCCCCGACCGATCCCACCCTACCAACAAGCTCGGCCTTCTCCCGCTCCACCTCGGCTAACCTCCACTCAGCCTCAACCGTCTACTTCTCGGCCTCCGCCGCCTACTTCTCCGCCTCAGCCCGATTAGCCTCGGCCTCCCGCCGAAGGCGCTCGGCTTCCTCTGCTCGGTCCACCAGCTCGGCACGCTCTGCCCCCCACCGGTCATCTAGCTCGACGCGAGCAATGCGCTCCTCTTCAAGAAGCCTGCTCTTCCTCTCGAGCAATTTGCGGGCCTTAGCTAGCTGCTCGGTTAGTGCCCGGGCCTCCGCCTAGCTCGTCTGCGCCAGCTCCCTAACTGAGGAAAGATCCCGATGAAGCCCATCACGCTCCTCGGCGAGCCGAGCCATCTTCATGTCAGACCCACCAAGGGTCCAGGCCAGGTTCACCCGCTCTGACTCCGACCAGGCATAAGCTTCTGCCAGAGTGGCCCCCATCTGGGCCAGGACCAAGCCTCCCTCTATAACCATCTCGAGGGCCGCGGACGGGGAGTGCTGCCTGTCTCCTCCCCTCACCTTTGTGGCTATACCGCGACATACCTAGTACAGAGGACCCTGAATGTCGAGCCTCTCCAAGGCCGCCGGAATAGAGACCCCCTCTTGGGTCGGCGTCCCGCCGGTCGGCCCAGATTGAGCCGCGGCTTCGTTCGCCCCTCGTGCCTCGGTCGGTTGGGGCTGCGTCGCCTTTTCTTGCCACCCCCCAGCTTGGACCGGTTCGGCACCTGCACCGCTACCTGGAGCGTCGCCCACCTCGATCAACGCCCCAATCTCTGCCGTAGTCCCAGCGTCGCCTGCCTCATCCATGGCCCCCTCGACTCCTATCGAGGGGAGAGCCGGGCCAGCACCGCTGCCAATCGCAGAAGCAGCCTTGGCCCCCTCTGCTCCGATCGAGGGGGGAGCCGAGCCAGCATCATCACCGACCGCAGGAGCAGCCCCAACCTCCTCGGCCCCCTCTTGCTCGGCGGGTGGGAGAGCTCACCCTGTAGGGTCGGCCCCATCATGTTCGGCGGAGGGGTGAGCCGAGGCAGGGTCACCTTCGACTACGGGGGCGGCCCCAGCCTTCTTGGCTCTCTTCCTGGCCTTCACGGCATCCCAGATCATGCCCTCCATGGGATCCTTGCGCTTGGACCTCCGTGACCTAGAAGACCCCTCTCGGGCCATCCCCTTGCCCCTATCTCGGGCTCGAGAGCGATCAGTGGGAGTAGCCGACTCATCGACAGCCGAGTCTTCGCCAAAGTCGATCACCTCTGCGGTCTCCTCCAAAGTCGGTCGCCTGGCATCTGCGCAAAGGATGATATAATCAAGAGAAGAAATGAAGGCCTCATCGCCCAACCAGAAGGTTAGCTCATGATGTCCGTACCTGTCGGCTTTAGCTAATGGAGAAGGCATCGCTCGATATTCTCCGGAGTCACCAGTTCCTCCGTAGACTGGCGATGCTCCAACAAGATGGCCGCATACTTCTCCACGTCCGGAGGAAACTTGTCATGCCTCAGAGGAATGTTCGGATGGAAATTGGGGATTACGGGACACCTCCAAGTCTCCTCCACCGAGAAAATCCCCACCCAGAAGAATTGAGTTTTCCACCCCTTATGCGAAGAATCCTTCACGGCCAAGGAGACACAGCTCCTATTCCGCCTTGCCTAGATGAAATAGAAGCCCTTCCCGGTCGAGGGATGCGCCTTCAACTCAAAAAAATAATGAAAGAGGTCCAAGGAAGGAGGAACCCCGCATTGACGGCAGGGGATGCGAAAGGTGGAAAGAAGAAGGTAAGAGTTGGATACCAACTGTACGCGCGCCAACCGAAAGAAATTGAGAAGCTTGAGAACAAAGGGTTCGAAGGGAAGGCGAAACCCACGCTTCCACGATAGAAGAAAGGTGTAGATGTGGCCAGTACGAGAGTCCAGGCTCGTCTCGTGCGGGGCAGCCGCGGTGAAGAAAAACTTATGGGGCAGACGAAACTGGTGCTCCAGCCGTTTCACCTCTGCCTCCCCCAGTTCACTGTAGTTTGGAGCCGTCGCCCTCACCGCAGGCTCGCCCTCCCACTCTTCGACATCCGGACGCTGATCCGCCATGTAATCCAGAGAGGAACTTGAAGAAAGATGCTCCCGGGACCCCGAAGACTCTGGAGGAAGGGGAAGCTGTCAGACTACCTCTGCAGTTATCTCCGCCAACTCCGTGAACGCCGCTGCAAGCCTCTACTCTTCCGTCGTGTCCTCACGATGCATCAAAGAGCCCCAAAAGCAAGCGCGAAGGAGAGCCAAACCATAAAAATAGAGGGAGTCTGGAGCGACGACAAGTGCACAACGCCTATATTTCCACACGGAAGGCGGCGCGTAGTTCCAACCTCCGAGAAAAGGGGGCCCCTTCAGTTCAAATCCGTCAGGATCATCATTATTACGGGCCCAGGTGACCACGACATGTGACTTCTTAACACCGCCAGATCTCCACCCACCTGAGCCACGCTGGTCCAAAATCCTAAATAGTTACTCTTCCGAGCTTACCAAAGCTCGGGAGTAGGAGGGGGACAAGTGGAGAGGGGAATTTCTGTAGCCCATCTAAGAGCAGCCGAACTAGGTCCACCAGGATCAAACGAGGCCCAGCTCATCTAAGTGACAGCCCCGCATGGCCCACTTAGACTAAGAAGCCCAATAAGATCACTCGGGATCAAACCCTTCCTCGGCAGCCCTTAGGCTCGGAAGACCCGAGCGTCGGTCAGGTCAGAGAAAGACCCACGCCCAATCTATCCCCTCGCCGGGATAAAGGCAAGTGCCCAATGCCCACTCCAACCTATCTTCATCCGAGCTATGTGTTATGTTAGATGGACGCAGTCTATTACCACTGAGAGTGGATCTAGAGGGGGGTGAATAGATCTAATGTCTAATTTAAGACCAATATAAGGCTCTAATGCGGAATGTAAGCCGATCTACAATATCACTAACTTGAATGCTGGATCTGAACAGAAGCGAATCAAACTGTGAAAATAATCAGGAAATCCAATCACACACCAGTTCATAGACAATCACACAAACACAAGACACCCAAGATTTTTAGGTGGTTCGGTCAGGAGACCTACGTCCACCCCACACTCAACTGAGTGTGGCTTACTGCTGCACAACACAGCTTGCGTCCGCTGGGCAGTATAGCTTGGCCTACAACCGCTGAGCTTCACAGCTTGCTGTCCGAGACCAAGTCTCGCCTGCTGAGGAGTTACAGCTTAAACTGTCCAGAGGATGCACCTCTGCAAACCCGCTGGGGATTACAGCTTACCCGTCCAGAGGCAGCACCTCTGCTAACAGCTGACTCACAGCTTGAAGAAATAATTTCGGAAAGCAAAAATAGAAGCAAACGAAAATGGGAAAACCCAAAAGAAATGTAGCTCAGAATGAGCAGTATCAGCTCTGGTATCTGAACCAAGAGACTGATTCACAAGCTCTCAAACTCTCTCAACTCATCTCTCTCAATCTTCTCTTCTTTCTCTTTTTCTTCTCTCTGCTTTTCTTCTCTGTGGATCTCGATGGCACTCTGTTGCTACAGATGTTCAGTTTCTCTATTCGGACTTCACCACTCGATCAGCTTTCTTCTGGTGGAAAAGGTTTCATATATATACCAACAGCAATTTGGATAAGGCATGTGGCTTCCACATTTCCCGCCCAGAGAATTCGCCAGATCTGAAGAAATTTCGACCACATGGCAGCATCCTGGCTGGGCTACTTCCACGTGTCACAATCTGGGCACCTCTGTTGGATTGTGTGTCTTCCCTAAGTATTTTGATGATGAGCAACACTATGTTAATTGTTCTTGTTATTTTTGATCAGATATCTTGCACTTGAGATATCCATGTGCACTTGAGTTATCCATGGTTTTATATGAAATAACTGCTAAAGAGGTAACACTTCGTGTGTTCGTTCATGTTCTGTCTTCGTGCTGTTTTTTCCTCAAACATCATGTAGTTCTTGCTTCGCGTTTTCACCTCGTGTCGAATTAGCCTTGTTGTCGTCTGTTTGAGTGTTGTTCTTTCACCTCGTGCAGTCTTTGATTACTGTGTTGTTTCCATGTCATCCTTTGTATTCCTGTCTTCGAGTCGTTTCTTTGCATACTGTCTTCGTGGTCGATTGGCACTTCGTCTTGGTTACAACACCTCGTGTTGTACTGTTTGACTTCGTGTCGGTTTCGGTTACAGTCCATGTTGTTTTCATGTCGTTCTCTTTTATTGCCACCTCGTGTCGTTTTTATTATTAAGTCTTCGTGTCGTTTTTACCTCGTGCAGTGTTATCCCGTGTCATTTACTGTTTCGACCTTGTGTCGTTATCAGCCCGTGTTGCTTACATCTCGTGCTGTTTTCACTATCCTCGTGTTGTTCTCACTGCATGTCGATTACTGTCTTCACTTAGCATTATTTTTATGATTCGTGTCGTTTTTCTGTGTAGTGTGTGTTTGTCACCACTATACTTCGTGTCGTTGCTTCTTACTTCGTGTCTAACTTCACTTCGTGTTGTTTTTCACCTCGAGTCGTTTCCTTATACTCTGTCCTCGTGTTGGTCTCTCGTTTTAGTCTTCATGTCGGCTTCTGTCGTAAGCCCGTATTGTCCTCGTGTTGTTTTTGTTTTCGTAACCTCGTGTCTCTCTTGCGTATAACCTCACCTCGTGTCATTATCTTCTGTATATCTGATCTGTTACAGAATTTCTCGTGTCGTTCTTATGACATCTCGAGAAATAGTCACGTCGTGTTGTTGTTACTATACCTCATGCAGTTTTGGTCTTAATAAGCCATGCAGCGTATTAATGGACTTAATCTCATTACAGGTCCGAGGAAGAACATTCCACACTCCAGGGCTGCACGTGATCCGAGACAAGAGGAACCAATTTGATAAAGGCACGTGACAGGATACTTCTGGATCGAGCGTGGGAGGCACACGCATTTCATGCCCTATCCATCTGCTGTTGATGCTATAAATAGAATCCTTCGTCCTCAGATGAAAGTTATCGAAGTAGAGAGGCATAGAAGAAAACAGGGAAACAGAGAGCCCTTCGATCCAGGAAAAAGAAAAGAAAGAAAAAAAAAAAGGGATAGCAGAGAGAAATAGAAAGAGAGCAGAAGAGTGTTCAGAAGAATTGTTCTGACTTGCGGATCAAATCCGAAGTCTATTGCTCTATATTGAGCTACATTGTTTCCATTGTCTGGCATTTTTGATTTCCTTCGTTCGTATTTTTCGTTTCTTGTTCTTATCTTTCTTCAACCGTTATTGTTTGTGTTTCCGATCCTCTGGACTGAGGTCGGGGTCCTCCTGTGAGATCAGGAGTAGGGAGAGTCAATCTCCGGTTTGCAAGCAGCAGGTGAGCTGCTTGTAGGTACCCTCCGAGTTGGGAGGAAGAGGGGTCTTCGACCTCTGGTTCACTAGTAGCAGGGCTGCTACTAGTGGGGTTTCCCTCTTGGTAAAGAGGAAGAGAGACGTGAGTCTCTGGGTTCTAGTGACTGCTGATCGCTAGAGGTTCCCTCCGGGTAGGAGGAAGAGGAGAGGTTGTTCTCCTGGGAAGCTGTGTATCAGCAGTTGTTTGGCAAGCTGTGTTGCCCAGCCTTTAGTGAAGCCACACTCAGGTTGAGTGTGGGGTGGATGTAGGTCTGAAGGACCGAACCACCTTAAAATCCTCTGAGCCCTTGTGTGATTGATCGTGATAATATTATGGTATGCCTTCTATTTGCTTGAGCTATTAACTGCACTGCATCTTCTACGATAGTCAAAACTCGAGGTTAGCTCCGTTTAGCAATATACTCTGCAATAATTTTTAAATCTACGAAAACAGTGATCTATTCATCCCCTCCCCTTCTAGATCACTTCATATTGTTCTTATCACTTGGTATCAGAGCAGGTTTTTCCCAGAATGTGGTCCAACGGCCAGGGAAACGGATCCAATGGTCCGCGCAGTTTCATAGCTGATGGGCAGTCTATCACCCGCCCCCCTTTCTTTGATGGTAATAATTATTTCTTCTGGAAGAACAGGATGGAGGTCTTTATCAGGGCCCAAAGCAACAAGCTATGGAAAGTCATTACAGATGGTCCATACACCCTTCCACCGAATGAAGATATGTGGACAGAAGATCAGGTCAAACTCTCCGCACTGAATTGGACAGCTCTTAACATCATACAGTGCGCCGTCCATCCGGAAGAATATTCAAGGATCTCAGCGTGCAAGACTGCAAAGAATATGTGGGATGATTTGCAGTTAATTCATGAGGGCACATCTCAGGTGAAGGCTACCAAGATCAACATACTTACAACTCAATATGAGTTATTTAAGATGAAGCCAGAGGAGCCGATCACAGAAATGTATGCCAGATTATCTGTGATCATCAACAGTCTGAAAGGCCTTGGAAAGGATATTCAACAAGAAGACATAGTCAGGAAGATCCTTAGGTCTCTAACTCCCGTCTGGGATACCAAGGTGACTGTAATAGAGGAATCAAGAGATTTATCCACCATGACAGTAACCCAGCTGATTGGTTCTCTCATGACCCATGAAATGAATTTCACACGAGGAAACGATGGGCATGACAGAAAGGGAAAGAATGTTGCTCTAAAGGTTTCACGACATACTAAGAAGAGCAACAACAGCAGCAGCAGCGGCAGTGATGATAGCAGCGAAGGGTCTGATGGATTCTCAGACTTGGACAAGGATGAGCGAGCTATGCTCACCAGGCAGTTCAGAAAGTTCCTAAGAACAAAAGGAAAATTCTACAGGAGGAAGAAATTTAATGCTGCAATGAAGTCTCCTGAACGAAGATTTGAGAAGAACCGGTCTGCTAAGAAGATCACTTGCTATCATTGTCAGAAACCCGGTCACATGAAAAGTGAATGTCCAGAGCTACAAGCTAAGGCTCCAGGACACCAGAGGAATGTGGTGCACAAGAAGAAGAAGGCCATGCTGTGCACATGGAGCGATGAGGAGGAGGACCCAGAAGCCACTTCGTCCAGTGAAAATGAAGAGAAGACCTGCCTCATGGCCGACCATGAGAAAGAGGTAACAAATTTATTTGAGAATTTTACTTTGGATGATTGGGAGGACGCCTATGGCGACCTGTTAAGTAAATATAATTGTTTAAACAAGGAGCATAGAATGCTTAGACGTAAGTTTCATTCTCTGTCTGAAGAACACTCTTCTATTGTCACTAATAGCATGAAAACCAAGGAGATGGCCACTGAGCTAGATCAGGTTAAAGGTGAGATTGAGAGGTTGAGAATGGAAAGAGAAGAGAATCTAGCTAGAATAGATGAGCTGAAGTGTAAAACTGAAGAGTCTAAAGGAGAGATTAGACTGATGGCTGAAAAATATGAGGCAGTTAGAACAGTTAATCAGGAACTCCAGGACCAATGCAATGAATTTCAGAAGGAGATTGAGGACAAAGAAAAGGTGCTTGAAAAGTTTACAGAGGGGAGAAACAACCTGAATGTCCTTCTGGGGTCGAGGGTAAACTTCAATAGGGAGGGATTAGGATACAATCCTACTAGTAAAAAACCCTTTGAATTTAAGACTATCACGTTCTGCCCCGCCAAAGGCAAGGAGAAACTGGAAACACCATCCGGTTCCAAATCTGTCTCTACAATGAAGTCTTCGACCAGTAAATTCATTCACTCCACTGGTCAGCAGTCTAAGTCAGGAAATCCTGAGACAAGCACTGCTCATGTTCAGCAGGCGTGGAACAAAGGTTCTCACAGGACCAGTCCTATAGAGGCCACAAAAAGAGCGAAAAGTTTTGTTAAGAAAACTCATCATGCTAATTATCAAGTAGAGCATGGCAACGATCATCAGTTTCAGCACAAATTTTATTGGAGTAAAAATGCTTACATGAATTATGCTCAACACACTCGCACATCTTCTAAGAGGCCAACCAACAATGTCTTTGTTCAGAAACAGCATAGTTCAAATAGGAATAAGCTTATTCAACACCCACCAAGAAATAACAAAAAGGAAGAATCAACCCACATAAATCCACTGAAGAGAACTATAAAACAAATGTGGATTCCCAAGTGCTTTCTGCATAATCAGAAAACTGGTTTTGGACCCAATTTGAATTGGGTCCCACATTACTCTGTCTGAATTATTGCAGGTCAGCCTGGCAGCTGAGCATAACAAGTGGTATCTTGACAGCGGCTGTAGCAGGCACATGACAGGAGACCGGTCCAAATTCAGCAAACTAAAAATGAAGTCTGGGGGCTTGGTCAAATTCGGAGGAAATAACAGAGGAAAAATAATTGGAATTGGCACGGTTGGTAAGTCCTCCACTAACTCCATTGAAGATGTGTATCTTGTAGAAGGACTTCAGCACAACTTGGTAAGTATAAGTCAACTTTGTGACAAAGGACACAAGGTACTCTTTGACCACAACTCGTGCACTGTTTTTGAGCTGAATTCTGATAACATCATGTTCAAAGGTCATAGAGTAAATAATGTGTACATCGTTGATCTTGATGATAATTCTGAAACAAACTTGTGTCTGTCTGCTAATTCTGAACAGGTTGCTTTTGACTGGCATAGGCGTCTAGGCCACGCTAGTGTGTCTACCTTGAATAAACTGTCTAATTATAACCTAGTCAGAGGTTTGCCCAAAATAAAATTCCAGTTAGGGTCCAAGCTCTGTGATGCTTGTGCTCAAGGTAAACAGACTCGTGCAACTTTTAAGTTGAGAACTGAGGGTCTCTCATCTAAACCACTACAGCACTTGCACATGGATCTCTTTGGTCCTACTCGAATACAAAGCTTGTCAGGTAAGAGATATGGTCTAGTCATAGTTGATGACTTCACTAGATTTTCCTGGTTGTTCTTTTTAGCAAATAAAAATGAGGCTTTTGTTCACTTTGAAGAACTTTTTAATAAAATCAAACTGCAAGGTGAACATAATATCATTACAATTCAGTCTGACCATGGAGGAGAGTTTGAAAACTCTTCGTTCTCTGAATTTTGCTCAAGAGAGGGAGTGACTCACAGATTTTCTTCTCCCAGGACACCGGAGCAGAATGGAATTGTTGAGAGAAGAAACAGGTCAATAATTGAAATGGCCAGGACTATGCTAATTGAGAGTGGACTTCCAAGGAGATTTTGGGCAGAAGCTGCAAATACAGCATGCTACATTTTAAATCGAGCATTGGTAAGACCTACTCATAAGAAAACTCCTTATGAACTCCTCAAGGGTAAGCTGCCAAACATTTCTTACTTTAAAATTTTCGGTTCCAAATGCTTTATCCACAATAATGGTAAGAATGGTTTGGATAAGTTTGAAGCAAGAAGCTCTCCTGGAATTTTTCTCGGATATTCAGAAACCTCTAGGGCTTACAGAGTCTTCAATAAAGATGAGCAAACTGTTGAAGAAACACCTCATGTGGTGTTTGATGAGAACGTTCTATCTGACAAAAGGACAAATGATGACAGGGAGTCACCTGATGAGGGAGATTTCTTGGAGAAAATTGAAGTAGGAGAGATGCAGCAAGCTGCACAACCAGAAAACTTACAACAAGAAGAAGCAACTGAAGTAGGTGAACCCTCAGGTGAGGTAATATTTCACAAAGATCATCCTAGTGAAAATGTCATAGGTAATTTGCATGATCCCACTAGGACAAGGTCTCACTTTAGAACTGTCCAAGAACAGGACTTAGCTGCTTTGACATCTCAGGTAGAACCCAAGACTGTGGAAGAGGCTTTAAAGCATGATTCTTGGGTATCCTCCATGGGTGAAGAATTAAATCAATTTGAGAAAAATAATGTATGGAAACTAGTTCCTAGACCTGAAAACACTCATGTCATTGGCACTAAATGGGTCTTCAAAAATAAGATTGATGAAAATGGTGCTATCTCTAGAAACAAAGCAAGACTTGTAGCTCAAGGCTACAGTCAGGAATTTGGTGTGGATTTTGATGAATCCTATGCACCAGTAGCTAGGATGGAAGCTATAAGAATTCTGTTTGCATTTACATGCTCTAGAAAAATTCGACTACAGCAAATGGATGTCAAAAGCGCATTCTTAAATGGGTTATTGAAGGAAGAGGTATATGTTGAACAACCTCCTGGGTTTAATTTCTCTGTTCAGCCTAACATGGTTTTTAGGTTGAATAAAGCCCTCTATGGATTGAAGCAGGCTCCCAGAGCCTGGTATGAGAGACTTTCTGAGTTCCTTGTGAGCAAGGGGTACACTCGAGGTAAGGTTGACCAAACTCTCTTCACCAAAAGTCTCGGAAAGGAGTTAATTGTGGTCCAGGTATATGTTGATGATATCATTTTCGGATCTAACAACTCAAAATTATGTAAAGATTTTTCTGAGTCTATGTCCCAAGAATTTGAAATGAGTCTAGTTGGGGAACTAAAATATTTTCTTGGGCTGCAGGTCAAACAAATGGAGGATGGTTGTTTCATAAATCAAACCAAGTATACTCTGGAGATGCAGAAAAGGTTTGGAATGACCAACCTCAAGACAATCTCAACACCCATGAGTACCAGCTCTTCACTGGATTCAGACGAAAAAGGTAAAGAGGTGGATGCTAAACTATATAGAGGTATGATCGGTTCACTCCTCTACTTAACTGCATCCAGGCCCGACATTCAATTTAGTGTAGGGATGTGTGCCAGATACCAGGCTAGACCTACTGAATTGCATCTGGCAGCTGTAAAGAGAATCTTTAGATACTTATCTGCCACTCATGATCTAGGTCTCTGGTATCCTGCATCATGTAACTTAGATCTCATTGCATACACTGATGCAGATTATGCAGGATGTAAATTGGACAGGAAGAGCACTAGTGGTCACTGCGAATTTCTAGGAGGGTGCTTAGTCTCTTGGGGATCCAAGAAGCAACACTCTGTGGCTCTCTCTACTGCTGAAGCTGAATATGTGGCAGCAGGGAGCTGTGGCACACAGGTTATATGGATAAAACACCAGCTTCTGGATTACTCGGTTGAGCTAGGTTGTACTTCTATCTTTTGTGACAATACTAGTGCAATAAACATTGCAAAGAATCCTGTACTTCATTCTCGAACTAAACACATTGAAATCAGGCATCATTTTATTCGAGATGAAGTAGCAAGGAAAACTTTTGAGTTGATCCATGTTGGCACTAACTCACAAATTGCAGATATCTTTACTAAGCCACTGGATACTGAAAAATTTAGCACTATGCGCAGAGAACTAGGTATTTACAGAATTTCATGATTGAAGATTTGATTTCTGAATACCATGTCCTGTGTTATTATGCTTATCATTTTCATCATGGTGTTCCTTTTGAAGTGCATTGAGGGTTGTCTTGGCTAAGTCTGTATTGGGGTCAAGTTCTCAGGGGGAGATGATTTATAATAGGTGTCTTGATCTTTGACCTATTTTGAACATACTCTGAACGACATTTTGCTGACATCATAAGAGAATCAGGTTGATTAGGTGTATAAAAGAAAATGTTGGATGCTTTACTCTTTAAGGCTGTTCATCTAATTTCTTGTTGGAATTTTCAGCTGTTAGTCCCACTGAGATCAAAATCTGAATTCAAGATTAATCTTCATACACTGTAACTGTCTTCTGATCTAGTCAGTACAGCATACCTACTTAGTCAATGGTGAGTCCAAAATGAGGTATTGTGTGTTTTAGTCTGAATCACCTTGGATCTGGTGTATTGTTCTCAAACGGACTCAAGCTTCATTAACAAGGTTTTAAGAGCTGGTAAATAAAAACAAAATTCATAAAAGGGTTATCAACTTTGTTAACTGCTCATTGAGAAACTGGGTTTTTCATCAATGAAGTGAAAGCTTCCCATGTCATGAGATGGCAGTAATCATCTGGTCTTAATAGTTGTCTTGATCATACAGAGCTATGGTACATATCTGGTTAGTAACTGGGGTGTCTGGCCTCAGATAAAGGTGTCACCTTAATGTCAACACCAGCTAGAATACTATCTCTGTCTTCTTATCAGAAGGGGTAATGTGGTCCTGCCACCGAGTAACTGGGGATTCTTGCCTCTAAACAAGGTGTCTCCTTAATGTCAAAGGTGTACTTGACAGACTTATCTCTGATCTTGACCATTTTTAAAGATCCTGCTCACTTGAAGTATAGCTGTTGATTTGTTTGTTCTCAATACCACTGGTCATTGTCTACTGGCTGTTTTACATAATACTCTCTCAGTAAAGACTTATTTTGATCAAACTGGTATCTTGTACCTCACTTGCTTAGAATCTGGTTCTGTGTATGGAGCAAATCCTTAGTCACAGTTTTTGCACAGTCTGACTAACTGTACCTCAAAAATCCTCACATAAAATTAATGGCTTTCTTGATTGACTAAACATCTCAATAGTCTCCATTTATCTGCCTTACTCTGTCCTGTTTTCTCTCTATCGTCAGCAATTTTCCCTTCTCTGTATCTTCAGATTTGACCCTAGTTTTGATGATGTCAAAGGGGGAGAGAATTGAGTTAGTTATCAAGTCTGAACTGTTGGTTATCAAGTCTGAACTGTTGCTGTGTTCAGGGGGAGTGAGGGGGAGTGTTCAGGTGAGGGGGAGTGTTCAGGTTTATCAAGTCTGAACTGTTGCTATGTTCAGGGGGAGTGAGGGGGAGTGTTCAGGTGAGGGGGAGTGTTCAGGTTTCATCAAGGGAAGTAAGGAAGCAAGTATGCTTTAAGTTGTCTGCATTAAATATCCTGAATTGATCTCTTTTGAACTTACCTCTCACACTTAATATAGTGTTGCCATCATCAAAAAGGGGGAGATTGTTGGATTGTGTGTCTTCCCTAAGTATTTTGATGATGAGCAACACTATGTTAATTGTTCTTGTTATTTTTGATCAGATATCTTGCACTTGAGATATCCATGTGCACTTGAGTTATCCATGGTTTTATATGAAATAACTGCTAAAGAGGTAACACTTCGTGTGTTCGTTCATGTTCTGTCTTCGTGCTGTTTTTTCCTCAAACATCATGTAGTTCTTGCTTCGCGTTTTCACCTCGTGTCGAATTAGCCTTGTTGTCGTCTGTTTGAGTGTTGTTCTTTCACCTCGTGCAGTCTTTGATTACTGTGTTGTTTCCATGTCATCCTTTGTATTCCTGTCTTCGAGTCGTTTCTTTGCATACTGTCTTCGTGGTCGATTGGCACTTCGTCTTGGTTACAACACCTCGTGTTGTACTGTTTGACTTCGTGTCGGTTTCGGTTACAGTCCATGTTATTTTCATGTCGTTCTCTTTTATTGCCACCTCGTGTCGTTTTTATTATTAAGTCTTCGTGTCGTTTTTACCTCGTGCAGTGTTATCCCGTGTCATTTACTGTTTCGACCTTGTGTCGTTATCAGCCCGTGTTGCTTACATCTCGTGCTGTTTTCACTATCCTCGTGTTGTTCTCACTGCATGTCGATTACTGTCTTCACTTAGCATTATTTTTATGATTCGTGTCGTTTTTCTGTGTAGTGTGTGTTTGTCACCACTATACTTCGTGTCGTTGCTTCTTACTTCGTGTCTAACTTCACTTCGTGTTGTTTTTCACCTCGAGTCGTTTCCTTATACTCTGTCCTCGTGTTGGTCTCTCGTTTTAGTCTTCATGTCGGCTTCTGTCGTAAGCCCGTATTGTCCTCGTGTTGTTTTTATTTTCGTAACCTCGTGTCTCTCTTGCGTATAACCTCACCTCGTGTCATTATCTTCTGTATATCTGATCTGTTACAGAATTTCTCGTGTCGTTCTTATGACATCTCGAGAAATAGTCACGTCGTGTTGTTGTTACTATACCTCATGCAGTTTTGGTCTTAATAAGCCATGCAGCGTATTAATGGACTTAATCTCATTACAGGTCCGAGGAAGAACATTCCACACTCCAGGGCTGCACGTGATCCGAGACAAGAGGAACCAATTTGATAAAGGCACGTGACAGGATACTTCTGGATCGAGCGTGGGAGGCACACGCATTTCATGCCCTATCCATCTGCTGTTGATGCTATAAATAGAATCCTTCGTCCTCAGATGAAAGTTATCGAAGTAGAGAGGCATAGAAGAAAACAGGGAAACAGAGAGCCCTTCGATCCAGGAAAAAGAAAAGAAAGAAAAAAAAAAAAGGGATAGCAGAGAGAAATAGAAAGAGAGCAGAAGAGTGTTCAGAAGAATTGTTCTGACTTGCGGATCAAATCCGAAGTCTATTGCTCTATATTGAGCTACATTGTTTCCATTGTCTGGCATTTTTGATTTCCTTCGTTCGTATTTTTCGTTTCTTGTTCTTATCTTTCTTCAACCGTTATTGTTTGTGTTTCCGATCCTCTGGACTGAGGTCGGGGTCCTCCTGTGAGATCAGGAGTAGGGAGAGTCAATCTCCGGTTTGCAAGCAGCAGGTGAGCTGCTTGTAGGTACCCTCCGAGTTGGGAGGAAGAGGGGTCTTCGACCTCTGGTTCACTAGTAGCAGGGCTGCTACTAGTGGGGTTTCCCTCTTGGTAAAGAGGAAGAGAGACGTGAGTCTCTGGGTTCTAGTGACTGCTGATCGCTAGAGGTTCCCTCCGGGTAGGAGGAAGAGGAGAGGTTGTTCTCCTGGGAAGCTGTGTATCAGCAGTTGTTTGGCAAGCTGTGTTGCCCAGCCTTTAGTGAAGCCACACTCAGGTTGAGTGTGGGGTGGATGTAGGTCTGAAGGACCGAACCACCTTAAAATCCTCTGAGCCCTTGTGTGATTGATCGTGATAATATTGTGGTATGCCTTCTATTTGCTTGAGCTATTAACTGCACTGCATCTTCTACGATAGTCAAAACTCGAGGTTAGCTCCGTTTAGCAATATACTCTGCAATAATTTTTAAATCTACGAAAACAGTGATCTATTCATCCCCTCCCCTTCTAGATCACTTCATATTGTTCTTATCAACCTCATCCTTCCTTGGATCACGAGCCAATCCTTCATCTTTGCACTTTAGTCCCTGTCAGTCAGTCGAAAGAAACTTATCAGTTTAATGTCGACACTTTGTACAGACTTCATAGTATGCAATGCAGACATTGTATAGACTTGCTGAAGTGTAATGCAATGTGCAGACTTTGTGCAATGTATGGACTTGCGTTCAGCAGCAATGTATATACTTGAACACATGCATGCTATACGATGTACATACTTCCTATATGAAGGCAACCGCTGGAGCATGTATAGACTTCATATATGCAGTGCTATGGCATGTGCAGATTTCATATATTCAAGACTGAGGTGTGTACATGTTGACGCCTAAAATAAAGATAATAATAATTGCAGCGATGAAATAATAATAATAACCCTAAAATACCTTTATTTCTGATAAAATGTCTTATTTCTGTTATCTTGTTTTCAGGAATAGAAGAAGAAAAGAAGAAAAGAAGAGACGGTCGGCTCTAATAGAGAACCACTGAAACGAGACACAAGACCTCGGAAGATACTCGGGACCATCCCCGAACGAGCAAGAAAGAAGCCCAACCGACAAGATATGTCAGCCGATGAGTCAGCCCTCACAACTGAAGAAATGAACACAAGAAGCCCAAAAGCCCTAAATGGGCCAATACCTGTGGCACCGAGAAGCTGCTGAAGAGGCCCACAGCCACCAAAAGGCGCACCGATAGTGGCCACGCCGAAAGCCCAACAAGGCCCATATGGGGAAGGGGCGCCGGGAAGCTGTGGCGCCGGGAAGCCTACTGCTTCCGCCTGAGGCGCGCCGGGAGCTCATCGAAAGCAGGCCGAGATGACCATGCCGATAGGGAGAGAGGGCTGTGCTATAAAAGCCCCCTTTTCTCTCGAGAAGATGGACGGACGAACAAAAAAAAGGAGAACAGAAGAGAAGATAGCCACAAAAGAAACCAAAGAAAGGAAGAGAGAAGTCCATACCCAGCTCCAGGAAACCGACGGCTGCTGAGAGATCGTGAGAAGAAGAAGGTCGGCTGAAGGGGGAGGGAGAGGAGTCAATGCTCCGCCCTCCCCCGTCTTCTATTTCTCTTTCTTGTTTTTCATTTCTCCGATGTGCATCTTTGTATTTCTTCATCTTTCTTTCCTTAGAGGAATGCCGTTGCTCCCTCTACTTCTTATGATCAGACACAGGTGGGTGATGTAATCAAATGTGTATGTATCTATGAATGAGCAGGGTCTTCCCCTTGTCTTTAATGTCGAATACATTCGATCTTTGTTCTCTGTGCATCGCTTCTATGTATGCTTGTTTGGAGGTGTGAGTTTTGGGTGTGTGCATCGACCGTTCTGCTCCGTTCCCAATTGCTTTTGCTCCTAAGGAGAAATTCTTGGGTCCCCCATTCTAACCCATGAATGATTGGGGCCTAGAGTTCTCGAAGGGTTCCAGTGCCGAGGGTTTTGTTACCCCTCCATCTCCGGTTTGTTTCCTCTATGCCGTTAGGTTCGTCCAGGGGATCAGAGACAGTCATCTCTTGATCTTCCCAGACGATCGGCAGTAAATAAAGATGTCTTGGCTGGGAGTTTTAAATGGCCGATGACCTCAATCCCTCCATAAACTTTGCCTTCCAGTGATTCCCTCGCACCGTCCCAGCAAAGGCCTTGATCCAGTCCCCTTTTGCATCCCAAATCCTATTTCAATCGGAATCTGGACCCAAAATTCCATAGAACAGAGCACCGTAAAGCCCCATAAGTCCTCACAGCGCTCAAGCCCAGCACCTTCTCGGCGTGAATAGTTCCCGGCGCGCGGCGCGCGCCGGGAACTCTCGCGCCGAGATCCTCCTCTCCCCCCATCAACACTTCATTTCATTTCTGATCATTCCATGCATCTGTTTGAGGGATGTCCAAAGACCATCGTGCATACCCTGAAGAAACACAGCAATGGGGAATAACCTCCCCTACATTATCTCAGATCAGATTCATCCGTAAACCCAAGGGGCCATACCATTGTATAAGCCCTGACGGTTCCTGAGGGGATAGTAAGCATCGACATGGACACCCACATCACCAGGGAGCCTAGGGCCTCCTTTTTTTCGGCTATCATCCCGGCACCCGTGGATGACGGCCTATTTTCTTTGGCATGACCCGAAAGAGGGGGAGACGCCGCCGGAATTCTATCCGACAGAGCTGACCCTGGAAGGCCAAGGGAGTGTGATCGATACACACCCCGCTTGACTCTATCCATCGGGAGAGTGAATATCATGGAGCCTCCAACCGAGCAGGGAGTTCAAAGGGGAAGATTCCCCGTTGGTTACCCGGATTCCATCCCGCCACTGCGTGGATGGTCTCCTATCCCTACTTGGCATGTCTGCAAGCCCAGGGGATATGCTGTCAGATTCGACTCATCCAGGCTCAACATGTTAATCGTCTGCTGGCTTCCCGTTATATGCATGCCTCCGTAGGATGGGACGGAGCCAACAAGGCCCCGATCCTCACTGTGGACTTTTGGGCTTTGTTCTCCCCCTTCTCCCTCAATGTCATCGATGATTTAAACGTCGCGGAGTCCGTGGTTCTCTCCAAATTTCTCATGCCACTAGGGCCATTGCAGGGATTAGAGACTGTTATCTCTCGATCTCCCGGATGGTTGGCAATATGAATGGCATGAAGCCTATTCCTGAGAGTTCGAAGGCCCTGTGACTCTGATCTCTCGGACCCCTTTCATCCGTAATTCCTTGCTGTCAACTTGGTAGACCCCTGGCTCTTCCCTTACTTGCCTCCTGAATCCATCCCCCAGCCACTGTCTGAACCCTGAGAAAAACCCCCAAAATAGGGTACCGTAAAACCCCATAAGCCCTCACGGCGCCCAAGTATCAATCCCTTCTCGGCGCCGGGAATAGTTCCCGGTGCGGCCCTGGGCACGCCGGGAACCCTCACGCCGAGAGCCTCACCCTTCTCCTTCTTTAACCTCATGCCGAGAACCCTCTTTAAAGCCATGCCGAGAGCTCTCTTCATCTTCTTCTTAGCGCGCCGGGAACCTCGTGCCGGTAAGCTCTCTTCATCTTCTTCTTAGCACACCGAGAACCTCGTGCCGGGAACCTCGTGCCGGGAAGCTCTCTTCATCATCTTCTTAGCGCGCCGGGAGCCTCATGCCGGGAACCTCGTGCCGAGAAGCTTTCTTTATTTTCTTCTTAGCGTGCCGAGAAGGTCCCACCGGAGCCCTGCACCAAGAATTTGCATTTCCACCTCAGTCCAACTCTTGGTCACTCCACTATACCTGTCTGAGGGATATCCAGAGGTCATGAGGTATGCCTCAGGAGATAAATTAACGGGGAATGACCTCCCCTACATTATCCAGTCCCGATCCGGATTCCTCTGTAACCCTATGAACCTAGGGAGCTCTGCCACTACATACGCTCCGATGGTGTCCAAGGGGATATCAACCGGTGCTATGAATGCAGACAGTGTTCCTGGGCCTAGTGCCCTTCTCTTTCGGCCTTCGTCCCGGCATCCCGTGGATGAGGGTCTATCTCTCCTTGGCATGATCCAAGATATGGGGATATGCTGCCGGATTTGCTCCGCACCTGATATACCCTCGCTTTATCCAGTCTCCTCAATGTCTTGCAGATAAATTAGCATGCTCTCATTTAGGTTTTTGCCGCCGGTCTCCTCTTATTTTGGCGTTTAATCAAGGGTTGTCCTTCTTAGGGAGGACGTAATTAACGTCATAACCTTTATGGTATGACGGACTGTTGGTCCAGACACGATCACTCATAATCGACTGATTAGAAGTCAGATCGAGCGCATAATGAAATCGTCACACATGTGACTGGCACGCCAATAAATAAACAACAGAAATAAAAGAATAAAAATCCAACGGAAAAATCCGTGTCCACAGTACAGGCTTAGTGAATGCAACACTGAAGCATGTACAGACTTGACGTATGTAAGACTATGAACATTACACATGGATGTACTGACTTCATACTATCGAATGTGCAGACTTGAGTAGCATTCAGCAGCCAATGTATAGACATGCAGACTTGTGCAGACTACGTGCAATGCATGAAGTAGTGTATAGAGTTATGAGTGGAATACATGAAGCAATGTATAGAGTTAGAGTGCAATGAGTGTTCAAGTGATGTACAGACTCAACGTTATGCAAGCAGACAATGTATAGAGTTGATGAACCGATGCTCAACAAAAAGATGCCTTACACTTAGGCGTTAGTTTCAGAAGTGACGCCACTTCTAGTGGGCGTCAAATCTCGAGCATAGAGAATGTATAGACTTGCTACGGCACAAGGCAGCATAACGATGTATAGACTCTGCCAAGAGCAATGCACAATGCACATATGAATGTACAGACTTTGTTTGTGTTGTGCAAGCATGCTAAGATGCAATGTATAGACTTTATGCGAGCATGCTACAGCTAGTGTACATACTTAGACCTGCGTGCATGCAATGCGATGTATAGACTTGCCCATGGCTGTCTAGACTTTGCATGCGTGCTTATAGTAATGTGCAGACTTGCAGGCAATGCGTTGTGCAGACTCTGCGTGCCACAATGTGCAGACTTGCGAGTGTGTGACATGCACAAAGACGCTAAGTAAGACATTCCAATGTATAGACTTCAAGTCCACTTGAGACGCTGAGTGAGACGGACCTCACAGGCTGTACAGAGTTTAGAATGCACGATGTATAGACTTGCCAAAGGAAGGGCTATACAGACTTGAGCAAAGTAAGGTCTGTATAGACTTGAGAGTTCATGATGTATAAACTTTCCAGAGGAACTGGACGATGTACAGACTTGAGCAAAGCAAAGTCTGTATAGACTTGAGAGAGAGTTCACGATGTATAGACTTAGCCAAGACACGATGTATAGACTTGAGAGAGAGTTCACAATGTATAGACTTAGCCAAGACACGATGTATAGACTTTGGCAAAGCAAGGGCTGTACAGACTTCAACTCAGCTGCAATGTATAGACTTGCAGGTGCAACGTAGGTAAAGATCAAGGAGTGTATAGACTTGATATCGTAGAACACACAGGCTGTACAGACTTCATCGATGTCTAGACTTGGAAAGTTAAGCTGGTGAATGTACATACTTCACTGATGTCTGGACTTGGAAAGTTAAGCTGGTGAATGTACAGACTTCACCGATGTCTAGACTTTGAATGAATGTGCATGCATTGAATAGACTTCGCATATGATGTACAGAATTGCTAGTCAGACAGGCACAAGCTCTGTACAGACTTTAGCGTGCAGACAGGCCATGTGAATGTATAGACTTATGTTCTAAACGATGCACAAACACAACAATACAATGTATGGACTTTGAGTGTGTAGACTTATGTGTGTGCAATGTGTAGACCTGTGTGTGTGTGTGTGCATGACGATGTATAGACTCGTATTGCATAGAACACATAGACAATCTGACAGAGATAGTTTCATCAAAACATAAACAGTTGCCAATCAATCAAAACAAGCTGTTGCCAATGAAATAAAGCTATTGTCAACATCATCAACACAGAGGAGTCACAACACTATGCCTATCGCCCGGACAGGGTTGGCACCCTTCATGCTTAGGTTGACCGACGATTGCTTATCCATGCTACCGCTGAGAGCCCTTTATGAGCAGAAGTTTATGAGGATAAGGGACCCATGACCCCTCAAGGCTATAAAGATTCCACGATGAGGACATAAAGAGCCCACGTTGAGGACGTAACTCCCGCCTGAAACTCCTCAGCTTACGGGACTCATGAGGCCGGCGCACTATTTAAACCTGGGACTCCCTCCAGCGAGAGGTAAGGCCAGCACACGCCTAAAACCCCCTGAGCAGGAACCACTTCACCACCTTGGTGTAGAGGGATCTCGTGCCTCTTTTTCCTCCTCCCTTCATAGCTTCCACCATTGCTCTACTGACTTAGGCATCAGAGGGTCTACCCCAGGAAGCCATCCCTGGGCCCCCTGATCCGTTTCCCTTCCTTGCAGTTCACTGTTCGGTGATCATCTCCCTATCTCAGGACTAGCGCGAGATCATGCCTCTTCACCGTGCTTGGCTGAGTTTGATTCTTCGTATCTGTGGCGTCAGCGTACCGGATATCTTGTGTGATTTTCCTGCCGAAAGATTAGGTCGCGCGCCGATAAGTGAAATCGTTAGTGCTGATCTGGCGCCTTTCTATCTTCTCAAGCGTTGAATGCATGGTCTTTTTGCATATTCCCGTAGAAGGAAATTATTGATGGAGAGGCGTAATTGCACCTCGAGGAGGGCGTCTGCCTTCTATTTTAGAGTTCCTTCGCGTCTTTTCGAGGGGAGGGTCAATTAAGGCAAAAAATATCCCCCTTCGGCCTATAAAAGGTCTTGAAGGGCTCCTCCTCCTCTTCACGCTGCGTAGGAATCTTCATTATATTCTCCACCTTTTCCTCCTTCTCTGGTGAAGCGACCCTCTTCTTCTCCATTGCCGTCCACCTGGTGAAGCATGGAGGCTGACGTTGAAGACGAAGGCTGTAGTGGTCCCTGGGGCGTCTAGGCTACTTCAGCGTAGAAGAATGGTTGGCGACTGGGTGGATGGTGTAGAAGAATGGTGGGCGCATAACGAGGCGCTATTCCGTTACTTCTGGACCTCTGCCCCACCCAGAGGGGGGAAGAGCTCGGGGGAGAGTTAGAGAGAAGAAGGCATTCAACACCATGGCCTCGCCTCTCTCCCCCCATGACTTTCCTCTCCTCCCCTCCCACTCCCTATCCAAGGGAGTGTTCAAATCTTTCTCTCTTCTGTTCTTCTACCATCCTCTTTTTCTTTCTGCTTCTTCTTGCCCGCGCCATTAATTCTTGATGGCTTCGTTTTTTTGTTTTCTACCAAGTTGGTAGTCGGGCATACACTCTTGTTTTTGTTTACTAATACCATCTCTTCCAAGCTACCCGAGCAAATTAAGTCAGTCACCTACCTCTCCGAGCCAGTTTCCACACTAGGTGGAATCAGTGGCTTGGTCTGAAGATGCTAACTTTGTCCGCACCGAGCTATCGAGATATGTTGTATCAGTTTTTTTTTTATGCACAATGTATTGGCTACGGCCTATCTGATGTACAAGACTTTTGATGTAATAAGAATGAGAGTTGCTATTTAAATTGCTTTCTTACATGTATAGAAGGAGCTCAGAAATAGATTTTTCATAATGTTGCAGCATTCCACGTTCGAGGGATGAGTGTTCCTTCCATGGTAGTGATGGAGGCATCACCCGTGACTCCCTTTGGCTCGGGTCTTCCTCACACTCCGGCACCATTTGAGTTCGGGCCTCTCTCCATAAAGGCCCAATTATCCTTTTTGTGCTTTCTATTTGAGTCATTTGATGTAATTTTCATTTTCTTGAGTCATGTCCCTAGGTCTTGTGTTTATTTTCCTAAGTTTGAGTGTCATTATGTTGTTTAGTTAGCTATTGGGCCCATTTCATTGGGCTTGGCCCAAGAGCCCCCCTACCCCCTCGGTTATTTATCATTGAGTCTTTTGTCAGGGTCTTATTGTAAAATGTGGGTTGCCTATATATATGGCCCCATTCCCTTCATTTGGAACTAATGAATCAATGAATGAAAAACTTACCATTTTGAGAGTTCAAACTTCTTATCTAGTGGAGAGATTCCATTATTTGGGTGAGAGACCCTAGGGGAGAGATTCCCCACCCATTCCTCTCTTAATCTCTCTCTTTCACTCTCCTTTCTCTCCCCTCCACACCCAATTTCGAAAATTTTCTCTCTCCTCCCTTCCCAACCACCACTCTCCCACCTACCCCCATTAAAGGCCACTCCCCTTCCCCACACATCCCATTACTCCACCCCCTAGTCCCAAGAGAGCTTCCACCAATCCTAGCTCCACCTCCCAACCCCCAACTACCCCACCCACTTCCCCAAGCACCCTTCCCACTACCCCAAGCACCCCTTCCCTTCCCCAACACAACCCCTCCCATCCCCAAGACCACCATTGAATACCCTCCATTAAGGAAAATGCAAACTCACCTTCCCTCCACCCACTTGTGCCCCCCTCACCTTCCCCTCTCCCTCCAAGCCCAAATTCGTAGCTCCTCCTCCCACCACCTGTTAGACCCCCTTCCAGACCCCATTCTTCCCTTCCCCCACCTTGGAACACCCCCTCCTAGACCCCCTCATAGCCCGGGCTTTCCCCACACTCATCCACCCCCATTTCCCCTCCCATATACCCCATTCCCCCCCGTCATCTTCAACCTACAGCTCTCAACTGAAGATCTGTAGAAGAGTAGCAGCTTGCAGAGGCGACCACAGCTTCCTCCGAATGTTTCTGAAGAATCAAGAGCCATCGTTGGAAGCGTCTCCCAGTCCTCTTCGCAATGGCGGTGGTCCCATCCTGTTCTGAGTTCGTGATCGGCCAGGGGAGCCATTCTTCCCCGACTGCGCAAAGCCTCCCTGGCAGGAGACTAGAGCCGGAGTGGACACCCAACTACGACGATCTTGCTTGGAATATGATCGAGAGTTCTTCTTCAAAAAGCTTCTGCTACGAGTCTTCTTTCTTCTCCAAAAAGCAGATCTCAATTTGGCATCCATAACCAGGAGTTATCAATTTTCTCCCCCAGATGCGCGGTTCTGCTTCCCCACAGTCTGCACCGACCTCTCATCAGTGATCAGAGTCCACCGGTCTTCTCCGACATCGTTTGGCTTCCCCGCCCATTTTGCTTCGAAGAGGACTCGTCAACGGTTCCAACGGCTCTAGAGGCACCAGATTCGGAGTTCGGGAGCGATCGTGGCATCCTCTGCTTCCTGCTGCTGAGATCCTGAGACAGTTAGAACTGTTAATCTACTCCCCTGTTCAAGCTCCTACTCCGACCAGCACCGGTGCCCGACGAAATTATCAAAATTCAGACATCATCCCGGATCAGCTACGAGCAATCTTCAAGTGGTTTCGTCATCGGCAAAATTATGGAGTGTCCACAGCGTCCATAGAACCAACTGTCTATCCTGAAGCGCAGAGAGTGGACAGCATCGGCATCGGTTACCATTCTTTACTTCTAGCTTGGTTTCTCCCCTCCCCGCTTGGCCGGCTGAAGGCCCCTCCCTGCGTGGAGGTATTGTTTGAGTGTAGTCACTGGCTTCCCTTCCCCAAGGTCCCCCCCTTGCATGGGGTGTAGTGCATGTAATTTGAAATTTCAGGTTGAAGCTTCTGCGGCGCAGCGTGCGGGTAAGCCCACGCTTCCTCGCTCGCCCTCATCTCCGGCCGGGATCGGTGTCTTCACACCGATCAGGTGAGCCACTAAACACTACTCTTTGCTGGATTCCTTTGCTTAATTAGTATTGCATCTTAGTGCCGTCGGCGTTAAGAGAGTGCTCGAACCCGAATTAGCGTTTAATTGTGTGGCTACCGCGGGTGAGTTGTGAGAGTGATCATTCAACCCAAGCCTTCGGCGTGCTGACCGCCCGTGAATTTGGGCAACCCCTGACCCATAGGGGTCCTCCCCAAGCTATCCGTACCCTTGGAAACCTCCGGTCCAACCTCGGACCCTCACCCCATCGCCGGTCCACCTGCGGACCCGAGTGTGCCAACGCGAGTGAGTCCGCTTATGTGACATGACCAAATCGTTGGGATGCTTGCAATTTAGGTCCTAGGTTGTTTCACATCAAATTGGTATCAGAGCAAGTCATTGACTTGTCTCTACAAGTCAAGTCCTAGGGCATGCTTGCATTCTTGTCCGAACCGTGCATTGTCAAACCCATCATTGTTAACATTGAGTCTTGGGTCACATGGCCCCTCTCCCAATCATATCCCATGCATGCTTACCTAATGGAGAGCCCGTAGAAATTGATTTCATTGACCTAGAATCTGAAATTGGGTGTCCCCCGATATCATTACCTCTCTTTGTAGGACCGGACAAATTGTGCACAATGGAGACCAAGTCTTTATTGAATTCCATAAATGGTTCGGGAAAACTAAGTATTTGGATGGGGCTTGGTGTCAAAAGGGAACATTGGCGGGTCCATGTATAATCCTAGGTAAGAAATGGTTAGATGAAAGGAATGCCGACATCGACCCAACACATCGGAATTGCCTAGTGCATCCGCTACACCTTTCGGGAACCTTTAAATTCAACAACCTTGTATTCTCCCACCCGCGGGAATCCCGCCCTTGTTCACCACCCCGGGTGCACCATACTCCGGCCATCATCACCCCACCATCAAAGAACCTTCCCACTCCATTAGCTTTGGAAGAAGTAGTCCACCCACTTTACCACATGAAGACAAATACCTCTCGGGAACCTATCCCCTCCATGGAGAGCACCCATGCCCCAATTGAAGAGGAAGCCTCGCACGAGGATCTTCACCCTCCACCACCCCCTCTAGATAAGGCTGAATTCATCTTGGAAGAGTCCCTTATTAGTTGGCTAAAGAAGAGCCCAATAAGAGAGATCACGGCCCATGATTGCCTTCCCATAAAGGAAAACCTTCCCATAATGCACATCTCCTCCTATCACACCATAATCCAAACATCCTACCAAGTGAAAATCTTAAAGGACCTTCTCAAGGTCTTAGCTTGGCAATATGAGTTGACCAACTTGTTGACCCCCATGGCTCACCAATCTAGGAGCCTTGACCTCCTACACCTTTGTGTCGGGTCTATCACCTCGGTTTGCACCATTGGTTGCTACACTAGCGACCTCCTTCTATTCCTCCCCACACCCGATGAGCTCGACCTTCTCCTCAATTTGGAGCTTCTTATATCAGGTGGAAAGTCAAGCCCTCCCCTCATGGCCGACCCACTCACAAAGAACTTTGGCCCAATTATCTCATTAGAGGAGGATGACCCATCACCACTTGAGGATCTTGAGGACATAGGGCCCCTCCCCCTCGATAACCCTTTTTATGATCCCTTTGATCCCTTCCAATGGGGGTCAAAGAAACCATGAGACCCAACCACCTTATCCACCACCCACCTTTCCCTATCCCAACCCACCATGTTTGACCCAATCCACCCCATCCTAGACCCGGGTTACATCTTGGGAGCCATGACCTTAGACCACATATCCCTTGGTAATAAGGTTGTGCCCCACCCCATGATGACCACCTTCTTAGATCCATTCGATCCTTTCCAATGGGAGTTCAAAGGTTGTCCCACATCTATACACATGGAAGTCACTTTTGGGAAAAGTATGCATGTGTCTAGGCTTTCCACACCCCTTGGCATGAACACTATGTTGGGTCCATTCATTCGTATCACCCACATGTCAAGTAGAAAGCATGAGTGGTCCAAATTCGGATGTAGTGGTCCACCTTCACTCATCAAGAGTCGTAGGCATGATAGGAGTATTCATGGATGTCCGGGTCCCCCAGCATTTGTCACCCCCATGCATGACCGGATCACCTATGGATGCCCCGGTCCTCCCCATTCCATCAAAGTCTTCTTGGCATCAAAGCATGATTGGTCTACTTTTGGTTGCCCAGGTCCACCCATCACCCCTAGAATGTCAACATTCACAAAATTGCATGAAAGCCTTTGCAAGCACATAAGCAAAAAGAATGAGGCTTATAAGAGGCGGGCCGACTCTCATCGGCGTCACCAAGAATTCCATGAGGGTGACTTTGTAATGGTAAGGATGGAGAGGCTCTCCCTGGGAGCCACCTCCAAATTGAGGCCACGTGGGGCTGGTCCCTTCTAGGTCCTGAGGCGCATTGGTGCAAATGCCTATGAGTTAGATCTCCCCGAGGAATATGGGGTAAGTCCCACATTCAATGTCGCCGACTTAGTGCCATATAAGGGACCCACGGTGGTACCCAGTGAGGAGATTGAGCCTATTCCTTCCCTTGAGAGAGCACCCACCTGTGAGGAGAGACCACCAGCCAAGAGAGCCCAGCGTGAACGCATAGAACAAATATTGGATGAACAAGTCACTACCACTCGGAGCAAGGTATACGAGCGCTATCTCGTCAGGTGGAAGGATCGGCCTCCTTCGGAGGATTCATCGGTGAGTCGGGAGGATCTCCAGCAGTTGGATCCCGACCTTCTCGAGCAGTACCACAACCGGATGCACCCCTACTCGACGGAGTCGAGCCTTCGCAGCCCAGGGGATTTGATGGAGGCATCACCCGTGACTCCCTTTGGCTCGGGTCTTCCTCACACTCCGGCACCATTTGAGTTCGGGCCTCTCTCCATAAAGGCCCAATTATCCTTTTTGTGCTTTCTATTTGAGTCATTTGATATAATTTTCATTTTCTTGAGTCATGTCCCTAGGTCTTGTGTTTATTTTCCTAATTTTGAGTGTCATTATGTTGTTTAGTTAGCTATTGGGCCCATTTCATTGGGCTTGGCCCAAGAGCCCCCCCTACCCCCTCGGTTATTTGTCATTGAGTCTTTTGTCAGGGTCTTATTGTAAAATGTGGGTTGCCTATATATAGGGCCCCATTCCCTTCATTTGGAACTAATGAATCAATGAATGAAAAATTTGTCATTTTGAGAGTTCAAACTTCTTATCTAGTGGAGAGATTCCATTATTTGGGTGAGAGACCCTAGGGGAGAGATTCCCCACCCATCCCTCTCTTAATCTCTCTCTTTCACTCTCCTTTCTCTCCCCTCCACACCCAATTTCGAAAATGTTCTCTCTCCTCCCTTCCCAACCACCACTCTCCCACCTACCCCCATTAAAGGCCACTCCCCTTCCCCACACATCCCATTACTCCACCCCCTAGTCCCAAGAGAGCTTCCACCAATCCTAGCTCCACCTCCCAACCCCCAACTACCCCACCCACTTCCCCAAGCACCCTTCCCACTACCCCAAGCACCCATTCCCTTCCCCAACACAACCCCTCCCATCCCCAAGACCACCATTGAATACCCTCCATTAAGGAAAATGCAAACTCACCTTCCCTCCACCCACTTGTGCCCCCCTCACCTTCCCCTCTCCCTCCAAGCCCAAATTCGTAGCTCCTCCTCCCACCACCTATTAGACCCCATTCCAGACCCCATTCTTCCCTTCCCCCACCTTGGAACACCCCCTTCTAGACCCCCTCACAGCCCGGGCTTTCCCCACACTCATCGACCCCCATTTCCCCTCCCATATACCCCATTCCCCCCGTCATCTTCAACCTACAGCTCTCAACTGAAGATCTGTAGAAGAGTAGAAGCTTGCAGAGGCGACCACAGATTCCTCCGGATGTTTCTGAAGGATCAAGAGCCATCGTTGGAAGCGTCTCTCAGTCCTCTTTGCAACGGCGGTGGTCCCATCCCGTTCTGAGTTCGTGATCGGCTAGGGGAGCCATTCTTCCCCGACTGCGCAAAGCCTCCCTGGCAGGAGACTAGAGCCGGAGTGGACGCCCGACTGCGACGATCCTGCTTGGAATCTGATCGAGAGTTCTGCTTCAAAAAGCTTCTGCTACGAGTCTTCTTTCTTCTCCAAAAAGCAGAGCTCAATTTGGCATCCAGAACCAGGAGTTATCAATTTTCTCCCCCGGATGCGCGGTTCTGCTTCCCCACAGTCTGCACCGACCTCTCATCAGTGATCAGAGCCCACCGGTCTTCTCTGACATCGTTTGGCTTCCCCGCCTATTTTGCTTCGAAGAGGACTCGTCAACAGTTCCAACGGCTCTAGAGGCACCAGATTCGGAGTTTGGGAGCGATCGTGGCATCCTCTGCTTCCTGCTGCTATGATCCTGAGATATTCAAAACTGTTAATCTACTCCCCTGTTCAAGCTCCTACTCCAACCAGCACCGGTGCCCGACGAAATTATCAAAATTCAGACATCATCCCGGCTCGGCTACGAGCAATCTTCAAGTGGTTTCGTCATCGGAAAAATTCTAGAGTCCACAGCGTCCAGAGAACCAACTGTCTATCCTGAAGCACAGAGAGTGGATAGCATCGGCATCGGCTACCGTTCTTTACTTCTAGCTTGGTTTCTCCCCTCCCCGCTTGGCCGGCTGAAGGCCTCTCCCTGCGTGGAGGTAGTGTTTGAGTGTAGTCACTGGCTTCCCTTCCCCAAGGTCCCCCCCTTGCATGGGGTGTAGTGCATGTAATCTGAAATTTCAGGTTGAAGCTTCTCCGGCGCGGCATGCGGGTAAGCCCACGCTTCCTCGCTCGCCCTCGTCTCCGGCCGGGATCGGTGTCTTCACACCGATCAGGTGAGCCACTAAACACTCCTCTTTGCTGGATTCCTTTGCTTAATTAGTATTGCATCTTAGTGCCGTCGGCGTTAAGAGAGTGCCCGAACCCGAATTAGCGTTTAATTGTGTGGCTACCGCGGGTGAGTTGTGAGAGTGATCATTCAACCCAAGCCTTCGGCGTGCTGACCGCCCGTGAATTTGGGCAACCCCTGACCCATAGGGGTCCTCCCCAAGCCATCCGTACCCTTGGAAACCTCCGGTCCAACCTCGGACCCTCACCCCATCGTCGGTCCACCTGCGGACCCGAGTGTGCCAACGCGAGTGAGTCTGCTTATGTGACATGACCAAATCGTTGGGATGCTTGCAATTTAGGTCCTAGGTTGTGTCACATCAGGTAGACAATCGGTATGCTCCTTTTCTGAGCATCTCGATCACTCAGTAGGGGCCCTCCTAGTTAGGGGCCAGCTTCCCTACCGCCTCTAGTGGTCGAGAGACTTCGGCTTTTCTCAGAACAAAATCTCCCAATTGGAATTGTTTGTTCAGACCCGGGCATTGTAGTAGCAAACCATGCGACGCTGGTACTCCGTTGCTCGGATCCACGCAGTCTCACACAGTTCGTCCGCCAAGTCTAAATTTTCTTGTAACTTCTGCTCGTTTAGCTCGGGCAAGAAGTTAACAACTTGAATGGATGGGCTGCCAATCTCCAGTGGAATCACAGCTTCGGTACCATATACTAATTGGAACGGAGTTTCGCCAGTGGCAGTTCTGGGGGTGGTTTGGTGCGACCATAGTACACTAGGCAGTTCCTCGATCCAGTTACCCTTAGCTTTTTCGAGCCTAGTTTTGATGCCTTTGAGGATAGTTTTGTTGGCATTCTCTATCAGTCCGTTAGCCTGAGGGTGGGCTACCGAAGTAAAGTGATTACGAATGTGTAGGTCGGCGCACTTATTCTTAAAATAAGCGCAGTTAAATTATCGACATTTATCGCTCACAATTACTCGGGGGATGCCAAAGCGACAGATGATCGACCTCCAAATAAAACTCTAGATTACCATTTCAGTTATCTTGGTAGTGGCTTCAGCTTCGATCCATTTAGAGAAATAGTTGATAGCGACGACGATGAACTTCTTCTGAGCCTGGGCTACCAGGAACGAGACGAGGATGTCAATTCCCCACCGAGAGAAAGGATAGGGTTCGGTCAGGGTCACGAGCTCCGAGGCTGGCTGGTGGACTAAATGGTCGAACTGTTGACACTGATCGCATTCCCGAACGTATGTCGAGTAATTGCGTTGGAGTGTGGGCCACCAGTAACCACTTCGTAACAGGATCCTTGCAATCGACCGCCCCTCTTGGTGTGCGCCACAGATGCCTTCGTGCACTTCCTCGATAGCTTGGCGAGCTTCCGAAGTGCCTAGGCACTTGAGGAGTGGGATAGCATGGGATCTTCTATACAGGGTTACGTCCAGGAGGACGAAATGGTGAGCTTGATACTTCAATCTTTTGGCTTCCCGTGGGCGGTGGGCTCTTGGGAGTCACGTAGCCATGATACATATGGCGCCCTCCAGTCCTCGGATGCAATTTGCACAATGGCCATGGGCTTGGTTTCCACGCTCGGTCGTTCTAATTCCTCAAGGAGGATCGACCGGGTCCCTTCTTTACTGATAGAGGAGGCCAAGCGAGAGAGGGCGTCTGCTCGGGAATTTTCTTCTAGAGCTATTCGGATCACCTGAAAACTCTCGAACAGTCGGGCTATCTCCTTTACCAGCGGAAGGTACTTGATCATCTGCGGCTCCCGAGCCTCATAGCCCCCGTTGATCTGACAGGCGACTAGTTGGGAATCAGTGTGTATTCTAACTGGCTCGGCTCCCATACATTGTGCCATCCTGGCTCAAGAGATTAGGGACTCATACTCGGAGACGTTGTTGGATGTCGGGAAGCTGAATTCCAGAGCATACTGTAGTTTCACTCCTTCTGGGGACCTGAGGAGAATACCGACGCCGCATCCGGTCAAATTTGAGGATCCATCCACGAACAGGTCCCAGGAGGGGCCGAATGTTGGCTGGGATGTTTCCTCGGGCGGGACAATACTCTCCGTGATAAAATCTGCGAGAGCTTGCCCCTTGATGGCCATGTGGGGTCTGTAAGAGATGTCGTAGGCCCCGAGCAGTATTGCCCATCTGACAAGATGACCAGAAACTTTGGGCTGAGCCAAAATCTTCTTCAGGGGTTCACCGATCAGCACCACGATGGTGTGCCCTTGGAAATAGGGTTGGAGGCGCTTAGCCAAGGTCACCAATGCTAGCCCGAGTTTCTCAGTTGTGGGTACCTTCTTTCGGGATCGAGGAGCACCTTGCTGACGTAATACACGAGCTTCTGCAATCCTTGGTCGTCTGGAACTAAGACCGAGCTTACTGTAGATGGAGTTGCCGAGAGATAAAGGTATAGTGTCTCATCGACCACATGCTTCGATAACACTATCCGTAAGGCCAGAAACTCTTTTAGCTCGAAAAATGCCTTCTGGCACTCACCGTCCTAGGCGAAGGTAGCTGATGTCAACTTGGGTCCTTTCAGCAATTTGAAGAAGGGTAGGCATCGTTCCGCCGCTCGGGACAGGAAACGGTTGAGTACAGTAATTCTTCCCGTCAGGCGTTGAACATCCTTGACACAGGCAGGCGGCCGCATGTCCAGGATGGCTTGGATCTTGTCGAGGTTGGCCTGGATCCCTCATTGGGTCACCAAGAACCACAGAAACTTTTCGGATCTAACTCCAAAGGCGCACTTGGCTGGATTAAGCTTCATCTTGTACCTCTGGAGGGTGTTGAAGGTCTCGACCAGGTCGGTGAAATGGTCCTCGGCCTTGGGTGTCTTGACGAGCATGTCGTCAACATAGGCCTTGACGTTCCACCCGATCTGGTTTTTAAAGATCTGGTTGACCAACCTCTGATAAGTGGCTCTGGCGTTCTTCAGCCCAAAGGGCATTCGGGTGTATCAGTATACGTCGAAGTCGGTGACGAAGGCGATCTTCTCGGTATCTTTGGGGTTCATCCGGATCGGATGGTACCTGGAGTAAGCGTCCAGAAAACTGAGGAGCTCATTACCTGAGGTTGAATCGACCAGTTGGTCGATGCTCGGTAATGGATAGTAGTCCTTTGGAGTAGCTTTATTGAGGTCAGTGAAGTCCACGCACATCCGCCATTTGCCCGAAGCTTTTGATATTATGACGACATTGGCGAGCCACGTCGGGTAAAGGATCAGGCGAAATAGCCCAGTTTTCTTCCCCTTATTAATATGCTCTCTAATGACCGCCTATTTTTTTGGGGCAAGCTTCCTTCTTCGCTGCTGGACTGGTTTCACCGATGGGTCGAGGTTGAGCTCGTGCACTACTATCTCTCCGAGAATTCCGGGAAGATCATCATCAGACCATGCGAAGACTTGAATATACTCGGAAAGGAAGTATTTATATTGTTGT
The DNA here is from genome assembly GCA_022559845.1 of Amorphophallus konjac. Taxonomy (NCBI): domain Eukaryota; kingdom Viridiplantae; phylum Streptophyta; class Magnoliopsida; order Alismatales; family Araceae; genus Amorphophallus; species Amorphophallus konjac. Next base: position 357,048,396 of record CM040118.1, read on the forward strand.
TGTACATCGGGTGATAGATCTGCCCCAATTTTCACCTCGAGGGTTGGGTCATCTTTGAGGAAGATTGACAGCAGCTCCCCATCGGGTTTGCCTACCGTAGCTTTATCCTCGATTACCCCAAACTCTTTATTTTTTTCTTCAGGCCCCATGGCTTTGACCGAGATCACATAGCACCTTCCAGCTGTTGCCCGGTTACCTCAGACTTCCCCAGTACCGTATTTGGTGGGAAACTTCATTTTCTGGTGATAGGTGGAGGGCATTGCCTTTATCCGGCCGATAATACCTCGGCCGAAGATGGCCTTATAGGCTGACATCCCCTTAATCACCACAAAGTTTGCCATGAATGTGACGGTTTTGGGAGGGGTACCGAGGGTGACAGGCAGGCTTAGGGCTCCCTCGGGAAATGTTGCCTGGCCATTGAACCCACAGAGGGGGGTTCGTATCAGGTGGAGCTTCGATGGGTTCTCACCCATCTTTAAGAAACATTCATATGCCAGAACATCAAGGGCGCTATCATTGTCTACTAAAATCCTATCTACGTTACAATGGTTTATAGTAGTCGAGATTACAAGGGCGTCGTCGTGCGGGGTGGTAACTCCCTCCAGGTCTTGGTCGGAGAAAACCAGGCTCTGCTGGTCGCTCACTGGTGGAGCCTTGGGGGGCTCGGAAGCTCGACTAGCTCGCTCGACGTGACGCTTTCTCCCTCTGCTGCGGTCCCCTCCTGAGGCTGACCCCCCGAGATAACGTTGATGTGGACTCCTCGAGGGTGATTTTCAATCTCTTCTGGGGGACTCCGTGATCCTCCCGCTGCTCAGACACATATTGAGAGAGGTGTCCTTGGCGGATGAGACTTTCGATCTCATCCTTGAGCTGCTGACAGTCACTAGTGTAATGACCGTGGTCGTTGTGGAACTGACAATGCTTTCGACGACTACGGTGTCTAGCGTTAGCTTTCATTGGCTCGGGTCAGTGAAGTAGGTTAGAGTCCTTAATTTCTTGATATACCTCATAGAAGGGGTGGACAAAGGTGTGTACCGCTCGAACTTGCACGGAGGCTCCTTTCGGTCGCCTTCTTAGTTCCTCCGCTTCCCCTGCCCCAAGCCTTGCTCGGACGGCCCCTTCTTTTCTCCTTCTCACCCTCCCGAGCTTGTCGGGTCTCGGCATGCATTAAGGACCTCTGCGCACTCAGCGTGGTGTAGAGTCAGGGTCACCAAGTCGGCGAGAGAGGAGGGAGGGTGAAGTACCAATTCTCACCGGAGGTTTTCGTCACGGGTGCCTCCGGTCAGTGTGGTAATGACTGAGGCCACGTCCAGGCGGGGGATGCGCAGGGCTTCTGCATGGGGGGGGACTCACCCGGGGAAGTTGCAAGATCTCCTCCCTGGCTTTCTCGGTCTTCATCTAATCGACGAGGATATCCAGTTTGGCATTGAGGGTCTGGAGGGCGTCTGGGTTCCTGAGAACGGGTTGTCCCCCCGTGGCCGGCAGAGGCATTGGGTTGATTATTGGAATTGGAGAGAGGGCATGTAGAGGAGTGCGAGAGCACATGTCCCTCCTCCACGGCTACCGGTGCCTTCCCTTTGTCGCCGGCATTTCTCTTGCTGGAACTTCTACGCACCATGTTGGCTCTTTGCTCGTTTCTCACAGACGGCACCAGATGAAGAGGCGTGATCTCGTGCGTAAGTCTGAGCCGTACGATCCTTGCTGAACCTTGATTGCTGCCACCAACGAGGATTCTGCAAAGTAGGAAACAGATCAGAGGAGCCCAGGGTTGTGACCCCAGGGAAAACTCTCCGATGCCTAAGTCAGCAAATCGATAGAGCATAGGTGGGAGAAGTGTGAGAGGAGGAAAAAGATGGGCACGAGATTGCTCTCCACCAACAAGCGTGGCTTAGAGTACTCAGACTTGCTTACCTCCCTGGAGGGTTTCCTTGGGGTTTATATAGTCGCTCGTCCTGTACTGGAGTCAAGGAAGCTTAAGGGACTTGGGGGAGTTATGTCCTTGCTGAGGGCTCTTCTAGCGCTTGAGGACTCTTAGCCTTCCTTATCCATTTGAATTTCTTGCTCCTGGGCGGCAACATAACGTCAGCCTGGATAAGTGCCTGGTGGGCAGTCCGAGCTTGGGGTGCTCGTTTAGGACTCTTCCTGGGAGACGGAGGCATCATCGATCGGTTACGCTCGGATCCGCTTGGGATCCTCCCGAGCGGCCGTTACTCGGTCTTCCGGGCCTGAAGGCTACCTAGGAAGTATTGGGCCGAGCAAGTTTGGGCTTCAAAATAAGTGGGTCCGTAAAATGGGGCTATCACTTGGGGAGTCTGGCCTGTTTGGGTCGAGAATGGACCTTATTGGGCCGCTCCGGGCCACATGTCTTTGAGCCGCTGATTTTACCCCTCTCCAAACATGAAAGTTCTCAGGTGGGCCCTTGAAAAAGGTGGATTTATCATACCAGAAGGTAAATGTTATTCAATTGATAGATCTATCTATGTTGACTTTACATACCTATTACAATTTCATGTCATTTCTTTTCGTAGGGAAATTCTGGTTGGTGGATGCAAGATATGCAAACACCCCCACTTTTTAGCACTGTACCGTGGCACAAGATATCATCTACCAGAGTACAGTGGTAATAGGAGAAGGGTTGCATATAGGGATAAGAAGGATTTGTTTAACCATAGGCACGCGCAACTACGTAAATGTGTTGAGCGTGCTTTTGGTGTCCTCAAGTCACATTTTACAATTCTAGTGAAACGTCGTAATTATCCAATTAAGACACAAGCTAGGATTGCAATGGCTTGTTGCGTGCTCCATAATTTCATTAGAAAGGAGCAATGTGTTGATTTAATTTTCCAACAAGCCGAAGATGATGTGGATAATTCTGGTGATGAGGAGGTTGATGAAGAGGATAATGTCAGTAGGATAGAGGCTACTAGAGGGGAGAGATTCCGGGAACATTTGTCAACTCACCTTTGGGCCAATCATAGTACACGAGGGTATTTAGTCTAAATCATTAAGCTAATTTATTTCATTTTATCACCTTCATAGTTATGTTTACATGTAACATATAACTTGTCTATTGCAGGCATCGTCAGGTGGAATCTCAAAATGAGGAGTGACATTATGATATTGTTAATTTGAATTAGACAATTTTACATGTTGTGTAATTGGACATTATAGATGTTCTATACTTGGACACTTTTACTCTCTATCATTTGTGTTGTGTTTAGTTTTATATGACTTGAATGTGCATATGTAACATAATTTCCTTGACAGTTTCTTAGACATGACTTGTGATCCTTTTTTGGGGATGACCATGAAACACTCTAAATTATACTCTGCACTCTACACACTTCCTTGGATATGACAGTTTGAACACTCACATAATTTTTTGGAGCAGCCTGACTCAATTACCACTTTATATGGGTTTCAGGCTGCTACACTGCACAACCCGCGTGGTCGATGCTACACTGCACACACTTGGACTTATTACTTGATTTATGTTATATCTCTGTGGTCATATTTGCTATTTTGGTGTGAATATAACATTTTTGCTACTTACAAGAATATTTTCCTTTCATAGGACGTTGGGCTATGATAATGGGAAGGAGCATTCATGTGATGAGGAGGACTATTGGGGCATCGCATTCCATTTCCCTATTTGTAGGTCACACCTATAATAGTAGGTTGGATGGCATTAGGCCTGCCCCTACTAGGAGGTTGGATGATGTACATGTTACTGTAGGGGTTCTGTGGGAAGTGACTACAACACTTGTCCTCCAATGAATATCATTTATGAATATTATCCATCTGAGCCAAATAACATGACATATCAAATTTAAGTAGGTGTCTTGTACATTTATAGTAGGTGTTTATAACATAATTCTTTTTCAGGATATCGAATATAAGGATTCAAAATTAATGGGTGAGACTAAATATGATCGTATTCAGTGTGAATGTGGCATAGGGGAATGTGTTATCAAGATTTCTCAAAGCAACAAGAATCCCCAACATCCCTATTATTGCTGCCCACTTGGCGTATGTTATTTCCACCATACCGTGTCTTTTTGGTTTACATGTTACGTATGTCATTTTATCTTGTACATTTGCTCACAGCTTGGGAATGATAAGTCATGTCGGTTCTTCATGTGGGTGGATGAACTATTACTGTGTCATTATAGAAAAGGACCATGTAGAAGGCGGACCTCAAACACTAGTAAGAATAAAGGGAAAATATTTTGTGTTTGTCCAGAATCTAAGGTACGTGGCCAACATTTTTTATGGTTATTGTTTTTGCATTCCTTATAAAATGTACATAATGTGTATCTTTTACTTTCAGGCTGACAAAACAATATCAGGTTGTGGGTTCTTCAGGTGGGCGGAAGATATGTCAACGGTATGGACTAATTTATGTATTCAATGTCAGTGTTTAATTTTACACAATCGAGTGTGTGCTACGCCAAAGTAAAATATACGTTTTTTGTCATAATGTGAATGTTTAATTTTACACAGCCGAGTGTGTGTCGTGCCAGAGTAAAATTTATATTTTTTATCGTAATGTGAATGTCTAGTTTTACACAGCCGAGTGTGTGCTGTGCCAGAGTAAAATTTATATTTTTTACATTTTTTATTTATATTCATATACATAATGTTTACAGGCATATTGGAGATTGATCACTTGTGACATATACATGAATGCTGCTGTGATTTTGCAAGTTAATTGTGGGTGCATTTGCATAATAGGAACATGATGCATGTATTAGTTTGACTATTTTTATGGAGAGTTAGGCTAATGGTTGAGAATAGAAGGATCTTATTATGGGTTACATTTTTTTTACTTAATAGCAGGTGGTTTTTAGGGTTTCTGATGTGTCCAACTCCACTTTTAAGAAGTTTGTGGGTGATCTTTGTCGTGTAAAGTTGTTCCCTTGGCCTCGGCGAATTTCAGGCTTTCCCATTTTTTGGGGGTTTTTTTCGTGCTGACGTTCTTTTTATGCCTAGACACATGCTTGGACTTCGTGGTTTATTTGTTTGAATTTGTGTTCCTTTTCTCCTATCACTTGATGAATCTAGGATCATTGAAGTCTCATTATATTTTGTGAATTTAGCATTGTAGTTTCATGCTTATTAAATGCTGCGGGTTTCCACATCTTTTGAGTTACACATATAGAACTTAGTCCTTAGAATAAAATATTGTGGATTAAGTCCAAAATAGAAAATAGCTTACAAAGATTAGATCCATAGTGGTAGTATAATGTCAAAACATGACTTAATCCGTATTGAATGGGTTTGAATGGATCATACACAACGTCCTCAAAGGTTTTTGGTCCTGCAATTTGTCAGCAAATAGGTTTTAGAAGAGAGTCCCAAATTGGGGTTGCCACTAGAGTTTTTCTTGGTGGATGAGTAAAGAAAAAGATGAACAGGTCCGATTAATTGGTGGTTATCTTCAGAGGGGAACGACAATGGCTAAGTTGGCACAGATGATGCAATCTGTTGTTGCAGGATGGTGACCGATCATGTCCACCGTGTGCATAGCAGTGAGCACTTGCCCTAGAGGGTCCTCATGTCACCCGGATAGCTAGGAGATTCTTAGGTAGGTGAATGATAGAGAGGCGAGATATATGGTGTTGGAGCTCATATTCATAGGTCCGACTTTGGATGACCAGAAAATTAATTTACTTGTATGATTAGTTTAGACAAGGCAAACGTATCCGTATTGATGTTACAAATGTGAGCACGAGTGAGTTTAGTTCCACCAAGCCACATCAAGTACACATCATCTATGCATGTCCATGTACGCCCTCTACTTAAGTTGTGACATAGAAGATGGATGCCCAAGACCCATATAATTAATGTGCTTCTTCAGTACTCTCTTCTTCTCCTTCTGCTTTGTGGTTGATCTCAGTTTAAAAGCCCCAGTCAACCAAGGCTAGAGGCTTTGCCGGTTGACTGGATCCAATCTAAATACCCACAATGAAATTGCACACTGCAGTTTCAGAGGGACTAGTATATTCAATGATTTCTGTCCCTAACAAATGTGATGACTTAATTGTCCCAAGATTTGTTTCGGAGGCCAATATTTTACCCTTTCTTTTCCCTCCCCCTTGATCAACATACCGGTATGTTTCTCCAGGAGTTGAGATTGCTTCTTCGTTCTAATTGGATGCATGTTTTCATATTGAATCATTTATTCGTATGTAAAGTAATACAAGCACATAATTGGATGCTTCTTGGCTAGACTAGGAGTTGTCATTGCATATTTTCATCATCTGCCAGTCCATATAGATATATGATCTCGTATATTGCATCATCTGTCAATCCATATATATATATCATCCGCCAATCCTGGTTATCAGCTTGTCTTTATAATCGTTGCCTTTTCTTATAAATTCCATTGCCAATCCATATACATGTTTGTCTTTATAATCGCTCTTGTCTTTATAATTCCATTGCCTTTTCCTATAAAGCTTTTGTGTTGAGTTGTCACCAAGTTGCCTGTCATGAAAATGTGTGCACAGAGATTGTGTTCAGGGGAGACAGATTGATAGTGTGTGTGTAATATTCTGGATTCTTTGGATCAGAATCGGAGAGCATTCAGAGCGCTTTCGTGGGTCCTGAAACGTATTTTACGATCCACTCGGGTTTTTCCCTTGTATAATTTGCGGAATCCCATGGAGAGTGAACCGTTGAGTTTTGTAACTCCGAGACGCTACAGGTGCAATGTGCTCGTTCCGAGGATCACGAGGACTATTTTTTCGTATTTTTCTGAGTTTACGAAATTTCGTACAGAAAATCAGATTTTAGGAAAATTGCTAATTTTTATATTTTTCTTTTCTTCTTAACCCTTCCACTCTCCTCTCTCACATCTCTCACTTTCTCTCCCTCCGTTCTCTCTCCTCTTTCCCCCTCTGCTCTGGTTACAGATGGAGGAGGCCCGGGGACGAGGTGGCGACGGCGTGGAGGTGTCGTGGAGTGTGATGGCGCGAGTATCGGAGCGTGACGTTGGCGCGATCCTGTTCGTGGATTCAAAGCCAACGTCGGTTGTTCGTGTGATCATTTTCAGCGTGATTTGGCCGTTTCGACGCGTGAGATCTTCGATAGAGGTAGGGGGATGGATACCCTACTCTTTTTCTACATCCTCTCTTGATTTGGAGCCGAACGGTATGAGTTTGAGCGGGTTTTCCAACTTTAAGGGTGAAACCATGTTCGAGGGGTGTGAGCTGTGGTCGCCGTTACAGGCGATGGTTTTCACATTAAATGATAAAATATGAACCCCTGGCATGTTAGGAATTGTTTCCCACCAGTTTTACTCCATTCGGTTGTGAATTGGGACCGATATGAGCTCGTTTATCCATGTGACTCGGTTTGGGTCGATTCATGGGAATCGCCCGTTTTTAGCCGTTTTGAGGTTGGTTTGATCCCTTCCGGCTTGTGGAAGGTGGATATCGAGTCTAGGATTGTTTCCCCGTCGTTTAGAGATGATTGGGGCGTGGAAACTGGGGTTTTGTGTGTTTTTACAATTTTCAGATCGGAGGGCGAGTCACGGTCCACCAGTAACCACGTTCGTCTCTCGACCTCTGTAACGGTCTATCGTGAGCCGCGTCTACTTTTCGGGCTTAGTCAGTTCGAGCGTATGGTGCATGGTGGGAGAACACGGTCGGTGTTCAACCGCGTCTGACTGAAGCGGTTGGCTTGGAACCACGTCAGCCTGTCTTCGCCTCCACCTGCCTTGTCTTCTTCCCAACGCGGCTAGTCGTTAACTGCGTATGGACTACCGCGGTTATCCTGGAACCGCGTTTGTCTCTGCATCGACTCTACTTTGTGAAGCGTCGACTCTATCTTCTTCTCCTCTTTTTATGTATTTTCCGTACATAGGCCTGAGGCGGTTTGCCTGGAACCGCGTCAGTATAAACACGGCTAGTCTTTAACTGCATCTGGGTTAGCGCGGCTTGTTGAGAACCGCGTCTGGTGTTAGTGTAGCTATATCGCGATCGCATATGCCTTCTGGGTGTTTTCTTCACCGGTTTGGCTTTTGGTTGTGGTGGCTTCGACCCCTTTGGTTAGTCCATTGTTCCGTGGATATCTTGGACGTCCTATGAGGGCTGTGACCGTGTTATAGGGTGTCAGGGAGTGCCATTTGTAACGAGCAATGTTTCGGGTTATTTCGAGGATCATTATGGTTTCTGGTCAACCCGATTGTGACCCAGTGGTTGACACGTGACCTCGTGAGTGTCTCGTCTATCCTGTGAGGATCGAGACATAGTTTTGGACGCTTGGAGGTATTATCTTATCTCGATTTGCATGTCCATGTGGTTTGAGGGCTTCGATAATCTCTCATGTTCCGTGTTTCATGTTATGCGGAATTGTGAGTCCGTTGTGCGGCTCGGAGGCCGAGGACTCATTATTATCATTATTGCTATTTTGGATCCGGTTGTTCTGTGTCGTCTTCCATAATGTGTTTACCGTGATTTTGTCTTAGGGACTAGGCTGATTAACGGCGTGTTGCCGTGATGTGCGACGATCTTGATCTGAGTCTTGTGACTCAAGGATCGTTGTGTGAGTAGGTCTAGTTGACTGTTGTGTGTCTAGCGGCAGTTCTATGTACGGCCTTATGCTCCATAGTACGTGCGACAGTGTGTGCTTACCCTGTCTGTACTTTGGTGTTCACTATTTTGAGTCTCTGTGTCTAGTGAGCCTCCACTAGTCGTAGCCTGACGACACTTTCCTGTGTGTCGGCCCACCTGGGAGTGGTGGCGGAGAGAGTTCCGGTTGAGACGGTTTGTAGGCTGGTTGTCGTGGGCCCCTTTGTCTTGCCGTGAGAGTCCTACGGGAGGGGAAAATCAGCTAGAGGTCTGGCTCAAGACATTGAACTTGTGTGTACGCACGTGGTTAGGGGCATTTGGACGAGCGCCGACGAGCGTGACCCTGACTAGTTACTTGTTACTATAGTTCCTTGGTGCTCAGTTAGAGTGTCTCAGTTACCGTCGTTCCAGGCGAGTGGGAGATACTTGTCGCGCAGTGTAAGACGTCAGTGGATGCATCTGGCTGTTCTTCTAGTGAGGAGGTGCTTCTGTCACTTGACGCATGACTTGTGCTTTTGTGACTTGTCCGGGTAGCCTGTGCTTGGCTTCGCTTGAGGTTACGGGTTTTGTAGCATACATGACAGTGGGATCGTGTATGTCTAGTGCCTTTGACCGTGTAGGCCTTTTGTATGGCCTTTGTCTATTTCTATAGGCCTTCGCGATATGGGTTTCATGATTTGACAATGGATCGGTAACGCCCAACTTTGTGAGATCGGGGTTCGCCCTTCTGTTGCTGTTTGGAGTAGTTTGGAGGGCCAAGGTTCCTTCGGCTGCCGTGTTTTCATGGTATGGCTTTCCTCTTTACTTTTGTTGTTCCTGCTCCTGCTGTTACTGCTTTGCTTTAGTTGTTAGCACTGCTGTTACTACGTTGTTTTGCGATAAGGTTCTGCAGGATCTCTACTGAGCCAGTGATAAGAGGCTCACCCCTGCCTTTTCAGGTGTAGCTGTTCTTCCTCGTGCGTGGAGGCACAATGCGGTGGTTTTTAGTTGCCAGCGTTTGCCAGTGTCGGACTTCCCCCGACTTGAGAGTACGTTCTCTTTCCTATTGTATTGTACTTTAGTTGGACTTGACTCTGCTAGCTCTGTTAGTTTTAATTGTTATAGAAAATGTGATTTTATTTCTGCTATTTTAGCAATTCTGATCATTGAAATTTAATTGCTCACTGCTTTATCTGGAAGTTCAATGTACTCTCACATACCTTTCTATCCCTTCGGAGCTTTCCTGCTCTTGGGAGGCCTCTCAGAATCCAAGTGGTATCGGGTTTACCCGGTATCCGGAGACTGGGTCATCACAGTTGGTATCAGAGCAGAGTTCAGAGTTGTTCGGAGTTTTTCTGAGCTAGCTGAGCTTGTGTTTGTGGAAGTACATGGGAATTCGAGATATCGCAATGCTCAGAGTCCATAAGGTCCAGTATAGTCGGTAGATGGCATAGGTTTTGTGATTGTTTATCGCTTTGCTTTCGCATGTGGTCTTGTGTGTGCTATGTTGGCACTATACGAGATGGTTTTGCTCTTGTCAGGTTCTAATGGAGTGTTCTTCTTTTGTCATGGTGTTGGTCTCGTTTGTGCTGCGCTGGGCAGAGTTCACTGGTAGGCGTGACTCTGTGGTGTAGTGTTTGAGATTTTTCCATGGCTTGTTCAGGTGGCTGGTGGCAATATCGTTGGTGTGATGGCCGTGCATGTTCTCCGAGGAGATTAAGGTTGTTTTGGCCATCCCAGCTTGAGGTTTGTTCAGCCCCTGAGGTGTTAAGGTTGTGTTGAGGTGGTCGATTGGATGCCTTGTTTGAGAGAATGCTCGGGCAAACCTAGGATTTTCCTTCTTGGTGAGCTACTGTTAGTCAAGCTTGATTCTTCTCATCCTATCTTGTGGCATCTTTTCGAGGTAAGCCTTGGAAGTGCTGTCTCCGTGAAGCTTTAGCCCTGTGTCTGTTTATGTGTGGACTGTGTTAGTTCTGAACCTGGTCTGATCTTGTTTCGACGATTGCTTGGCTTTGGACCCCGTTTTTTGAATTGGGGGCCGTTGTGCACCGTGTTCGACGTGCCGTGTTTGGCGGCTGTTGTGCTGTGAAGGTTCAGTAATCATTTCAGGACGTGAGGATAAGCTGAGATTAGCATTCTTTGTGGCTTGTGATGTGGCTCTTGGCACGATGGTTTGCACTTTGGCGACTTGTGATCGGCTGTTAGCAGGATCGATACTCGAGGTGTGGTAAATTGTAGTTTCATGAATTGCAATGACGCCGAGTGTGAGCTGAGATGCAGATGCCGAGTTATTTATGATGTCTGTGTGTGTTGTGTTGAGTGCCCAGTGGAAGCGTGTGGGCTCATAACCCACGGGTCAAGGATCGTTTGGTTGGAAGATTCTGGCCGACCGAGAGGATTGTTTCCTCGGTGTGACATCGTCTTGGCTAAGTGTGCCTTGATGTTGTTGGTTACCGTGCCGTTCCTTGAGGCATTATGGTTGTTGGCATTGGCAGGTTTGAGAATTGGGGAAATCTATTGGCGTATATGCTGGTTGGGTACCCTTTTCTTTCTGTAATTCTTGGGAGTTGTGCTCTCGGGATGGATCGTGGTCCTAGAGATGCATTCTCCGAGATTGTTGTTGTGGGTCCTTGTTGGTAAGCTGTGAGCAGGTAGTGCATTTTAGCCGTGTGCAGCTATAATTTTTACCTTGATGTGACCCAGCTTGCAGTTGTGTCCCGTGGTTCTATGTTGAGAATGGAACCGGGAATCTGCAGGTACTGTTGAGGTTGTTTGTCAGTTTATGCTTGTGTTCAACTTGGGAGGAGTTCCCTGTGAGTCTGATTTGGCATTGTGTGGACCGAGAGCTTGTCAGTTGATTTTGTTGTACTCTTCTGTCGTGGTAGAGTTAGCGTGTAACTCAAATCAGATGTAATGTCTGAGTGGGGACTAACTTGATTGTGCTCGTGGTCCAGTGATGTCATTAACGTTCTATGTGCCAGTTTCGTTCTTTGTTCATGGCGTGGAAGCCGATGGGTGGAGTAGTCAGCTGAGAGGACTATGTTTCTTTGTCTAAACTGATGCTTGTTGTGTCTGTCGAGTGTGTTGTTATCAATGACTGTTGTCGTGGCATGGGTCGTGTCTCCTTCCTCTGTTAGACGAAAACGATGATGCCCTGTTTCGGAGTTGCCAGATTTATGTTCCTTTCTATGCCATGCTCGTTCTATCGATCGATGTGGCTTAAGATTTGGAGCGTGTGCCTGTGATTGTGGTCTGGTAGTGTTCCTCTGAATTGTGTTATCGTGCTTTGTGTTTGAGGTTTGGGTGATGCTTGGAGAGCGTGGCCAGCTTTATGGGTTTGTTCTTCCCTTTTTCCCTTATTGACTCCTTGAATTTTGAGGATGAAATTCCTTAAAGGGGGGCGGGCTGTAATATCCTGGATTCTTCATATCAGAATCGGAGAGCTTTCGGAGCGCTTTCGTGGGTCCTGAAATGTGTTTTACGATCCACTAGGGTTTTTCCCTTATATAACTTACGAAACCCCGTGGAGAGTGAATCGTTGAGTTTTGTAACTCTGGGACGCTACAGGTGCAATGTGCTCGTTCCGAGGATCGTGAAGACTATTTTTTCATATTTTTTTGAGTTTACTGAATTTTGTGCAAAAAATTAGATTTTAAGAAAATAGCTAATTTTCCTATTTTTCTTTTCTTCTTAACCCTTCCTCTCTCCTCTCTCCTCTCTCACGTCTCTCACTTTCTCTCCCTCCGTTCTCTCTCCTCTTTCCCCCTCTACTCCGGCTACAGACGGAGGAGGCCCGGGGACTAGGTGGCGACGGCGTGGACGTGTCGTAGAGAGTGATGGAGCGAGTATCGGAGTGTGGCGTTGGCGCGATCCTGTTCGTGGATTCAAAGTCGACGTGGGTTGTTCGTGTGATCATTTTTGGCGTGGTTTGGCCGTTTCGACGCATGAGATCTTCGGTGGAGGTAGGGGGATGGATACCCTACTCTTGTCCTACATCCACTCGCGATTTGGAGCCGAACGGTGTGAGTTTGAGCAGATTTTCCAACTTTAAGGGCCAAACCATGTTCGGGGGGTGTGAGCCGTGTTCGCCATTCCAGGCGATGGTTTTCACATTAAATGGTAAAATATGAACCCCTGGCATGTTGGGAATCATTTCCCGCCAGTTTTACTCCATTCGGTTGTGAATTGGGGCCGATATAAGCCCGTTTATCAATGTGACTCGGTTTGGGTCGATTTGTGGGAATCACCCATTTTTAGCCGTTTTGAGGTTGGTTTGATCCCTTCTGACTTGTGGAAGATGGATATCGAGTCTAGGATTGTTTCCTTGACGTTTAAGGAAGATTGGGGCGTAGAAACTGGGGTTTTGTGCATTTTTACGATTTTCAGATCGGAGGGCGAGTCGCGGTCCACCAGTAACCACGTTCGTCTCTCGACCTCTATAGCGGTCTGTCGTGAACCGCGTCTACTTTTCGGGCTTTGTCGGTTCGAGCGTATGGCGGTGGGAGAACGCGGTCGGTGTTCAACCGCATCTGACTGAAGCGGTTGACTTGGAATCGCGTCAGCCTATCTTCACCTCCACCTGCCTTGTCTTCTTCCCAACATGGCTAGTCGTTAACAGCGTATGGACTACCGCAGTTATCCTGGAACCGCGTTTCTCTCTGCGTCGACTCTGCTTCGTGAAGCGTCGACTCTGTCTTCTTCTCCTCTTTTTATGTATTTTCCATACATAGGCCTTAGGCGGTTTGCCTGGAACCGCGTCAGTATAAACGCGGCTAGTCTTTAACTGCATCTGGGTTAGCGCGGCTTGTTGAGAACCGCGTCTGGTGTTAGCACAGCTATATCGCGACCGCATATGCCTTCTGGGTGTTTTATTCGCCGGTTTGGCTTTCGGTTGTGGTGGCTTCGACCCCATTGGTTAGTCCATTGTTCCGTGGATGTCTTGGACGTCTGTTGTACCTGGATAATTTCCCAAGAAAAATACCAAAGAACGAGGGTTCAGGAATTTCCCCGAACACCCTTAAGGCATGGGCTACCCGGCCCCTCCGGAAACCCAATGGGCCCGACCAACGGCCCCAACCCGCTAGTCGGGATATACGGCGGCATTAGCAATTAACCGGGATCACCCCTGGCCCCTCAGCGGCGGACTTTGTCCCCATTCTATACAGCCACCCGGGGCAACCCGGGGGTGCTCCAACTACAAGTCACGCCACGTGGCACTCAGTAAAGAGGCCAGGGGGCTACTTGATGGGTGCATCCCTTGCCCCTCCACATTTTCAAGGCTCAGATTGTTCATCGGCATGCGTCATTATGTTTGTCATAATTTTCTGAGTCTAGTCATGTAATTTTTATATCTTATTTGAGTCATAAACTATGTAATTTTCTCTTTATTTGAGTTTGGTATGTAGGTTTGAGAGTCATTTACCTAAGTTGAATGTCATTAGGTTGATTAGGTTTGTTAATGGGCCCAATTCAGTGGGCTAGGCCTAGGGGCTCCCTCCCTTGGACTGCTTTGGTCATTAGTTGTTTAGTCAGGGCCAATTTGGTCCTAGGAAAAGTATGGAGTCTATAAATAGCCCCCTCCCCTCTCTCATTTGTAACCTTTGATGATCAATAAAAATTTGAGTGAATTCCAGAAATTTGAGTGTTTCTTTGGAGTGAGAAGCTCCCCCTCTCCCCCATTCTCTCTCCTCCCCTCCCAAAATTCAAATTTCCCCCTCCTCTCTCATCCATTCACTCTTCATTAATATCCCCCCTTCCCCATACACTCATTCAATTCCCCCCCAACCTCAAGGTGGAATCCACCAATCTTTGCTCCACCATCCAACCCCCAACTACCCATTTCCCTTCCCCAAGCACCTCTCCACCTCCCCAAGGTTGAAGGAGATTCACCCTAGGCCAAAATTCAAATCTCCCTCCCATTTGACTGTGCCCCCTCTCTTTCCCTCTCTCCCTCCCAACCCAAATTCACAACTCTCCCTCCCTCCACCTGCTAGACCCCCTTCCAATCCCCATTCTCCCCCTCCCTCACCTTGGTTTGCCCCCTCCCAGACCCCCTCACAGCTAGGGGTTGCCCCCACATCCATCCACCCCATTTTCCCACCCATCTACCCCATTTCCCATCACCTATCACCACCCTGTTCATCCTAGTTCATAGGCAGTAGTGCACTAGCATCTTGTAGTAGTGGCCACGGGATCATCGTGAGGCTTCAGGAGGCATACTATATACCGTTGGAATCGTCGTCCAGTCAGCTTCGCAACGAGGGTAGTCCCGCCTTCTTCTGATCCCGGAGCTATCTAGAGGAGCGATTCTCGGCGAACTGCGTAGTTTCTCCCAGGCAGACAACTAGAGGCTCGGTGCAGAAGCTCCCCCGGACACCCCCTTGTGTTTCCTAGCGTGAAATTTGGCTGAGGGCTTCCCCTTCAAGTCCTCTATCATCTCCAAGAAGCAGAACTAATTTTGGACCCCGGAGTCAAGAGTTCCGGATTTTCTCCCCACGGTGCGCCAGGTCAGTTCCCCTGAGCCAGTTCCGATACCCCTCCATGGTTCTGGTCTTCGTGGTCAGCTCTGACTTCAGACGACGGTCCCGTTGGTCTCGACTCGAAGAGGACTCGTCCATGGTTGCATAGGTTCTAATCCTGCATTATTCGGAGTCTGAGAGTGTTCGTGCCGCCTTCATCTTCCAGCAGCAGCAGACTGAGAGCAACCAGAACCAGCACCGAACAGTCCTGTTCCAGACCCTGCCCCAGCGACCGACGACGTCAAGAAATTCTCCAATAATTATGACATCTTCCTGGGCCAACCCAGGAAGTTTTGGCGCTGGTTTCGTTAGCAACGGAGTTCGGGAGAGCCACTAGAGGTACCGTCATCGACTATCTATCAAGCTGTTCCTGAAGCTGGCAGAACCGGGGAGCTCGGCAATTCAGTTTCTAACGTAGCTTCCCCACCCTGCCTGGCCAGCTTACAGCCCCTCCCTACGTGGAGGTAGTGTTTGAGTGTAATCCTATAGTCCCCCACCTCTAGTCCAACCCCTCTGCGAGGGCGTAGTGATTGTACTAGCAGGTCATCATCCGAAGCTACATCGGCGCGGCGTGCGAGTGCATACCCACGCCTCCCCGCTCGTCATCGTCTCCGGCCGGGATCGACGTCTTCACACTGATCAGATGAGCTTCTGGCCCCGTTTATTTGCTGGATTATCTTGCTTAATTAGTATTGCTTCTTAGCTCCGTAGGACGGTGAGAGAGTGCCCGGTCCCAAATTGTCATCAAATTGAGCGACCACCGCGAAGCAAGTTGTGAGAGAGACCCTACAACCCACGCCCTTGGTGTGCTGGCCGCCCGTGAAATTGGGTATCCCGGGCCCTTAGGGGTTCATCCTCAAGCTTGACAAATACCCCGGAGCATCAAGGTCCCACCCCGGACCCTCTCCATCATCACCGGGTTGCCCACGGGCACATGTGTGTGTTACGCGGGTGAGTCCGCTTAAGTGATATCGTGGGGTATGTTGGATTGCTTGCGAGTCATAGTTCCAAGGATCATTGGCCTAGTGGCTATCACCCCCAAGGTGGTTTCACATCAAAGTGGTATCAGAGCAAGTTCTAGACTTGTCTCTACTAAGTCTTGTCCTAGGACCATTGCATTCATCACCTGTTCATCATGACCACTTTCAACTTAGCCTATTCGCCATCCTTAGACCCATTAGCGGCTTTTGTGTTTGATGGATCCCACCCTAGTATATATCTAGAATGGGAGAGCTCCATAGACCGACATTTTGTGAGGTTCACTCTGTCAGGGCCGATGCAAGTCAACTATGCCAAGAGTTTGCTTTGGCGCCAAGGTAGGAAAGAATGGGAGAACATTGTAGATTTGAGAGAAGCAAAAGGGGAAGCACCCATCGAATCTTGGGTCGAAATGAGGGCCAATCTTAGAAAGATATACGCACCCCAATCCAAACCTCTTCAACCAACCAATCTTCCACCCCCGACCCCAACTCCAACTCAAGAACTTCCCCTACCAAGTCCAACCCAAGTCCGTCCTTGTTCACCACCCCGGGTGCACCATACGCCGACCATTACCGCCCCACCCACCATAGGCCTTCCTACCCCATTATCCTTGGAAGTTGTGGCCCACACACACACCCAAGTGGATATGGATGCCAATCCGGATCCACCTCCCACCATAGAGAAAATCCTAGACCCCCCACTTCCACCCACCTCTCCTAGTCCGGGTCCTCATGAGCCGCACACCCTCACCATGAATGAGTACATACTCTAATGGCTCAAGCGAGGCCCCACCATTCCTAGCTCACCACCCTACCTCTCGCCCTTGGGATATCAAGCCCAAATTGTGCCCACCTGGCCTCCCCATGTCACTTATCAAAACTTCTACTTTGTGGAAGACTTGGGAGACCTTGTGGATTGCCTACATTGGCAAGCCCACTTAACCGGCCTACTAGCCATGGGACCATTGGAGCCTAGCACCGTCAACTTTGTCCACCCATCCGTCGGTTCCATCACCTCCCTTTGCACAAGTGGGCATTGTACTAGTGAGATCCTCCTATTTCTCCCCTTGGAGGAAGAACCCATCTGTCACGCCCCGAACCGATAGCAGCGGAACGTGTAGTTCGGAACGCGGCAGTGATACAGTCATGAATGATCAGAGCAAACATAAGACACAAAAATTTCACACTGGACAATGTGGGCCAATTTAATCTTTATTGATAATCAAATATTCAAATTACATATCTTGACTCAACTTACATAAGTGTAGGAAGGACTCACTATTACATTCTAATAAACAGAAATGACTCAAAAAATAGGACGAGACTCAAAGAAAAAAAAACAAAAGACACCGACATGATTCTTCATTACACTCATCACTCTTGCCATTCCCCATCTGATGGACCATCTTCAATGTTAATACCTGAAAAATGTTAAAGATAGGCTGGTGAGCGAAACGCTCAGTAGGATTTACATCTCTCATCAAGCAGAATATAAGTGATTAGCCAATTAACATGTTCATGATGATGCAATGCATGGAACTCAAGCTACTAGAATAGAGGAATATCAAAGTCAATGGCAGGTACGAGATCTAGAGATATAGGGATGAATTCCCATATAGAGTCAAGGACAAGTTATCAGAATATAACAAGGACAGATGCGCGGATGAACATAACTTCAGAATTGGCCAGAATATAACAGAGTTCAATAATAATAATGAGCAGATTAATCAGTCTAACGGAATAACTGAATTTAACAGAATAACAGAATAACAAATAACAGAATATCAGAATATCCGAATAACAGAATATCAGAATTAGCAAAATAACAGATTTAACAGATAACAGACCAGAACAGATATACAGACGTTGGTGCAATGCCACACCCAGAATTTTACCATGGTTACAGAATTGGACTTCCGTCCTTCCTGGCACTGAAAAAGTCGCGGACCCAGAGCCCTTATATATTTCAAAATCAGATATGGCCAAATGTAGAGTCAAAGGGTTATGTTCTCGAATTTAAGGATAAGTTCTAAGGATTCCAATGTCATGAAATGCTTGAAGCGACGGACCATGATTATGCATGATGTCTACTTATACGGGATCCGAGAAGAACCCGTTAATCAGCACTCTATACGGTCACTTATTCTTTTGGATGATGTCTATATTATCAAAGTTACAATTTTCGATTTATATAGCATCCAAAAATATGTCATGAAGACTATTGTTCCTCGTTTCATTAAAATGACATGATCGATAGTAACATGGGTTAAAAGGTACAACCTGCTCGGCTGCCTTGAGGGAATCCAAGGCTAGCGGAGTCTTATGGAGGTCCCAATGACTAACTCGCTAGTCCAAAGGAACGGAATGTCCAATGGAGAGCTTGTATGTCACCGAGAGTTGAGGGTGATCGATAAAACATCATGGAAACGTGGGACTATACTCACGGAGTGGAGATATAGTGCCGATATACATATATATATAGATATAATGAAACCCTCGGGTAAGAGTAACAGGTAAAACATTTTTACAGGAAAATAACGACTTCAGTAAGGTCACTACTCAAGTGATTAACGCCTTAGATAAAGGCGCTTATCTATTTTCCTATTTAACAGGAATTTCCCAAATTCAGTATTTCATCAAAAACGCGCCCTGGGCAGGGGCGTTTCATTTCAGTTTGACGACGTACAGATTGGTCGTCCTTTCTGTGGACTTAATTTTTACACAATATATATTTCCCTGAATTTTCAGAAAATGCGCCCTGGAAAGGGGCGTTTCTTTACAAGTAGCGCCCTGGTTCAGGGCGTTACCTTTTTAATAGACGTCCTTAATCAGGTCGTTACTTTCATATCCTCCGGACACAGCACGACGATATTTCAGAAAATGATTTATATTCATTATCATTAACTTACCAGTATAATATTCAGAGGATGATTTTAAGTTCAGGATGATAAAATTAACAGGATAATATTTCAGAAAATAATCTATGTCAGGATGATAAAATTAACAGGATTTAATACATATGAACACTTAATAATTCAGATTAACAGCTTCTTAACAATTATGCAGAATTGACGACCATGGTGAGGGCGTCAAAACAAGAATTGACGACGTGTACTGGGTCATTTTACGCATATAAAACGCCTATACTTGGGGGCGTCTTTTAATCTACACAATAAAGACCTGGTGAATTGACGCATGTCTAGAGGGCGTTATATTGAAAAACGTCTTCAGGTGGGTCGTTTTTAATTAAATACGCGCCTTCAACTGGGGCGTCTTTTACTGTAAACCTTCACAGGCACGAAGAACCTATATGCATGCTTGACAGAAATACTGAGAAACTCTAACAAGGAGCTAGGGGATATGAACTTGACAAAAGAAAACATGTCGATATCATCTTTGTTAATTTAATTTAGCCATCAGAGAGAAGACCTACCTTATGATCTGGAGGGGGAAACGTGAAGAGATTGATGAGAAGCCTAGCCTCTGCAGCAACCAACAGGACGGGTTTGTTCTGATGAAGAACCCTCGTTCTTCACACGTCAGGTCTTTCTTAACCTGTTAATAGGAGAAGGAAGATGGTGAATCAATACCCCTCGTGAAATCAAAGGACAGAGGGAAGGAAGAACTATACATACCTGTAGAGAATTCGAACGCCAAATAGCGTTCCTAATAGAATTAGATGAGTATTTATAGGGGTTTCGGAAATCCTATTAGAGTTAGTGTTCTAGTGGAAGTAATGCTTCCAATATAGAGTCCTTACCCTAGTAGATACTTACTAGATTAGCTTAATCCTTCCCTGGATAAGCTCCCGTGTCGAACGGAACTCGAATGGAATTAGCGCCCTAGGTCAGGGCGTCGATTCATGAATTGACGACCTGGTTCAGGTCGTTCCTTAAGAAGCGCCTGATATGAAGGCGTTCTTTGTTTTAAAACACGCCCAAGATGGGGGCATTTCTTGGCCTTACCGTTTATTGTTGTTGTGTTGGTCTAAAGTTGACGCCCAATGGTGCAGTCGTCCTTTTTAAATTAATGCCCTATGTGAAGGCGTTTCTTGTAAAATTAATGCCTTAAGCTAAGGCGTTATTGACATTTTGTTTTATTTTGACTCCTCCTTTAGTCTATTATCACTTATTTAAAAATCTTTATTTGTTATTATTATTTTTATCAGGGTTGCTACACCCTCCCCCACTTAAAAGAATTTGGTCCCCAAATTCAATTTCCTATGCACATCATATGTTCATCTAATCTACGCTCCTCAATTCAACAATCATGACTAGCAATTGAACTAAGGAACTAAGGCTTACGAAAAAGGGAAATACCTCCATCCATTCCTTGACCAGCAGGGGTGACTTTTATTGCTTGAAGTCGCCCTTGATGACGTTCCTGATTACCGTCTCTTTCCGGCTGAGGTTGGTCTTTTGGAAGAGGGCAATTAGATACCTTGTGTTCTTTGCTCCCACATCGAAAACAAGCTCCACTCTTCCAGCGGCACTTCTCGGACGGATGACCTTTGTTATCACAGTGTTTACACTTTTCTTCTTTGAACTTCTTGCCACGGGAAACGTCGTTTTCTTCATTTGGCCTTTTGTGATTGTTACCCATTTTCTTCTTTTCCATCCTCATTCTTACCTTGTCGGATAACTCCATAGCGTCCTCTAATAACTGAGCTCTCTTAACCATCTCGGCATAAGATTGTATATCCATTGGTGCTAACTGGGGTATATACTGCAGTCTTAACCCATTCAAGAATCTTCTAGCTTTCATTTTCCCTGTTGATATTAAGTGAGGTGCATATCTAGACAACCTCGAGAATTGGGCCTCGTACTCGGCCACGGTCATGCTCCTTTGTTTGAGTGAAGCAAACTCTCCTACCTTTCTCTCCCGAATTCTCTCCGAGAAATACTTTTCGTTAAAATGTTCCAAAAATTCCTCCCATGTAACCTCGTCATCTGGCATGGTGGCTTCTACTGACTCCCACCATGCCCGCGCATCCTTTTCAAGTTGAAAGGTTGCCAACAACACCTTATCCCGGTCCGAACATTCCATGACCCGAAAGATCCTCTCCATCTCTTTAGTCCAATCTTCAGCCATATCGGGATCAGGAGTTCCACTAAACCTAGGGGGATTTAAACTCCGGAATTCACGATGCAATTCTCCGGCTCCACGACTGGCTCCACCGTCGGCTACTCGTTGAAGAGCTTGAGTCATGCCTTGGAGAGTGGGTTGCATGGCACGCCATTGAGCTCGTTCTGCAGCCATTGCTATCTATGTAGTTCTACAAGACATAAACAATCTTATGTAAGGTTTATCACATATCTCTTGCGAAATTTTATCAAGCAATTTTTTCATGAGTTAATCTTATTAGTTTTCTAGCTTCTATTTTTAGCTCTTAGCCCAAGGTTCTACCCCATCTCACCGGGTACTTCTAAGATGACTGTCAAGGGAACGCGATCTATGACTTAGACTTAATGACCTAGGACTTAGAAAGCCTAGGCTCTGATACCACAAACTGTCACGCCCCGAACCGATAGCAGCGGAACGTGTAGTTCGGAACGCGGCAGTGATACAGTCATGAATGATCAGAGCAAACATAAGACACAAAAATTTCACACTGGACAATGTGGGCCAATTTAATCTTTATTGATAATCAAATATTCAAATTACATATCTTGACTCAACTTACATAAGTGTAGGAAGGACTCACTATTACATTCTAATAAAGAGAAATGACTCAAATAATAGGACGAGACTCAAAGAAAAAAAAACAAAAGACACCGACATGATTCTTCATTACACTCATCACTCTTGCCCTTCCCCATCTGATGGACCATCTTCAATGTCAATACCTGAAAAATGTTAAAGATAGGCTGGTGAGCGAAACGCTCAGTAGGATTTACATCTCTCATCAAGCAGAATATAAGTGATTAGCCAATTAACATGTTCATGATGATGCAATGCATGGAACTCAAGCTACTAGAATAGAGGAATATCAAAGTCAATGGCAGGTACGAGATCTAGAGATATAGGGATGAATTCCCATACAGAGTCAAGGACAAGTTATCAGAATATAACAAGGACAGATGCGCGGATGAACATAACTTCAGAATTGGCCAGAATATAACAGAGTTCAATAATAATAATGAGCAGATTAATCAGTCTAACGGAATAACTAAATTTAACAGAATAACAGAATAACAAATAACAGAATATCAGAATATCCGAATAACAGAATATCAGAATTAGCAAAATAACAGATTTAACAGATAACAGACCAGAACAGATATACAGACGTTGGTGTAATGCCACACCCAGAATTTTACCATGGTTACAGAATTGGACTTCCGTCCTTCCTGGCACTGAAAAAGTCGCGGACCCAGAGCCCTTATATATTTCAAAATCAGATATGGCCAAATGTAGAGTCAAAGGGTTATGTTCTCGAATTTAAGGATAAGTTCTAAGGATTCCAATGTCATGAAATGCTTGAAGCGACGGACCATGATTATGCATGATGTCTACTTATACGGGATCCGAGAAGAACCCGTTAATCAACACTCTATACGGTCACTTATTCTTTTGGATGATGTCTATATTATCAAAGTTACAATTTTCGATTTATATAGCATCCAAAAATATGTCATGAAGACTATTGTTCCTCGTTTCATTAAAATGACATGATCGATAGTAACATGGGTTAAAAGGTACAACCTGCTCGGCTGCCTTGAGAGAATCCAAGGCTAGCGGAGTCTTATGGAGGTCCCAATGACTAACTCGCTAGTCCAAAGGAACGGAATGTCCAATGGAGAGCTTGTATGTCACCGAGAGTTGAGGGTGATCGATAAAACATCATGGAAACGTGGGACTATACTCACGGAGTGGAGATATAGTGCCGATATACATATATATATAGATATAATGAAACCCTCGGTTAAGAGTAACAGGTAAAACATTTTTACAGGAAAATAACGACTTCAGTAAGGTCACTACTCAAGTGATTAACGCCTTAGATAAAGGCGCTTATCTATTTTCCTATTTAACAGGAATTTCCCAAATTCAGTATTTCATCAAAAACGCGCCCTGGGCAGGGGCGTTTCATTTCAGTTTGACGATGTACAGATTGGTCGTCCTTTCTGTGGACTTAATTTTTACACAATATATATTTCCCTGAATTTTCAGAAAACGCGCCCTGGAAAGGGGCGTTTCTTTACAAGTAGCGCCCTGGTTCAGGGCGTTACCTTTTTAATAGACGTCCTTAATCAAATCGTTACTTTCATATCCTCCGGACACAGCACGACGATATTTCAGAAAATGATTTATATTCATTATCATTAACTTACCAGTATAATATTCAGAGGATGATTTTAAGTTCAGGATGATAAAATTAACAGGATAATATTTCAAAAAATAATCTATGTCAGGATGATAAAATTAACAGGATTTAATACATATGAACACTTAATAATTCAGATTAACAGCTTCTTAACAATTATGCAGAATTGACGACCATGGTGAGGGCGTCAAAACAAGAATTGACGACGTGTACTGGGTCGTTTTACGCATATAAAACGCCTATACTTGGGGGCGTCTTTTAATCTACACAATAAAGACCTGGTGAATTGACGCATGTCTAGAGGGCGTTATATTGAAAAACGTCTTCAGGTGGGTCGTTTTTAATTAAATACGCGCCTTCAACTGGGGCGTCTTTTACTGTAAACCTTCACAGGCACGAAGAACCTATATGCATGCTTGACAGAAATACTGAGAAACTCTAACAAGGAGCTAGGGGATATGAACTTGACAAAAGAAAACATGTCGATATCATCTTTGTTAATTTAATTTAGCCATCAGAGAGAAGACCTACCTTATGATCTGGAGGGGGAAACGTGAAGAGATTGATGAGAAGCCTAGCCTCTGCAGCAACCAACAGGACGGGTTTGTTCTAATGAAGAACCCTCGTTCTTCACACGTCAGGTCTTTCTTAACCTGTTAATAAGAGAAGGAAGATGGTGAATCAATACCCCTCGTGAAATCAAAGGACAGAGGGAAGGAAGAACTATACATACCTGTAGAGAATTCGAACGCCAAATAGCGTTCCTAATAGAATTAGATGAGTATTTATAGGGGTTTCGGAAATCCTATTAGAGTTAGTGTTCTAGTGGAAGTAATACTTCCAATATAGAGTCCTTACCCTAGTAGATACTTACTAGATTAGCTTAATCCTTCCCTGGATAAGCTCCCGTGTCGAACAGAACTCGAATGGAATTAGCGCCCTAGGTCAGGGCGTCGATTCATGAATTGACGACCTGGTTCAGGTCGTTCCTTAAGAAGCACCTGATATGAAGGCGTTCTTTGTTTTAAAACACGCCCAAGATGGGGGCGTTTCTTGGCCTTACCGTTTATTGTTGTTGTGTTGGTCTAAAGTTGACGCCCAATGGTGCAGTCGTCCTTTTTAAATTAACGCCCTATGTGAAGGCGTTTCTTGTAAAATTAATGCCTTAAGCTAAGGCGTTATTGACATTTTGTTTTATTTTGACTCCTCGTTTAGTCTATTATCACTTATTTAAAAATATTTATTTGTTATTATTATTTTTATCAGGGTTTCTACACCATCCATGTCTACTCCCCACCCCTTGAGATCCCAAGTACCTTGAACGGTCAATCCACTAGAGACCTTGGACCAACTACTTGGGAGGAGGATGACTCACCACCTTGTGAGGACTTTGAGGACATGGAGTTCCCCTCCCCAGGAAGCCCTTACCATGATCCCTTCGACCCCTTCCTATGCTCATATGACCAACCCACCTTACTCACCACCCACCTTTCCCTGCCCCAACCCACCATGTTAGACCAAGTCTACCCCTTCCTAGACATTGGTTATACCATGGGAGCCATGACCTTGGACCACATATCCCTAGGTAATGAGGTAGTGCCCCACTCCGTGCTATCCACCTTCCTAGACCCCTTCGACCCTTTTGAGTGGAAGCTCAAAGGTCATCCCACAACCCCACAGATGGAAGTCATCTTTGGAGGAGGAATTCATACGTCTTGGCACATCACACCGCTTGGCATGATTAGTACGTCAGGTCCACTCGTTCATGTCACCCACATGTCAAGTAGAAAGCATGAGTGGTCTATATTCGGATGTAATGGTCCCCCTTCATTCATCATGGGTCTTAAGCATGGTAGGAGCATTCATGGATGTCCGGGTCCTCCGGCACTCATCACCCCCACGCATGAGAGGGACACCTATGGATGTCCCGGCCCTCCCACACCCTTTAAAGTCTCCATGGCATCTCTGCATGATTGGTCTAAATATGATTGTCATGTCCCCCCTTTGCATATTATATATTTCTCACTCACACTATATCGTAGTACATGACATGAGTATTTAAGCAAGCAACAAGCAACAAGCAACGAGCGGTGAGAATCACAAGAAGCGGGCAAAAGTTTACAAGCGCCACTTGGAATTCTAAGTTGACAACTTGGCGATGATGACTTTGGAGTGGCTCTACCCTAGGGTCACCTCCAATTTGAGGGCACGAGGACTTGGACCTTGCCAAGTTCCGAGTGGCTTTGGCAACCCGACTTACGGGTTGGACTTACCAATGGGTTTTGGGATTCACCCCATCTCCCACGTGGCGGAGTCGGCACCCTATATGGGCACCGCGGTGGATCCTAGTGAGCGCCTCGAGCCTCTACCTACCTTTGAGAGTGACACCTTCGGAGAGCCTCCACCAATCAGCTTGAGAGCCTGACGTAAGCACACGGAGGCAATACTAGGCAAGTAGGGTACCATCACCGGCAAGAGAGTGTGCCCGAGCTACTTTGAGAGGCTGAAGAGCCGTCCCCCCACTAGGGACGCGGAGTTGAGTTTGGAGATCGTGGCTCGCCCGGAGCTGCTTTTGGTGTACTACTTCCTCGGTGGACCCATATTCGACGGGGTTGAGTTTTCCCCACCCCGGGGGTATGTGGGGGCATCTCTTGCCCCTCCACATTTTCAAGGCTTGGATTGTT
Organism: Amorphophallus konjac; assembly: GCA_022559845.1. Taxonomy (NCBI): domain Eukaryota; kingdom Viridiplantae; phylum Streptophyta; class Magnoliopsida; order Alismatales; family Araceae; genus Amorphophallus; species Amorphophallus konjac. The sequence continues at coordinate 357,074,460 of CM040118.1, forward strand.
CGTCGGCATGCGTCATTATGTTTGTCATATTTTTCTGAGTCTATTCATGTAATTTTTATATCTTATTTGAGTCATAAACTATGTAATTTTCCCTTTATTTGAGTCTGGTATCTAGGTTTGAGAGTCATTTACCTAAGTTGAATGTCATTAGGTTGATTAGGTTGGTTAATGGGCCCAATACAGTGGGCTAGGCCCAGGGGCGCCCTCCCTAGTACTGCTTTGGTCATTAGTTGTTTAGTCAGGGTCAATTTGGTCCTAGGAAAAGTATGGAGTCTATAAATAGCCCCCTCCCCTCTCTCATTTGTAACCTTTGATGATCAATGAAAATTTGAGTGAATTCCAGAAATTTGAGTGTTTCTTTGGAGTGAGAAGCTCCCCCTCTCCCCCATTCTCTCTCATCCCCTCCCAAAATTCAAATTTCCCCCTCCTCTCTCCTCCATTCACTCTTCATTAATATCCACCCTTTCCCATACACTCATTCAATTCCCCCCCAACCCCAAGGTAGAATCCACCAATCCTTGCTCCACCATCCAACCCCCAACTACCCATTTCCCTTCCCCAAGCACCTCTCCACCTCCCCAAGGCTGAAGGAGATTCACCCTAGGCCAAAATTCAAATCTCCCTCCCATTTGGCTATGCCCCCTCTCCTTCCCTCTCTCCCTCCCAACCCAAATTCTGAACTCTCCCTCCCTCCACCTGCTAGACCCCCTTCCAGTCCCCATTCTCCCCCTCCCTCACCTTAGTTTGCCCCCTCCCAGACCCCCTCACAGCTAGGGGTTGCCCCCACATCCATCCACCCCATTTCCCATCACCTATCACCACCCTGTTCATCCTAGTTCGCATGCAGTAGTGCACTAGCATCTTGCAGTAGTGGCCACGGGATCATCGTGAGGCTTCAGGAGGCATACTATATACCGTTGGAATCGTCGTCCAGTCAGCTTCGTAACGAGGGTAGTCCCGCCTTCTTCTGATCCCGGAGCTGTCTAGAGGAGCGATTCTCGGCGAACTGCGTAGTTTCTCCCAGGCAGACAACCAGAGGCTCGGTGCAGAAGCTCCCCCGGACACCCCCTTGTGTTTCCTGGCATGAAATTTGGCTGAGGGCTTCCCCTTCAAGTCCTCTATCATCTCCAAGAAGCAGAACTAATTTTGGACCCCGGAGTCAAGAGTTCCGGATTTTCTCCCCACGGTGCGCCAGGTCAGTTCCCCTGAGCCAGTTCCGATACCCCTCCATGGTTCTGGTCTTCGTGGTCAGCTCTGACTTCAGACGACGGTCCCGTTGGTCTCGACTCGAAGAGGACTCGTCCACGGTTGCATAGGTTCTAATCCTGCATTATTCGGAGTCTGAGAGTGTTCGTGCCGCCTTCATCTTCCAGCAGCAGCAGACTGAGAGCAACCAGAACCAGCACTGAACAGTCCAGTTCTAGACCCTGCCCCAGCCATCATCGACGTCAAGAAAATCTCCAATAATTCTAACGTCCTCCTGGGCCAACCTAGGAGGTTTTGGCGCTGGTTTCGTTAGCAACGGAGTTCGGGAGAGCCAGTAGTGGTGCCGTCATCGACTGTCTATCAAGATGTTCCTGAAGCTGGCAGAACCAGGGAGCTCGATAATTCGGTTTCTAACTTAGCTTCCCCACCCCGCCTGGCCGGCTTACAGCCCCTCCCTGCATGAAGGTAGTGTTTGAGTGTAATCCTACAGTCCCCCACCCCTAGTCCAACACCTCTGCGAGGGCATAGTGATTGTACTAGTAGGTCGTCATCTGAAGCCACATCGGCGCGGCGTGCGTGTGCATACCCACGCCTCCCCATTCGCCATCGTCTCCGGCCGGGATCGGCGTCTTCACGCTGATCAGGTGAACTTCTGGCCCCCTTTCTTTGCTGGATTATCTTGCTTAATTAGTATTGCTTCTTAGCTCCGTCGGACGGTGAGAGAGTGCCCGGTCCCAAATTATCATCAAATTGAGCGACCACCGCGGAGCGAGTTGTGAGAGAGACCCTACAACCCACGCCCTTGGCATGCTGGCCACCCGTGGAATTGGGTATCCCAGGCCCTTAGGGGTTCAACCTCAAGCTTGCCAAATCCCTGGAGCATCAAGGTCCCGCCCCGGACCCTCTCCATCATCACCGGGTTGCCCACGGGCACATGTGTGTGTTACGCAGGTGAGTCCGCTTAAGTGATATCGTCGGGTACGTTGGATTGCTTGCGAGTCATAGGTCCAAGGATCATTGGCCTAGTGGCTATTACCCCCAAGGTGGGTTCACATCACTACCCTGGGACGCCTTCTTTCAACCCTCCAAGGTCAAAGGGAGACCCGAATAAGTCAACCACAGGCTTTGGAGGCCCGCGGCATGTGTATACGGCTCACACAGGGGTGTCAGGAATTTCTCCGAACACCTTGTGGGCGCGTATGTCCCAGCCCTTCTACAACAAACCGTGGGCCGACCCACGGTCCCAGCACACCAGTCAGGTTCTACAACAACCCTCTGATAGGTCGAGGCCACCCTCGACCCTCAGACACGTGGCCACAAGCTACCTATATTTGGCTCACGGGCCAACCCGAGGCTACTCTGCCAACCCACAGTACAACGTGGCACCCATCACGAGGCCAGGCCCGTGTGCCCAAGGTTCCTCCTCTCATCCCTCACAAGCTCATACTCTCAACCCAAGGCCCATTCCAAGGCCTCTAAGCCAGTTACCCAGGTCGTTCGGCAACCCGGGGTGTGTCGGGCATTCACCTGAGCACCTTACGAGCGACAACTACGACTTTACAACAATAGCCCTCGGGGGCTAATCTCGGCGTCCCAAGACCTTCTATCCTTCAAAGGACACTCCCAGACAACGACAGAAGACCCCCGGGGGCCATCCCTCGGGGTTGCGGCCCGCCCGGGCGGGAGCTCATCCCGGGGAGGGCGAACTCCCTGCGGGCCGCGCCCTCCTCCCAGCCCAATGGCCCCACGGCCGTTCTCGAGTCCCAGTATCTCCCAGTTTCAACCAGGATCGATTGACGTACCCGTGCGTGGAATGATTCGTGAAGATGAAGCCCCGGGACCACGTGGAGTCGCACAAGTCAATCCCCCGGGTCTACACGTGCAAGCGGCTAGTCAACCAGTTCAAGCCCGTATCCTTTGTATTCTTGCAGTCAAGTTGAGTCAAAGTGGGGCTAAAAATAACAAAAATCTAATTTTATAGAGGTGGGGCCGCCCCCCTCACTCTCCCTTCACCCAGTCCGCCTAAACCCCCCCAAGGGGAGGGGTTTAGGCGGACCAGCCTCACCCAAGGCTGGTCCGCCTAAACCCCATGACAAATAAAAAAATGTTTTTTTAATTAAAAGAGCGCCCAGCCAGCCCGCCTCACCCCCCCCTTGGGGACCCCAGGCTGGTCCGCCTAAACCCCCTAGGGAGGGGGGTTTAGGCGGACCTGCCTGACCCCTCAGGCTGGTCCGCCTAAACCCCAACCAAAAATAATAAAAAAAGATTGTTTTAACGAAACAACCCCTCTGAAGAGGGGTTTAGGCGGACCAGACCAGCCCATGGGGCTGGTCCGCCTAAACCCCCCCCAGGGGGAGGGGTTTAGGCCGACCAAACCAGCCCCTTGGGCTGGTCCGCCTAAACCTCACTCCCTACTCCGTTACACAAACAAAATAATAAAAAATATATATTTTCTTAGGGTTTACCCAGACCAAGTTGAACCCTCAACTTGGTCCGCCTAAACCCAACACCATGACCCTTCAAATTCCTACAAATTTCTCCCCTTAGAAGCTCAAGGGGCATAGAATGGACATTTGAACACATGCACAAGCAGACTCCCGGACGGACGGACGGACAAACACCCCCCGACCTAATTGCCGCACCCTCGGACTTCCGAGGCTTTCGGCAAGGGTCGGGAACGCGAGAAGATAAGTGCGTGCGTGGTTGGCTTGCTAGTCGGCTCACACACGTCGAGGGTATGTCACATGTACTCCCCTCACGCAGTGTCTAGTCATCTCACACAAGTCCATCCTTGTCGCATGTAAGGTGATTATGTCAACGGCGAGTACACCCCCATCCTGGGTCCGCCCGTGTACGCCAACTTACAGTGACGAAACACACTCCATGATGCCACGCCGAATTCTGACATGGCATCGCGTGCCTATTGCTCACCCCCCAGCCGGCCGTTGGCCACTCAGATTAACAACTCGAGTCTAGTCGGACCTCTGGCCTAGGAATCATAGGCCCAGGGCCGACCTCGACTCCCCAGCATGACGATACTCGCCGTCCGAGACCCGGACCCGACCGCTCACCTCGAGCCGTGTCCGACCTCCACCAGGCGCTAGTCCACGTCTGCCCCGCCACCAAGGCAGTCGGGCTCGCATCGATTCCTCTACAAAGGTGTTTCTATAAAACACGCGGATATCCACTTTATTGCGTAATGACCCGGGGACTGACCCACGTGTCGGAGTTGTCCCACGGCCTGCACCAGTTGTACTTTGGCCCCATCGGCCTATTTGTAAAGCCCTCGTGGGCTCTCATATAGCATAAAACCAGTCGAATACAAGCGCTCGCATTTAGGTCCCCAGCTTTCTACCTACACCACTCGGCATACGTGCCTAACATCCTGACTCCAGTAAACACCCCTCAGTCAAAAACGGACCCACAGCTGCAGAATGCTCGCGGCCCTCTACCCACGGCTTCAGATATATATACAGGCTTTTCTTCAGCATGGAACGAAGATGTTCGGATTCAATCTGATGTAAATAAACATCGGTTGCTTGCGGTCGGTGGGGAAAGACGTCCAGTACACGATTCCCACAATCGCCTACGCACTCGCACCCGTGGAACCCCTTCTCTCCACGTGCCGCCCGATCTCTCAAGCCCACGTCCCGCGTCCTGGTGACGTTTCCCCGGTCAACCCTTGGTTCCATAGGTGATCATCGAGAAATCGACTGGCACGCCCGTACCCTGTCCAGCTAACCCATACCCTTACATTTCTGTGCCATTCGACCCTTTTCGACTTTCCGTAAGAGGAGAGTGCCCGGTACTGCCATAAGAGGCATGCAACCATAAGGAGGATACCCGAGATACATCAAACTCCCGTATTTTCCTTCCCCCGTTGTATCCCTTCCTTCACCCAATCAGCGGCATAAAAAAACCCCCGCAATAGAGAGGATGGCACGCCCGGTGGGACATCTCCCGCCTTCCTTCTTTTAGCTGAAGAAAAGCCCATGCTAGCCCTGAAGCTTTGGTGCCCTTTCCCTGTCCTTGTAGGAGAGGCAAAGGAGGGTACTCGCGTGCGCATTCTCTAGCAGCTTCCGGTTCACGTTCTGACTGTCAGACCGCGCTCGGCGACTGTCAGCAACCGTCGCCTCCGCAGCACTCAGCGCTCCAGCAACCATGGCGGCCATCACTTACGGTCCCAATGTCATTGCCACCCATGCCCAGGTGGGCTACTTGGCAACGTCGATTACTTTCGACAGCTTCATCCCAGTCATCAGATCGCCCTACTTTTTGGGCGTCATCCCTATGGCTGCTGCTCAGCCAATCCCAGTTTCTCTGTCGGCTCCCGCGGTCGATGCGTCGTGCGCGCCTCCAGCACCGGTGGCTCACCTGAGCACCAGGCTCAGGACCGCCACCACTGGCCCGCGCAGGGCCCCCAGATCATCACCGGTCCGGGTAAGCATTAGCTCCCGAGGCTAGCCTCGTCCGATCTCCGGCACGGGCCCCGCGCCCCAGATTTCGGTCGCTACTCCAGCACTTTCCTCGGGCCCTCAACCCCGAGACCAGCTTCAGCCGGCACCCAACACGGGCTCTCAGCCCCGGGTTCGCAGCTCTCCAGCACTTCCCTCGGGCCTTCAACACTGAGGCCAGCTTCAGCCGGCACCCAACACGGGCTCTCAGCCCCAGGTTCGCGGCTCTCCAGTATTTCCCTCGGGCCTTCAACCCCGAGGCCAGCTTCAACCGGCACCCAACACGGGCTCTCAGCCCCGGGTTCATGGCTCCCCAGCACTTTCCTCGGGCCCTCAACCCCGAGACCAGCTTCCGCCGGCACCCAACACGGGCTCTCAGCCCCGGGTTCGCGGCTCCCCAGCACTTCCCTCGGGCCTTCAACCCCGAGGCCAGCTTCAGCCGGCACCTAACACGGGCTCTCAGCCCCGGGTTCGCGGCTCCCCAACACTTCCCTCGGGCCTTCAACCCCGAGGCCGACTTCAGCCGGCACCCAACACGGGCTGTCAACCCCGGGTTCGCGGCTCTCCGACGTTCAGCTCGGAATCCCGGTTCTGAGCTCCAGTCAAACCGGCTCTCCCCACGGGTCTTTTACCCGGGGGGCAAGGTTCCTCAGCACTCTCCTCGGGCCTTCCGACCCGAGCCCAAACTACACCGGCACTTACTGTGGGTCCTCGACCCAGGGGCATCGGCACCTCAGCAGTTTCAATGGCATCGTCCCCCGGTGCGAGAGCGTCATCTCGAGCATCGATAACGCTCCTCTCGACGTGGGCCAGGGCTTACACCCCAGTCGCCTGACTGTCGACTCCCAAGGTGGGCCTCGTACACAGGGGGCCGGCCTCTGTACTTTCCACTGGTAGCTCTGCGCTACCACCCACTATGGGTCGGGTCTTCTCGGTCTACCATCTCAGGGTGGAGTCTTCTTCGACTCCCCAGAAGAAGCGTCGCCATGGCCGCAAAGGCAGATGGATCGCCGCTGTAACCAACAACTCCGACAAGACCATTCTTGTCGGCGACTGTAGACATGCCAAATTTGACACTATGTTAAGCAAGTTTCATGTTACAATATAATGCCCCAAGTGCACTTCATCACTGGTTTAATAAATATATTTTTCTCATTTTTCATGATTTTTCATAAGTCACGACTGACCCACGGTCGTTTCTTAAAACACGCCCTTTGCCATGTCGCCTATTAGTGAATGGCGCTCGTATCGCAGGCGTGTTCCTCAAACTTTACGAATCCAGTTGGAAGTCAATTCATGAAATTCACGCCCTCGATTGGGGCGCTTATTTTGAAAAGCGCCCATCTATTGGACGTGTTTCACATTTTTAAATATAAAAAGTCTAAATTTTTAAAAACCTAATAGGCGGCTGACCTAAGGGCGATGTTTGAGAATAACGACCGTGACCAGGTCGCGATTTCGGTTTCGTGTCCGAATTGCATTGTATCTTCCCAGATTGAGTATTGCTATTGTTTAAACACCTTATTCCCCTTTGGAAGGGGCTCCCAGGCCCTTCCTTACGTTGATCTTCCCTTCAAACCTATAAATACCCCTCCTTTTACAGCTTCGCGTGAGAGAGGAAGAGTCTAAAAAAGAAACAGAGAGAAAGCAACACCCTGTTTGCAATCTAATCCTCCGAGAGAATTGTCCAAAACTCTCAAAACCTCACTTATTGTGATTGTTCCTTGCTAGGGGTTGAGCATCCAAAGTTGCTCCAAGTGTTCCTCCCTCGTACTGCTTACAGGAGCAGAAAAGGGGTTCATGTCTTTCTTATTTGGTTCAAGTGCATGATTCATGATCATATTGCTCATCTAGCCTCAAAATTATTAGATATCATTCGCATTATAGTCTTATTAACTTGCCATTACATCTACATATTCTCCATCCTATACTCCTCCTAGGGGCTTAAAACCCACCAAAAGGTGTGTTCATACACAATTTCATATCATTTTGCACACTAAGAATTTGATACTACACTTGGCTAATCCGGTTTATTTTTCTTGGTTTGTGCTTTCTTTTCAAGGTAATCAAAGTAAAAACCCACTTCATCAGCCGTCCGATTGAAGGAGGAAGGAAGAACCTCAATCTCACCCGCTCACAAGGTATTCTTTGCGATCATCCTTTTATTTTGAGGGGTATCATACCCTCTGGTGATCACACTCGCTTAGGAGCATCACATGCTCCCTTCCCTATAGTTATCATATGAATTAAAATTTTCATCTCAGAACATGTCTATTTGACACGTTCACAAATTGGCGATCACGGTGGGACCACCATTATTTTTCTTTGATTACCCATCTCCTTTTGCACCCACGGTGCAACTCCCTTTGTGCTCCACGTAGCACTTTCCTTTTTGTTTTATCACTTGTACATCACGTGCACATCCCCCTCTCCTTATGTGATTGCTAACTTGTTGGTTTTGGAAAACTCCACTTTCTTATCTCTCCATCTTAAAAAAAAAAAGTGGACGCCATGCTTCATGTTATGTTGATTGCCTTGATTTGTATGGCCATGTGAGTGTTTTACCTTATCTTTCATTGGTTTGACTCATATCATTGTTCATACTTTCTTTTCTTTGTCTTTTGCATTAGCACTTGCATATAGGGCATTTGGCTTGGGAGACCTCCTCTCCCTATATCTTTTAGGACCTCCTACCCCCTCTTGGTGAAGGAAGGACCCTCCATTAAGCATTCTGTCTCTTTGGACCGAAAATTTCTAAACCAAGCCTCCATAAGTCCCCGCACCCGTGGATTCCCTCACGGATGCCGGGCAGGTTGTACCTTGAAGTTCCCCGGGTTTAGTTGACCTATGAATGGTGAGAGAGTGAACCTAGTTGGCATTGAAGCAAAATCATATTGAAACTAGGTTCCTACCTTGTGTGACTTATATCACATTTTCCCAAAATCACCTAATTCCCCAAGGTTTAAGTCAATAAATATCAAGCGTAAGCATCTCAACTTAATTAATATCTTTACAACATTGCTTTGATTGGTTGAATTGTTTGCTTGCATGATGTTTGATCTTGATAACAAAACCACCATGTCTAATCAATCATATATTCATGAGGATGATAAACCTATCATATCTCACAATCCTCAAGTTTATAATTCTCACCACAATTCTTTTAAGGGACCATGTCCTCACTCTTATGGTCTTGCCTGACCCATGGGTAATTTCCAATCTTATGGTCCCCTACATCCATTGCAAGCCACTACTTCCCCGGGACTATCTCCTCCACATGATGAGAAGGTCTCCCAAGTTTTACATGCATTAGATCATCTCACCCCTCAACAAATCTAAGCCCTTAAGGCCATTGTTGAGGGTGCATCTTCTCCTTCTCATCCTCCCTCCAATCCCACACGGGTGGCCCATCACCCACCTCCTTCCATTCATACCCGGGTGGCCCATCACCCGCCTTCCTCTTCTATTCACACTCCCACTCGGGTGGCTCATCACCCGCATCTTTCTTCTACACAAATCTCTCCTCGGGTGATCTATCACTCACCTCCCTCTTTTCACCCGCCTTCTTCTGTTATGTTAGATGGACGCAGTCTATCTCCACGAAGTGTGGATCTAGAGGGGGTTGAATAGATCTACTGCCTAATTTAAAACCAGTATAAGACTATAAAGCGGAATATAGGCAAATCTACTGAATCACTATCTCAAGTACTAGATTTGAACAGAGGTGAATCAAACTGTGAAGATGAATAGGAAATCCAATTGCACACAGTTCATAGACAAACAAGCAAACACAAAGCACACAAGATTTTTAGGTGGTTCGGTCAGGAGACCTACGTCCACCCCACACTCAACCGAGTATGGCTTACTGCTGCGCAGCACAGCTTGCGTCCGCTGGGCAATACAGCTTGGCCTAAAAACCACTGAGCAACACAGCTTGCTGTCCGAGACAAGTCTCGCCTACTGAGGATTACAGCTTCACCTGTCCAATGGAAACCTCCACTGCAACTACTGGGGTTTACAGCTTACCCGACCAGAGGCAGCACCTCTGCTAACAGCTGACTCACAGCTTGAAGAAACAATTTCGGAAACAAAAGACAGAAGCAAATGAAAATAAGAAAACCCAACTGGGAATGTAGCTCGGAATGAGTAAAGCTCAGCTCTGTTATCTGAACCAAGAGTCTGAGATACAATCAGAAAAGCTCTCAAACAAAACTCTCTCAATCTCACTCTCTCAACACATCTCTCTCAATCTTGTCTTCTCTCTTTTTCTTCTTCTCTGCTTTTCTTCTCTCTGTGGATCGGTGGCTCTCTGCTGCTTCAGACTTTTACTCTCTCTGTATATACTTTGCCACTATTCGATTAGCCTTCATCCGAAGAAGAAGACTCATATATATACCAGCAGCAGATTGGATAAGGGCGTGTGGCTTCCACATTTCTCGCCCAATGCTTTTGCCAGGTTCTAGGAACTTCGACCACCTGGCAGCATCCTGGCTGAGCTGCTTCCACGTGTCACCATCTGGGCACCTCGTCCTTCCTTGGATCACAAGCCAAGTCATCAATCTCAGCCAGGAGTCCCTTTCAGACAGAGGATCGAATTATCAGTTTAAGTATAGAACCCTGTACAGACTTTGTAGGATGCAGTGCATTGTATAGACTTTGCACTGTATAGACTTTGTGAATGCGAATGCAATGTACAGACTCTACGTATGCAGGGCCATGGCATTGTACAGACTTAGTGAATGCAGTGCTGTGGCATTGTACAGACTTCAGGTATGCAATGCTAAGAACATAGCAGATGGTAGTATAGACATGCCATATGAATATGCAGACTCAGCATTATGAACCCAACCGATGTCTAGACTTTGTGAAGACGCTGAATGAGACGCTAACCCAATGCATGCAATCAGTGATGTACAGACTTGGAGATGCAGTGTGCAATGCAGTGAAGTGTGCACATTGAATACGAATGCATAGAGATGTGTGGACTTTGAAGAACATTCAGCAGCCAATGTACAGACTTAGGCAATGGAAAGGCTTGCCAGTGTATGGACTTGATGAGCGTGCAGCAATGTGCAGACTTCAATGTTATGCATGAGACTCTAAGGAAGACGGACGATGTATAGACTTAGCCAGTCTTCAGCTCGATGTACAGACTTCATGAATGATGCATGCAATGCACTGGACGATGTATGGACTTAGCCGATGCAGACTAGTCCGATGTACATACTTGCTCGTTGTTCATACATCATGAGCGATGTACAGACTTGCCAAGAGAAAGACTGTACAGACTTGAGCAAAGCAAAGCAGTTGAATGTATAGACTTCACGATGTGAATACTTGCCAAAGACAACTGAACGATGTACAGACTTGAGCGAAGCAGAGTCTGTACAGACTTGAAGGTTCACAATGTAAAGACTCTGGCAAAGCAGCAATGTACAGACTTGCACAGTTCTGGGATGTATAGACTTTATCTGAAAGCCCAATGTATAGACTTGCAAAACTAAACGTAGGTAAAGATCCCAATGTATAGACTTCGAAGTTCAACTGGTGAATGTACAGACTTCACCAATGTATAGACTTGGAAGTTCACTGATGGATGTACAGACTTCACCTCGAGAAAGCTACAGTGCAGTGTATGGACTTTGAAGAATGATGCATGACGCTGAGTGAGACGGACAAGATGTACAGGTTTTGAAGCTCAACTGAGACGGACGATGTATAGACTTGTGTTCTGGGTGAGTCGACCCACTTCTGTCCGGACTATGCTGAGAGTGATGATGCATGGATGTATAGACTTACGTTCTCAACGATGCACAAACACAACACAAACACAACACGATGTATAGACTATGCTGAGTGTGAAGACTTGTGTGTGTGTGCAGTGTATAGGCTTGTGAATTGTGAAATGCATAGAACACGCCGACAATCTGATAAAAGCAATTTCATCAAATCATAAACAGTTGCCAATCAATCAAAATAAGGTGTTGCCAATGAAGTAAAGCATATTGTCAACATCATCAACACAGAGGAGTCACAACATCTTCTACACGTACTCCTTCTCGGGTGATCCATCACCCTCCTTCTTCTATTCCTCCTTCACCACTGCCCCAAGGCCCATACGTTCCTTGCAACCTGGCCCGTCCGGGTCCTTTGGTGAGTCAACCCATTAACCCACCTCCACGGCCTTCATATCAAGCCGCCCCTCCAAGGCAATCATGCCAACCCTCCAATGTGCAAGTTACACCCCTCTAGCAAAGTCTCCTTGATAAAATTGCTTCCATGGAGGAACAATTAAAGAAGGTCACAAGCCCGCGGCCCACTGCTCCTCCTCCTTCTCCAGTTAATCCTCTTCATGCATTTATGAATAACATCACTAAGATGGAAAAAGATTGGAAGGAGAGGAGAGATAGCAGCATCAATGACACGTGTGAGCAAGATATCGATGATCAAGTGGACGCCGTCCACCCTCCACTCATCCACCCCATTCATTCACATGGCCCTCCACCTTCGCCTTCGCATTTACCTCCACAAAATCTTCCATAATATGATGATTCCCCGCCTCCGTTTTTACTTAATCATCCACATCACGCTCCTCCACTACCCATTATTACGCCTTCACCACAGCGTCCACTTGATGTTTTTGATGAAGATGAAGATTTGGAGATGGCATAAAATGTTGAAATTCCGCAGGCACCCCTTCCGAGTTTCCTTCATTTTCCTCTCCCTCCACTTCTACCCGATGAACCCCTTGCTCAGGACGAAGCCAGCGTCCCTAACCCCGTTTATGAGACCAATTGGTGTTACGATGATGGGTCGATATTTCAATCACCCACACCGACACACCATGCATCTTCTCCTATCTCTAATACCTCTCGCCTTATCCGGCGCTTCCTACGCACCAAACCTTCTCCTTTTACACCTTCAATTATCACACCATTAACCTCTACTCCCCCAGCTTCCGCCGAGCCTCCATCAACCTCCACTCCACCGGCCTCTGCCGAACCTCCCGCTAAATTTCAAACCATAACAACTCTTCCTTGTTCGCCACCTAAAGCCTCCATTATCCCCATAACGCCAAAGTCAATTACCTTAAACACAACTTTACCTTCACCACTTAACCCTTCACCTTTACCCATGGCTGATCCTGGGAAGGACTCACCTATTTTTGCACTCGAGCCGATCTCGTTCGCTTCCGAGCAAGGGGAGAAGCCTGACGTGTTTCAACCTCCGCCTTCGCTTACCCTTCCATTAAAACTCTTCATTACACCTCCACTGCTCATCAAGCTTACCGCCTTCGCTTCACCTTCCTCTACCACTCGGAGCGGGTGTATTCCTACAAGCACATGTGCCAGGGATATACAAGAACCGGACAAGAAGGGCTTGACCTCGGCTATGCCATTCAAAATTCAAGATTTTATTTGTCGAATGCCGATCCGTGTCATCGTGCTGAGCATATTTGAGAAGTCTTCTTCAAGGCTCACTATGATAAATTCTTCTAAATTGATGCCATATCGACCCTTTATTCAAATCACTTTACTCATTGGTCGACATTCTTTTGACGCTCTCATTACCCCTCGCTCCATTATTATACAATTTTCTAAGGGGTACTCCTCTTACATTACTATAACACATTCCACTAATGAGAGCATTTGCGCATTACTTCCATCCTTTGAGCTGTTTGGCCGGGCACTTGGCTTGCCATGGAGGGGTGGGCATTCTTTTGATAGAAGGCCTTCTACCAACCCATTCACCTTCTATTCTCTTCCGTCCATATTTCCATTCACCATTGACTTTTCTTCATGGGCCACTCCATGGGTGAGGAAGAGGATCTCGTCCCATCATTCCATGCATTCCATGCACTCTTTGCGTATCATGCATTTCATGCACCCATTGCATTTATTGCATTGCATATCTTTGCATTCTTTCTTGCCCGGGTTTCTGAGCCCGTATGTTCCCTATCTTCCAGGACCTCCAGCTCCTCTCCGCACTATTTTTAATCCACCTTTCTCTCTGAAATTTTTGGATTCTTTCTCACTAGCACATCATGTCCCTACTCATTCTCCCCGATTTTTGGAACCTCTGGAGATATCTCCCCTCCTTGGGCATCGCGTCCCTTCTTTCGCTACTCCGGAACCTCCGAACCCTCCTGTCCCTTTTCATCCACTCTTCCTAGGGCATCACATCCCTTTGCTTTGTCCCCTATCTTTCTTCCAATTCGCCCTCCTACTCTTCCAGGACGTTGCGTCCTTTGTTCTTTTCTTCCTTTTTAATCATCTTTTTCCATATCTTTTCTCAGGGCATCGCGTCCCTCAGGATTTTCCTCCTCTGGAACCTCTGGATGATTCCTCCTACCATGATTTTCCTCCTTCACTACTTCCGGACCCTCTAGATCCTCCTTCCTCGATCTACCAATTTCTTCTCTTAATTCCATCTATTCCCGGGTCCGACCCAACTTCTTACACATCCACTGCTCTGGGCATCTGCCCATTTTCCCACTGCTTCCAAGGCTTTAGCCCTCACTCCACTTCTTGATTTTCCTCTCCTTCTGTAGACCATTCATGTGATCAGGATCTCCGCACCTTAGAGAGGGAGTTCTACCCCTCGCCTCTTTTTCTTTTATCCTTGTTCGTCTGAGTCTGGTATTGTTATCACTCCTTCTTGTTAAGTCACTTCAAACCTTGACTTCCAATCCTTTTATCTGCCACTTGAAGACTATCCCATGTTCATCAACATCACCTCTAGCAGCTGCTTCAACAAAGGTCGCAAGGTAATATGATGGCTTAAGTACACATTTTTATGATGTCATTACTTATTTCTTCACGCACGATGAAGTGCTTCTTAACATGATTAAGAGTGGTAGTCAAGGCTTTTATCCTAGGTCTTTATCTTCATCTTTATTGAATATCAGAAAAAGAGTCTTTAGGCTTGCTTTTGTAGCACCTCTGGTTATTAAGAACCCCACGCTGGGAGTTCGACATTCTCTCCCCGCTTGTTAAGGGCAACCCTTAGCTGGGCACTTCACACACTTCACGGCATCCTTAGCCGACCTCCTTTGGTAAAAACACCATTGCTGCTTTGGCCATGCCATGAGTATACCTGAAAGTCTTTTCTCTTCTTTGCTCGGCCAAGTGCAGGTGCAAGAGGTTGACGGATGAGATGACCAACCTAGGTAATCCCCAATACGAGAGAAGTCTCAAATAGGGGCAGTCTTAACCCAAATTAAAGTAAATTTTCATGATACATCTAGCAAAAAAAGGGCTATTATGAAAATCAAGTCAAAATTTTGATCAATATAAAATTATGAATTATGGCATGACAAGAGTGGCAAAGTCCCCGTAGGGAAAACCCTGGTCGTATGCATGTCAAGAGTCTAAAAAATCAAAGGCACAAAGTCCCGGCGCAATAGATTACCTCTTTGAGGGAAAATACTTCGGAAGGAATTCAAGTCCCGATATCTCCCATCTTGCATAAAGCTTATCTCCAATTATTCTTCACTTCTCCCTCCAAGATCGAATGTTTCTCGGGTATGGCCTTGGTAGGGACACCGTTAATCATGGACAGTCGGCTGTAGGGCGCCACCTTTAAATGCACGCCCGGCTTTGGGTAGTTTTTTTAGCAAAAGGGGAAGGAACGAGGACCCCTAGCCAGTGGTTCAAAAAATGCCCTTTGATGTTGCTTTAGCAATGTCTAAACTAAAATTCTTAAAAAAATTCAAATATCCTCAAAATTCCAAAAAAAATTGAAAAAACTTGAATATTTTAAAAAAAACTACAAAAAAACTCCAAAACAAAAAAATTCAAATATTTTCCAAAATCCATAAAAAAATTGAATACTTTTTCAAAACTCATAAAAATTTACATATTTTAAAAATAAAAAATGCATTGTATTTTTCTGATGGTGCTTTTGCAGGAACAACAACTTTGTAAGGACCAAGAGCACGGGATGAGTCCCCTCCATTCACCACTATCAATCTTTTAATTCTTCCCAACATCATCATGATTTGTCACTATGGGCACTCTTGATTATCACCTCTCTATTCATGTCACACTGGGCATTAATTGATCGTTCATCTCCAAATCTTTTTAATAAACTCGTGCTGATTTCACTTGATCACTCTACCACTGGGCATTACTTGATCCTGATCATCCAATCTCAATCTTTTGATTTGCCAAGATTCTCATCCTCGTGACGACATTGAACAAAAATACTTGGAATGCTCTCCTGCTTTACATCTTTATATGATGCTTTCCATGATGCTTTTCAATGCTAGGCAATGTTGTTGAATGTTTCTATTATGCTTTCATGCTTAAACTACTTTTATTGCTTTATGCATCTTTATATCTTGGCTAATGAAATTTTGAGCGCAGGATAAGAAGCTTTCTTTGGTCCCACCGACTGGGCATCATCATCCAAGTCCCACGGTGACTGCGTTCCCTTCTCAGTTCCCTCATGCTTATTGCTATCACCATCTCCCTGTATGCATTTTACTATACACTATTACGCTACTAGATTATATCAAGGACCTTGTGGCTTTGGTAAATATGGAATTTGAGTTCTCCTCCATCAAAAACGGTGATGATTCCAGAGGAACTTTAGTCATACGGATAGGCCGTTGAGTCATCCAAGACTGGGGACGATGGTTCCCTTTTATGAGTTGGTGCGCGGATAAACGGGCTTCGACTTAGTATCAACTCACAAAGTCGGTATCTTGACTCAGTCTGGGCAGCTTAACAATTTTATCATTGATTATCTTATATTTTCATTTGTTTTAATTTTCCCTTTAAACCCAGCACACATGCATGTAGGATCTTGAATCAACCAGGGAAAATCATTCTAATAATCATTTTGAAGGTCAAATTGATCCTTAATATTTCCAAGATAAGAGATATTCCACGCCGAATTATGTCCTCGGTTTGCCTTGTTGTCATTTTGGGCTATTTCCTTGAAAACTACTTTGTTTGTATTTCTATTCTCTTATTTCAATTCCTTTTCCTATGATCCACCTTGGCTGTAGCACGTCTAAATTGATTGGTAACCGCTCCCCAATGGTGAAACCTACAGGTTTGTGACCTAGAGTACTTCCACCGCGCTGGAAGTTGATCGCTCTTTTATCTCTTTCGTGCTCGCGTGCACACTCCTCCCTTTATCCAAACAATTATTGATTTCATCGAACATCCCAATATTGTATCGTTACGAGCTTTTGACTCGATTCCTATCAAGTGATGTTGATTGCGTGTCTCATCACACATTGGCATCTACTTTTTAGTTCATTCCTACGCCGCTTCACTCCATTCCATTCTATTCCACTCCGTGTCACTCCCTTGCAAAGCAAACGCCAAGGCGGGACAACTGTAGACACGCTAAAATTGACATCATTTTGAGTATATCTCCTATGGCACTGCGATGCCCCATTTGACCCTTAAATTGACTTATTTGAGTGGTTTTTCTCACTTTTCTAGAATACTCAACTGTCTCAAATTTTTCCACACGTTTTCCTATTTTTCCAGATTTTTCTGAGGTGTTTCTCCATTTTTTCCGGGCCTTAAGTCAAATGGTGGCAGGGACCTGGGCACCATTTAATTTTTTTTTTAACTAAAGCAATACCTAGTAGGGGAAGCAGGAGAGCGCCCACCCCCTCAGGGAGGGAATGGGGAATCCACTCCACCACCACACACCTAACAGGCAAAATTTTATTAATGAACAACAAGATAGGAAAGGTACAAGAAGATGATAGGAAAGACCACCAGGACACTAGGGCCTATTAGAAGGACACCCTATCTTGTCCAGACAATAGGGGCCTTTTACAAGAGTGGGAAGATCAGCGAGAGTTACAAAAACAATTGGGGATACTGGCAAAGAACACCCAAGACCAGCAAGGCAGTCCGTAACCTGATTAGCCTCCCTATAGATATGAGTGAAAGAAGGCTGCAAAGACTGACAAAAGGTGGATACATCATGTAGTATATATGAGAGCCACCATGGTCGAGAGAACTGGCCCCGTACGATCTGCACCAACACTAGCGAATCTAATTCCACAACAATCGAATGATAACCCATGTCGCAGCAATAAGATAACCCTTGACGGAGCGCAAAAGCCTCGGCTTCTAAGGCGGAGTGAACTCCATGAAACGCAGCAACAAAGGCGAAAAAAAAACCACCACTTACATCCCTAATAATGTCGCCACCACCTGCAGCACCGATGCTACTTTTATACGCTCCATCAACATTCAATTTCAGCCGACCCGACGGCGGTGCAAACCAGCGAACCAACCTTGGAGGAGAAGGAAGAGCTGAAGGTGGAGAGATTCCCAATGAAAGAAGCATGGCATGCTACTGCTTGGATAGCTCTCTTCCCTTAAAAGGAAGAGCTTGGACAATAGGGCGGACAGCAAGCATCGCCCTTCCCAATACCTACCGAGCAGTCATGTGTTGGCCCGTGTAACGTGACATGTTCCTACAACACCAAATCTCCCAAATGGCAGCCATAAACATGCATCTGGAGATCGTCCCAGCCATGGAGGATATATGTGTATCAGCTAAGAAATCATTAACACCTTGGGCCGTCGTCAAGACGGATAAGTGGTCGAACTGAAGAAAGTCGTGCAGTGCAGACCACACATCATTAGCAACCAGCCCAAGGAAAAAAAGGTGTAACCCTATCTCAACCTGAGGGGGCGTGCAGTAGCTACATATGGAGCACAAGGGGATACTGCAAGCCATGGTGGTGTCATCGGTGGGCAGGCAGCCACGTACTAGTCGCCAAGCAAGGACCGACCACTTGAGGGGGATGTGCACGTACCAAAGTGACGACCAGCGAGGTGCAGCCACTCCTTGTAGCAAACCGTGAATAGACTTGGTTGAGAATTTACCGTCATTAGTCGGACACCAAATCCATTGGTCCTCACTGCCAAGAGTAGGTGGAACACAATCAAGGCACCCGGGTGGGCAATGCATACGAACAATCTCTAGGTGAGTGTGCTACGGGTCTTCAAAAATCTGCTGCATAGTGCAGCGTTTATCACTTAAAGAAGACCATATATGGCTGGGCAAAAGGTCCCGAAGTGGCACTGCACCAGCCCATACATCCAACCAAAAACTTACATTCGTAGAATTTCTTGAAATCAGCACCCTATGGTGCGCATAAACCAATTGTGCAGCCCGCTGCCATAGGCGACTCTCCGCAGCGATCATGAGTGGGAATTTTGCCTCCGAATAGTGCGAAGAATGGAGGTGTTTGGCCTTGAAGAACCGGGCCCACAATGAGTTGGAAGTGATGATAGTCCATAACATTTTTGTCCTCAAAGCAACTTGCAATAGCTAAAGATTGAGTACACCCAGCCCGCCACAATCAATCAGCCGTGAGATGACATCCCAAGACGTCCAATGTTTCTTCGGCGATCCCTCATAAGAGCCCCAAAAGAAATTGGCCAATAACCTGGGGAAAGAACGCATAATAGATGCTAGAATGCTGAGAGTAGACATGGTATAAATAGGGAGAGCTGAAAGCACATGCCAAATTAGAATAACTCGGCCACCAGAAGAGAGAAAGCCCGACTTCCACGCTTGGAGCTTGACGGCGGTCTTGGACAAAATATTAGCAAAGTATGCTGACTTCTACCTTCCATAGTAGAGAGAAATCCCAAAGTATTTAATGGGCAACCTGCATTTCATAAATCCAGTAACCTCCTCAATGCGTCGGCACGTAGCAATCGGCACATGATCGGAGACAACGAAGGAGCTTTTAGAAGTATTAACAAGCTGTCCCGAAGCAATCTCATTTTTCTTGAGGAACCTCATGAGATTTCTGATATGGCGGATAGACCCATTAGAGAAGATGAGAGTGTCATCAGTGAAGAGCAAGTGCGAGATGGGGGGACACCTCTGAAGAGTATAAAACCAGCCCCCTGTGCTGCGATAGAAAAGGGAGGACAGCCCCTGGCTAAGAGCCTCCTCCGCAAGAATAAAAAAAGCCGGGGCTAGGGGGTCCCCTTGACGTAGTCCTCTTGTCGACTTAAAATAACCATGGTTGCTGCCATTGAGAAGGATTGAGGACCAGCAATTGGAAAGAAGAGGCTCTAGCAGTGAAATGAAAGAGAACGAGAACCCAAACCGACGTAGGACAGCATAAAGAAAGTCCCACTCCAATCGGTCATAAGCCTTGGCCATGTCCAACTTGAAGACAACATTATTACCCCTGCATTTCTTACCCAAGTGCTGCACCATCTCATGGGCCATCGAGACATTCTCAATAATGAAGCGGCCTTTCACAAAGGCACCTTGTTCTTCGGAGATTAAGAGAGGAAGAAGAGTAGCCAGCTGGTCACTAATAACCCGAGCAATTATTTTGTAGAAGAAGTTGCATAAGCTAATGGGGCGATAATCCACACAGGATTTAGGAGTATCAACCTTCGGAACCAAAGCAATAAGAGAGGAGGTGAAGCCTCTCGGTAGTTGGTGACCACAAAAGAAAGCTTGCACAGCCGCACAAATATCACTTTCAATAAGATTCCAGTAGGCATGAAAGAAGTGGCCCGTGAACCCATCCGGCCCCGGGGCGCTATCCGCCGACATGCTAAACACCACTTGCTTGATTTCAGCCCAAGATGGCACGGCACAAAGCATGTTGTTGTGTTCCTCATGCAGCACCATCGGGATAGAAGCCAGGACCTCCGGATGAATGCAATGATGAGTGGAGGAGAAGGTCGATGCAAAGTGGGATATAAATACATCAGCAATGGCATGTTGCCCCGTCACAACAGAATCGTCTGCAAGGAGTATTTCAGAGATGGACCCACGGTGCTGTTGAGATTTTGTAAAAGCATGGAAGAATTTGGTGTTCCGATCACCTTCTTTCAGCCATTTAATCCTCGATTTTTGCCTCCAAAACATCTCTTCCTGAATGAGCACACGATCAAGAGCATCTTTGGCCAAAGTGAAGGCCGAGAGGTTGGAGTCGGAGGGTTGCTGGTCAAGGGCCTCCTGGGCACCAGAAAAAGGACGCCTCTGCTGCCAACACCTTGGCTGATATATTAAGGAATGTCGCCTTGTTCCATTCTCTATAGAAGGCCTTCATGTGCTTCAGCTTGAGAGCTAATGTGAGCAGAGGAAAAGAGGAAATAGGTGCAGCAGCCCAAGCGGAGCTCAAGTCCCGACTGAACACCTCATGTGCAGTCCACATATGCTGAAAATAGAATCTAGAAGGGCCCCGTGGAGTCTTCGAGCAGACCGTGACAAGCAAAGGGCAGTGGTCACTACAAGCTCGGGAAAGGTGCTGCACTTAGATCGCCGGACAGGAAACCGACCATTCGCCATTGATAAAAATCCTGTCAAGTCTGGCTCAAATACCATTAGCTCGCTGACCATTGAACCATGTGTAGTTGGACCCAAAGAACCCATCATCTTGCAGTCCAGAGGCTGAAACACAAGCTTGGAAGTCCGACATGGACAGCGAGAAAGCTCGCCTGCCTCCGCACTTCTCCGAAGAATCAAGAATGCTATTGAAGTCATCCCCAATCAGCCATGGTACATCACAAGCGGCAGAAAAATCAACAATGCTGTCCCATAATGAACGGCGTTCAGCTAAAGAGTAGCTAGCATGGACAACGGTGATGAAGAATTTGCCGGGGATAGCTGAACTAACAAATAGTGTAATGTGCTGGTCTGAAGACCCGACCATGGAAATCTGAAAGGGGTCTTTCCAGAAGATCCAAATACGAGCTTTGGATGTAGAATTAGAGAGACATGAGGCCATGCGAAGCTTCTTCCTGTAGGACTCAAGTAAAGTAGAGGATACATTCGGTTCAATAATAGCAACAAAAGAGAGATTATGCTTCTGGACAAGGAGCTTTAACTGGCTAATGGATTGGGCATTGTGAATGCCACAGATGATCCATATGAGAGCCTTCATTTGTCATAGTTATGAGGGAGATTGGTGGAGGCGGTCCTGCGAAGGGAGCGTCGAGGCCGGCATCCATCAGCCTGGGAAGACGGTTGTTGATCGTTGCCAACAAAATTCTTGTGCACATCTATGAAATCAGCACCCGTTGTGTTGGTTCGAACCCCGGCACGGTTAGGAGTTGGTGGATCACCGGAATAGACTCGGAGCTGGTAGCTGAAGATGAAGTTTGCTCATCCATGCCATGGCAATCTTCAGCTTCAGCCGAGTCATCGGGCACGGGTAAGCACGGCTGCAGGTCCCCAGTGGCAGCCGCATGCAGCTCGCCTTCATTAACCTCCGGATGAACTTGTTCAGTAATATCATTAGAGTTGTTGCCGGCAGCGGGCAGACCTTGATCCGAAGCCAACAATTTATCACCAAGTGCATCAACATCACTGCTGTCCTCATTGTTAGCAACAGTAGAAGGTGGGAAAATGATATTCAGATCTGACGGGAGCCAACTAAGGGCCAGAGTACCGGCTGGATTATGTAGGTTGACATTAACGGCAGACAATACATCAACATTCAGACTATCATCAGCCATATCTTCACCAATTGCAAGGGGCTGCTTCACAAGAGTTGAAGTTGTAGGTAAGGGAACATTGCTGTGGGCATGAGTATCATCTCTGCACACAGGAGGCAGCAGGTCCACACTACGAGCAACCGCGAAGGATCCACCATGTGCACCGGGTGGTGCTATTGCAGCTGCATCATAAGGTGTGATAGTAGCAATAACAACTGAGGTAGGAGCATTCGCATCAGATTCATGTTGGCTGCGGACAGTAGTAGTAGCAATTTTGTTCTTGAAACTGAGGCGGGCAGCCACCGAAGTAGGGAGGGCAGCAGGGTCACCCAAGATAGAAGGTAGACCCGTGGGCTCTTGGGTGGACACAGTAGCAGCAAGGGGCATGTCTGACCCACCACCAACCTTCAAATAAGAAGCAACCTGGTCATTAACACTAACTTGAGGCTGCTGCACAAAAACTTGAGCTGGAGGAGGTGGCACATTCGACAGGGCAGAGCCATGGTGAACCACGGTGGGACCTGCAGCATGGTGATGATCTGGTGGTTCAGCAGCATAAAGGCCACCACCAACATGATTGGCAACACTAGCAAGGGGCTACTGGTCAGCACAAAAAGCAGGAGCAATCTGCAAGCCAGCAGGGACCGTGGCTTCATCAATTGTGGGAGGCAAGTGGATAGGAACCCGAGCTGCTGCCAGGGGAGTATTGGAGGGAGCAGAAGTGTTCAGTAGAGGCTTGGCAGGGTGCCAAGCACGCTTAGGACCAGCAGGTGCAGCCGTAAGAGATTGGCCGGCCTGGGTAGCAGCTAGAGAACCAGTAGGATGTGCAGCATTGGCAGAGGCAGTAGGATTGCTCCCAGAGACAACATAGTCGCCGTAAGAGGGGCACCCTTCACTGGGAATTGGTGCCCATTACCTCCAGCTGTAGGTTGATCCATTTTTTGAGGTTTCAAGAATTAGTGACACTCCGAAAGGTCGCCAATTCTTTAATTAGTGACCGTCCGTAAGGGCACCAATTCTTTTATTCTTATTTTGAGCCGAATTCGGATTATCCTTGATTCTGCGACTTCCCGGAAGGTCGCTAATTCATAAATGAGCGCCCGGTTGCAAAGTCGCCAATTTCCTTACCTTATTTTGAGCATTTAACTCTGTCTAAAATTCATATTAATTCCTAATTGGTGACCGCTTCATGGGCACCAATTCTTTTCTAATTTTGGAATATCCTAATCCGTCTTAAAAGAATGGGTGGCGCTTCGAGCATGTGCTCTTTTAATTAGCGACCACTAGGTCCGACACCATTTCTTACATAATTTTGATTTCAAATAGAACTCCGAATTTCCTTTCCTTCCCTCACTTAAACTCCTTTTCCACTTGGGAAAGGGTTCCTATGGCTTCCTAATATTGTAAGGACACTTGAAGGAAGGATCCCCCTTTCCAAATCCCACCAAAACTCAATTATCTAATTTTTATATAATTAAACTCCGAATTTCCTTTCCCTTCCTCACTTAAACTCCCTTTTCACTTGGGAAAGGGTTCCTATGGCTTCCTAATATTGTAAGGACACTTGGAGGAAGGATCCCTCTTTCCAAATCTCACCAAAACTTAATTTTCTAATTTTTATGGAATTAAACTCCGAATTTCACTTCCCTCCCTCACTTTAACCTCCTTTTCCACTTGGGAAAGGGTTCCTATGACTTTCTAAGGTTGGGAGGACACTTGCCCAACAAATATCTCCCTCCAAATCCCATTAAAACATGATTTTCTAATTTTCTTAGAATTAAACTCCGAATTTCACCTCTATAAATAGGACCCCTCTCTCCCTTGTGTAAAAGACATCAATATCAATCAAGGGGAGGTGCTGCTGGAGTGGAGGCTCAAGGAGGAAGTCTTCCACATGTACCAAGGCTTCATCCTATGAATGTTTACTCCCTATTGAAGATTTGAAGTCTCTTCTTCCTTGGAGCATTTTGAAGATCTCAAGCCCCCCTTTTGCCATGGAGAAAAACCAATAAGCCTTTCTCTTCCTCTCTTCTCTTTATTTTATCATAATCATTGCATGCATCATTATTCGATCTCTTTCTTTACTTCTTTTTATCTCAATAGTGAGATCCCCACTTGTGCACTATAGCACACCTCCAATTGTGCAACACTTGCACACCCCTTTTCATCATAACATCATTATTTTCCTACCCTTTTGCATAGGGGTTTTAAAGGCCAACACCAAAAATGTGTGTTCTAATCCATGTTTTCATATTCATATTCTTATTTTGGATTTGATGCTACACATTTGGTTCTAATCCATATTTGTTTGTTGGTTATTTTCTTTATCTTTGCAAGGGTAATCTACACAAGAGAAACTCTCTTCATCGGTCGACCGATAGCAAGAGAAGGTGCACTCACAATCTCCCCCGCATCCTTTTGAGGTATTTATATTCGCGATCCCTCCATATTGTTATTGTTTATATCATTTGAGGCCCTCGCGTCTATGGCGATCACCTTTCTCTTTAGCATCCAACGCATGCTCCCCTTTTCTCCTCTTTCCCCTTCTTTTCTCATAATTCTTCTTAGTTTTTCCTTAAGTGGATTTCTTAAAATTTACAGCGACTTGCGGATCCGCCTCGATGGGGGTGAACCAATCACACCCCCGGAACGGACCGTTCCCACGATCCCTACCTCCAACCGCTTCGACCTCTTGCGACAGACACGAGAGGACAAGGTGAACCTCAGAGGAGCGGGTTCCTCGGCAACAGCCCGGGGGCACCCACTGCAGCCCGGTACACGGGCTCCCAAGACAGCTTGTCGGAAAAAGGGCGACATGGGAGACCAGCAATCCGACTTGAAGAGAATCTGGGTCCCCCAAGAGGAAGCTCAAGCCATTCGAAGGGCGCGTATTAGAAACCCCCTGCGAGCACTCAGACGCAGCATCAGGCAGGATGCAACTGGCCCCACAGTAGCACCGTCTGACAATGCCCAATCGTCCAGTGCCCCTCGCACAAGCAAGCGAAGGCAAAGGCGAGCCCGCTCCTGGGCCCTCCAGCAGCCTGTCCCGGGATCTCCTTCGACTGACATCGGGAGTGAGCCCCCTCTGCAACGCACCTCGATCTTTGACAGACTAGGGGCGCCTGTCCGCCCCGAGCGGCACCCGCGCAGGAAGCGGACGGCCTGGTTCATCAATGATGCGGTCCGAGTGTTCGTGTGCTACACCACCAGACACCAGCCAGACACCCAGTCTTATGACTTGAACCAGCCTCTGTCCCGTTTCAGGAGGCCGCGCCATCAGGCTCCGCCGCCTCCCCCAACAGGTCACATCGGCACTTTTGCCGGACCGCAGGCGTCGGAACGCGTAGAAGAAGTCCCGATGGAAGATCGCGACCCTCCTATCAACGCAGAGCCGGTCAACAACGACCCTCCTGTGAACAAGGCTCAAGAAGTGACCCTCGACACTCTCATGAAGGAGAACCAGCATCTGAAGGCCCTCCTGCAAGATCTCCTCCAGGAGCGGGACCTTCATCCACAGCAACTTGCTAGGCCCCAGACCGAGGTACCGGCACCACCGGCAGCCCGTGACGCTGCGAACATCTCAGCGGCGATTGCCCGAACCCCGTTGGCAACTGGGCTTAGCACGCCTCCGGTTGAGACTCAGCCACGAGCCTCCAATACGCCAATGCCGAAAAACCTCCTGGCGCAACGCCAGATGATCAAGCGTATTATCGAGACAAAGCTCGCCCAGTATGGTGAAGGGGTTGCCACAGTAGACCTCTACAGTGTGCCCTACCCACTTCACCACCAGCTGAAAAAGCTTCCCCCAGAGTACTCCAAGCCCCCGAAGCTGCAAAAGTTCGACGGGCAGGGGTCGCCACATGAACACTTGGCCTACTATGTTACGGCCATGGGTGAGTTAGCGCTGGATGAATCGTATCTCCTTCGCTACTTCGCCACTTCGCTCACGGGAATGGTCTTTCAATGGTATTCCCGGCTAAAGCCTAACTCAGTCATTGATTGGGCGGATCTCCAAAAGAAATTCCTTGACCGCTTTCAAACGGCCGAGCAAAAGATTTCCCTGGCCGAACTCTGTTCTCTTTGGCAGAAAAAGGGCGAGAGTGCCCTTGACTTCATCAAAAAGTGGCGAGACCTCAGCATGAGGTGTGTTAATCCACCCGTCCAGGAGGACGCCATTACTATATGCCGTCGGGGCTTGGCGGCTGTGGTGAGCGAGAAGCTCCTGGGCACCAACATCAAAGGCTTCAACCAACTCAATTCGGCAGTCGCTGAAATTGAGATGTTCTTCACCGACAACCCGAGCTATACTGCAGCAAAGGGTAAGCAAACGTGAGAACGCCAGTCTGGTAAGGAGGTGAGTATCATAGAGTTCACCCCTTCCGCTAAAGCCAATAAGGAGGCCGAATCCAGCGGCTCTGACAAAAATCTAGCGGACAAGCCGGCCGTTCCCTCCTTCTCGGAACGCATGAAGACACCCTTCTCCTTCAAGAAGGAACAAACGAAGATGCTCTTCGACCTCTGTATGGCCTCGAAAATTGTCAAACTGCCATAAATCCGCAAGCCAGACGAGGCCCTAAAGATCGATGACCCCAGCTATTGCCCGTATCATCGCATGCTGGGTCACTCAATTGAAGATTGCAATGTCTTCAAGACTCAGGCACAAAAGTTGATCCGAGACGGTCTTGTCAAGATGAAGAGCCGTCTCGTCGATCCTCCGCAACCACATACGTGGACTAGGCCAGCTAAGGTAGCACGCGTGGTCCACTACTCAGCCAATGTCATCCACATGATGGCCACTTTCTCTCTTTCCGATGTCAAAGGAGAGGAGCCTAGTACTAGTCAAGGCGAACCTTCGCTCTGGTATCCGGGGTGGAGGCCCTGGCATGATCACAGACCCCTCTCCTTCCCCAGGGAGAGGACCTGGTGACTCTTCGATATCCTCGTCGAGTGGGGGCAAATCATGCCCCGTGACTCGCCGGCAGACTACACCCATTGAGACCGTAGTCACCCCCAATACTGCCCCTTCCACGCTAGAATCTGTCACCCAATCGAGTCCTGTGAGGAAGTTCAACACCTCATCCAGGAATAGATCCAGTGGGGGAAGATCGATGCGGATGGGAACTCCATGTCACTTGTTAGGCTTTGGCAAGCTGTCGAAGAAACCCTGAGCACCGCCAGGGATACGCCAGAGTGGCCACACTCCCCTCAAGAAAATGGGCACGGGCTGCCTTACCAGCATCCTCCAGAATGGCTCGAGTTCTAGGCCAACAACCAAGAAGCGCTCGAGCGATTACGAAGGCGTAGAGAGCAAGATGCCGATCAAGAGACAGAGCCGACTAACTTCTCTGTCAACGTCATTCATTCTCTTGCTTCTCCGGCCCCTGCGGGCTCCCAGACATCAGCATCCGGCCAGCCAACCTTGGCCACTTCGGCTGTGCGGTGGTGATCCTGGCAGGAGCTAGAATCTCTCCCTTTCCCTAAGGAAGACACCGCCAGGCTCCTCCGGGTCCTTCTCGGCCGAGAGGACGTTCTGGTGGGTGAGACAACGACGGGCTCCTCAACTCTCTCTCATCCTTCCCCTTTCCTGTCTCCATCTCTGGCGTCCGTGGATAGAAAGAGAAAGCAAAAGCAGGGTGAGGTCCTGGCCTAGCCTTGTTATGCTCCCTCAACTGATGGGCCGTCGGGTCCTCCCCGCCTACCCTTTAATGCAATCCAAAGTACAAAGAAGACATCTGCAGAGTCTTCATTGGCTTCGATTCAAGCGGAGGGTCCACCGCCACAAGCCTCAGCCAGTCCACAGAGTCGGGGTAACTGTGCAGAGTAACCACATCCTGTGACGCCGTCAGTTGTCGCTAGGCCCGGCCCTCAGCGTGATCACAAGGGAAAGGCTAAGGAGCAGGACAACAAGCATATCCCTCCGTCCGCTTCTCAAGAAAAGCTGTCGACGCCGTAGTTATGGCATCAAACCGCGCATACATCTTTAGATGCCAGCACCAGTCAACCCACTCTTCATAAGCTCCTGTCGCCACCGCGGGTAAGGCACCAAACCGTGCACACGCCTTCGGACACCAGTCCCAGTATTCCGACATACCAGGAATTGCCGCTCAAGGTAATCGAGCAGGCAATCAATGCCACCTTCCAGATACAACAAGCGGAAGGTGCCTGGATCAAAATTCGGGTGAAGAAGAGTCATTGACCTTGCCCCACCAGGGCACTACCTTGGGGACACCCTCCTCGGAACTTATCAACTCCGACCCCAGCACCTCTCCTTCCTACTCCCTTGGAGACCGCTATCGCCAAAAGATAAGAGAAAAATAGGAGGAAGAACCTCAGGAGGCGGCTCAAGCAACAAGCTGAACAAGAAGCCACCCTACAATCCTCGACCGAGCCGACGCCTCTCCAAAGGCTCCAACTGCTCATTGATGACCTGGAGGAATACGTTCCTCCTCGTCCTACCGGGGCTCTCCCACTCGACAGCTATACCCCGTGGGAAGAAATGCAGAAATGAGCCCGCCTCAGAAATTGGGTCCAAGAGATGATCCAAAAGCTCAAGAACAGCGAGAGGCTCCTGATCCCAAACGAGCTCTCCTTGTGTTATAAAGACAAGGAGATCACAACAGAACAGCAAGAAGAAATGCTTCGAGGCTGCACCTGCAACATGGTGGCCATCCCACCTCCTGACAATATCAACGCTTCTTGGCAAGGCGAGCCTGTGGCCTCCCGAACCAGACAAAGAACAACTACCCTGCTTGGGCTACAGCCAGCTCCAGAACACACAGGCCACGGCCGAGGTCATGGCCGGGGATGTGGTAGGGGCCGCGGGAGAACTCCTGAGTTACCCCTCTCTCCGTCCACCTTCTACCCGGAGCGAATCATCCTCTTTCGAGGAGAGGAACCTGCCCCCATTCTGGAGGTAGAAATTCGTAAAGGACCTGGCATCTTCGATCCTGCCGGTATCGAAGAGGGTCCCTCCGGCCTTCCGGTCTCTACACCAACTCAGGCTTCTTCTACGGAACAAGCGGGACCGTCCAGCAAGGACGGGCCAACCCGCCAGTTACCCCTAGAAGAGCCATCCTTGGCACCCCTGTTCTAGAAGTCCACCGGTGATCAGGACCAGTCTGATCCTGACAATAAAGGCAAGGTTGTGCAACTTCCCGATGGAGAGCGGCACGACAGCTCGCAGAAAGCCCAGCTGTGCATACTACCCTCCTTGGAGGATGCTCGAGCCCAAGCCAACCGAAAGGTCCTCCACCAGATAAAGCGCTTCCCTGCTAGCATTACAATATGGGAAGCCATCGCTTGGAGTAAAGAGCTGAGAAAAACTCTCATCAAAATACTCCAGGAGCCATAAGCTTACGAGGCGCATGTCGCGGAAATGAAGCCATCAACTTATGAAGCCTTTGCAACCACCGTCTCCTTCACGGAGAAGGACATGCTGTTATCCCCTCCATGCCACAACCGTCCTCTCTACATGAAGGGAATGGTCAATGGGCATGATGTGAACCGGATCCTGGTGGATGCTGGTGCTGCTGTCAACATCATGCCGCTCAAAATATTCAAGACTTTATATCTGACCCCATACCCCCAGAAGGTTCAAGCGGTCAAGATATCCGGCTTCAACCAAAACACCGAGGATGTCCTCGGCCGGGTGGATGTTGATCTGGTGCTTGATGACTTCGCCTCCAAGGTGACGTTCTACATCATTGACTCCAACACGTCCTATAAGATGCTACTGGGTAGGCCCTGGCTCCATGAAAATTGGGTCATCCCATCAACTCTTCACCAATGCATCAAGCATGCCAAAAACGGGGAGCAACACACGGTCTTTGCAGACCTGTCACCGTTCACACCGACAGAATGCAACCTGGCTGACGCTGCGCTCTACTTCAAGGGGATTAGTCCGTACCCTGTGATCAAGAGCAAGAGAAATGGCTCGCTCTCAGAGGGAGACGATGATGATCTCTTATCTGTTGACGAGGAGAAGGCCAAGCTTCATCGGCTGCACCTTGGCTCCAAGCCAACCCCAGATCACCCTGAGAGGCGCCAAATCGACTTCGAGGCTAACCTCATTAGTCGAGCTATCGGCAAGAGTATATTCTTGCCCTCATACTTCATCCAGTTCCCATGTGCATCCGAGAAGCACAGCGTCGAGTCGCTGACAACATTCATTGTCACCTTCAAGCGACAACGCCGAAACAAGAAGAAGGCCAACAGAGACAAACCCATTGTCTTCTATAAGGGAGACACGGTCCCCCTCAAGCCCCACCGGCTGACGACTTCGGCTGGTCCAGGCAAGCCGATGACACCCCTGAAGCCGTCCAAGTATAGGACGACCTGCCGCCACACATTCGGGAGATGTGTCTGAAGCAACACATCCCTCAATGGCAAGGTTCCGCGTGACATGAATATTTTCACCGACTGTGGACCCCTTCTCAGGTCCGGGGGCAACCCCCGTCCTTCCATAAGGATACCAGGGGACTTGGCTATGACCAAGACCCGGACTTTCGCATCTACTACGTAGTCAACGTCATAGTGTTGACACTGCCAGCTGACGACCAAGCTAGAGTCGAAGCCAAATTCGACAGCTCCGGGGATGAGGAAGAGGAGATCCTGATCCCGATCCCTGTCAAAGCCAGCACCTCGGTTCAAGCAGTGGAGGAATCTTCCTCGCCTCCCTGCCAGCATGTCGGGGCTGAAAAAGCTCCTCCCGCCACCCCGTCGGGCGACGGACTTGGTTCAGCGGACTCTCCTGACGGGGGAGCTAGCCAAGATGCTTACCACGAGGGATTGTCAGCTCTAGCAGGCAACCTCGCGCAAACCTCGACAACTCCAGCGGGCAACTGCTGGCCAGACATTGGCAGCCCAGACCAATCCTCAATGGATCCCAGCAACAACGACTCTCCAGTCCCATCGGCGTCAACCAGTGGCTTCGAGATTCAAGAGATACATGAAGCCGACACCGATGATGAGGATTTCATCGACTTCCAACCCGCTCCTCCTGAGTTGGAGGACGGCGGCCAGACGACCGTGGATGAGCTCGTTGAAATCAACTTGGGCGAAGATGAAGCTCCCCAGCCAACATTCGTCAGTGCTCTCCTTACCGAGGCAGAGAAGTAGGACTACAAGAAACTCCTGCTCGAATACAAAGACTGCTTCGCCTGGACATATAAGGAGATGCTAGGGCTAGACCCCTCCGTGGCGGAGCACGAGTTAGCCATTTCTCCCTCAGTCACTTCGGTCAAGCAACCACAGCGGTGCATGCGCCATGAGCTGGAGCTCCAAGTTTCGGCCGAAGTCCATAAAATGGCAGAGGTCGATTTCATCGAACCATGTATTTACCCGATTTGGCTCGCCAACATAGTCCCAGTCAAGAAGAAGAGCGGTCAAGTCCGCATCTGCATCGACTTCTGGGACCTCAACAAAGCCTGTCCGAAGGATTACTTTCCAGTCCCGATCACAGAAACAATGGTCGACATGACCACTGGACATGAGGCCTTGTCTTTCATGGACGGGTCGTCTGGTTATAATCAAATCCGGATGTCCCTTAAAGACAAGAACCACACAGCTTTTAGATCCCCCAAGGGGATTTTCAACTACAAGCGCATGTCCTTCGGTTTGAAGAATGCCAGTGCTACTTACCAGAGGGCCATGACCAAGATGTTTGATGAAATGCTACACAACACCGTCGAATGCTACGTTGATGACCTCGTCGTCAAGACTAAGAGGCGCCAAGACCATTTGCCTTTCCTCCGCCAAGTCTTCGAGCATCTCCGGTAATATGGGCTCAAGATGAACCCCATGAAATTTGCCTTTGGCGTATCTAGTGGCAAATTTCTCAGCTTCGTTGTCAGGTACCGAGGAATCGAGGTGGATCCCTGTGGAACGCACTAGATTTCGTTGGGGTTCGGAAATATCGTGGGATATCGATGTTCTTTTTATCGGTTTATCTAGTGCGAGGGCGTGCCAGTCACCTAGGTGACAATGTGTTCGGGCTTCGAGACTGGAGTGGTCTGAAGCCCGGGATGCGCTCCATCTGACTGATCAGACGATTGTGGATATCGGGTCGGGACTGGAGACCCGCCGCGCCATAAAGGCCGCGACGTTAATTACATCCCCTCGGAGAGGGGAAGACCTCTGATTAATCGCCAAGAAAAGGGGTCAAATGACCTAAAGATCATTTTTCATTAAAGCATGCGAGTTGGGTTGACATGATTTAAACCCTCCGCATCGGTACGCAAAACGGTGTTCAAAACCATACAAATACTTGCTGCGAGTGCGGCGAATTTAATGAAAGTGCGGGATTAGATCCCGGTATATATATATATATCAGTCACTAACAGACAATCCAGTATTCGATCGAGAGTCCATATTCGAAGCATCGAAGGTAACAACAAAGACATTCGGATATCTGCCGTAGGTACGGCACGCTTCACGTGGGTGCGGGATCGGATCCCGGAAGAAGTGGGTCAAGCTGATGAACTATCGGCCCAAGAGGTGCACGGATCATGACCATGTCGGGGATCCCGAGGTCCACGTCCGATACCACGGGACATCATTGCTTTTCTCTTCACGCACAGTCAGGGGGAGCGGGTTGTTAAGTGTGAAGCCCAAACTCAGAAACGTGCGCCCTCGCACGCGGATCGACCTGCGCGGTCAGGTCGCGGGGTTCGACTTTTGATTAGTTTTCTATTAGCTTGAATTGCATGTTTTCTTTTATTTTCTTGATCACCTTCTCTCTTCCAGGCACGCCGGATTAAGTGATATTGAAGGGGGGGCGCGCCGGTTAAGGATGCCACAAGGGGAAGGGCGCGCCGGTTTAAGGACACTAAAGGGGGCTGAAGGGGCGCGCCGGTTTAAGGGAGTTCAAGGGGGGGGCGCGCCGGTTAAAGTCCAGGAAGGGGGGGGCGCGCCAGTTAAATGGACTAGTACAAGGGGGCGCGCCGGATTGCTGCAAGGAAAAAAAAAGGGTTTTGAGTGTGGGGTTAAACTGGCGCGGGGGGGTACCGTGCCGGATTAACCCGCGCCGGATTAGGGGGCGCCGGATTAAGCATTGTATAGCTTCTTTCAACCCGTTTGTGCTCTGTTTCTTCTTTCCTTCAACTGTAAGTTGATTTATTGATTGGTTTGTTCATCTTATTGATGAATTATGTTTGTGGAAAGAAGATTTAAGTGTTTTAAGTGTTTGTTCAGGTGGATTAGCGTGGATGCTTAAGTGTTCGTTCAGGGGA
The DNA here is from genome assembly GCA_022559845.1 of Amorphophallus konjac. NCBI lineage: Eukaryota > Viridiplantae > Streptophyta > Magnoliopsida > Alismatales > Araceae > Amorphophallus > Amorphophallus konjac. The sequence goes on from CM040118.1 coordinate 357,107,808, forward strand.
GTTCAGTTCACAGAGTTTTACTGTGTGTTTCTTTTCTTTCACCCGTGGGCAAATTCTATGATACATTTATTCATTGTTCTTGGTGTTCTTGACCCTGACGAAAATCGGGCAGCACCTCCCCTAGATCGGAAGGGTCTGGGGAAAAATATGGGGCGCGCCATGCGGAGAGAACTCCGACGGCCCCGAAACATCCCGGTGTGTGCTAAGCAACGACACCAGTAAAATTACCCCATCAGGGGCCGGAGATCCCGAGGGCTAGCCTACATGGGAAACCGGTGACCCATGGGTTGTTGCGATCGTATCGACTCCCCCCGTTTGGGGCCGGAGGTCCTGACGGCCAGCCTACAAAGGAACTCCGACGACCCGAGGGTTGCCGTGATCGCGTGGCTGAAGACCGCGTGAGAGCCGAAGTCGACACAAGAACACGGCGGAAGGGAGATCCAAGGGACAACAGTAAAATGAAGTTAACACATGCATGCGTATATATCTATCTACAGATACATATGTACATATCTATGCATATATGATCCGACGGAAACATATGGACTTGCAAAAGGGAAGGGATGAGCGAGCATCAAAATCGAGTTTCATGAGGGAGATAAGTGAGGATCGGGGTTGAAGGCCCCATGCTTCATTTCCATTTGAACAGAAGAGCTACATCGGGGCTGGACGTCGCCGAGCAGAATACAAGGGAAGAGGGGAAAGACAATGACCCACCCTCACACGGCTGGCTCTCACTCTTCCTCCCCTTTATCTCCCACTCTTTCTCTCTTCTTCTTCGCACAGGCTTCAGGCTTCAAGGGGTTTCTCTCAGAAGGAAAGCTTCTGCCTTTCAAGCTTCCAAGAGTTGTCCCTTCTCTCCAACCGATCAAAGTTCCCCATGGTGGGCTTTTTATAGGGGCCAGTGGCCCTGTCGAAGAGAGAGCCCCCCCCCTTATTTCTCTTTATTTCCTCTTCTTTCCATCTTGCTTCGCCTGCAACGCCTCTGCCGTGTCGCCGTGTCGAGTGCCGTTGCCGTGGACGTCACCTCCGCCGCGGCTACAGTGTGATCGGGAGAGGGGCAGAGGCATGGCCTCCTCCTCTGCTGGCATATCCACCGCGAGACACGCGGCTTTCATCATTTGCAGGAGCATGGGCGGCCGATGGACGAAGTGGGCGTTCGACGGTGCAGGGCTCGAGGGTTTCCATTTGAAGAACATGCTTGGATGCCCAATGGGTCGAAGCATACCTTTTGCCATTTTAAGAAGTTCGTCGACGTGCTGTTCGCAGGAAACAGGGGACCGCATTGATGACGGGATGGCTTCACTGCACGCCAGATAAAGTCCTCAGAGAAAGGCTTGTTTCTAAACTAAGCGCGCCGTATTAGCACTCCAAGATGGGCGCGCCGGTTTAGTGCATTCAAAGGGGTGACCCTTCAACGGGAGCATGCCGTTTTAACATAAAGCAAGGGAGTTCACGGGGCGCGCCGGACTAGCATCTTGTAAAGGGCGCGCCGGTTTAAGGCCCCCTTAGGGGCGCGCCGATTTAAGGACCATATAAGGGCGCGCCGGTTTAAGGCCCCCTTAGGGGCGCGCCGGTTTAAGGCTATTGGAAGGGGCGCGCCGGTTTAAAGACCATATAAGGGCGCGCCGGTTTAGACTTCGTCTCGGCTTCGTGGCTATTCGGATGGATGCTTATCCTCCTGTATTGCTTTAGTCGTAATGCACCGCCGTCGGGGTGTTTAGTTCAGGGCCTCTGCATCCCGATTTGGAACTTCGAGTGATCCCCGGCGCGTGCCGAACACGTGTTCGAATTCCCGAGTTTCTTTTGATTCAGCCTTTGGCAATGCCGACTGGAGAGCCAGGGCTGTCTCTTCAACACGAGGGGATTCTTTGTCAGGTGACGGAGCACCGGGTAGGTATTCGTCCTGCTTGGAGGAGGCATAAGGTTTATTCAGCCTTTCCGTCTTCGACTCGCTCTCGAGTGCTGAGACGTGCATGTCGTATGATCATCATCATTTTTTGACGTCCACAATCCCAGCAAGATCAAAGCAATCCGAGAGCTTCCACCACCCAGTAACATCACCGTGCTCAGGTCCTTCCAAGGGAGGCTGACCTACATTCGGAGGTTTATTTCCAACCTCTCCGATCGATGCGCGCCTTTCGGCAAGCTGATGAAGAAAGACGCCCCGTTTACATGGGACTCGGAATGCCAGACGGCTTTCAAGCAAATCAAGGAGTACCTCCTTACTCCCTCAGTCCTGGGGGCACCAATCAAGGGTAAACCCCTCATCCTTTATATTGCTGCTATGGACGCTTCGCTAGGAGCCCTGTTGGTGCAAATCAATGAGGAATGTAAAGAGCAGCCCCTCTATTACCTCAGCCGAAAGTTAATCGGTGCCGAGTACCGCTACTCCCATATGGAGAAGGTTTGCTTGGCATTGGTGTTCGCAGTTAAGAAGCTGCGGTGTTATCTCCTGTCCCATCGAGTCGAGCTTATATCCAAGCACGACCCCCTGAAGTATGTCCTCCGGCAACCTGTCCTCTCAGACCGACTAGGAAGATGGGCGCTCCTGCTGATGGAGTACAACATTACTTATATTCCCAGAAAAGCAATCAAGGGACGGGGCATGGCTGAATTCTTGGTAGCCCATCCAGTGCCAGACGACTCACCTTTCAGCTCGGAGCTCCCGGACGAGGAGTCCCTTGCTGCTCAATCACAACAACCAGTTGAACAGAGTGGAGATGTCTTGCATTACTGGCAGCAAAGCGCTCTCACAACCAACGTACCTTGCTGGGAGCTCTACTTCGATGGCGCTTCCCGAGGGATTACCCGAAGCAACCAAGATCCAGCCACCATGGCAGGTGCCGACATCGTTTTCTTGACTCCTCAGGGCGGAGTTTTGTACAACTCCTGTGCTCTCATGAAACCTCTGACAAACAATGAAGCTGAGTATGAAGCTCTACTCATTGGGCTCCAGATGGCTCTACACATGGGCATTAAATGTCTCAAAGCCCACGGGGACTCCCAGCTGATAGTCCAACAGGTCCTCGGCATCTATGACGTGCGGAAGCCAGAGTTGGTTCTGTACCATGCCACCGTCACTAGATTAACCCAGAAGTTCTATTTCTTCGAAATAGATCATATCCCCAGAAGTAGTAACGCTCATGCAGATGCCTTAGCAAAACTGGCCGCGGCCATCAAGCTCCCGTCCGAGGGCAAGGTCGACATCGTCATCAAGCACAGAAGGCTGATGCCGAGCTCCCTCAAATGCAACACCGGTCTCACCATTTACGAGGTCCATGACCTTGACCAGAGCACGCCTCCAGAAGAGGAGGATTGGCGTGCGCCCATCATCAAATTCAAGAAAGGGTGGCTCCCCCCTGACCGGGCTCAAAGGGTTCAACTGCTCTGCCGAGCGGCCTCCTATGACCTGATCGGCGACTCCTTGTACCGACTCGTCCATATGAGAAGGACAAGTCTATTCTTCTGAGATGTGTCTCTCTCGCGGAGGCTCAAGTCGTCATGCAGGAGGTCCACTCCGGGTTGTGCGGCGCGCACCAGGCCGGAGACTGATTGAAGCATAATATCAAGCTCAAGGGTTTCTATTGGCCAACCATGTACGCGGATTGCGTCCAGAACGCTCGTATGTTGGGTCCCGAAGTGCAAGAATACGGATCTAGAGGGGGGGTGAATAGATCCTTCTACTAAAAACTTTGTCCAATTAAAAATACAACTACTACACAGTGGAATATACAAGATTGAGTAATTTAATCTAAACAGATTTAAACTAGATTCACTCAATCTCACCGAGCTCACACGATTGCACAAACAGATAGGATAGTGAACACATAATCACAAGAATCAAACCACAAGACACGGGGATTTTTAAGGTGGTTCGGGACCACGACGGGCTCCCTACGTCCACCCCTCACCAAACCGGTGAGGCTTCACTACACGCTACAAAATGTAGCAACACGGGGACGAACCCCAACACACACATGCTGCTTTCGCAGCAAACCACACACACGAGGACTTGCCTCAACCTGCTGCCACAGCAGCATACACACACACACACCACTGGGGAACACACCCCGAACAAATTCCTTACACGGAGTCACAACTCCGTCCACACACATGTAAGACAATGCCTACACAACCACACGGGAGTAAACTCCCAACCACACACGGGGAACACACCCCAAGTTATGCCCAGCCACACACGCGGATATACTCCGCACAAAACGACACAGATTAATCAACACACACACTCGGAGACCCCTTTCTCCGAACACCCACACAAACCATTATCTCAAGTGTTTATGAACCAAAAACACATATATGCTATGACCCTCCAAACAAATTATAGAGATGAAAACTAGACAGATGCATCAAGTATATGGCTCCCCCTTCTTCAGCAAAATCTGATTCTCCTTGGCTTGTTGACGGATGATTATAATCTTGACATCATCTTCTTCCTCTCCTCGAGTCGATCCTTTTTTCTTTCAAATCCTAGCTCCAATCAAACCTTCATACATCACAAAGGATTAGCTTCATAAACCCTTCTCCTCTCAACCTTGTGGCCACACTTTTCCTTCTTCTTCTGCAAGAGAAAGGAAAGCATTAGTTCATCTTGTTGCTTAGGATGAAAGACATAGCACTAATAAGATAGCAATAACTAGATGAACAAAAGAGCATTCATATATATGTTGCATCTCTTAGATAATCCATTCACAACCTTGAACAATCTCAAACAAAAGATACAGAGGTGAAAGATCAAGATAACTCTTTCATGAAATGCTTCTGCAGGATGAAGAACGAACTTGAAGCAAGTATGAAGTTTTGCAGCATGATCCCATGGGTCGACCCATTCTTGTTTGGGCCTGAAAAACCACTAAAAACACCATCAAATCAATGGAAAACAATTGATTAAATATTACCATAATCCCATGAAGATCCACCATGATTTTTCATCCTGAAAAACATGATAAAGCAAGATGTTAGATCAAGATCAAAATATATGGGTCATGCATTAACATATGAAGCTCGTTTTGAGGCCGAGACCCAAATGACATGAAGTATGAACATGAAAGCACTTGCATGAGACACATAAATGCTTTGATAACATTTTCATCTTAAGATCCTCATATGAGTTCCAAATTCAGTTCAGAGCAACACTTACCTCATTGTTTTATCTGAGTTCACATTTCTTGTTGATTGGTTGAGTCATTCATACACATAGTCATGAAATTCCAAATATCATTCACCATAGCATGATAGTATAGATTTGAAATTCAAAGAGTAAGGAGCCAAGCCACATAAAATAATTGAGTCACATTCAATTTGATCATCATCCAAACTCTCATCAATCCACACATCATTACCTTGGGGGCTAGTAATGGTATTTGCATCTCAATCAATCATTTAGCATTACCATGCATGATATGAGGCTCAATATGACATTTATCCAAGCATGTGTTTTATCTGAGTTCACATTTCTTGTTGATTGGTTGAGTCATTCATACATATAGTCATGAAATTCCAAATATCATTCACCATAGCATGATAGTATAGATTTGGAATTCAAAGAGTAAGGAACCAAGCCACATAAAATAATATTGAGTCACATTCAATTTGATCATCATCCAAACTCTCATCAATCCACACATCATTACCTTGGGGGCTAGCAATGGTATTTGCATCCCAATCAATCATTTAGCATTACCATGCATGATATGAGGCTCAATATGACATTTATCCAAGCATGTGTTTTATCTGAGTTCACATTTCTTGTTGATTGGTTGAGTCATTCATACACATAGTCATGAAATTCCAAATATCATTCACCATAGCATGATAGTATAGATTTGAAATTCAAAGAGTAAGGAGCCAAGTCACATAAAATAATATTGAGTCACATTCAATTTGATTATCATCCAAACTCTCATCAATCCACACATCATTACCTTGGGGGCTAGCAATGGTATTTGCATCTCAATCAATCATTTAGCATTACCATGCATGATATGAGGCTCAATATGACATTTTTCACAATGCAATGTGCTAGCATAAAAGCACATATGAGCCTTATAGAGTCACAAATGCATCGACATGATATCCCAATAAAAGTAGTTTGTGATCATTTCCACAACATCATTTCCACAACCATTTCCACACAAGGCCAAGCAACAAGGGCATCTATACAAGGCCAAGCAACAAAGGTATTTTGTAATCATCAAAATCACATTCACAACATCGTACGTGCCATCAATGCCTTTGGCCCAATACCCAGAAGACCTCCTAATCCATTACGTCCTACAACCCCCACATGTCCATTTGCCGAGTGGGGCATGGACATCGCGGGACCTTTCCCGCCATCTTCCAAGGGCCACAAATACATTTTGGCTACCACCGACTACTTCTACCGATGGGCGGAGGCCCTTCCCTTGCGAGAGGTCACCGGGAAAGTCGTTGCTAGATTCATCCGACACAAAATCATATACCGATTCGGTGCTCCCAGCCGCATCGTGTCCGACAATGGGACACCGTTCAAGAATAGGGCCGTGTACCAGCTAGCGGCCAAATTCCACATCGACTGGAGATCCTCTTCGGTCTACAACCCCCAGGGTAATGGTTTGGCGAAAACCTTCAACAAGACCCTCTGCAAGCTCCTGGCTAAGATGGTTAGTCACCGGAAACGTGATTGGGGTGAGAAGGTCTTTGAAGCATTATGGGCCTATCGGACGGTCTACAAAACCCCCACGGGGTGTTCGCCGTTCTCCCTTGCTTACGGGACAGAAGCAGCTATCCCCATCGAAGTCCAGTTAGCTTCTTACCGTGTGGCGGTCCACACCGGCCTTGTCGGCCCTGATGAAAGTGAGTACTAGAGAAGGCTAGAAGAGCTCGCCGATCTAGAAGGCAAACGACTCGAAGCCTACAAACACCTGTAAGTATACCAGGACAGCATGGCCCGGGCCTATGATAAGCTCATCAAGCAGTGAGCTTTCAAGCAGGGTGACTTCGTCATGATCAAGGAAAAGGAAGTCATGGCAAGGCGCTCCAGTGGGAAATTACAGCCGAATTGGCGAGTCCCATACATCATCCACAATGTCTATGAGGGTGGGGATTACACGGTTGTCGATCACAAAGGTCATAGACCGTTCCCGCCTCTCAACGGCAAAGATATGAAGCTATATTATGCACCAGAGCACGAGTTCGCACGTCAGCCAGACTAAGGCGCATCTCCCAGCTATTACTAGTGAAACCGGCCCTTCCCTGCGGGAGGAGGGGAGTTCTAACCAGTCATTCCTTCCAATCTCCAGCCGAGCAATAGGGTTAGCTGAACCCTCCCGGAACCACCGCCAGTCACCTTCGGGGGTTAACTCCCCGCCTCCGTTCTTGCCATGATGATAGCAGGGGTACCTCTACCCTAGCAGTAGTCCAGCCATCAGGCCCTCAGGTAAGTAAAAACAAAAAAAATATATACAAGAAAAAATGGGGTTAAAAATAGAGATACCCGGGCAGACTCGGCCGTTCTCTTCCTCAAGGAAGCGGCCGGGGGCAAAAAGGCCAGCGACCCAGCTGAGGTGGAAACCTGGGACTAGGAGCTTGATTGTCACAAGGACTGGTTGACCTGTGGTGTCGAAGCAAGGGCTGAAGGTTGGACGAGCTGAGTGGGGGTAGTGCAAGGCCAACTGGGAATGACGGGGTTCGTGCTCTAGCAGTGTAAGTTGATTGGATACTGGCCCTTGGCGAGGCTAACGGCTCACCGAGGAGTGGGTGGAAGGCCATTCTGACTGGTGGGGAGAGGAAGATTTTCTCGTTATCGACTCTACCACCCTTTCAGGTTTTTGCTAGAGACGACTGTTTGACACATTTATTTTATTTAGTTTATTTTATTTATTTATTGATTTATTCATTTATTGGCGTGTCAATCACCGAAGTGACAATTTTATTGTGCGCTCGATCTGACTTGGTCAGTCGATTGTGAGTGATCGTGTCTGGACTAGAAGTCCGTCGTACCATAAAGGCTATGACGTTAATTACGCCCTTCCAAGGAAGGACAACCCTTGATTAAACGCTAAAGGTAGGAGGATGACAGCGGTAAAGCCACATGCTCAAGAGAGACGGAAGTCGTTCATTTGCAAGACGTTAAATGGATTAGACGGAGCAGGGGTTGGTTATTTTCGGGATAAAACCGACGGCATATTCCCACCATCTTGGACCATGTCGAGTGGGGAATAGGGAACCACCCATGCAGTGGCAGGGTGGGATCCGTAAAAGATCGGGCATAACTGACCCAGAATCCGAGTAAGCACCGGCATGACATGACGCGCCCCGTGCGTACGCGATGTTGCATCCATATCTCACCTTCAAAGGACCATCGGAGAGCATGTAGGGACATAGCTCCGTGGGCCAACGGGGTTGAGAGGTAGGACATCACAGCTACCTGGCAAGGTATGTGTAAATTTCGGCAGCATGTCCCCTCAACTTGGATTATGCCAAGAGAGGATAGGTCATCATCCACGGAGTGCCGGGATGACAACCGAACGAGGATGGGCGTCGGGCCCCGGGACATTGCTTACCTTTATTCCATCGTTTAATATCCCCTTGAAATCCCTCGGAACTCATGTAATGACATGGCCCTTTGGGTTCACAAGGATGAAATCTGGATCGGGAATGAAGACTGTAGGGGAGGCCTTCCCCATTACTATGTCTTCTCAAGGCATTCATGACGATCTATGAACATCCCCGGGGCATGTGTGTATGGAGACCGAAGATTGAAGGATGTCAGTGTAGAAGAGGGCCTCTGACTGGGTTTCATCGGCCGAAGAAGGAGGGGCTCTCGGCACGGTTTTGGTTGGCCAAAAGGAGGCTTCTCGGCATGGTTTTAGTTGGCCAAAAGGAAGGTCTCGGCGTGGCTTTATTGGCCAAGAAGGGGGCTTCTCGGCATGGTTTTAATTGGCCAAGAAGGGGGCTTCTCGGCGGCGGCTTCCCGGCGCGCTCATGACCGCGCCGAGAAGGTGGCGCCGAGTCAAGCTTGCATGAGGGGTTTGCCTTGGCCTATAGGGGAAGGGGTCTCGGCGTAGGGCTTCCCGGCGCGCTCCTGGCCGCGCCGGGAGTCTGGCGCCGGGAGGCTTGCACAGAGACTCACATGAAAAGGGTTGAAACAGCTTGGTTTGTCGTTTAGCTGAAGAGGGAGACCTCTCGGCTGGATAGTTCTCGGCGGGGAAATGTGCACGCCGAGAAGGTGAAATCGCTGCGGGGTTTCAGGGTTTACAGAGTTCATACGATGCTCTGCTTCTGGGATTTCTGAGTTTTCTGGCTGCGATTGAAGTTGAATTTGAAGTATAGGAAGGGAGATTTCATGGATATTTCCCTAAGAAAGGGCCAAGGGGGGATCTGGAGGGTAGGATTGATGGGGAATGAGACCATCGCCTGGATCTCTAAAGACTTTGTTTTATTTCTGCCGTCGGCCGTCTGGGGATCAAGAGATGACTGTCTCTGATCCCCTGGATGAACCCAATGGCATCTGAAACCCGGTGGCTGAGGAACCTTTGGCATCGAACTCCAGACCCTAATCATCCAAGGGATTAGGATGGAGGGTCGAGAGATCGAGATAGTCATTCACTGGCATCCACGGAATAGCAGCGATCCAAGGAATCGATATACCCTCGTATAGCCAGTGGTTCAGGGGACCAAGAGATTGATGTCTCTGGTCCCTGAACAGCACAAGGAGGGGCCCGGTTTCCATGCCTCTAAAGCAAAGATTCATATGAACTATTAAATATTTTTGCATAAACGATGAACGTATAAAGATAAGCGGAGAGCAGGCATTTCGATCAAAGGAGAACAAACATCTGAATCAATAGATCCCCAAATGGGCAATCGTTGACATTTCATTGCATCGCATCAAAGCCTTACATCGATGTGAAATAGAAATGCAAAGCAGAAAGGTAGAGATTGAGACCGGAACTGGCCGGCTACCTTCGATAAATCAAGACAAAAGCCCAGTAAATTACATCAGTAGAAGAGAAAAGACAGGATGGGGAGGGCGGAGCATTGACTCCTCTCCCTCCCCCTAGCAGCCCACCTGGAGCCCCTCTTCTTCTTCTTTTCTTCTGCTTCTTCTCTTCTGCTTCCTCTCTTCTCTCAGCCGAGGGGGACTCTCTCTTGGCAGGACTCCCTCTCTATTCTTTCTTTTCTGGCTTCTTTTTCTCTTCTTCTTCTTTCTATTCTCCTTCTATCTCTTTCGTCTATTCTTCTCTCTTTTTTTTTTGTCTCTCGAAGGGAGGGGGGCTTTTATAGCCACTTTTCTCCCTCTCTCGGCAGCAGCATCACGGCGCCCCCAAATGGAGCTTCCCGGCGCGCATTTGACCAGGCTCTCGGCGCCCTCTGTTGGGCTTCGGCAAATGGCTCTCGGCGCCCTCTTTGCAGGCCCAATTAAAGCCTTTTTTTTAGCCACTTTCACAGACCCATTTGGGTCTTTCAAGGACATCATCACCCGAAAGGGCCTTTCATTGATGACATATCTTGTATCGAGATCATCATTACGGTTTTCATCAGTCCGTAGACCGGGATTTCATCAGTCCGTAGACAGGGGTTTCATCAGAATTGCCATCTGAACGGTGACAAGACCGGGTATTATCTTATCGATATCGTCACTTGAATGGTGACGGGCTCGGGCATCAGCTTTAGTCCGACAAGACTTCCGCCGGGTGTATAATCTGTGGGGACCATTCTTCTTCTGTTCTGACTTTGCAAAGCCTTTGCCATCTTCATCTGCCGGTACCGGCTTCGTCTTCAACTCCTATTGCATCTGTCAGTAAGCCGACATCTGACTTACCCTGACATATCATCCGTGGATTCTTGGGCGAAACGGTAGTACAGCTCTCATTAAAGGGCTGGAAGGTCTCATCAGTCGAGTGACTGCTGCTTTATCAGTGCTGCCGTCTGAGTGACATTGGCACCGGGCATCAGCTTTGCCGACAAGGGCTTTAGCCGAGCAGACAGTTGATGAGCTTTATCATTGGTCTTTCACTGTTGGTCCGACCCTCTTTTCAATTATGTTTTCACCCTTGTTCATTTTCCAGGTGTCAACAAATGCCCCCCACCTGCGGGCGGCGTAAGCGCAGAATAAGCGGCACGGGGCTTGCAGGTGTCTTTCATCATTCGAGGGTATCTTCCTCAATTTGCCTTTAATCGGGTCCTCAGACATGATCATCTTGATGCAACAATATTTTGCACTCTTATCTTCCCTTTTCACATTTTCATTCTTCATATTTTCTTTATTTTCAGCAATTTGGAGCCTCTTAGCCCAGAGCATTGACTTCTCGGTGTGAGCCTCTGTGTGAAGGGCATCTCGGCGTGAAGCTTCTCGGCTTGGAGCTCTCGGCGTGGAGGGCCTTGGGCAGGGCTTCTCGGCGCGCCTCTGACCGGGCTCTCGGCCTGGACCTCTCGGCGCACCCTGGCGGAAGGGGGCCTCGGCCTGGGGTTCTCGGCGCGCCTTCTGGCCGCCGGGGGCTCTCGGCCTGGGCGGTTCTCGGCGCGCAATTCTTCGCGCCGAGAGCTGCTCGCTTGGGCCTCTATTTGAGGCGCCGAGACTTGTTTTTTTCTCATTCTCACCATTTCTTTCTCTTTCTTCATCTTCTGATTTCTTCTTCCGTTTTCTTTCATCGGCGGGAGCTTCGTCTCCTCTCGGCCGCCCTCGTCTCTCTTCCCGTTTGGTCGGATCTCACCTGGGTAGGACAATACTAGGGATTTAATCCCTTTTTCTTTCGGGATCACCCCCTCTTGGTTGGTGATTCCCTATTCTTTTTGGGCAGACCCTGAATAAGGGGAGATGCTGCCGAAATTTTTATAGAATCTCATATTACAATCTACACAAGACTGGCCTTTAATTCACACTTTTTCTTCGACCGCAGGCGCTGCAATGGCTTCCAGTTCTGATGTTGCATCTTCCGGAGCTGTTGGTGCTAGCTCATCGGCCCAGCCAGACATATCTCGAGCCACAGTGAATTGGCTGAATGTGCATAACCTGGATTTCGGTTATGACAGGATTGCTTCATTTGACGAATCATCTGACTCTGAAACGGACACCGTGTCGACAGCCCGGGTATACTCCACGGCGACTGAGACATGCTTCAGGCGAGATGGTAACTATCGGCCAGACCTCCCGAAGGACCGACATTTGATGCCGTTCATCCGGACTTTCACAGTGGGCGGCATGCGAGATTACCGGATAGCTCGCGTAGTTGAAGCTGCCATCCTTGCTGAGCGAGATAGCCTGAAGGACTCAGTGTATCGCAGCAAGGCCATCTATCTTCCTGGGGAAAAGCGCGACTGGGATGCCGTCCTTGGTATATCGGAGCTGGAACCAGAGAAGAAGATGCTGGTCCGGGCCCCGGAATTCACACCAGCCCGGTGGGATAATGCTAGCGGCCGAGTTCATAGGGAGAAGCCCGGCTATGGTATGTTGTTGGCACCATTAAAGTGGGGATATCGCGAAGAACCCTTCGTGCTGAATTGTTCGGCCGTTCAGTTCAAGTACCTTCTGGCCGCTGGCTGGTTCGGAGACACCAAAATCACTGACGCCCACCTATTCCGAGTGGGGGCAGTGGAGTTTACAGAGTTTGTTCTGCTAGAATATGCCCCCCTGTTAATCAGAGCAGGGGTGTACCACAGTGTCTTCGCTTCTAGATTCCGGTATCCCATATCCCGAGGGCTGTGCTGTGGAATGTTTGAAGTGTTCTGCCCTTTATTCAACACTTTCTATACAGCAGAGGGGGAGACATCCCTGGATCTCTGGAGTTTATCACAGCTCTCCGGCCTGCCCATTGATGGCGAGCCGTATGAGGAGGTTTGCTTGTCAGATTCCGAGAAGGATAGCTCTGATGGCGAGGGCAAGTATTCCATCGGCTTCTCATATCGATATCTGATGAAGGTATACCGCTCCATCTGTCTGGCGTACAGCAGGGGGTCCTCTAAAGGCTATCAACCCCGAGAGAAAGGCAGCAAAATGAGGGTCCGGATAGGGCAGTGGATCCAGTATTTCTTTGACGGTCCCCTGAAGTATGCAGACTTTCCTTCTATGGGTCCGGCTGCTAGCAGGCAGGTAAGGGCTCCCCGTTATAAGTCGGCGCTACCCTCCTCATTGCGCCGTGCAGGCAGCGGTGGTCCCAACCCAGCAGGCGTAGACCCCATCACACACTGCGCAGCTTATTTCACATTTTGGCTGTGCACTTTTGCTCTCCCACAAGGGGACGAGACAGTCATTCGGCCAGAGGCCATATATCCAGCTTGTCAGATGGCATGGGGGATGAAGCTGTCGCTCTGCCCAGTGGCCCTGTGTTTGATATATAAATCTTTGGGGGACCTGTACAAGCATCGGACTCCCCGTTCTTTGAGGACCGTGGGTCCTTTTCATTTCTTCAACGCCTGGGTCTGCAGTATATTCCCCGAATTAGCTCCGAGAACCTTGCAGGCGGATACAGTGTCACCCAGGATGGTTGAATTTGCCAGCGCTGAGCCTGGTCCCTTTTATGATCAGCTATTTAAAATAAGGGGCCGACTGATAAAAGTACCAGTGGACGCCCCTGGCAGCATACATTTCTGGAGCTTGGCAGCAGGTTCAGCTCCTTTGATTGATCCTCAGAGAGAGTGCAAGCTGGAGGAGATAGAGACATATATCCACCCTGTCTCAGGGGTCAACACTGCTCGGCCAATCCTGGAACCGGAGCTGGTGAGATGGGCCATGGCAATTCGGCCCAGTGTTTTGGTTTACAGAAAGGGTGGCCTGCTTCTGTTGGAGCCATACTATCCGTTCCGCTTTGGGCGAAACTTCGGCTACGATCAGCATATTCCTACCTCAGCTGCCCAATTTCCCCTAGATAGCCGGGCCAAGCACGGGTCCATCATTGTTGGCGAGGGCCGGTTGTGGTGGGATTTCTATCATCGCCAGGATGATGTAGTTTTCAGGGTGCCCACTGTTTCTAACCGTGTTCCCCGGGTAACACCAGAATATATCAAATGGTGGAATATCCGGACCGGCTTTTATAGGGACGGTAGGGGTGCCTTCTGGGACGTGGCAGAGCGCTCCTTCTTGAAACAGCAACCTGGGCCAGTGTTTGATATTTCTGAGGCCCACTTGAAAAAACTTTACTCACAGCATCTGAGGGAGGCGGAGAATTATCTGACTCAGCGGCGGGCCTTGAAGGAAAAGAGTTCCGAGCCGCTTGCTCCTGTCTTCGCTGCTATCAACGAGGACACCTTTATGCAGAGTTTGAAACATCTGAGCCATGTAGGGGGCGCTCGCTTGGAAGTGCAGCAATACCCATTTCCTGTCGAAGAGCCGCTCCCGACAGTAGCTTCCTGGAGGGGTCCAGTTGATAAATTTCATCCATATAGGACGTTTGTACGCCGAGAAGATAGAACTCAGACGTACTATAGACAAACGTCCTGGCTGTTCATTCTGCTGAATTTGCATGGATTATCTGCAGAAAGCCCGATAGCTGGCATTTTGAACAAGCCACTGTTTATATCATTTCATTATGTCGATGGCTGGGGCATGGACCATCTTGACTTGTTTCGATGCCTTGACTTTCGCGGCCATAATGATCTGGCAGCTTTGGTAGAGAAGTGCCAGCTATTTGGTGATGTGTGCTGGCTCATCAAGGAGGCTGCTTCCCGCTCCAAGGAGGTAGCTTACATGTACTGGCCACTTTCTGTATTCTATGACGGCCCGGCAGGTAAGATTTCTTCTTTTCTGATTGCAGTGTTTTCTGCTTAGCATCTGAATTTTACATCCGCTGATCCCATCATCCTTCTGCCATTCTTAACAGACCGGCCTGATATAAAGCGGCAGGGGCTCTATAGAAAGATTATTGCGCAGGCCGAGAAGCCCACTTATTTTGAAGTCCCTGCTGCAGCGCCGACCACTACTCCCCTGCCTCCCGGCAAGAAGAGGAAGGCTTCCGCAGTCAAGACTGCAGTTGGGAAGGCCAGGAAGGCCAAAAAGGCCCACATTCAACAGTCGACTTCGGTGGCGATGGATACTGGGACCCCTCTCCCTGACATTCCATCATTCGATGAGTTTGAGCTGCAAAGGGAGGCTGCTTCGACACCGGTTCAGGGTAACATCAACAGCTTGCATTTGCATTCTTCACTGTCTTCTGCAGGATCTCAAAGAAGTCCTTGAATCTGACCCATTCTTCTTGCACAGCCGAAGAGACAGTCATAGCACCTTCTGTGGCGGAGACCAGATTGCCTTCTCCTACGCCGTCTAGTGAGGCGAGGGGTAAGTGTATCTTCTCATCTGTCTCATACCTGTATTTGTTTTCTTTGCTACATTTCTCAGAGGTCTCTTTTTGCATCGGCGGCAGGCGAGGAGCAGACTGAGGCTGTGGTGACAGAAGAGTTGCTTCAACCACAGGAAGGTCACAAGGCTCAGTCGAAGCAGCGTGCCGTTCCGGCCAGGCGCATAATTACCCGGTCTACATCTCGGCATGTTTTAGAGGTGGCCCCACAGCGTATAGCTAGTGTGGAAATATCCTCAGGCAGTTCTAAGACCGCCTCTGATGAGGAGGAAGCAACCTTCAGCGACAGTGAGGGAGATGCTCCTGAACCAGAGGCCCCACTTGTATTTGCAAAGGGTGTTCCGTCTTTTCAGCCGGCTAAGCTGGTGGTGTTATCTCCTGAGGAGGAGTTGCAGAGGAGTTTGCCGGGCTCGATACCGAGATTGACATAACTTCACCATTTGTCATTCCGACTACGGAGCTTCCTTCTCTTTCACCCCACTTCGAGGATGTGGACCCTGCTTCAAGGGTGGGTTCCTTTTCATGTTTGTTGCTTCATCTGCCCCTTCTTCTTTTATATCTAGCACTGAAGTTGCTTTATTTTGCTCTCAGGGCATTGCCATTGCTAGCTCAGACACAACTGCGGCTATCACGGACATTTCCTCCATAAACTGGGCTATTGTCCCTTTTCAGCCTTTAACTTGCACGGGAATTCCCGAGATCATTCGCCCTGTGCCGGCGCGGATACAGTCCTCGACAGATTTAGCATCGTTGGACTTAGGATCACCAGGAGAGATTTCCATCCTTGTCAGGGCCTCAGAGTTCAGAGCCGAAGTAGACCCATCCAGAAGCTCTGCTTTCATACCGGCTGCCATAATGTCAACTGCGCCTGAGTCAGCAGTCCCTGCCACAGTGGCTATAGAAACTGGATTTCTGCCTTTACAGACTAGAGACCCTTCGCCCCCATTATCAGGAAGAGTAGCTGAAGATGAAGCCCTTATTCAGAAGATTCATGAAGAGATAGCTCCATCATTCATCGGTCCTCCCTCCGCTGATGTTCAAGCCATAGCACCCGAGACGGAGGGGGAATCTTCAGTTCAGCCAGAGGGCACGGAGAGGGACCGGCCAGTTCTCCTAGCAGATTTACCGTCCTCATCCTCTCAGTCGGATGTCGCACTGTGGGCAGACATCGATAGCGAAGTGACCTTCGAAGTGATCCCCTCTGCTTCTTTTGGCTTTGCATCGTCTGAGAGCTTTGTCTGGCAGAACCTGGATATGCTGCGCCAGCTGGTAGAATCTCAGCCTGGCTTGACATATTTGTAGCTGAAGGAAATTGCCGATCGCTTCACTGCTGGTCTGCAGGCTATGGGTTGCCCTCTGGACACATGGGCTCAGCGGGTCTTGCTTTTGCTTAAATTCGTGCATCGGAGGGATTTCTTAGCACGGACCATGGTTGATAAGCTAACGGCGCTGAAATTGCAGAGGTCGGAATGCAAATCCGAGTTGGGGAAGCTGACACTTATGCTTGATGGACGCCGGGCTGAGCTAGAAGGTGCTATTCAGCGGGAAGAAGCTGTGCGGGACCGGATAGCCCTATTGGAGATGGAACTCTCTGGACTTCGAGCCGAACTGCAGCAACTCTCCTTTATCCGGCCGCAGTCTGAAGAGGAGGTAGCCTCGCTGGAGGGACGGGTGATGTCTCTTCAGGACATGTCCATTGGGCTTCAGGAGGAGGAAGCGCGCCTTCATGAGCTAGGAGCCGCCCCTTATGTGGGTCTTCTAGCCTTCGAAGATATATTCCGGCGGCCGTGAATTGTTTATCCCTCCCTTTTTTGTTTTCTTCTGTAATGTGATGTCCCCTCGGGGCCCTTCATGTATTCCCTTTTTATTGGAAAGGAATCTCTTGGCTTCAAGCGTCTCCATCTTACTTTGCATATGGTTTTATCACTTTGGGAAGTGGGGTAGCGGTTTTGACAATCCCTCACGCGAACGGCTCGTACTTGGCAGGAGAGCGTCCACCCCTTCAGAGAAAGGATGGGGGACTCGCTCCACCGCGTGACGGCATCCGAAGAGGTGCTTAAACCGGATTTTGTGAGTGGCAGCAAAAATCCTTCCGGCCATGTGCGCCGTAAAGGAGACAATTTGCAGGAGTGTGAAAGGAGAGGTTCCATCAGAATAGACGTGAGGTCTAGACTGGGTAGGGGTTATAGTAGGTGGGACAATTAAAGGATATGTGATTTTCATCAAGACAGACGTAGGGTCTGAACTGAATAGGGTTTCATCATTGATCGGGATGAAATGCCAGTCGATCAATAGTTGGTTTCATCATCGATATTGGGTTTATATCGATGCAAGAGGAGTTTCATAAGTTTCATCAGAATAGACGAAAGGTCTAAGCTGGCAGGGTTTCATCATTGATCGGGCGAGGTGCCGGTCGATCAACAATTGATTTCATCATCGATATTGGGTTTATATCGATGCAAGGAGATTTCATAATTTTCATCAGAATAGACGAAAGGTCTAAACTGCATGGTTTCATCATTGATCGGGCAGGGTGCCGGTCGATCAACAGTTGGTTTCATCATCGATATTGGGTTGATACCGATGCAAAGGGTTTTATAAGTTTCATCAGAATAGACGAGAGGTCTAAACTGGGTAGGGTTTCATCATTGATCGGACGAGGTGCCAATCGATCAACAGTTGGTTTCATCATCGATATTGGGTTGATATCGATGCAAAGGGTTTTATAAGTTTCATCAGAATAGACGAAAGGTCTAAACTGGGTAGGGTTTCATCATTGATCGGGCGAGGTGCCTATCGACCAACGGTGGGAAGTGTGTGAAGGTGTAGGTCTCATCAGGACAGACGTAAGGTCTATTCCAATAGGTTTTATCGCAGGTGAGACTTTGCCAAGAAATGCGTAGATTTTATCAGGACAGACGTGAGGTCTGAACTGGATAGGCTTTAGCCAAATGATGATGGGTTTCATTGTCGGTGGGACGTTTGAAAGAGGGTATGTAGATTTTATCAGGGTAAACGTAAGGTCTACCCCGGAAGGGTTCTGTCGTCGGTGGGGCGCGGAAACAGTTGACCGACGGAAGGCTTCATCAATAGAAGGGAGGTAAAGGTAGCGTGCCGGTTGGCATGAAACTTTTTAAATTACCACATTACTGACCCAAGTGCCCTTTCGGGTTTTCACCGGAGCCAGCCCCCTCTTGCTTTTGCCCACGCGCCCTTTCGGGTTTTCACGTGACGGGGTACCCGATTTTGCCTGCAGTGCCCTTTCGGGTTTTCACCACAGCTGGGTTTTTGGCCATTTTTGCCCTTATCCGGGATGTCCGAACAAGTCTGGCGGGGTATCTCTATTTTTAACCCCATTTTTTTTATATATATACATATGTTTCCTGAATTGGGACTTCAGCACGGATCAGGCGATGTGCTGCTTCATTAGTGCATGTTCTTATCATCGGTATTGGGTATATACCGACGCAAGGATTTTATAGGTTTTCTCAGGGTAGACGTAAGGTCTACACTGGGCTGGTTTTATCATTGATCGGGCAAGGTGCCGATCGACCAATGGTAGGTTTCATCACGGCGGGACGTAAAGGGGTATGCAGATTTGATAGGACGGGTTTCTTTGTCGATCGGGCAGGATGCCCATTGATCGAAGGTGGGTTTCATCATCGGTATTGGGTCTATACCAATGCGAGGATCTTATGAACCTCATCAGAATAGACGTAAGGTCTACACTGGCTGGTTTTATTGTTGATCGGGCAGGGTGCCAATCGATCAACAGCAGGTTTCATCATCGGTATTGGGTTTATACCAATGCAAAGGTTTCATGGGTTTCATCGGGATAGACGTAAGGTCTAAGCCGGATAGGTTTCATCATTGACCGGGCAGTGCGCCTAATCGGTCAACAGCTGGTTTCATCATTGGTATTAGGTTTATACCAATGCAAAGATTTCATAGGTTTCATCGGGATAGACGTAAGGTCTAAGCCGGATAGGTTTCATCATTGACCGGACAGTGCGCCTAATCGGTCAACAGCTGGTTTCATCATCGGTATTGGGTTTATACCAATGCAAAGATTTCATAGGTTTGATCGGGATAGACGTAAGGTCTAAGCCGGATGGGTTTCATCATTCACCGGGCAGTGCGCCTAATCGGTCAAGTGCTGGTTTCATCATCGGTATTGGGTTTATACCAATGCAAAGATTTTATAAGTTTCATCGGGATAGACGAAAGGTCTAAGCCGGATAGGTTTCATCATTGACCGGGCAGTGCGCCAAATCGGTCAACAGCTGGTTTCATCATCGGTATTGGGTTTATACCAATGCAAAGATTTTATAAGTTTCATCGGGATAGACGTAAGGCCTAAGCCGGATGGGTTTCATCATTGACCGGGTAGTGCGCCTAATCGGTCAAGTGCTGGTTTCATCATCGGTATTGGGTTTATACCAATGCAAAGATTTTATACGTTTCATCAGAATAGATGAAAGGTCTAAACTGGGTAGGGTTTCATCATTGATTGGGCGAGGTGCCAATCGATCAACGAGAAGTTTATGACGGAAGGCAAGGTTTCCTTTAGGATCACCATATTACTGGCCCAAGCGCCCTTTCGGGTTTTCACCGGAGCCAGCCCCCTCTTGCTTTTGCCCACGCGCCCTTCCGGGTTTTCACGTGGCGGGGTACCCGATTTTGCCTGTAGTGCCCTTTCGGGTTTTCACCACAGCTGGGTTTTAGCCATTTTTGCTCTTGCTCAGAAAATCTGAGACAAGACTGGCGGGGTATCTCTATTTTTAACCCCATTTTTTACTTATTTATTTTCATTCTTTTATTCTCTCTTCCCCTCTTTTTGGGAGGGTAACAAGTCGGACTGTCATTAGATCATGATGAGGGATGGCTCGGCTAGGGCGGAGTGTCGCTAGACCAAGGAAGAAGGGTAGCTCGGTTAGGGCGGAGTGCCGCTAGACCAAGGAAGAAGGGTAGCTTGGTTAGGGCGGAGCGCCGCTAGACCAAGGAAAAGGGTAGCTTGGTTAGGGCGGAGCGCCGCTAGACCAAGGGAGCAAGGTAGCTCAGTTAGGGCGGAGCGCCGCTAGACCAAGGAAGAAGGGTAGCTCGGTTAGGGCGGAGTGCCGCTAGACCAAGGAAAAGGGTAGCTCGATTAGGGCAGAGTGCCACTAGACCAAGGGAGCAGGGTAGCTCGGTTAGGGCAGAGTGCCACTAGACCAAGGGAGAAGGGTAGCTCGGTTAGGCCGGAGTGCCGCTAGACCAAGGAAGAAGGGTAGCTTGGTTAGGGCGGAGCGCCGCTAGACCAAGGGAGCAGGGTAGCTCGGTTAGGGCAGAGCGCCGCTAGACCAAGGGAGCAGGGTAGCTCGGTTAGGGCGGAGTGCCACTAGACCAAGGGAGAAGGGTAGCTCGGTTAGGGCGGAGCGCCGCTAGACCAAGGAAAAGGGTAGCTTGGTTAGGGCGGAGTGTCGCTAGACCAAGGAAGAGTAGGGTAGCTCGGTTAGGGCGGAGTGCCACTAGACCAAGGGAGAAGGGTAGCTCGGTTAGGGCGGAGTGCCGCTAGACCAAGGAAGAAGGGTAGCTTGGTTAGGGCGGAGCGCCGCTAGACCAAGGGAGCAGGGTAGCTCGGTTAGGGCGGAGTGCCGCTAGACCAAGGAAATGGGCAGCTTGGTTAGGACGGAATATCACTAGACCAAGGAAGAGGGTAGCTTGGTTAGGGCGGAGTGCCGCTAGACCAAGGGAATGGTAACTTTTAGCCTGATTACTCGGGGAATATTGGTTGGGCAGCATGATACAGCTTTAGGTGTCTACCGCTGAGTGGTGAGAATTGGATTTCCCCTCGATGGTTAACAACCATGTAGGCCCCTCCTTCGTAGACCCTATATATCACATAAGGACCTTCCCAATTAGGATTTAGCTTTCCTTTTGGGTTGGACGCCATGACTTCTCTTTTCTTGACCATGACAAGGTCACCTTTCTTAAATTCTCGTCTTTTTACGAGTTTGTTGAACGCAGTGGCCATGCGGGCCTGATACATCTGGATATTCTTCTGAGCTTGGAGACGCTTCCCTTCCAATTCAGCCAATTCTTGTAATCTTCTTTCTGCATTGGTTTGTTCGCCATGGGCCAGGTCATATTGGACTGCCACTCTGAGTGACGGGACTTCCAGCTCTAATGGAACTACTGCCTCTGAGCCGTATACCAGTGAGTATGGCGAGCACCCTGTAGGTGTCTTGAAGACAGTGCGGTATGCCCACAGAGCTTCATACATCTTTTCTTCCCAGTCCTTCTTATTAGAACTGACGACTTTAGCCAACAAGGTGCATAAAGTTTTGTTGAAGGCTTCTGCCAATCCATTTGCCTGTGGATTGTAAGGAGTGGAAGTCCTCCATTCGATCTTATACTTCTCGGCAAGCCGATAGATCTTTTGATTTCTGAAATGACTTCCATTATCAGATATTATCCGGCTGGGGATCCCAAACCGGAAGATAATGTTCTGCTTGATGAATCTGGCAACCAGCTCACCAGTCACTTCTCGTAATGCTATAGCTTCCGCCCATCGGGAGAAGTAATCTGTTATTGCCAGTATGTACTTATGTCCGGCCGATGAGGTCGGTAGTGGGCCGACTACATCAGTTCCCCATTGTGCAAACGGCCAGCTAGGGACTGGAGGGTGCAGAACGACAGGTGGCCTTCTAGGCACAACAGCATGCTCCTGACATTTCTGGCATGACTTTGCAAACTTGCAACAATCTTCAAACATAGTGGGCCAATAGTAGCCCAACTTCTTGATTTCTATCTTCATCTTAGGGCCAGCTTGATGAGCACCTGCCGTCCCAGCATGTATTTCTTTCATTGCTTGCCAAGCTTCCTCAGTAGATAGACAGCGGAGCAAAATCTTCTTGCGTGCATCTGCCATTATTCGGAACAGAGTTCCATTTCTGAATTCATAAGAATCTTTGATCCTTAGAAGTTTCATCTTTTCTTCTCTTTTCTGCGGCAGCTGTTGGTGTGAAAACTATTGTAGCAGGTGTTGTCTCCAATCAGATGCTTGTTCTGTACTGATCATGGCGACTTCATTTTCTTCGGGGCAGCCTTCTAGCATGCTGGGGACTTGCCGCCGGTTTATAACAACAATGTTCAGTGTCTCATCTGGTGGGACTGCTATTGAGCTGGCTAGCTTTGCCAATGCATCAGCCTGGGCATTATGTGCACGGCCCACATGCTTGAGCTCAATATGATAGAATTTCGCCATGAGGCGCACAGCTTTTTAGTGGTAGGGGTTCAACTCCGGCTTTCGCACTTCGAACTCCCCTTGGATTTGCTTTATTATCAACATTGAATCCCCGAATACCTGAAGCATCTGGATGCCCATGTTGAGGCTGATGTGCAACCCGATTATCAGAGCTTCATACTCAGCTTCATTATTAGTGCAGGGCTTGTTTATAGAATAGGAAGTATGCACAACCTCCCCCTCTGGCGATCTTAGCACAATACCGGCTCCGGCCCGTATTCTGGTCTTTCCATCGGAGTCCGTCTCTGTTCTAGATGCTCCATCAAAGAATAGCTGCCACATAGTTGACTGAGCCTGGCAGGCTTCTAGTGTTTCATCAGCGGGTAACTCAGTCCCCAACATATCATTCTCTGGCACAGGATGCTCTGCGAAGAAATCGGCCACGGCCTGTCCTTTTATTGCCCTCTGGGGTATATATGTGATATCGAATTCCATCAGAATTACTGCCCATTTGCCCAACCGGCCTTTCAGTACTGGCTGAGTCAATATGTATTTGAGCGGATCTGCTGCAGATATCAATCTGATTTTGTGTGACAGCATATAGTGCCGGAGCTTTTTAACGGCAAAGACTAGTGCCAAGCACGTCTTTTCTATATAGGTGTAGCTTTCTTCAGTTCTAATCAGCCTCCGACTCAGGTAGTATAGAGCCTGCTCTTTGCCTTCTTCATTTATCTGTGCTAGCATTGCCCCCAGGGAACAGTGTGTGGCTGCAATGTATAGTATCAGGGGCTTGCCCTTAATAGGTGCCCCAAGCACTAGAGGGGTCTTGAGATATTCTTTCAGCTTCTCAAAGGCTTCCTGACAGCCATCGTCCCAGAGGAACGGTACATCTTTCATCATGAGCTTGTGAAAAGGGTGGCATCTCCCCGACAGATTTGATATGAATTGTCGGATGTAGGCCAAACGCCCTTGTAGAGATCTCAGCTCATGGAGATTCCTTGGTGGAGGGAGCTCCTGGATAGCTTTAATCTTGGATGGGTCGATCTCAATGCCCCTATGACGGATAATGAACCCAAGGAATTTTCCATTGGACACGTCGAAGGCACATTTCATAGGATTCATCTTGAGTTCATATCTGCGCAGCCTCTGGAACACTATCCTCAGGTCTTGCAGATGATCTTCTCTTCTGCTGGTTTTCACCACCAGGTCATCGATGTAGCACTCCACTTTCTTGAAGAGTAAATCATCAAAGATCTTTGTCATAGCTCTTTGATAAGTAGCGCCGGCATTCTTGAGGCCGAACGGCATCCTTTTGTAGTGAAATATCCCCTTCGGGGTGCGGAATGCAGTGTGCACTCTATCTTCTTCAGCAATCCAGATCTTGTTGTATCCGGATGACCCATCCATGAATGACAGGGCTTCATGGCCAGTGGTTGCATCGATCATTACTTCAGTGATTGGCACTGGGAAATCATCTTTCGGGCAAACCTTATTCAGGTCCCTGAAATCCACACATATTCTGATCTGCCCATTTTTCTTCTTCACGGGCACTATATTGGCCAGCCACGTAGTATACTGGTTCTCTTCAACAAAGCCCACATCGATCAGCTTGTCGACCTCTTTGTTGATCTGATTTATCAGTTCGGGGCGCATTCTCCTGGAAGGCTGCTTCACAGGGCTTGCCTCTGGGTTTATCGCCAATCGGTGCTGTGCCACATCGGAACTCAGTCCTGGCATTTCATCATATGTCCATGCGAAGCAATCTCGAAATTCTTTCAGAAACTGAATATACTATTCTTTGACAGCTGGCTCCAGCAGTGCACTGAGGAATGTAGGCCTTGGCTCATCTGCTGACCCCAGATTCACTTCTATCAGCTCATCGACGGTGGCTTGGCCTCCGTCTTCAACTTCGGGTGGGGCTTCTTGCAAATCAATAAAGCCTCCCGGGATATAATCTTCTACGCTCTCATGATTTTCTGTTTCATCAGATTGGTCATCAGCAGATGCTGGTGCATCGTGTAAGGCCAATACGGTCGGATTCTGTTCAGTCTACCCCGAGGACGTGACTGGCTCAGCGAAAAATTTCGAAGTGGAATCTTCCGTGCTTAGAGGCTCTTCTGATGTGGGCTCCCCTGAGAGGTCATCATTATGTAGAGCTCGGAATTCTTCTAGAATACGCCCAAACTCCAAGCACTCTTGCAGCTCTCTGGCTACTTGATCTTCATCCGGGGTTCCCGTGTCAAATTTCGCTTCATCCTGGAACAGATCCTCCTTGCAAGATAGATCTTCCCAGTACCAATCTCTCTTTGTCTCGTCAGGTATCCCCACCCCTGGCAGATTGTCTGGGATTTCATTGTCCACTACGGACTGATAAATGATTTCTTCATCTTCCGAAGGGTATTGGTCATAGTCCATCCCAGGGGAATCTTCATGCTGGTAGAAGGCAGAGATGACATCTACCTCAGCTTCATAGTATTCTTGCAGGGTATAGCCCAGTCCCGGGTGCTGTGTGATCTTCCTCAGTTCTTTATTATCTCGAGGTGGATCCCATAGCTCCTTGAATGCTTTCTTCTGGGCTGCAGATTGTATTGAAGGCATTTGCATCTTGGAGAACATTTGCGAAACCCGTTGGGTAGTGTACTCTAGTCCTGTAATTGGCACCATCCGGTTTGCGGCTTCTTCAGGGACCATGCAATCTTGATCGTCTTCTTCGACTGCCCCCCCGGTGTAGAATATGATAGGAGGTTCGCAGAAGCGAGGGATTTTTGTAGTCTTCAGTGGCAGCACCGTCTGGTATTCTATGCTGGCTACGGGCTTGACTAGACCCTGAGGAACTTCCACCTGTGTGTACTTTTCTTTCATCTTTTCTTCAGTATCATCTGGGTGTATGCCAGGAGGAGTGATCTGAGCAAAATCACCAGCATAAGAGATGTGAGATACCCCATGCTTTTTGATGTAGCCCTTTGGCGGCGGCGGAGACCAATTTCTTGTCTTTGTCGCCGGCTTTTCCTGGCTGACCACAGCTTCTTTTTCTTTATCCCTTTGTGACACCTCGGTGTAGTAGGATGCATCGAGCATATGGCACTCGAACACTTCGAAGGGATGTAGGTCTGCAAACACCCTTTCTTCTTTTCCTTCATGGCAGTATTTTATGCATTGGTGTAGCGTGGATGGCACTATCTGATATTCGTGCAGCCACGGTCTTCCCAGCAGGGCCTTATACGTGGTGTTGGAGTCGATTACATAGAATCGTACCACGGTAGTGAGGTCGCCCAGTGTGAGGTTGAAATCAGCCACCCCGAGAGGTGTCTCACACTTTTGGTTGAATCCTGCAATCTTCATGTCTCTGACCTTGGTGAGCTGCAGATCAAAGTAATATTTCTGATAGATGCGGTATGGGAGAATATTCACAGCAGCCCCTGGATCTATCAGTATTCTGCTTATCGGCTGACAGTTCAGGGAACCCCTCATATACAGTGGTCTATTATGGCCGGAATTTGGGATTAGCATATCATCCTCCGTGAATGTGACTGATGGCCCAGCATTCACTTCTGCCAGGAGTGCTTCACATTGTGCCGGGGACTGCAGGGCATCCACAATTGCTTGGCGAGCTTCTTCACTCAGAGAGAGAATTTCCCAGATGGAGAATCTGGTAGGGAGTTTCTTCAGCATTTTCATGACTCGACTGCCCACCTGGACATTAGACAGTCTCATCTCCTCTGCCCATCGGGGTCTTGGAGGTTCATGTGGTTCTTGTGGCCTTTGCTGCCCATTTTCAATTTTATCTTCTTCATCGGTCTCCCGGAAGGCTTCTTCTGTAGCGACTGCCCCTGGTTTTGCTAGAGGGTTACCTTCTTCATTTTCTTCATGCTGTTTCTGCTTTCCAGCCGCTGTCTGCTTGCATTTATTGCTTTTATCTGGAGTAGTATGAGCCGGTTGCTCATTTTCTAAGCTGGACAGGAACTCTAGGAATGAAGGGGCTTCATCTGCCTTCTTTTTGTCCTGGTACAGACTGGCAGGGGGAGGAACCTGGACACCTCGTATCTCTGGTTCTGGGATTTGATAGGGTTGCTCCCCTCTGAACATGATATTATGGTTGGCTGGTGGTGGGCGCCCCCATATTCTCCCAGAACGTGTTGCATGGGCCGAGGTAGAGGCTTCGGCATGGTTAGCTTCTAGCGGAGCGTTGGATGCTTCCGGCTCATCATCCTCCCCGGGCAAGGAAAAGAGTACTGACAGAGTGTTACATTGTACTGTCGTGACCTTCTTTCCTTTCTTGGATTTGGGCCGTTTCTTCTTCTTTTGGGAATTTGGCTTTGCTGGCTCCTGCCCCCAGAAGGGTTCATTCTCAGCTTTTTCTTGTTATGCCTCTGGCTGTTCTTTGATTTTCAATTCTTCAAACTGTTCCCAGAGTATACAGTCTTTCATCAGCAGATGCTTGGGCTTCTTCTGTTCGTACTCATCAAGCTCATCAATATATTGCTGCAGACGCCTGGCTGCAGGGCTTACCTCTTTATGCGTAGGGAGGGGAGTTTGTCTCCTCCGGTTGAGAGTAGGGATCCGGATGACTGGTCCGGTCTCAGCTGTATGCCATATTGGCTTTATTGGAGGCGGCTCGGGCCTTGGGGTAACACCCCGGATAACTGCTCCGCTGGTACTGGCTGCAGGAGTCTTCTTTCCACTTTTTATGGGTATCATCTGCCATCCTTCCTGATCCTTCTGTGGGGTGAGGAAGCAAGCTTCATAGGTATGCTTGGTGCATTCTTCAACGGCTTCCTTGGGCAACTGTTGGTAGACTGAGATCATATTGGCAGCCACTCTCCAGGGTGGAGGCTCATGTGGATGGGGCGGCTTTACCTGGTAATCTCCCAGCTGCAGCTCACCTTTCTTGACCATTCCTTCCATGATATCTTTGAAGACATAACAATCTTCAATTGCGTGCCCCAACGCACGGTGAAATAGACAGAACAGCGGATCATCTTTCTTTGCTGCATCTGCTGGTCTTTTGGGTTCAGGCAATGTTACCTTATTGAACTTGTATGCCCAGTTGAACAGTGCGGCCGTCTTATCTTTTGGGAAGGAATATGCTTTTCTCATCTTGTCTCTCAGAGAGACTTTATCTTTTCTTTCTGCTGTATCTGCCAACGGGGGAGCTTCATCTGCCCCTTTCTTCCCCTTCTGTTGCTCGAAGGTCCTGAAATTGACGGTGTTGGCCTCAGAGTGTGATGGCCGTCGTTCATTGGATTTTCCCTTCGGCATAGTGAGAACATTGGCGGTAGGACGCTTGGACAAGAACGTCTCAACTTCCGCCACTATATTATTCAGCCGGTCAAATGTTCTGACATCTGCACCGATCATCTTTTCTAGCACCTCCCTCCTGAGGCTCTGCTTGCATATCTGCACCGCATCTTCTTGATGAGGAGGCCTTCGGCATCTCATGGCTAAGTTCCTCCATCTTTTGATGTAGTTCAGTGCGGTCTCATCTTGTTTCTGCCTGGTTGCATATAGCTCTGCTATCGTGATTTCCCTTTTCGTGACATGAAATCTATCGCGGAATTTTCTCTACATATCAGGCCAATCAACCACTGACCCAGCTGGCAAGCTTGAGTACCATTCAAAGGCCAACCCAGTGAGGGATGAGCCAAAGAACTTGAGCAGATAAGCTTCATCGACTGCTAGGTCGCCCATGATTGTAGTGTAGTAGGCTATATGCTCCCTAGGGGAGCCTTGGCCATTAAATTTCTCAAACTTCGGCGGCTTACTGACGCCTGGGGGTAGTTTCTTGGCAGCATACTGGGGAGGATAGGGTACCCTGTACACATCATAAGTACCCGCATCACCACCAGTCTTTTCTGACAGCTTCATTTCCACAATTCTTTCAATCATCTGCTTGTGGGCTACAGCTGGATCTATCTCTTCTGGGAAGAAGTGAGCTTGTTGCTGGCTGTGAGGAGTTGTCATCACAGTGGCGCGCAAGATGGGCGCGGTAGGCTGTGTCTGAGACACAGAGGGCTGAGCTGCTGTTTGCTGTAGAATAGGTTGGCTCGGTGTCTTGCCCTTATCAGCTAGGAGAGGGTTAGCTGGGATAGTCGTCTCTGCTGAGCTGGATGTTTGCCCCGCAGGTTCAGCTTGCTTTGAGACTGATGTAGCTTCATGTCTCTCATTGAGCTGTCTTCGGAGAGCACTGATCTCCTGCTGATATCTCCTGAACATCATCTGGATCATGGGATCCAAGGTTGATGGGATTTGCATATCTTCAGAAGTCCCTTCAGCATCATCAACAAAGGGATTGTCTTCATCCTGTGCTGTCACCACATTGACTGTCATAGTGGTGATCTTGCGGGCTTCATCATATTTTTTCATTTTATCTTTTGCGGCCTGGCTTCTTCTTGTGACAGGACCAGGTCTAGTAGCCAACCTGAGCAATTCATTTGGCTGAGTTGGTAGTATATCTTGCCCCCTGGCGAGTCCAGCCATGTTGCAGGCGAAGATTTGCATTTTTCCCTTCCGCCTGTAGACCTTTCTTTTCACCTGGTCAGGATATCTGAGCCGGTCAAAGACCGATATTCTTTCTTTGGCTTCTTCCCGGTACAGGTCTTCTTTATCATATCCGGGCTTGAGGCCTTCTTCATAGTGGTTTGAATCGGAGGAAGAGGCTCCGATCATCGTTTCCTGAAGTGTTTCTTCTTTTTCTTCACCTCTGGTGCCCAAGGCACGGGATAGTCTTTGTTGACCGAGGGCAGAGCTCCCCAGGTAGTGGAAGTAGTCTTGGACTATCTGCTTCATCTCTTCAGAATTGTGCCTCTGTGGCTCAGGTTGGAGTATCAATCTGTCCTGGCTCTTTTGCTGATAAGCCAGTCTTGCCACCTGAGCATTCAAATGCTCGGCTTTGGAGTATCTACAGATATCAGCCTGTCTGGCACAAGCTCTTGATTTTCTTGCAGTAACCACAGTGACTGGTTCACTTCTTCTCATATTGCCAACTTGGCAACGGTCGGCAGCAGCATTGTAGATCTTCTCTTCCCATCTCTTGCCCTTGGCCATGGGATGGGTAGTAGTGAAGTTTTCCCTTGTCTGGTATCTTCTGCCCCTCATCATGGGGCGAACAGCAGTCATATTTCTTTCCTGACCCTCAACCTCATCTCTCCTCCCCCGGGTCCTGGGGTAGACAGTAGTAGCATTTCTTTCATCTTTCTTCACTTCCCTTCTGCCCCCTGCTCTGAGGCGGGCAATAGAGACATCAGTGAGGTTCTCCCTGTCCTGAGCTGGGGCCCAGCTTTGGATCTTCTTCGGCCGCCAGACCTGTTTGTATTGTGTTGGCTTGGGCGCCAGCGGCTTCTTTTCATTAGCCTCCCAATTGGCTTGCCTGGTGGTCAGAGTTTGGAATCTGTTGGCAGTGGGCACCATCGGGACGATCACGTCTGGCTTGACCGGCCTCGGGCAACCGTTCATGTTTGCCCGGACACCACCGATCATCATTGTCTTTCCGGAGTTGGAAAGATGGCGGTCAACAGCAACATACCGGCTCCTCCGGTTGGTTCTTCTCCCCTTCTGAGCAGCAGCGGGGACCACGTCCCTTTTTTGGACGTGATGGACGTAGCAGGCGACGGCCGTGGGGGCCGTGTTCTCCGGTAAGATGTTCTTCTGGTCGGTGATCTTCACCGGGGCACTTGCAGCAGTGCCTTGCTCATTGTCATCGACCTGTAGAAGGTCAGTGAAGACGACGCCCAAGCAGTTAGGCAGCCCAACGGCAGGCGGCAGTGATCCGAACGCGAGGGGTACCACCAGGTAGCCTTCGCGCACATGCATGTCAATCGGCTGCTGGTCGAAGCAAACGGACATGATTCCATCTGTCATTGTAGATTCCCGAAAATAAGGAAAGTACACAGAATCAGAAGTTTCAGGGGGGCCCGCCGGGCCTCCTACTTTAGCGTAAAGATGAAGGGAGACTATGTCCCACCGGGCGTGCCAGACTTGTTTGACACATTTATTT
Organism: Amorphophallus konjac; assembly: GCA_022559845.1. Classification (NCBI taxonomy): domain Eukaryota; kingdom Viridiplantae; phylum Streptophyta; class Magnoliopsida; order Alismatales; family Araceae; genus Amorphophallus; species Amorphophallus konjac. Next base: position 357,138,319 of record CM040118.1, read on the forward strand.
TATTTAGTTTATTTTATTTATTTATTGATTTATTCATTTATTGGCGTGCCAGTCACCAAAGTGACAATTTTATTGTGCGCTCGATCTGACTTGGTCAGTCGATTGTGAGTGATCGTGTCTGGACTAGAAGTCCGTCGTACCATAAAGGCTATGACGTTAATTACGCCCTTCCAAGGAAGGACAACCCTTGATTAAACGTTAAAGGTAGGAGGATGACAGCGGTAAAGCCACATGCTCAAGAGAGACGGAACTCGTTCATTTGCAAGACGTTAAATGGATTAGACGGAGCAGGGGTTGGTTATTTTCGGGATAAAACCGACGGCATATTCCCACCATCTTGGACCATGTCGAGTGGGGAATAGGGAACCACCCATGCAGTGGCAGGGTGGGATCCGTAAAAGATCGGGCATAACTGACCCAGAATCCGAGTAAGCACCGGCATGACATGACGCGCCCCGTGCGTACGCGATGTTGCATCCATATCTCCCCTTCAAAGGACCATCGGAGAGCATGTAGGGACATAGCTCCGTGGGCCAACGGGGTTGAGAGGTAGGACATCACAGCTACCTGGCAAGGTATGTGTAAATTTCGGCAGCATGTCCCCTCAACTTGGATTATGCCAAGAGAGAATAGGTCATTATCCACGGAGTGCCGGGATGACAACCGAACGAGGATGGGCGTCGGGCCCCGGGACATTGCTTACCTTTATTCCATCATTTAATATCCCCTTGAAATCCCTCGGAACTCATGTAATGACATGGCCCTTTGGGTTCACAAGGGTGAAATCTGGATCGGGAATGAAGACTGTAGGGGAGGCCTTCCCCATTACTATGTCTTCTCAAGGCATTCATGACGATCTATAAACATCCCCGGGGCATGTGTGTATGGAGACCGAAGATTGAAGGATGTCAGTGTAGAAGAGGGCCTCTGACTGGGTTTCATCGGCTGAAGAAGGAGGGGCTCTCGGCACGGTTTTGGTTGGCCAAAAGGAGGCTTCTCGGCATGGTTTTAGTTGGCCAAAAGGAAGGTCTCGGCGTGGCTTTATTGGCCAAGAAGGGGGCTTCTCGGCATGGTTTTAATTGGCCAAGAAGGGGGCTCCTCGGCGGCGGCTTCCCGGCGCGCTCATGACCGCGCCGAGAAGGTGGCGCCGAGTCAAGCTTGCATGAGGGGTTTGCCTTGGCCTATAGGGGAAGGGGTCTCGGCGTAGGGCTTCCCGGCGCGCTCCTGGCCGCACCGGGAGTCTGGCGCCGGGAGGCTTGCACAGAGACTCACATGAAAAGGGTTGAAACCGCTTGGTTTGTCGTTTAGGTGAAGAGGGAGACCTCTCGGCTGGATAGTTCTCGGCGGGGAAATGTGCACGCCGAGAAGGTGAAATCGCTGCGGGGTTTCAGGGTTTACAGAGTTCATACGATGCTCTGCTTCTGGGATTTCCGAGTTTTCTGGTTGCGATTGAAGTTGAATTTGAAGTATAGGAAGGGGGATTTCATGGATATTTCTCTGAGAAAGGGCCAAGGGGGGATCTGGAGGGCAGGATTGATGGGGAATGAGACCATCGCCTGGATCTCTGAAGACTTTGTTTTATTTCTGCCGCCGGCCGTCTGGGGATCAAGAGATGACTGTCTCTGATCCCCTGGACGAACCCAATGGCATCTGAAACCCGGTGGCTGAGGAACCTTTGGCATCGAACTCCAGACCCTAATCATCCAAGGGATTAGGATGGAGGGTCGAGAGATCGAGATAGTCATTCACTGGCATCCACGGAATAGCAGCGATCCAAGGAATCGATATAGCCTCGTATAGCCAGTGGTTCAGGGGACCAAGAGATTGATGTCTCTGGTCCCTGAACAGCACAAGGAGGGGCCCGGTTTCCATGCCTCTAAAGCAAAGATTCATATGAACTATTAAATATTTTTGCATAAACGATGAACGTATAAAGATAAGCGGAGAGCAGGCATTTCGATCAAAGGAGAACAAACATCTAAATCAATAGATCCCCAAATGGGCAATCGTTGAGATTTCATTGCATCGCATCAAAGCCTTACATCGATGTGAAATAGAAATGCAAAGCAGAAAGGTAGAGATTGAGACCGGAACTGGCCGGCTACCTTCGATAAATCAAGACAAAAGCCCAGTAAATTACATCAGTAGAAGAGAAAAGATAGGATGGGGAGGGCGGAGCATTGACTCCTCTCCCTCCCCCTAGCAGCCCACCTGGAGCCCCTCTTCTTCTTCTTTTCTTCTGCTTCTTCTCTTCTGCTTCCTCTCTTCTCTCAGCCGAGGGGGACTCTCTCTTGGCAGGACTCCCTCTCTATTCTTTCTTTTCTGGCTTCTTTTTCTCTTCTTCTTCTTTCTCTTCTCCTTCTATCTCTTTCGTCTATTCTTCTCTCTCTTTTTTTTTGTCTCTCGAAGGGAGGGGGGCTTTTATAGCCACTTTTCTCCCTCTCTCGGCAGCAGCATCACGGTGCCCCCAAATGGAGCTTCCCGGCGCGCATTTGACCAGGCTCTCGGCGCCCTCTGTTGGGCTTCGGCAAATGGCTCTCGGCGCCCTCTTTGCAGGCCCAATTAAAGCCCTTTTTTTTAGCCACTTTCACAGACCCATTTGGGTCTTTCAAGGACATCATCACCCGAAAGGGCCTTTCATTGATGACATATCTTGTATCGAGATCATCATTACGGTTTTCATCAGTCCGTAGACCGGGATTTCATCAGTCCGTAGACAGGGGTTTCATCAGAATTGCCATCTGAACGGTGACAAGACCGGGTATTATCTTATCGATATCGTCACTTGAATGGTGACGGGCTCGGGCATCAGCTTTAGTCCGACAAGACTTCCTCCGGGTGTATAATCTGTGGGGACCATTCTTCTTCTGTTCTGACTTTGCAAAGCCTTTGCCATCTTCATCTGCCGGTACCGGCTTCGTCTTCAACTCCTATTGCATCTGTCAGTAAGCCGACATCTGACTTACCCTGACATATCATCCGTGGATTCTTGGGCGAAACGGTAGTACAGCTCTCATTAAAGGGCTGGAAGGTCTCATCAGTCGAGTGACTGCTGCTTTACCAGTGCTGCCGTCTGAGTGACATTGGCACCGGGCATCAGCTTTGCCGACAAGGGCTTTAGCCGAGCAGACAGTTGATGAGCTTTATCATTGGTCTTTCACTGTTGGTCCGACCCTCTTTTCAATTATGTTTTCACCCTTGTTCATTTTCCAGGTGTCAACAACTACCCCCTTTAGCTTTTTCCGACACGCCCTAGCAGGTTTTCACGTCAAGGGGTTTTCCAATTTTGCCTGAACATCCCAGTAGGCTTCTGTCCCAGCACATCCCCAAACACTTATCATTCTATGCCACTATATCCTACATCCCCTACAAATCCAGAGCCTTCAAGTTTCATTATAATCCCAGTTCTCTCCTACAATCCCTGATCCACCAGCCATAACTCCAGTCACATCTCTTGCCATGGCTAAGTGGCCCTCCGCCACCTTGGCATGAGGATTTGTAAAAACCTTTATTAATGGCGGAACAATATCCGGCTACCCACACCTTCCAGTTCCAGGTCACGTCCCCTGACGGCAACACGCTATGGGCGGTGGTCTCCAAAAAAAAATATAAAGAAAAAAAAAGAAGAGAATGGGGTTAAAAATGGAGATACCCCGGCGGGCCTGGTCGGCTCCATTACAAGGTGGTGACTGGGTGCAAAAATTACCACCAACCCAGCTAAGGTGAAAACCCGAAAGGGCGCCTTGGACAAAATCGGGTAACCCCTCGGTGTGAAAACCTGCAAGGGCGCCCCGAAAAAAGTAAAAGGGGGCCAGCTCTGGTGAAAAACCACAAGGGCGGTAGGGCTGGTAAAGAGAAAATAAAAAAAACACTCTCCCTCTCTACCCCTCACTGATGGGAGCCGTCAACCATGACATTTCACCGATGGCGACCTCAGCCTCACTCCACAATACTGGTGGCCATCGCCAATTCCAGTTCCAGTATTTGGCTATACACCTCTACTGTTAGCCAACCAGCTCCAGTGTTCCGACTACGGCACACCAGTAGTTAGCCGCCAGCCCCCAGTTCCAGCTCCGGCTACAATGCCTTCACAGGCCAGCCGCCAGCCCAGTTCTAGCTCTGGCTACAACGCCTTCACAGGCCAGCCGCCAGCTCCCAACTCCCAGTCTTGACTACAATGCCTTCATAGGCCAGCCGCCAGCCCCCAGTTCCAGCTCCGGCTACAATGCCTTCACATGCCAGCCGCCAGCTCCCAGCTCCCAATCTTGGCTACAACGCCTTCTTAGGCCAACCGCCAGCCCCCAGTTCCAGCTCCGGCTACAACGCCTTCATAGGCCAGCCGCCAACCCAGTTCTAGCTTTGGCTACAACGCCTTCACAGGCCAGCCGCCAGCTCCCAGCTCCCAGTCTTGGCTACAACGCCTTCACAAGCCAGTCGCCAGCTCCCAGTTCCAGCGCTAGCTACAACGCCTCCACGGGCCAGCCATCCGGCCCAGCTCCAGCTCCCAGCTATCACACCTTTCCAAGTCACCCAGCTGACTTCAACTCCGATCCCCATTTCAAGTCACAGCCCCAGTTTCAATTTCCAGTCCTTGTCCCAGTCCCGGTCTTGGTTGCCACGTATTCCCAGGCCACCCAGTAAGCTCAATCCTAGTTTCCCAGACACATGCGAATCCCATTTTTCGGCTAACGGCATAATGCTAGCCAATACTCCACCATCCGGTTCGGGGTCAGTATACCCCCCAGAATCACCTCTGCAACCCTAAACCACGTAAATTGCCCGTTCTTATGGGCCTACATTTGTTCCATGGTATGCAGGCTTTCATCCTCCAAGAGGATTGGCCCCCACATATAGCCTTTTCTTTCCCCTACTACCCAGTGCTCAGCCTCCAGTTTCACATCGAGTTCCCTGAACCCGGTGCCTATTGTCCCCTATCACTCATGCCAGTGTATCGTAGAACGAACAAGCACGACTAATGATAGGTGGTCGCCGGTTCTTGCACACCACTCCATTCCATCGAAAAAGGAAGGGAACAACCCAGCAAACAAAAGATCCGGAGTTTGTCATTAATACTCTATAAAAGGAGCCCAAGACATGCCCTTAGGGTGACAAAATCTATACACTCCTGATAGCACAAACAAGAAAGGAGAGAGATACAATCAAATCTCAGGCTCGGTCCCCTCCAGCGCCGCAAGGTGAGAGTCCGCAGCCGCAAGCTCCGCCTCCAAGGTAGACAAGAGCTGAGCGCTAGCTCCGGATGTTGTCTCGGCAGCCTGCCACTCAGCTCGGACGCGCTCGGTGACTACCTACTGCTCCTCCCAGGCCTTCCTCAAGGCCTCAGCCCGGCTCTCCACCTCCCTCAGCTGTGCGGCGTGCTCCTGAGATGCTAACGCAGTCACCTCGGTGTGACTCCTCTGCTCAGCTATGGCTGACACGAGCTGAGCCCGCTGCTCCTACGCCTCTCGGATCGACGCTAGCCTCCGATCCCTCTACTCCTGAGCCTCGCGGAGTCGCAGGTACTCGGCCCAGATCCCAGCTAACCCGGACATCCAGAGCTCGCGCGAGAAGCCAAGCGGGTGGTAGCCCTGGGTGCACTCCCACAGTCGCTGCCTCAGATCCTCTGGAGAAGGAAGAGGGTCTCTCTGCGAGTAGCCTCGAGCCCGCTGGAGCATGGCGGCACCTGCACTCGCCTCTAGCAATGGCTCTGGCGGGGAAGCAGATGTAGGCCACTCGACCCCTAAACCCAGGGAGAGGTCGCCAGACGTGGTTAGCACTCCAGTGGAACCTCCATAGTCCTGACAAACATCAAAGGGAGTGAGCAATACACGCAAGACTTCCTTAGATAGATAAGGTGAAAAACCTGAGAAAAAAAGGGGCAAGTCTTGGCTCCTTACCTGGAGTAAGCCCGGCTATCCCTTCGGCGTCATCTGCCGGGGTCGAGGAAGGCAACCGCTCCTCCGCCTCGATAGCATTACCCACCGGGGTCGGAGAGGGTAGTGATTCCTCCACCGTCCGGTCGTCCCCCGCAAGCACGGGTGGGACAGGGGTCTCCTCCTGCCCGCCCTCGTCACCTCTCCAGACCCTGACGCTACGGGCAACCCAAGAACATCATCACTCTGCCATATAGAGCAAGCAAACACCAAATGAGGAAGGGAAGAACCACCATATACCTCCAGAAGTGGTCCCCGTCGGAACCTCCCTACTAGCAGAGACCCCGGAAGACGAAGAGCTCGAGCTCGAACTCTCCTCCGTTTCCATCTCCAAGCTGCTGTCATCTGGAGAGCTCGATGAAGCCTCTAACGAACTCCCAGAGGTGGCCGAACCAGAAGCTCATGCAAGCCAACAAAGCAAACAAGGTCACTACATGACCCAGCTTCACACAAGGGCGGCTCTCCAGCTAAGAGTTGCAAACAGGAAACTCACCGGCCGGAGCGCTCCCCTCCGAAACCTTCTCTATGTCGACGATCTCCTCGTTGCCCTCAATGGGAGCCGCTCCCGCGGGCCCCTCTTCCACCACCTCAGCCCTGTCGTGGGGTAGCTCACCGTCTTCTAGGGGCGAAGGAGCACCTGTGAATAATGCTGACGGGATCTCAGCACTAGCAAACGATTAACACAAAGGACTTACCGAGAATGGTTAAGTCCCCAGCTACATGCCTGAGGGTCCCATGCTCGAAGACCCAACCAGTCCCACAGTGCAGGCTGACACTACAGCTGGTAGGGAAACACGGCCCATCCCCGCCAATAGCTGTGGTAAAAGACTGGATGTTTCTCCAGCCATGGGCGGCACTGAAGCACTCCTCCCTCCAGGCTCTCCCTCAAAGGAGGGAAGGGACACCGATGGGCCAGTACGAACTAGCTCCTGAATCATCTCCAGAGTGGCGACTGGATCCTCACCTGGCAAGTAACAGCATAAACCCAGTCAATGTCTGTGGCCCAACATTTGTACAATGGAAGGGCAATGCCCTCCGTAGCGATTCAATACTTACCCGAGCCATCTTGGGTCGCTACTGGCTCTTGCCCGTCAACTGATGGGGGCACCTCGCCCCGCATCTCAGATGGAGCTGCGGTCTCTGATGCCCCGGCTACCTCTACATGACATCAGCAACTATGTCAGCTCCCAGAACCAAGTATAGCCATAAACACAACATGCTCGGTCCCAGAATTATATACCTAGCTGGGCATCCTTTGAAACCTTCCATGACTCAAAATCGGGAAAGGTCTCAACATTGGGGGCAGCCTCATCCCTCACACGAAGGAACCCCTCCATATCTATCTCGCAATCGACCCCATCGTCAGGTAGTGGGTCGATCTCCTTAGGTGGCGAGAAGACCATGTCAGCCCCAGCCTCCAGCGGCGCTGTGAAAAGCAAATCCAATAGCACAAGGTTAGCCGATCATAAAGGCTGAATCAATGTGAAGCAAGCAGGCGAATATAGCGCTTACTCAGAGTCGGTTCCGCCTTAATATGTTCCCCAGCAGCAGGTCCCCGAGAGGACTCGCCAGCCTCCCTAGCTCCGGTCTCTACCCGGGGGCGCTTCTGCTGGGGCTGGAGAGCCCCGTCACCATCCCCAGAAGACATCCCTGTGGAGGGGTGATCTCTGTCCGCCGCGGAGCCTACCAATAAACACAACCACATAAAATGCCTCAGTTATGTATCCCAGAAAACAACAAAGCGGGGGCAATAGGCCAACAAAGAGGTCTCACCTGAAGCAGCAAAGGGGGTCAATGACAGAGGAACCAACTGCTCCGGCTTCAAGCCCACGACCCGTGCAGCCTTCGCAGCTACCTCCTTCACGTCCCTCAGGGTGTAGGTGCACTCGACCAGGGACACGAGCTCCACGGGTCCAGCCGACCCGATCGCATGGGTGATATGACACCTCCGGTCATCGATCACCATGTCTGCAAAGATCCCCTCCGAGAGCACTCGGTCCAGTGGGCCCTTCTTCTCGAACCCACAGTCAGCTAGAAACTGGGTCCACCAAGTCCTCGACGCCCCCGATCGAGGCGCCCCGACTCCAATACCTCTAGGCGCTGGCCGCGCCTGCCTGAGGGGCTTCAGTGCCCCGTTGCCGCTCCGTCCTATAGATAGTGAGCCCCGACTACCCTGGGGCGCCTACTGTGCCAGCCGCTCTACCTCCCGACGGATCCGGGAGAAGCTAGTCCGCAGGTACCCGTCGTCTAGCGCAATGAGAGGCAGATCCTCCCTCAAGAGACGGGCCTCCTCAACTTTTCGGATCGCTGAGGTCTTCTGCCGGTATAGGTGACTGTGCTCGAACCACCACCTGGCATAATGGACGTCGAACCGTCCCCTGCGTCCCGGCCTAGGCGTCGGCAGTCGCTCCGGCTCCCGACGATGGTAGAAGTCCCACCACGCCGCGGCTAGCAAGTGCGTATCCCGGCCCCTCTATTGTCGACACGCTAGAGGGAACTCCTGGTTCGGCGGGATGCCCTAGTCATACCCAAAGTTTCGAGCAAACCTGTGTGGGTAATATGGCTCCAAGAAGCTCATCACAGACCGGTGTAGCGCCAGTACCGCCGGCCGAGTGCTCATCACCCACTCTGTGTACAACGCCGCATCTGGCTCCTGCTGATAAGGAAGGGCGCAGGCCGCCCCACCATCTGAAGGCACCAGAATCAGGTGGGAGTCTCTGGTGGTGCCATCAAAGAGAAGCCCCTCCTCGCCCCTGTCGGGCAAGTAGCACAAAACTCTCCTAGCCCCCTCCAACTGTGCGACTGCGTCTCCGTCCGGTTGCCTAGTGAAGCTGAATAGAAGTGGTGCTGCCTGGTTTTCCACGGACCCGTGAGACACCAACCCCGGAAATAGCAGACCAGCCCACACGTTGGGTAGTGGGTCGGCAGAACCAGACCTCGCTCACGTGGCGCCGGGTGCGCCGCCAGCACCCCTAGTCCCTGGTAAATGTTGGCCAGAGCTGCCGGAGCTAAGGCCAGCCTTCGTCCCTCCACCAGTAGGCACGCATGCCACAACAACTCCACCCTGAGCTAGCCGTCTTCCCCGTGTGGGACCACAAATGTCACCAACCAGTACGCTAAGTACACCGCTAGATGGGTCATGTCCGGCAACCCATGGGGGTTCCACCCCTCCTGTGGCGCATATATGTATCGGGTGTACGTCCGGAACCATAGCTCCACCTCTGTGTACTCCTCCCATGGAGTCTGGTCTCTCGCAAACTCCCGATAAAAGCAGAAGGGCCCGTTATAGAAGTGGCGGACCCACGCGTTCAGCGGCACCCTGGGAGTCTTTGCCACTCTCTCTCTCCCGACTAGGGCTAAATCCCTCCACGTCTTCAGCAAATACCGATAGCTGTAAGGAACCCGGTATCTTCCATGCCCGTCTGTGTGGCTGCGATGGAGGTCATCCAGCACTACCTCCTTGTACCCCTCGCCACTGATCGGCAACCCTAAAATCTTGAATAGAGACCACAGATCTAATGAAGTCTCTCCTTCTGCCGTCGCCACGATGTTCCACCTGCGGTTGAAGCGCTCTGTCAACGCCTGTAGAAGCCCCGTGTAGCAGGGATACCCATACAAAGCCGCAGTCACAACATATCTGATGTCAGCCCGGTCCAGCAGCACCCGATAGTGGTGTACTATGCCCATCAGCCACTCGGTAGCTCCCTGGCGGTATCTGTGCGAAGAAATCACCACCCAGCGGTCGTACCAGCTAACAACACTCTGGTGCAGAATCCTGGACAGAAGGCTACGGTCATCATAGCCCTCCCTGGCATACTCCAGCCCTGATGGCTCCAATGCTAACCCTGGACTGCCCTCTGTCTCTACCAGGTGGTGTCCGTGCAAATCCTAGGAAGCGGGACCCATCACTCCAATGCGGACTCCGAACTAGTCCGCCCTGCTGAAGAAGCCTAGGCACTCAGCACTGGGGAACTGACACTATCTCCAGTAGTCCCCAGAGAAGCTCGGAAAGCCACAGAGAACGATCCCATGCAAACTGTCTCTGCCCACCAAGATCGCCCGCTCCAGTCGGCGATGGGCTCCGGCAACCCGAGAGTCCCCCTCCTCCATGCCGGGTGGGACAAATCGCCTGATGAACTCGAATAAGTGACGGTCCAGAGGGAACTCCACTGGGTAGCCGCCGCTACGATCGTAGGTGTAAAGCCCACCCGCCTCCGACGCCCGGGCCAACTCCACAGCCCCAACTCCGCTGCCGCGCTCGCCAACGGGGCCCTCTGCCACAGTCGTATGCCCCAAGTCAAGCTGCTCCACACCAGCTATGGTGATGACCGGCGGGCCCAAGGGGGGCATGGGCCTATCGGTCCTCCTCACCCAGTGGTCCTCCTCCCAGACCACACTCCTCGAGACCCTCTCGTCTCTTCCAAATCGCGCCATAACTGCAAGACAGAACACCAGAAATGGTCAGCACGCCAAAAGTTCAACACATGCAATACAATAAAGCAAAAGCACATGAAGCGTCAAAATACAACTATAACAACTCAGAAGGAGAGGTTCACGGGCCGTACGCCATCGTCTCCGCCTCCGACGCATGACCCGTGGGGGGCATTTGTTGTACCTGGACAATTTCCCCAGCAAAATTCCAAATAACAAGGGTTTGGGAATTTCTCAAACACCCTTAAGGCATGGGCTACCCGGCCCCTCCGGCAACCCAGTGGGCCCGACCAACGGCCCCAACCCGCTAGCCGGGATATATGGCGGCATTTGCAATTAACCGGGATCACCCCTGGCCCCTCAGCGGCGGACTTTGTCTGCGTTCTATACAACCACCCGGGGCAACCCGGGGGCACTCCAACTACAAGCCACGCCACGTGGCACTCAGTAAAGAGGCAAGGGGGCTACCCCGGGACGACTTCTTTCAACCCTCCAAGGTCAAAGGGAGACCCGAATAAGTCAACCATAGGCTTTGGAGGCTCGCGGCGTGTGTATACGACTCACACACGGGTGCCGGGAATTTCTCCGAACACCTTGTGGGCGCGTATGTCTCAGCCCTTCTACAACAAACCGTGGGCCAACCCATGGTCCCAGCACACCAGTCGGGTTCTACAGCAACCCTCCGATAGGTCGAGGCCACCCTGGACCCTCAGACACGTGGCCACAAGCCACCTATATTTAGCTATCGGGCCAACCCGAGGCTACTCTGCCAACCCGTCGTACAATGTGACACGCATCACGAGGCCGGGCCCGTGTGCCCAAGGTACCTCCTCTCAGCCCCCACAAGCTCATACTCTTAGCCCAAGGCCCATTCCAAGGCCTCTAAGCCAGTTACCCAGGTCATTCGGCAACCCGGGGTGTGTCGGGCATTCACCCGAGCACCTTACGAGCGACAACTACGACTTTACAACAATAGCCCCCACGGGCTAATCCCGGCATCGCAAGACCTTCTATCCTTCAAAGGACACTCCCAGACAATGATAGGAGACCCCCGGGGGCCATCCCTCGGGGTTGCGGCCCGCCCGGGAGGGAGCTCACCCCGGGCCGTGGCCACGCCGTGGGGAGGGTGAACTCCCTGGGGGCCATGCCCTCCTCCCAGCCCAATGGCCCCACGGCCGTTCTCGAGTCCCAGCATCTCCTAGTTTCAACCAGGATCGATTGACGTACCCGTGCACCGGGACCACGTGGAGTCGCACAAGTCAATCCCCCGGGTCTACACGCGCAAGCGGCCAGTCAACCAGTTCAAGCCCGTATCCTTTGTATTCTCGCAGTCAAGTTGAGTCAAAGTGGGGCTAAAAATAACAAAAATCCAATTTTATTGAGGTGGGGTTGCCCCCCCTCTCTCTCGCTCCACCCAATCCGCCTAAACCTCCCCAAGGGGAGGGGTTTAGGCGGACCAGCCTCACCCCCAAGGCTGGTCCACCTAAACCCCATGACAAATAAAAAAAGTTTTTTTTAATTAAAAGAGCACCCAGCCAGCCCGCCTAAACCCCCCCTGGGGGAGGGTTTAGGCGGACCAGCATGGACCCCCAGGCTGGTCCTCCTAAACCCCCTGGGGAGGGGGGTTTAGGTGGACCAGCCTGACCCCTCGGGCATGTCCGCCTAAACCCCAACCAAAAATTAAAAAAAAAAGATTTTTTTAACAAAAAAACCCCTCCAAAGAGGGGTTTAGGCGGACCAGACCAGCCCATGGGACTGGTTCGCCTAAACCCCCCCCCCTGTGGGAGGGGTTTAGGCGGACCAAACCAGCCCCTTGGGCTGGTCCGCTGAAACCTCCCTCCCCACTCCGTTACACAAACAAAATAATAAAAAAATATATATTCTTAGGGTTTACCCGGACCAAGTTGAACCCTCAACTTGGTCCACCTAAACCCTACCCCATGACCCTTCAAATTCCTATAAATTTCCCCCCTTAGAAGCTCAAGGGGCATAGAATGGACATTTGAACGCATGCACAAGCAGACTCCCAGACGGACGGACAAACACCCCCCGACCTAATAGCTGCACCCTCGGACTCCCGAGGCTTTCGGCAAGGGTCGGAAACGCTAGAAGATAAGTGCGTGCACGGCTGGCTTGCTAGTCGGCTCACACACGTCGAGGGTATGTCACGTGTACTCCCCTCACGCAGCGTCTGGCCATCTCACACAAGTCCATCCTCATCGCATGTAAAGTGATTATGTCAACGGCGAGTACACCTGCATCCTGGGTCCGCCCGTGTACGCCAACTTACGGTGACGAAACGCACTCCATGATGTCGCGCCGAATTCTGACATGGGATCACCTGCCTACTGCTCACCGCCTAGTCGGCCGTTGGCCACTCAGATTAACAACTGGAGTCTAGTTGGACCTCTGGCCCGGGAATCATAGGCCCAGGGCCGACCTAGACTCCCGAGCATGACGATACTCGCCGTCTGAGACCCGGACCTGACTGCTCACCTTGAGCAGGGTCTGACCTCCACCAGGCGTAGTCCACGTCCGCCCCGCCACCAAGGCAGTCGGGCTCGCATCGATTCCTCTACAAAGGAGTTTCTGTAAAACACTGTTTGGTCGATTTATTTTACCAGGGGTATTTTTATTCGGATCGAACAACTAGTTAATTAATAAATAACCAATTGGTTAGTTGACCATGCAGGAGTGCCAATCACATGAGTGACAAGTTTATTGTGCACTCATTTTGACCCGTGTAGGGCAAGAGTGAGATTCGGGTCGGGGCCAGCAGTCCGCCATACCATAAAGGCTATGACGTTAATTACATCCCCCATAAGGGAGAAAACCTTTGATTAATTACCGAGATAGTGGGCCGTTCGAGGCCGAAACAAGCTGCAAAAGTATGAATGTGACAAGGTCACATGAAATACTTTTATCTATCATGCAAGAGAGACATGGTTCATTAAGTTGGAGACCCTCGATACATGGTGGAGGACACAGGTCCGAAGACCACCATCGCGCATGGCAAAGACTTCCGATCGGGAGTAACCCGGACATTCGTCAATGCCATTTGATATACCGGAGGGGGTCTATCCAAGCACGTATGCATGATGCTCATGATTATACTAAAGCATGAAGACTGAGTCATGAAGACATACACTAATTGATCAAGTTCATTAATCTCCGCCAAGGGAGACGAAAACGGCAGCAGAGACATGATAACGGAAGCATGATGATAACAAACGTGATAATAGAAGCATAATAAGAAAATGGCCTGGACTTGAACAACCCTCTCCCATTTGGTTTATTACTGATTGGGGTTTATTAACCTCGACCGTGGGAGGCGAAGGTCGCTCCAAAGATGGGTGAGTGATTAGAATAGTGCAATAATTCAAAGCAGGCGCGACCACGCGTAGGGATAGGTTTCCCCGGCACGGCCAAACGTAGGCAAAAGGGTTTAATCCGACGCAGCCATGGCATATGTTAAACCGACGCGATGGCTTTGGGGCACGTCGGGAACAAGCCAAACAAAGACAAGAAGTTTTGAGTCTAGAGTTAATCCGGCGCGGGGGGGGGGGGGGTACCGCGCCGGATTAGGGCCGCGCTGTTTAAGTTAATTTTTGAAGATTTTTGCATCTATTTTGGTTTATTAATATGTTATTGAGGGTTTTGGGGTTAAGTAGGCTGATTGCCTTTTGAATTAGAGTCCAGGGCTCTCCAGGAGCAGAGTTATAAGCCAGTGCGAGGTTCATACTTAAGCATGAAAGTTTATTACTTAAGAACATACGTTTTGTTGAGGCCTATTTATGAAAGTAACTTATTAAGCAGGATGCCTGGCAAAAATTGGGCAGCATCTCCCCCGTCCTTGAAGGATTGCGGGGGAGAAACGGGGTCATACTCACGTGTGGAGTAAGCCCCTAACTAGCCGGTCGGCACAGTGGCAGCCAATAGACCCCAATCGGATAGGAAACCTCGAGGACTAGTCTACAAGGGGCACCATGGTTCCGTGGGTTGAAACAAGCGGATAAGGTGACTAACGAGGAAAGCAACAACCCCGAGGGCCAGCCAACGAGGGGTGAGCGACTTATAGTCTGCACTATATCCGAGAGAGGGATGACTGTTAAGGAAGGAAGCCACGAGGACTAGCCTATGAGGGGCACACATCCCTTAGTCACCACGAGGTCCTTAAGGACTGTGGATTTGGATTGTTGGGCTGAAGCCCCTATCAATATTCGCCCTGTGGCCCGCAGGGAATATCCATCACTCGCAGATGGAGCCCCCTTGGCCAATCGGTGATTCTATGAAATAGTGGGGAATGTCCCCCTCCCCGGATTACTGGGACAAAGCCAACGGAACTATCACAATGGTTGTTAACCACAAACGGGATGAAAGGAGATATTCAATATAAGATGCATTTAACTCATTGACAGATTGCCATTCACGGAGTTAGTATGTCAATGCTCATAGGGGTTAAAGGATTAATACCCACGGGGTCGAACAGTTATTGTGCAAATAAGGGGCAAGGGATATTGCAGAGAGTCGTTGAAGAATCGACTCCCAGTTGGGACGGCCAGAGGTGCATACATAAGTATGCCTCTAGTCACAAACCCACGGGATGAACGGTGCAAGGCACAGTCGGCATGTTGGCATGAATGCCCCGGGGAGGGGGGAAACGTTTATATAGCCCATGGAGTTCCAGGGCACATCCGACAGCGGAGAACCCGGATTCGAGAAACAGGCACACGGGGGAGCAATTAGCCATACATATTGAGGGAGGAGTGAAAGAGAGACGCAACGTCAAGCATTCAATCTATTAAGGCATATTCATATCATTCATCCCGTGAACAGGGAACCAACACACATATTACAAAGCTCCGCCGCCGGCGTTGTCGCACGGACACTATTCAATAGTTGCAGAGGGATTTGTAGAAGAAAAACAAAAGAAACAGATGGTGAGCGGGGGGGGGGGGGGAAGACGGGCTCATATCATTACCCCTTCCCCCCTTCCACTTACATTATAAGAGATGGGAGAAATCGAAGGAAGACATCGGATGGAAACCACGAAACCCACCAAAATTTCCTCCCAAAAAATAGAGTATCGTATCCCCTTCTTCGGCTCCGAGGAACTCCGGCAGAATGGAGGGAGACGGCAGCGGTGAGGAAGCTCTCCGAAGGAAACCCTCCTTCTTCCCCAAGAAAACCCTTTCTCTCTCGAATGTGATTGGTGGTCACCCTCTCCCCGGTGATCACTCAATCTCTCTATGTGTTAGCCTCCTTCTCGATCATTCTCCCCTCCTCTTCTCTTTTTTCTTTCTCTCCTCTTCTTCTCTTACTTGGTCGAACCAAATGTTTGTTATATAGGCAAAGCCTAATGCGGCGTGGGAAATAGTGTGCCAGGATTGAGGTTCTCTATACTTTTTGGCGTACTGGAATTGAGGGCGTCGGATAAGGGGGCGCACCGGTGAGAAGCGCGCCGTATTAGCTTCTTCCGCTTGACGCGGGTTAGCCGGTGGGTCCGGGGATGGTCCCGGGAGTCACCGTGACCATTCATCTTGCCGCAGTCCTTCAAAACCTTGACGGGAAGTCTTGACGAAGCTCTCGAGACGACGCATGGCCCCTTTCGGAACCTCGAGTATCTCTAGTTTGAACATGCGGGTTTTCCGCTGACACGACTTTTGGCACTATGATTCGTGCTGGCAACTCGGCCTGACTTGTGTTCAAAGCTTCTCTAGGGGTGGAGTAACACCTGAAATAGTTCCGCCTCGATTGGGTGATCATTCGGCCACTAACAGACCCAACCTGGTGAGAAGCCGTACCCGTGCTGGGTAATCGGGATCTTCTATTGACGGAGCCCTCGGTCCTCCATTCTGAAGAGCTAAGGGCATTCTCTCATCTCATGAGAATCTTTCATAAGGTGGTGGGCCACCGGGTAGACAGTTGTCCTTGGTCGGACAGCGGGTGTAGTGTATGCGGCATGACAGAGTCGATGCCGGTTCATTGGGCAGGCTTGGTCGCACTGCCGGTTGGTTGTGAATTTGTCTCGATTCTCCTGAGGTGAGGTCCCCGGTGTTCGTGCAAGATGACCTGAGGCTCCGACAGCTCGATAAGGTTTATATATGTTGGTATCCTTCGGCTTCTGTGCTTTAGTAGGCCGTATCATTCGTCTTTGAGGCTTGATCACCGTTAATCATATTTTGAGTGCCAACAAATGCCCCCGAGCCGTGGGTGTTGCGAGCAAGGCACGAGTGTAGCAAGATCGACGGATGAGCTTTGTCTGGATTGATCTCCTCTTCGATTGACGGAAGCTCGAAATGACCCTTAATTCGGCGCAGATGCTAATCCGGCGCGGTTTCAATGTTAACACGGCGCGGGCACTAATCCAGCGTGGCATTGAGGGGGTTAATTCGGCGCGCCCCTGGGGATCAGAGTTTTAATCCGGTGCACTTCTTGTGCTTAGAAGAGGCTAATTCGGCGCGCCTAATTTCGGCGCGCCTTTTGGTTGGGGGATGCTAATTCGGCGCGCTAAATAGCGCGCCAGATTAGCCAAGGAGGCCTCTTCCCTATATATATATATATATATATTTTTTTCCTCTTGTTTTTTCTTCATCTCTTCTCATTCGCACAGTAGCTTTCTCTCTCCTCCTCTTCTCCTCTCCACCTCCCACGGCGCCGAGTGAGTTGAGGGCGTAGGAGAGTCTCCGTTGAGCGGGTGAGTGGAGTGTTGATCATCCGGGTTTTAAAACCCATCTTTTGGGCCCCGGGAGGCTTCTAGTAGGGCTTGCCCTCGGAGCTACTCCCCCAGGTGTCCCATTTCGCCTTGGTGTAATGCCGATGGCTACTTTTAGGGACCGTTTCCTTGGTGGACGTGTTCCCGCTTTTCTTTGGCAATCTCCCGAGCTGGGGAGACCCTGCCAAAATTTTTTCAGAAATTTATCTTGATCAACTATTTTCTGACCTTGCTTATTCTTTGATGTGCCTTTTTACAGATAGAAATGGCATCTGGCTCTTCTTCTTCTGCTCCCCGTGCCGTGGTGACATGGGAGAACGTTCACTCCCTGGATCGGGGGCATGATCAGCTTGCCGTGGTTGCAGAGTCCTCGGACTCGGAGACCGACACGGTAGACACTAGCCGCCTCCTCATCCTCGGGGGCAACTCTTTTCAGTATGATCGAGAAGGCGCTGTCAGAAGGGATCACCCCAAAGACAAGCATCTGATGTCCTTCCTTAGGCGCTTCAATCTTCAAGGGAAGAGGGACATGTTCCTTGTTCGCAAAGCCGAGCAAGCATGGCTAGTGAAGAGGGACAGTTTGACAGATTGTGTGGTGCGGGGAAGGCCTATTTATCTCCTCGGGGAAGTCAGGAAGTGGAGCGTCGTGCTTGGATTGCAAGATCTGGCTCCAGAAGACGGGCTGCTGACCAGGGCCCCTGAATTTGTGCCTGCCCGGTGGAATGATACCGCAGGCCGTGTTGATCGGGAGAAGCCGATCTTTGGTTTGTTTCTTGCCCCGTTGAAATGGGGGTACAGGGAAGAATCCTTTTTGTTGGACTGCCTGGCGGTCCGCTTCAAACATCAGATATCTGTGGGGTGGTTTGCCGAAGTGAGGGCCACCGACGCCCACGCATTCAGGCCTGGAGCCGTGAAGTTTACTGACTATGTGCTGCAATACTTTGCTCCCATCTTGACCAGGGCTGGCATATATCACAGCGTGTACGTCTCAAGGTACCACTACCCCATATTCAGAGGTCTGTGATGTGGCATGATCGAAGTGTTCTGCCCCGAGTACAATACTTTTTATACTTCGGAGGGAGAGACTTCTTTGGATCTATGGAGCCTTTCACAGCTCAGTGGTCTACCCATCGACGGAGAGCCGTACAAGGAAGTTTGCTGGTCCGACTGGCTGAAAGATCAGACCGACGATGAGGGTCGGTATTTGGCAGGTTACGCCTACCGTTATCTGATGAAGGTGTATCGGACACTTTGCCGCTCGTCGTACGACACGAGGGAGGCCCGAAAGCTCGGCGAGAAGCGGCGAGTGCCCGAAAGCCCGACGAGAAGCGGCGAGTGCGGATGGGCACTTGGCTCCAGCACTTGGCCCGAAAGCCCGCAGCCTCATCAACTTCGAGGGGAGGGCAACGGGAAGACTCGAACCCTACTGGTGTTGATGCAGTCACACACTGTGCTGCATATCTGACCTATTGGATTTGTTCTTTCGCTCTCCCGCAAGGCGACGAGAGCGTAATTAGAGCTGAAACCATAGCCTTCATTTATTGAGTGTTTGATTGATAGACCCATCGGAGGATGGCTTCCTCTCCAGGAGCACTCTCGCCAGGGGCACGTGGTGGGGAGGCTGCTGCCCTTCCATTCGAAGCTGCTATTTCCCCCGTAAAGGAGACGTCCTCGGGTGCTCGAGCGCCCCCGCCAGGGGTGCTCGGTGGGGAGGTTGCTGCTCCTACGTCCGTGAAGGAGACGTCCGCGGGTGCTCGTCGCTCTTACGCCCAAGTCATTGCCTCTATAAAACCTCCGCCAGTTATTAAGATTGGTACTAAGGCGCCTTCATTTACGGACTCAGGGGAGTCGGCTGTGTATTTCTCCCGTGATGAGGTAAACCGATCCACTCTACCTTTGAAGTGGGCCATTATTGCACGCTGTTCCTATGGCCGTTGCCTTATTCCAGAAATGAAGGCTTGTTTGATGCAAAGGTTATCGCTGCAATTGGATTTTGTTGTCAGCCTCCTTAACCCGTGGCATCTGCTGCTTCGGTTTGATTCTGAGGCCGATTTCCTAAAGGTTTTCATGCGTCGAAGCCTTTATATTAAAGGTCTATTATATCTATTCTTCAAATGGGACCCCCACTTCGATTTCAATACAGACCCTATTGTTCTGCCCATCTGGGTAGGCTTCCCTATGCTACCTGTTAACTTTTATTATGAAGATTTCATCACTTCTATTGCTGCGAACCTGGGACCCGTCCTGCGTATTCATGATGCTACCCTGGCCTTGACGCACACTTAGGAAGCTTTGGCATGTGTTGAGCTTGATGTCTCTAAACCTCGACCTGACCGCCTTTGGATTGGCTGTGGTGGGGAAGGCTTCTGGTAAAAAATTAATTATCATAAAGTGCCTTCCCTCTACAAGTTCTGCAGTAAGATAGGTCACCAGGAAGTCGACTGCCACAAGAAGAACAAGAGAACTTCGGCTGTGGCTGCTCGTCAGGCGGTGCCTCCTGCAAATATCCCGGCGAGGGAGGAGGTCGTCAATGCTGCTAAGGTTTAGCATCCAATAGAGAAGGCCCCTGTGCCTCAACATCCTGTTCTGCCCACACGAAATAATTTTGAGGTCATCCAAGATCTCCATGACATCCCTGGGGGTGGTAGTAAGCCCGATGCCTAGATTGAGGCTGTGTCTGTGCTAGCTGATATTAACACCCATAGGGGTGCGCAGTCTGCCAGTTGTGCTCTTGGTAGTTCTGACCAACATGCAGACTACAATGTCGTTGGTGATACTCATTGTTCTTCGGGGTCCCATACCCCCCCAGGCGATGATGTGCCTTTTGTGCATGACACTGTTATTCGGCAGCATGATCCTTTTGCTGCTACAGGATCCACACGTTTGTCGGTGGCGAACGTGGGCACCGGCATCCAGGAATATCAATCTAGCCGTCGGGGGCTTTTGCCTAGGCCCTCGGCAACCGAATTGGCACTCCATGAAAATATCTTCATGCCAAATGTTATCCTCCCAACAGCGGAAGGCTTGAGGCCGAAAGTGGGTGTTCGCACTCGTTCTCAGCGGAAAGCTGAAGTTGAATCCTCTGGCAGTCTGTCATCATGATTCTCCCGATATTATTTTGGAATGCCAGAGGTGTTGGCAATCTACCCACTAAACGGGCTCTGAAACATATGATTCAAAAATTTAGAATTCAAATCCTGGCCATCTCTGAACCTAAAATTTCCCTGGAAAATGCTGATACCCTCTGTCGTTATCTCCAAATGCATGCAGTTGCGGGGAATGATGGGGAAGGGTCGAAGATTTGGTTGTTGTGGCAGGAGCATATCAACCTTTCTATCCTTGACTCCTCTCCTCAGCATATCACGGTGATGATTCGGCAAGGCGATTCTCCTTACTGCCAACTAACAGCTGTTTATGCTGATTGTGATATGCATATCAGACGGGCCCTTTTTGATCTCCTACTGGATTTCTCCAGCCAGGTGGATCTACCCTGGGTGGTTGGCGGTGATTTCAACTGTGTTGCCTGCCCATCCGAGAAATTGGGCAGCCTTTTCTCCAATGTGCAGTCCATGACGGATCTAAATGCTTTTATCTCCACGTCGGGTCTAACTGACATTGGTTATAGAGGCAGCCAATTTACCTAGACAAACAACCGATTGGGCAATGCGGCTATCAAAGCCAGGCTGGACCGTGTTCTATCCAACTCGTCCCTGCTTACTGCCTTGCCTGGCCTATATGTCCAGCATCTCAGTAAAGGTCCTTCTGATCATATGCCGCTGCTTCTCGGTGAAGATGCCACGCCTAGACCTACTTCGAGATTCACCTTCCAATCCATGTGGATCACGCATGATTCCTTTAAAGCCGTGGTGTACAATGCATGGAGGGCTGAGACGACTTGCCACCTCAACCCGTTTGTCGTCCTGCAGGCCAAACTGCGTACTGTGAAGAAAGCTCTACAGGAATGGAACAAAGGTGTCTTCGGCGATCTTAATAATAACATCCGGCTGGCTGAGCTAGACGTTGCTACCTACCAAGATATTTTTGATAATAATCCATGCGAGTCTACAAGATCCACACTCAATGAAGCAAATGCCCGGTTCAGGAAGGCCCTCCATTATGAGGAACTACTCTGGGCCCAGAAGGCGCGGATGGACTGGCTTAATAATGGGGGCAGGAATACTACATTTTATCATGCAGTTGTTCAAGGTAATAGGTGGCGGAACTTTATCCACATGTTGCGGCTTGGGGGGGCCTGGTGCACTGACCAGGCTACGCTCAGGAGGGAGGCCGCTACTTTCTTCCAGGACCTTCTCACCTCTGGCGAACACTCTTTGGACGACTCCTTGCTTGAAGTCATTCATTCTACCATCACTGAGGAGCAGAATGGATCACTTTGCGGTATCCCAACGGTGGAGGAGATCAAACAGGCGGCTTGGAACATGAATGGAAATGGTGCCCCGGGTTCGGATGGCTTCACTGGCCTCTTCTATACTACCTGTTGGGACATTATCGAAGATGATGTGGTGAATGCTATTCGAGGCTTCTTGAATGGTTTCCCACAACCAAGAGGTACCACCTCAACTCTTATTGCCCTCATACCAAAGGTGGCTAATCCCTCTACTTTTGGTGACTTCCGTCCAATTAGCCTCTGCAACTTCTGCTACAAAATAGTTTCCAAGATTTTCTCTGATCGGCTCGTGGGCATTCTTCCATTGATTATATCCGATGATCAAGGGGCCTTCGTGAAAGGGAGATTTATTATTGACAATGTCTCCTTGGCCAGACAGCTGGTTGGAGATCTGGGTCGAAAGACTCGAGGTCACAATGCTATTCTTAAACTGGATATGATGAAGGCCTACGACCGGGTAGAATGGGATTGATTATTTGCAGTTCTTCGAAGATTTGGCTTCTCCAACCGTTTCATCTCCTACATTGCTATGTTGTCCTCAAACAGTTGGTTTTCAGTCCTCTTCAACGGGGAGGTTGCTGGATACTTCAAGTCCTCTCGGGGATTGAGGCAAGGCGACCCACTTGCTTCAGCTCTTTTCATCATCATGGAAGAGGTGCTCAGCAGGGGCCTCACCCACCTGACAAATTCTGGCTTTCTCCGCCCTTATTCTGGGCCCAGGTCTTGCCCTGTGGTCTCACACCTTCTATATGCTGATGATACACTGATTTTCCTCAACGGGCAGGCTGCTAACATCAATAGACTCATGTGCTTTCTTCAATCATATGAACGGTGCTCTGGGCAAAAGATTAACGCCTCCAAAAGCTCCTTCATGGTCTCCCCTTCGGCCCCGGTTCGGCTACTTCATAACATCAGAGAGAAGATGGGGTTTCACCAGCAGATTGGCGCCATGTCTTATCTTGGTGTTCCACTAAGGCTGGGAAGGACCCTTGTGACAGATTACAAGCACCTTGTGGATAAAATACAAACTAGAATGCTTTCCTGGAAGTCCAAGTTCCTGTCACAGGCGGGGAGGGTGACGCTCATCAATTCTATCTTGAGCTCTATCCCAGTTTACCTCGCAGCTTCTGCATCCATCCCAAAAACCGTTATTAAACATATTGACAGGGCCATGGTTTCATTCTTCTGGAATGGCATGGATGGGGTGCGACGACGTCACTACATTTCTTGGGATGATATCAAACGTCCGATTACTGAGGGCGGTCTAGGCGTGAGGAGCCTGTTGCACGTCCAAACCTCACTTGCAGCCAAGCAGATCTGGTCGGCTTATACTGGAGATTCTTTATGGGCCACATATGCCCGTAGCAGGTACAAGGTGGGACTTGGCCCCTCTCCAGCTCCGTTCCCTCGGGGTATCTCCAGGGCGGTGTTCGCTGAAGCTTTCTCTGCCGTCCAACGACACTCCCGCTGGATCATTGGTAGGGGCTCCAATGTCAACATCCTTGATGATGTCTGGGTGGGAGCCAACCCACTTCGCTACCATCTCTCTGATCCTTATGATGGCCCAGCCGCCACAGTGCAGCAAGTGGTCATGTCCCCTAACCACCCAATTCGTAGCATCCTCCATTCCTCTTCTATCTTGGAGGGCCTGGAGCTTGTCGAAGCCAAGGACATCCGCATCTGGACTGCCTCTCCGTCTGGGACCTTGACTGCTAAATCAGCATATGATCTCTTCTGTCCCAGGGGCCCCAGGCGCCCGTGTTTGAACCGGCTGTGGCATTCCTCCTTCCTACGCAGAGCTTCCATTTTTTGGGTGGAGAATCTTACATCGGGCGGTGCCCGTTGATGAGCGCATTGCCCATTGTGGTGTCAGTCTGGCCTCCATGTGCTATTGTTGTCCGTCTCCTCAATCCGAAGACCTCAATCACCTCTTCATCACCGGCGGCCTTGCCTCTCAACTATGGGACTGGCTCCTACCCCTCGTGGGGAATGGCGTTGTGCTTCATGGGCAGATTACTACAAGGTTTTGGTCTTTAATTGCAAAATGCAACACCCAGTCGCCTTATGGATTTATCTCTCTCTATAGCTGCCTGCCCCTGCTTTGGGAAATTTGGAAGGCCAGATGTGCTATGCGACATCAATCGACTCGGGTGTCTGTTAAGAGGATTAAGACCGATATTCAATCCTCGGTCCAGTTCGCCCAGAGCAAGACTACCTTTAGGCTCACTCCCTCTAATTATGAGCTTGATGCCATTGCTTCCTTTGGCTACCACCCGGTTATTAAAAAGAAAACTCTGAAATTGGTGCGATGGATCCCTCCAGTAGAAGGCTATTGTCTTAATGTTGATAGCGCCAGCAAGGGGAATCCCGGGCTCTGCAGGGGAGGCGGCTGCATCAGGGACGCTGCAGGGAATCTCATTCTCGCTTTCGCTCATTTCTACAGCCTGGGCCATAGCTTGACAGCAGAGGTTCGGGCCTTGTGTGATGGGCTACGATTGGCGTCGGATCAAGGATACAGGCTGGCCAGTATCCAATCTGACTCTGCATCGTTGGTGCAATCCCTCTGAAGTAATAACCCACTCTCTTGGGATACGTTGAGATGGTGGAGGGTGGTGGTCGACCTCCTCAAGCCACATGATATCACGGTTACTCATGTTTACAGAGAGGCAAACCGGGTCACCGACAGTCTTGCCTCCTATGCGTGTGCCTCTACCAGCAATAATGTCTTTTTCTCCTTTGACTCACTACCCAAGGTCTGTAGGGGTAATCTTACCCTTGATAAAGCTCAAATGCCCAGCATCAGACCAGTTTAGTTACTTTCCTGGTTGTACTCTCCGGGGTATGCCCCGGTTGTTCTCCTTGTACCTCCCCTTTCATATATGAAATACAAAAATTAAATTCTTGATTAAAAAAAAGAGCTGAAGCCATCTATCCCGCTTGTCTTATGGCTTGGGGCACGAAGCTGTCCCTTTGCCCAGTGGCTCTGTGCCTCACCTTCAAGATGCTGGGAGATCTGCACAAGATGCGTCTCCCTAGGAATTTGCGGACGGTTGGCCCGTTACATTTTTTCAATGCTTGGGTCTGCACCCTGTTCCCAGAGGCTGCTCCTTGGGTGTTACAATTAGCTCATCTTATCCTGAGGATGATAAAATTCACGAGCGCTGAACCGGCGTCGGTAGCGGAATAGCTCATCGCCATTCGGGGCAAGCTGGCCCGGGTTCCCATGGATTCACCCGGGGTTCTTCATTTCTGGAGCCTGGCTGCTCATTCAATCCCGTTGGTGAACAGGACAAGGCAGTGCAGGCTTTTTGAGACAGAAGAATATATCCATCCGATTTCTGGGGCCAAGTGCACAAGGCCCATTCTGGAGCAGGAATTGGTTGACTGGGTGCTGGCTATTAGACCAAGTGTCCTTGTATTCTGGAAGAGTGGCATTCTGTGGCTGGAGTCATATTATCCATTCTGCTTCAGCCAGAATTTTGGCTACGATCAGCACATTCCTTTTTCCTCTTCACAATTTGCATTGCCAAACAGGCATAGAGCCGGGCAAGTATCCAACGACAATGCCCGAATATGGTGGGACTACTTCTACCGCCGAGAGGATGTTTCATTCAGGGTGCCAACCCCTGCTCGTTTCCCCCACGTCACCCCCGAATATATCAAGTGGTGGAATGTGTGGACGAGATTTTACAGGAGCTCCCGCCGAGACTGTTGGGCCGTTGAGGAGCACAGATTTTTGGACTCCCAGCCGAAGCCAGCCCTTGACATCGAACCTTCTTATTTGAAGAAGCTGAAGTCTTAGACTAACACAGAGGTGAGGGCTTATCTGGCAGCCCGGAAGGCTGCGAAGAGTCGTTCATCCAAAGTCGATCTGAAGCTACCTGCAATCGGCAGGGATGACTATGTGAAGACGCTTCGGGGATTATGCCGTGTAAGTAGCGAACGGGTGGTTCTTCAACAACTCCCTTTGCCGGTGGAGAAGCGTATTCCGATCATGGCCGATTGGCGTCCCGAGACTAACAGATTGCATCCTTATTGGACTTTCATCCGTAGGGAAGATAGGCGTGATGCCTTGTATGATAACACCCCTTGCCTGTTTGCACTTCTCCATTCCCATGGGCTCTTAGTGGGTGGCCCAAGCGAAGCTATTCTGGACCGGCCCCTTCATATCTCATTCAAGTATGCTGACGAATGGGGACTGGACCATCTGAGCTTGTATTATCACCTGTCTTCTCGCGGCCACACATACTTGGCATTCCTGGCCGAGCAGAGTGAGAAGATAGGAGACTTGTGTTGGCTTATTCGCGAGGCAGCTTCAAGAGACAAAGTGCCATCGCTGTTTTATTGGCCTCTTTTCCCTTTTTATACAGGGCCAGCAGGTATATTTTATTTCTTCATTCCGGCCCTTCGGCCAGCTTCTTTTCTTCGTTGCAGCATATATCATTCTCACCTTCGTGCGTATGCAGTCCGACTCACTTTGAAGGAGACTCGGCACTTTAGGGAGCTAATAATAAAACCTCAGAAGCTGACATATTTTGAGACTCCCGAGCCAGCCCCGACCATGACACCATTGCCTCCTGGTGATTCGCGAAAGCGAACCAGATCCCAGTTAAGAGAGGCTGTTTGCAAGGCCAAAGCGGCGGTGACCCGAGTGACACGGGCACGCAGGAGGAATGCTGCAGAAAAGGAACCAGCAATCGTCCTTCCTCCTGTTGTATCTTTTGAAGAGTTTGAGGCTTCTCGTGTGCAGGGGCCTGAAGCTGAAGGTAAGCTCTTCATTCTTCTATAGTTTATTTGCTTTATTCTAGCTGCTTCGGCTAATCCTTCTTTGCAGTTACCGGCACAGTTGCTGCGGTCGTTGGACTAGAGGTAGCAGTAGGTGCCGTGATTGGAGAAGGGACAGGGGAAGTTCCCGTAGCTCCTGTGGAGAGAGATCTACCTTCCCCGATGCCCAGGCAGGAAATGGAAGGTAATTTGTAGTTTGTTCATGGGGACTCCGCGAGCCATCATGTCTTCAGTTGGCTTGATTGCTTCTTACTTCAAATTTCAGTTGAAATACAACCAACATTATTTCCTGAAGCCGGGGCCGTGGAGGAAGCTGCTGCTGGGGAGCAAGCCATTTCAGGAGGCGAGCCTGCCCCCGAGATCCATTCGGCCGAAGCTCCTAGTATAGAGCCGACCGAGGAAGTCCTTGCTGAGGGAGATGTTCCTATTAGCAAGACATCCACTCCGATGGTGGAGCGTCCGGAACGGGCAGATGACACTTCCTCTTCTGAGCAAGTCGATTATGGTGGCTGCTCCAGTGACGAGGAGTTCCCACCGGTTGGCATGGAGTGGCCCTGGGCCATTGGGATCACTCGTAAGTGAAGGGGCTGGAGCCACAGAGGCCGCCCTTGGAGGTTTGAGCTTAGTGCCAGTTGACGTGAGAAGCCCCCTACCATTTTCCCTTTACTGCTCTTCCCCTCTTTTCATATCAGCTGCTTGATGCATATATTTCTGGTGCAGACTGAGGTGGTACTGCCAACCATTACGGTGCAGATACCTCTTGTAGAAACCTGATAATTTAAAATGAGAAATAATTTTTTCCAAATAAATTATATAATTAAAATTTTCATGAAATAATTAAATTATATTTTTCTAAACTAGAATAGTGAATTTACTTGAATTTACTTAAGGTAAATTGAAATTAAATGCTTTAACCCTTAGATAAATCATTGCAAGCCTAATAAAAGTCCATATGATGGATTATGATTACAATTGGCCCATTGGATGATCCATAATGGGCTGGATTAATAGATTAAAGGATTTATTAAAGGATATTTAACCTTAAATTCGTAACGCATGTTAATTGTCTTTTGAAAAGGATTATAATAACCCTATTTCTAGAAGATTGACTCAAGAATCAACCCTTTCCTAACAGCCAATCTTAGACCAGCCATTTTTATATTGGTTTCACACCAAATGCAGGCTAGATTAAGAGGAGAAGTTGGAATTTTCTTCTAATTCGGAGTTAGAAAGTTTGGCATTGTTAGGCAAGGAATCTTGACAAATTTGGCCAAGTTTTGGCTATAAATAAAATCTCATTCGACTCTCAAATCATCCCTGGAGACCAAGGCTATGCTACTGCGGTGATTGAAGGAGATTTGAAGGAGGATTTGGGAGAAACCAAAGGGTTTCATATTATTTGGGCATTTTTCTTACCTCTCATTAGATCTGCTCAAAGGTAGTTATCTCTCAGGTTAAATCTCAATTAAAGCATGCCATCTTGTTCATTTTTCTGTCCTCTTTCCATTGATAGCTCATTTATTAAATTCCGTTATGAAATGGGCAAGTTATGGTCATTTTATTAGAGGGGTATTCCCATTTTTTCATCAGGTCCAGAACGTGCTATATCTCAGTAGCGCGTTCTGAACGTGCTAACCCGACATAGCGCGTTCATACAGAGTATTTTTCCGCCCTCAGGGGGGTCAAAAACATAATTTTAAAATATATATATATATTCCAAAACGCGCTACCCTAGGGTAGCGCGATCTTCAAGATCGCGATAGCATAAGCTAGCGCGTTCATAAAATACATAAATTTAAAAAATATATATTTTTTCCAGAACGCGCGACCCGAGGGTAGCGCGATCTTGAAGATCACGCTAGCTTATAGCTAGTGCGTTCATATAAATAGATTACTATATAAATAGTTTACTAGTTCTGTACTATATCCACACACAACTCGAGCCCACATCCTATGCCCGTTGGGTCCTGACCCAAGGGTGAGCTCTCCAACATATAAAGCCATGGAAGTTTTTCTAACTTCCAATATGGGACTAAACTTTAGCCATCATACAATGGGATTATAGTACTTGGAATCCATCTTAATTGTAAAGCATTAGCATGTTATAATTACTTTCAACATCTTAAACATTAAATTCAACATGTTAAATTTATTTTTTTCAGAATAAAAGTATTTTTAGTGTGTTAAATACTATTTACAACATGATAAGTCTATATTACTAGAAAATTTAGGTATAAAACTCATTGGAAGCATGTAAAAGTATGCTTATAAGTAAATTGATGTTTCAAAAGGTATTATCCTCATCATAACATTTATTTTTGTCATATTATCAGAAATTGAGTTATGAAAATTACTTTTAGCATGATTAAATCTATTTTCTTATCGAATAAGTAGGAAATTAATGCATGAAAAATATTTCCAGCCAGGGACCCCCCACTGCAGATCTGTCAGCTGCAGGTCGACCGCTAAAAATACTGCCAGCATGATAAAATTAATTCCAACATGTTAGAATTATTTTTAGCTTGTTAGGTATATTTTTCAGCATATTAAAGTTATTTAAAACTATTTTTCAGCATGAGAAAATCTATTTATATCATGTTATTAATAAAGTAATGTATAAAAATTAGTTTCAACATGTAAAAAAAAATTATTTCAAGTATGATAAATTTATCTCCTGCATATTGAGAGAGGAAATTGTTTTTCAACATGATAAGTTTATTTAAAACTAATTTTTGCATATTTTCCTATCAAGAAATTAGTAAATAAATGTATAAAAATTATTTTCAGCATGTTAAAAAAAAATTACTTTCAGTAAGATAAAATTATTTACAATATGTCAGGATTATCTTAGCATGTTAGAATTAATTTCAGCATGCTAAAGCTATTTAAAAACTAATTTCAGCATGATAAACCTATTTTCTCAACAAATAATTAGCAAATAAATGTATAAAAATTATTTTTCAGCATGAAAAATTTATTTTGCTATCATAAAACAGCATGGTAAACTTATGTTTATCACCTCATCAGTAAATTAGTGTACGAGGATTATTTAGCATGTTAAGTATTCATATTAATATGTTAAATAAAATTTTTTAGCATGATAAAAAGTTAATTCCAGCATGGAAAGTCTATCTTATCATTTCAGCAGTAAAGTGACACATGAAAATTATTCCTAGCAAGTAAAACTTATTTTTAGTACATAAGCTCTATTTTCTTATCAAATAACTAGTACATTGATGAATAAATAGTAAATACCAAAAATCATAATTTTAAAATTTGGAAATTATATTTCCTACCTAAAACATTTCATTATGAAAAATACACATCAGATTAGACTATGAAATTTAAAATAATTCTATTTACTTGACTTCCTTCCTAGTTTACCGTCATCCTTGAATTCTACGACTTAATGTCGTTAAATATGATGCCTAAAATGAGTTTTCCACTCTCCTTTGTAATTATCACAATTTTTGCGAGATCTATACTTGTTTACAAATGAGCTTGTTTTTGAAATTCTTTGGCCATATTGTGGAATTATATAGAAAAATGTCAGGGGCTATGGGTCCCAATGAAATGACATTTAAATGCTAGTGTATAAAGGGGTTCTGATCTGATCCCACGGGCGAGGTAAAGTCTAAATATAAATCGATATTATAATGATCAGGTGTTGGCATTCACCAATACATGGTCTATTATAGTTAGGGGCAATCATACTGTCGTGAGAACCCCTAAGTGTGTAGCCAAATAGTGATATTCCATGAGGGGCTATCATACCGTCGTGATCTCCCCTTAGTACTTTGGCCAATCCTACTGAGTGTTGGTAGAAGTGATTGCCCTACTTCTATATTGTTATTGCTTAAAGGTTCATCATAAATATCCTTGTAGAAGTGATTGTTCTACTTCTATATTGTAGTACCCATCGTCTCATCATGAAAGTTCTTGATATATTTCTAGAAATGACCAGCGTCTTGTCTACTATCATGAGCTTGACATTATCTTGTTATCTTGAAATTACTTGGAAATTCTGATGCGGGACGGACACGGGGCCCGACTCTAAGTGATATGGACCTCGGACTCTAAATGCACACACGACCAGCAACATACGATGGGAGAGACATTAGGCCCGACACCAAGAGCTCCTATGGGCTATACGTCGCTAACAGAAACGCAAGCTCACTCGTCGTCCCAAGCGAGGGAAACGCGGATCCACGCCGTTGAGAAACCGGTAGAGTTAAGGGTAGTCCGACTCACTTCCGTGCTCGATCGAGCCACGGGACGGGTCACTCTCTCGCTCACAACGGTGACATGGACTCATGGGCTAGAATCCTATGCTCTGACAGCGGCATATGACCATATACTAGCTAAGTAAAGTAATGCCAAGAAGTTACGATTGTACCTCCACGCACCCGGCATGGGGAAGACAACCCCGGCCAAAACTGGACTCCCGGTTAACAAAGTTTTACTGTGGTACAACAATTTTACCCACTCCACGCAGGGAGGTAAAAGGTCACATGTGGGGCCCGGGAGTCACGCGAATTGGGTTGACGGGAAACATCTTGATGTCGCTCCGTCAGTGCCGAATCCACGTTTTCGTGCTGTCCGGACGGCGCGATCTACGGGTTCATGGGGCCCAAGGACCGCTCTATCCTCCGGGTCTGCTGGGGTGAGTCCCGCTGTGATGGAGACCCCTGGTGGCGTGCCTCCCTGGAAGGCGGTCGGGCGGGAACGCCGGTCGGAGGTCGGTCGGCTCCGATCTCCAAGCTTTGGAGTTGCTGCCCACGGACTGGTTGCTTCTATTTTGCAGCGCGTGATCCGGCGAGATCGGCTGCTGCGATCAATCCTGATGTCGGATCGACGCACAGAAGATATCGTTGGAAAGCTATTTCGAAGTAGTTTGATCTAGGGCCAGAGAGACAAATTGGATCTGCACGAATCTGGCCTTAGTCGATTTTTGAAGTTGTTGTTGGATAGGGGTCGAAATCTTAGGGTAGCAGTGAAGTTTCCTGAGAACTGCCATTGACCACAGGGTAGAACTCAGATTCAGACCTCGAGCTCTTCATGAAAATTGTAGAGGGGAGAGATAGCAAAACGGAAATAATTCTTATGATCGATTTGGTGGAGATTTGGATGGGGAAAACTATTTTAAACTGGCGAGTGGTCGGATCTGGACAAGAGCAGACAGAACTGAAGGGGATCTGAAAATGACTTTTAGAAAATAGGTGGAGACATGTGGAAATTCCACGAAAATTCTTGGGTGGTGGGGAGGGTGGACAGAACCTCCAGTAAATTTGGAGGTTCCAGAAAAATTCAAAAGGAGGTTCAGAGATGGGAAGCTCAGGGTGGCTGTGGATCTAGACTGGAAACAGACAGATCTAGAAGGAAAAGATGGACGAAAATGGAAAAATAAAAATTGAAAGTTGGAAGCCCAACTAATTTTTCTAGGATGTGCGGGGAACCTCTGGAACTTACCCTGAAAGTTTGAGCTCAAGAAGAGTCCGTGGCTGGGAGGAGAAATTCGTGGAAGGAGGGTCTATCCTGGATGGACAGAACTCCGGCGAACACGACGGTGGTGCGATGGCGGCACGGAGGCGGTGGCGGCGACGACGATGATCTCCGGAACCGATAGAGGAGGCTTCAAACCTCAGAATCACAGCCTTCTCATCTGTTGAAGGGGGAGAGAGGAGAGAGAGAGGGGGGCGGCCCTTGCTCTTTGGAAGAAATTCCTGATTTCTTCAGTCATTAATGCCAATCAAATGAAAATACCAGGTATTTATGTGAAATGACAAAAGACACTAATTGACCCTAAATCTAGGGTTGGGGAGGGTAAAAGAGGGACTCCACAAACTATTTCTCCCATGTGATTTGGAATCAAATAAAATAAAAATTCAAACCTAATATAATATACTAAATGGGGGGCGCCCCCTTGACTAGAATGGCCTCCTTCTTGGACTTTGTTAACCTCTTGTCCCCCCTTGGTCCACTCTTCTAGAAGCCCACTATTGAAAGGTTTACTGACCCCACATTGGCCCTAGAGATGAGGTGGATCAATGGGGAAGAGGTAGGGGGGCCCGCGGGACCCGGGTGGTCCCAAATTACACATAAACCCCTCTTACAATCCAAATTACAATCCGAATAAAACACACAATACACACCAACAAAGTTTCAATAAACTATAAATATCGAGACTCAAGGGGGAGTCTCCAAGCTGTCTCCGAGCTAGATGGAAGCCGCTGTAGCCCGGGTGGTGCTCCGCGTACTGTATCGGTGGCTCGCCGACTCGTGCTGCTCGTGTGCTCTGGTGTCCGCACCAATTCTCCTCGGGTGGGAGAAACTTGACCCTGTCAAGTAAGGGTCTGCGTCACTCTGGTACCGCTCCAGTAGGTCCGGATCTATCCTCTGCAACTCGGCCCGTGTGATCCAAGTGTCCTCGGTGGCGGGTCACCCTCTCCAACGCACTAGGTAGCGCGGGTAAGATCCACTCCTGGTAATTGTCACATGCTCATCTAGTATATGATCGATATGCTCTCGCTACTGTGGAAAAGGGGCTGGAGGTGGATACTCAGGTGTGGGATCACTCTCAATGGGAGGGGATGGCTCAAAAGGCTCACTAGGGATCACCGTTGGGTCCCTATATGCAACTAGATCCGACACATTGAAAGTTGAGCTTATACCATATTCCTCGGGAAGGTCCACAACATATGCATTGGATCCAACGCGTTTCAATACTCTAAATGGACCGGCTCCGCGAGCTTGCAACTTCTTTACTGTTCCAGAGGGAAACCATTCAGGTCTTACCCTGATCATGACATATTCACCCTGTTGGAACTCATGGTGGTGTCGATGGGCATCGGCTAACTCCTTATACCGTGCATTGCTGGCCTCAATGTGACGATGGATGTTGTCATGCAGACTCCTAACATGCCTAGCAAACGACTCGGTAGACTCCGACACTCGTGCATGGATGGGCATGGGAACAAGATCCACTGGCTTCCTAGGCCTACGACCTGTGACAATCTCGAATGGACTCATACCGATAGACCTGTTAACCAAATCATTATATACAAATTCTGCCAATGGTAATATGAGATCCCAATCCCCTAGACGATCCCTGACAAGACACCTCAAAAGGTCACCCAGACTCCTATTGACCACCTAGATCTGACCATCTGTCTGGGGATGATAAGCAGTGGAAAACTTGAGGTGAGTACCCAAGATATGCCACAGTATCTTCCAAAAATAACTGGTGAATCTAACATCATGGTCAGACACTATGTTTATACGAGGCAACCCAAACTTGCACACCACATGAGTAAGGAATAGGCGGGCTACCCTCGAAGCATCCGAAGTCTTCGAGAAGGGAATAAAAAGGGCCATCTTTGAGAATCGGTCAACAACCACATAGACCGAATCATGCTTCCTGGAGGAACATGGCAATCCCAAGATAAAATCCATGCTAACATCCTGCCACGGGGCATCAGGTACGGGAAGAAGTGTATAAAGGCCCGAGCTTTGCCTTTTCATTTTGGCCGTAGCACATGTACGACACTGAGCCATAATATGAGCAACATCACGCTTCAAGCTCGGCCAATAAAATCTATGCTCAACAGCCTCGATAGTCTTGTTCCAACCAAAGTGGCCGGCTAGACCTCCCGCATGTAGCTCCCAGACTAAGAAGTCTCGAACCGAAGTTCAGGGAACACAAAGCCTTCCTCCTCGAAAGAGGTAACCCTCCTGAAGCACATAATCATCAAGGTCTCTCGAGGGTCTGGCCTGGAGAGTGGTATAAATCTGACCGAAGTCAGGACAGTCAACATAGGCCTCTCTCATCTTCTCTACCGCGGCACTCATGGTGGTAAGCAAACACGCTCGCCGACTCAAGGCATCGGCCACCTTGTTCTCCACTCCAGCCTTATGTTTTAGCACAAATGTGAACTGCTGGAGATACTCAACCCAATGGCTGTGACGCGCATTAAGTTTCTTTTGGGAATGGAGGTACCTCAAAGCCTCATGATCGAAGTATAAGACAAACTCCTGATGTAATAGATAGTGCCTTCAATGCCTAAGAGCCTGAACAACTGCGTAGAATTCCTTATCATAAGTGGAGTATCGCAGTTTCACGTCATTCAGCTTCTCACTGAAATATGCGACCGCGTGGGTCTCCTGACTCAACACTCCTCTTATCCCAACACCCGACGTATCACAAGAGACCTCAAACACCTTCGAGAAATCTGGCAATCGAAGGATAGGTGTCTGGGTCATGCGCTCCTTGATGTCTTTGAAGGTAGCAGCTGCGGCCTTCGTCCATACAAACGTACTCTTTCGAATACAGTCCGTGATCAGGGTAGTGGCAGAGCTAAATCCACGGATGAAATGACGATAGAACGTCGCAAGGCCATGGAAGCTGCGGACATCATGGACCGTACGGGGTTCCGGCCACTCAACAATAGCCCGGACCTTCTCCGGATCGACGGAGACCCCAGTACTAGACACAATAAAACCCAAGAAGGTAAGCTGAGGTGTCATGAAGGCACACTTCTGTGGGTTCGCAAACAACTGCTCTCGCCTAAGAAGTAGACAGACCTGCCGAAAGTGTTCTAAGTGGTCCCCCGTGGTGCGACTATAGATAAGAATATCATCAAACTACACTACCACAAAGACTCCAATGAAAGGTCGAAGGACCTGAGTCATGAGTCGCATGAAAGTGCTAGGGGCATTGGTCAACCCAAAGGGCATAACCAACCACTCATATAGACCGTCCTTGGTCTTAAATGTGGTCTTCCACTCATCACCTGGCCTAATCCTCACCTGGTGGTAGCCACTCTTAAGATCGATCTTCGAGAAGATAGTGGCACCGGCCATCATGTCTAGCATATCATCTAGGCGAGTAATAGGGAACTTGTACTTCACGGTGATTTTGTTGATGGCACGACTATCAATGCATATTCTCCACGTGCCATCCTTCTTTGGGGCGAGTAATGCGAGAACAGCACATGGACTCATGTTGTCCCGAACGGACCCTCTCTGCATCAATTCATCGACCTGCCGTTTTAGCTCGGCATGTTCCGTGGGACTCATGCGATAATGAGGAAGATTGGGCAATGAGGAGCTCGGAATCAGGTCGATAGCATGCTGAATATCCCGCATGGGTGGGAGTCCCTCGGGAAGCTCCTCGGGAAAAATATCAGCGAACTCCTGCAGAATAGGAATGACATCGGGTGGGACTTCACCCTCGGGATTCGGCTCCACCTCTCGGACCGTAATAGCAAATACAGGGCAGCCCCGACTAGCCTCCCGCTCCATTTCCCGGGAGCTAATCATCATCAACCTCCTAGTCGAGGGCTCGCCTGGGCCAGATGTAACGGTCATAGCCCGAGCTGGGGATGGAGAACTGGGCCCGGGAACGGAAGGCTCTGGAGTACTAGGGCCAGTGAGACCCCTAACTGAAGGCTTCTTGGGCTGAGAGGGTTGGAGGGTAATCCGTTGGCCAGCATGGTCGAAGGTACAGGTGTTCGACCGGCCATGAAGTGTGGCATCCCGATCAAATAACCATGGCCTACCAAGAATAATGCTGCCCACCTCCATGGGGAGGACATCACACCAGATCTCGTCACGGTAGGCACGGAACTGTAGTGGGACCAGACACCGCAGCCTGATCGGAATGGAGGTGGAATCCACCCATGATACTCGATAGGGGCAAGGATGATCCACGGGTGTAAGACCAAGAATGGAGACAGTGCCCGTGGAGATTGCATTGATGCAACTCCCACTATCGATGATCACCTTACAAATTTGCTTACCCAGCTGACAGAATGTATGAAAGAGAGTGGTCCGTCGCCAGTCATCACTGGCCTGTGACTGGGTGAGAATACACCTGACGACCCCCAAGTGGGTATCATTCGGATGCTAGGCATCCTGGCCATTACCTTCGACCTCATAGTACTCATCAGCTAGCTCCGGGTCTACTTCATAGCTGACTAACTCAAGGTCCGTAGGGGTGGTATCCTCGGCTTGTGTGTCCCCAATGACAAGAGACTGGCGGGTGGGACACTGATTGGAAAAATGGCCAAACCCCTTGCAGCGATAACACTGCTGTCGTGATCCACTAGGCTCCCCAATCATGGGTCCTTTCCCTTTATCCTCCCGACGGATAGGAGGTGAAGGCAACAAAGGATGGGCAGGAGGTGCGGGTGCCGGTGGACGGGCTGTGGGTGCCGTAAGATGTTGGGGACGAGGAAGGTCCCTCGGGGGTATTGGGCGAGGTCTAGGAGCGAAAGGCTCGGGACGAGTGGACTCCTGAGGTCGGGCCATGGGGCCCCTCGGATACGTGCCAGAAGAGCCACGGGGCTCGACACTACGAAGGGGAAAGGAGCCCAACCGATGGGGAGACTCAAACTCGGCCTCAAATTGCTCCAATTCGAGAGTGACCTGATACGCTTGTTCCAAAGTGGTCGCATTGCGGTGAAAAAGTTCGTATTGATAGTTTGGCCGCAGACCTCTCTGAAAGCGTGATATGGTCATGGTGCTCTCTTCCGTAACTCCACACCGCAAATAATACTCATCAAACTCGGCGGTGTACTCGGTCACGGATCGGTTCCCTTGGGAGAGACTTTGCCATTTGTCTATGAGACGTTGGCGGTATGAGGTAGGAAGGTACTTGTCCCTCAATTTTATTTTCATGTCATCCCAAGTGCCGATCGGGGGTTGACGTCGCTGATTTAGCAGTATCTCCACATTGGTCCAATATGTTTGGGCCTGCCCATGCAGCTTCATCTTCGCGTATCGAACTCTTCGGTGGTCCGTCATCTCAAACCACTCGAAGTACCGGTCCATGCCGGCCTCCCAATCTAAATGTACCTTCGGGTCCAAGGACTCGCTAAAAGTGGGAGGATCCGCACGCACGCCCCTAAGAATGCAGTCGTCATCATCGTCATCACGATTCCGACGTTGATTTCGACGACCATATCCCCCTTGCTTATTATCAGATGCATAGTCAGCCACCTCATGCACTTGTTGCCTCCCAACATCTATCGCTTGAGCTCTTGGCGCAGCAGGTTGCTGAGTCGGCTCCTGTTGACCATTGGTCGGCGCGGGTTGTGCCGCCGCGGGGGCCCTCTCGAGGACGGCAATCCTCCCTACAAGACCCGGACTGGTCCAAAGCTTCGGCCTGATCCTCGAGGGCTTTCATCCTCCCTTCTAGACACCTTCCTATGCCATCTAGACGAGTACTAAGGCCATGCATACGTGTGTCAAGACGATCCATAATGGCTCGGAACATCTCGGCCGTCGAGGACTCATCGGAGCTACGGGCTTGGGAATCCGCCATAGGTGGTGGTGGCTAGTATTGGGTACCTTGACGGGTGGGCATGCAAAGACACACGAACTAGGAGACATAAACTGGTGCAAACACCGACTAATGCATCTAGACCTACACCAATATCCGGTACGTGGCGGAGTTAATCGATCCGAAGATCACTCCCGTAAGTGTGCGGCCTTCCCGATAGGCGTAGCCTAACGTTCGGATAACACCTTTTATTATACTGAAATATCGGGATGAAATGGAATTTTAAAACACCTTTTTTTTATTTTTAAAATAATGATGATCCTAGACTCGACCTAGACCATGATGCATGCAAGACTTATGCAATGACTACCCTAGACTCGACTTGCTCTGATACCAAACTGATGCGGGAAGGACACGGGGACCGACTCTAAGTGATATGGACCTCGGACTCTAAATGCACACACGACCAGTAACATACAATGGGAGAGACATTAGGCCCGACACCAACAGCTCCTATGGACTATACGTCGCTAACAGAAATACAAGCTCACTCGTCGTCCCAAGTGAAGGAAACACGGATCCATGCGGTTGAGAAACCGGCAGAGTTAAGGATAGTCCGACTCACTTTCGTGCTCGGATCGAGCCACGGGACGGGTCACTCTCTCCCTCACAGTGGTGACATGGACTCACGGGCTAGAATCCTACGCTCTCACAAAGGCATATGACCATATACTAGATAAGAAAAGTAATGCCAAGAAGTTACGATTATACCTCCACGCACCCGGTGTGGGGAAGATAACCCCAGCCAAAACTGGACTCCCGGTTAACAAAGTTTTCCTGTGGTACAACAATTTGACCCACTCCACGCAGGGAGGTAAAAGGTCACATGTGGCGCCCGGGAGTCACGCGAATTGGGTTGATGGGCAACATCTTGATGTCGCTCCGTCGGTGCCGAATCCGCGTTTCGTGCTATCCGGACGGCGCGATCTACGGGTTCGTGGGGCCCACAGATCGCTCTGTCCTCCGGGTCAGCTGGGGTGGGTCCCGCTGTGATGGAGACCCTGGTGACGCTCCTCCCTGGAAGGCGATCGGGCGGGAACGCCGGTCGGAGGCCGGTCGGCTCCGATCTCCAAGCTTTGGAGTTGTTGCCCACGGACTGGTTGCTTCTATTTTGCAGCGCGTGATCCGGCGAGATCGGCTGCTGCGATCAA
Organism: Amorphophallus konjac; assembly: GCA_022559845.1. NCBI lineage: Eukaryota > Viridiplantae > Streptophyta > Magnoliopsida > Alismatales > Araceae > Amorphophallus > Amorphophallus konjac. The sequence goes on from CM040118.1 coordinate 357,177,080, forward strand.
TCCTGATGTCGGATCGATGCACAAAAGGTATCGTTGGAAAGCTCTTTCGAAGTAGTTGGATCTAGATCTAGAGAGACAAATTGGATCTGCACGAATCTGGCCTTAGTCGATTTTTGAAGTTGTTGTTGGACAGGGGCAGAAATCTCAGGGCAACAGTGAAGTTTCTTGAGAACTACCGTTGACTGCGGGGTAGACCTCAGATTCAGACCTCAAGCTCTTCATGAAAATTGTATAGGGGAGAGAGAGAAAAACGGAAATAATTCTTATGATCGATTTGGTGGAGATTTGGATGGGGAAAACTATTTTAAATTGGCGGGTGGTCGGATCTGGGCAGGAGCAGACAAAACTGAAAGGGATCTGAAAATGACGTTTAGAAAATAGGTGGAGGCCTGTGGAAATTCCACGAAAATTCTTGGGTGGTGGGGAGGGTGGACAGAACCTCCAGTAAATTTGGGGGTTCCAGAAAAATTGAAAAGGAGGTTCGGAGATGGGAAACTCAGGGTGGCTGTGGATCTAGACTGGAAACAGGCAGATCTGGAAGGAAAAGATGGATGAAAATGGAAAAATGGAAATTTGAAGTTGGAAGCCCAACCAATTTTTCTAGGACGTGGGGGGAACCTCTGGAACTCACCCTGAAGGTTTGAGCTCAAGAAGAGTCCGTGACTGGGAGCAGAAATTCGTGGAAGGGGGGTCTATCCTGGATGGACAGAACTCCGGCGAACACGACGATGGTGCGATGGCGGCACGGAGGCGGCGGCGGCGACGATCTCCGGAACCGATAGAGGAGGCTTCACACCTCAGAATCACAGCCTTCTCAGCTGTTGAAGGGGGAGAGAGGAGGGGGAGAGAGGAGAGAGAGAGAGGGGTGGCCCTTACTCTTTGGAAGAAATTCCTGATTTTTTCATTCATTAATGCCAATCAAATGAAAATACAAGGTATTTATGTGAAATGACAAAAGACACTAATTGACCCTAGATCTAGGGTTGGGGAGGGTAAAAGAGGGACTCCACAAACTATTTCTCCCATGTGATTTGGAATCAAATAAAATAAAAATTCAAACCTAATATAATATACTAAATGGGGGGCGCCCCCATAGAATGGCCTCCTTCTTGGACTTTGTTAACCTCTTATCCCCCCTTGGTCCACTCTTCTATAAGCCCACTATTGGAAGGTTGACTGACCCCACATGGGCTCTAGAGATGAGGTGGATCAATGGGGAAGAGGTAGGGGGGCCCGCGGGACCCGGGTGGTCCCAAATTACACATAAACCCCTCTTACAATCTAAATTACAATCCGAATAAAACACACAATACACACCAACAAAGTTCCACTAAACTATAAATATCCAGACTCAAGGGGGAGTCTCCAAGCTGCCTCTGAGCCAGATAGAAGCCGCTGTAGCCCGGGTGGTGCTCCGCGTACGGTACCGGTGGCTCGCCGACTCGTGCCGCTCGTGTGCTCTGGTGTCCGCACCAAATTCCTTATACAAAATTTCATACTTAAAATTCATGAGCAACTACTTCCTGACACAAATTGTTTAAATTGTTAAATACTTAAAGATTACATGGCTTTAGAGATATAAAATCCTACTGAGCTTTTTGCTCACCCTACGTTTTGGTTAATTGTTGCAGGAAGGGAAAATGAACAAGGGAATGGACAAGAGTGAATGAGTATTTTTCTTTTCCCTAGGATTTATGTAGATCAATAGTTACTCTTACAAGAATTATGAAATTTGGAAAAAAATGTATCATGCCTTTTTAAGGCTTATGAATGATTATGTAAAACCTTATTTGATGGAATAAAAGAGTTATTTACCTCTATCTCTTTGTCTTAGAATTAAATTGTATATGCTCTGATCGACACGAGTGTCTCGTAACTGCTTGCGCCCTCGATTTTCCATGTCAGGGCATGACACTTCTCCTGGCTTTAGGCGCGGGTCACCCAACCTTCCCGCCAGTCTTGCGGCCTATCGCTCTGCGATACCCCAAAGACTATGCGGCAGCAGCGGGTCCAGAAGGACCTGGGGTAATTGCGGGGACTGACGAATCGGCAGCAGTCGTGGAACCTCAGCCACTTGAAGCCGAACGACAGTTGGTCCTAGAGAAAAGTGGTCCTCTCGAGATAGAAGCGGGAGAAATTGTTGAAGAAGAAGCCGGGGCTTCCGGGGCCTTGGCTCTTATTACTGAAACTGGCCATATGGAGGTCAGCCAGGCTGGGGGCGAGAAGCAGGTATCCTCGGATATCGATGTTCCCAATGCAGCTCCACCCCAAGAGGCTGGTAGGGAGGTTGCTGTCATTGAGACTCTGTCTATTGCATCAGCTGCTGGAGTTGGTTCCAGTGCAAGCGCCTTGCAGATCATGCCGTAGTCATCTTCTGAGATGAGCGACGATATCTGGGCCACCGTTGATAGCAGAGTAGACTTCGAGCTTCCCGAGACATCACCACTTGGTCTTTAATCCTCAAGCGACCTAGTGTGGCAATTCTTGGGGACCCTTCAGCAGACTATAACAGCCAGCGAGGTTTGACTTATGTACAGCTGAGGGGCTTGGTGGAGCACCTGTCCCACTCGCTGCTAGCTTTTGGCTGCCCCATGGACGACTGGACGCCACGGGTAATTCTGCTATTGAAGTATGTGAATAGAAGGGAATTTCTAGGCCGGGAGGTAACTGATCAACTGAGGGCCATAACATTGGAGCGGGCTGAATGTCGAACTGCTCTTGCCTCTTCAAGAGGGACTGCAGGGCAGATGAGAGATGCAACCAGTACTTCTTCATAGCGCCAAACCTTCCTCACAGGCCGGATAGCAGAACTGCATGCCAAACTCTCCAGGGTTGAGGACGAGCTTCAGGAGACCAAGCGTTTGGAAGTTCAGAGTATAGAGGAAGCGGAAATGGCCGAAGGGCAAGCCGCTTCTCTCGAAGAGAAACTGTCACAGCTGGAGGCCGCCGAGTCTTGACTGCAAGTGCTGACCCGCCACCCTTCCTTGGGTATTTTGGAGCTGGAGGACATCTTCCGACACCCATTGCAATAGTCTTTTCTGTTTGCCTTTTTGTTTTGGTGGACTTCATGTACCCCGGGTATGCCCTGAGTAACATGTATCTTGCTGTCTCATAGAAATGAAATATCTTTGTTTGTCGTGAAATCACGACTTCATTCTTTTTACTTTGTACTCTTCTTATTCACCCGTTAGATTAGTCCGAGTATGCAAGTTACTAGGGCAGGAGAGCGCTCACGCCTTCAGCAAAGGGGTGAGGTGTTCGCTCCACCGCATCGTAACTATCCTCGGGGCCAAACTATGGCTAATGTAGGCCGAAAGTTTGAAGGACAAGGGTGTAAAGGCCTCCTAAGACCGGGGAATATGGTCAGAAGGCTTATCAGCCAAACTCGTCGATGGTGACGGGAACTGAGGGTAGGGATTATTCATCGGCATGGGTTACATGTCGAAGCAAAGGCGGCTTATTGGTTGATGAGGACAAAAGGTCCAGGTTAAGGGGATGTCGACCGGTCTTGTCGATGATGGCAAGGGTCAAAAGTCGGTCGACCGATCTTGTCGATGGTGACAAGGGTCACAAGGAGGTTGACCGATCTTGCTGATGGTGACAAGGGTCAGAAGTAGGTCGATCGATCTTGCCGATGGTGACAAGGGTCGCAAGGAGGTTGATCGATCTCGCCAATGATGACAAGGGTCGCAAAGAGGTTGACCGATCTTGCCGATGGTGACAAGGGTCAAAAAGAGGTTGACCGATCTCGCCGATGGTGACGAGGGTCACAAGGATGTTGATTGATCTCACCGATGGTGACGAGGGTCACAAGGATGTTGACCGATCTCACCGATGGTGACGAGGGTCACAAGGGTGTTGACCTATCTCACCGATGGTAACGAGGGTCATAAGCATGTTGACCGATCTTGCCGATGGTGACGAGGGTCACAAGGATGTTGACCGATCTTGCCGATGGTGACGAGGGTCACAAGGGTGTTGACCGATCTCGTCGATGGTGACGAGGGTCACAAGGGTGTTGACCGATCTCGCCGATGGTGACGGGGTCGATAGAAAGCTGGGAACTTTAGAACGTCACTTTACTGACCTAAGCACCCTTTCTGGTTTTCGCCGAAGCCAGCCACCTCTTGCTTTGCCCACGCGCCCTTTCGGTGTTGACCGATCTCGCCGATGGTGACGAGGGTGATAGAAAGTTGGGAACTTTAGAACGTCACTTTACTGACCTAAGCGCCCTTTCTGATTTTCGCCGAAGCCAGCCCCCTCTTGCTTTTGCCCACGTGCCCTTTCGGGTTTTCACGTCGCGGGGTTCCCGATTTTGCCTGCGGTGCCCTTTCGGGTTTTCGCCACAGCCGGGTTATAGTCATTTTTGCCCTTGTCCTGATGTAAGAACAAGTCTGGCAAGGCACCTCTATATTAAGCCTCACTCTTTTCTTTTCTCTCTTTTTTTTTGATTCACGGAACGAATCCGGGATGAATGTGGGCTCGTTTGTTAGCAACAGATCAGGAGGCCCAGGCTAACGAGACGCCGACTAGCCTTGCCAATGATGGCGAGGGTCGAGCACATGTTTCTTCATCGACACTGGTTGAATGTCAAAGCAAGAATAGATTCATTAACAAGGACGGAAGGTCCACGTCGTTAAGGGAATATCGATCGGTCAAGCCGATGATGGCAAGGGCCGAGAGTGGCTCGTCCATTGGCATTGGATGAATGTCGTAGCAAGGATAGGTTTATTAACGAGGACGTAAGGTCCAAGTTAAGGGAAAATGTCGACTGATCTTGTCAGTGATGACAAGAGTCGGTCACAGGTTTATTCGTCGACATTGGTTAGATGCCGAAGCAAGAGATAGGTTTGTTCGTTAACGAGGATGGAAGGTCCAAGTTAAAGGGAAAAGGTCGACTGACCTTGCCCAAGATGGCAAGGGTCGAAAGGATATTGAGAAAAGATCTCCGGTAGGGTCTGGGGTGATCACCCTTTTCAGAGTTTCATTAGGATAGGGGTGAAAAGGAACTTTAAGTTACCACATTACTGACTTAAGCGCCCTTTCGGATTTTCGCCAAAGCCAGCCCCCTCTTGCTTTTGCCCATACGCCCTTTCGGGTTTTCACGTGGCGGGATACCCGATTTTGCTTATGGCACCCTTTCGGGTTTTCACCACAGCCGGGTTATAACCATTTTTACCCTTCTCCTAATGTAGGAACAAGGCCGGCGGGGCACCTCTATTTTAAACCCCATTTTTCTTATTTTATTATTATTTTTTGATTCATATACCAGGAGGACGTTAAGAGGTCAACATGTGGGGTTTGACCCCTTGGTGAGGTCAGATAGCTACCAACTGAGGTACATGATCTCACGCCAGTAAAGTCAGTTTATTCGCTGGCAGAGGAACGATGCCAGCGCAAAGGAGGAGCTTCAGCCAATTCGGATGTAAGGTCCGTAAAGGGTTTATTCGTTAGCAAGAAGGTAACGCTAACGCAAAGGATAGATTTTGTGCCGATTCGGGCGTAAGGCCCGTAATGGCAATATTGTAGAAGGGTAGGCTAGGACACGAAGTCTTACGCCGAAAAAGGGTTTATTCGTTAGCAAGAAGGAAATGCTAACGCAAAGCATAGATCTTGTGCCGATTCGGGCGTAAGGCCCGTAATGGCAATATTGTAGAAGAGTCGGCTAGGACACGAAGTCTTGCGCCGAAAAATTGGTTTATTCGTTAGCAAGAAGGAAATGTTAATGCAAAGGATAGATGTTGTGCCGATTCGGGCGTAAGGCCCGTAATGGCAATATTATTTTATATATCATTATTTATATAGTTTTTTGAGAGCTTGGCCAGGATGGAGTGGCACTAGACCAAGGTAGGTAGAGCTCAGCCAGGGCGGAGTGCCACTAGACTAAGGTAGGTAGAGCCTAGCTAGGGCGGAGTGCCACTAGACTAAGGTAGGAAGATCTCGGTGAGGGAGAAATGCCACTAGACTAAGGTAGGTAGAGCCTAGCTAGGGCAAAGTGCCACCAGACTAAGGTAGGAATAGCTTGCCCAGGGCGGAATGCCACTAGACCAAGGTAGGAAGAGCCGAGCTAGGGCGTAGTGCCACTAGACCAAGCTAGGAAGAGCTCGGCCAGGGTGGAATGCCACTAGACCAAGGTAGGAGGAGCTTAGCTAGGGCGGAGCGCTACTAGACTAAGGTAGGTGGAGCTTAGCTAGGGCAGAGCGCCACTAGACTAAGGTAGGAAGAACTTTGCTAGGGCGGAGTGCCACTAGACTAAGGTAGGTAGAATTTAGCTGGGGCGGAGTGCCACTAGACTAAGTAGGAAGAGCTTAGCTAGGGCGGAGCGCCACTAGTGATGGGAATCAACACCGGGCACTAACTTTTATTTTTACATTTGAGTCCTTTTATTTGCTTTTATATCCTTGGGAATACATGTTTGTAATTGTAAGGCTTTATAAGCCAATTTGTCATTCCCTAAGGATCTATGGGTTTTTATGCAAAAATATAGTAGGACCAGCAAGGGGCCCTCATCTCCTTCTCTATTGGTCCACCTAAGCCTTAGGGCCCATGTGGGGCCAGTCAAAGGGTCAAGGTGGGCTTCTAGAAGCTTGACCATTCAAAGGGGGACAAGTGTTAAAAAATGTCAAGATTCCACCCTTGGAAGTCAAGGGGGCGCCCCCCTCTTAATGGTTTTTTATTTTTTATTTTGTTACAAATCACATGGGGAATTAAATATGTTCTATCCCCGAAGTGCCCCTCCCCTAACACAGATCTGAGGGTAGTATTAGACTTTTTACATTTCTTATAAATATCTTATAATTTATGAATTACTTAGCATTAATGGAAGAAAATATTCATTTGTGCTTAATGGCCCAAGGGCGCCCCTCTCTCCTCCCCTAGAGCTGTGAAGGCTCTCCTTCAGATGTGTGACACATCTCCACCGCCACCTCTCTGAGTGCGACGCTCAGCTCCGCTGCCGCCGCCGCCGTTCGTGCCGCCATCGCACCGCCACCGCCATCGCCGGAAGTTCTGTCCAAATCAGGACAGAACCATCTTGTCTGAATTTTAGGTCCCAATCCACAGATCTTATGGAGCCCAAATTTTGAGGATCGAAGTACTTCAAGTCATCTTTCCAACGGTACCATTTTTGCGTTGATCCGACGTCGGGAGTGATCGCAGCAGCTGATCTCGCCAGTTCGCGCGCTACAAAAATAGAACTTCAGATCTATGGGCAGCCACTCCAACAAGTGAAAATCGGAGCCGACTTGCCTTCCACAAGGCGAACCAGTGTGTCGCCGTCCCAGGGAGCGCCTCTCCAGGAGCCACCGTCATAGCGGTACCACTCCGGGCCCACTCGGACCTGCCGAACAGCACGTGGGCCCCACAACCAACAGCTTGCGCCATTAGAATCGCACCGATGGGGTGATCAAGTGCTGCCCGTCAACCCAAGATCGGTCCTCCCGGGCCCACTTGTGTAGGCCTTTACCTCCCTGCATGGAGTGGACATCAAAATTAATTTCTATAATTAATTGATAATTATTATTAACCTGGAGTTACTGTACTTGGCCGGGATCGTCGTCCCCAAGCCTAGAGCGTGGAGGTAAAGTCGCCATCCTCCTAGTAGGCAATTTGCTGATTTCGTATATTTTTGAATGCCGCTGCTAGAGAGCATGTGATAGGATTATTAGCTCGATATTATATATTATCACCGCTGCGAGAGAGAGAGAGCGAGACCTGTCCCGTGACTCGATCTGAGCACGGAAGAGCCGACTACCCGACTCATTGCCGGTTTCTCAACCGCGCACGGTCCCACACATCCCTCGCTAGGGACACCCGCGAGCTAGAGTCCCAGGTCGCGTGTCCGTCCCGCATCAACTAGACTAAGGTAGGTCTCGGTCATTCTGAGAATGTCGGTTGAGCTGCGTGATACAACTTCAAGTGTTTTCCATTAAGGGGAGAGAACTGGACGACTCCTTTGTGATCTACAAGGACGTACGCACCCCCTTCATATACTCGACGGACGATGTATGGTCCAACCCAGTTTTCAACCAACTTCCCTTTGGGGTTGGAGGCCATCACCTCTCTTCTTTTCACCATTACTAGGTCTCCCTTCTTGAATTCTCAACCTTTGACCAGCTTGTCGAAAGCACGGGCCATGCGAGCTTGGTAGAGTTGAATAATTTGTTGCACGCGGAGACACTTTCCTTCGAGCTCGGCAAGCTCTTCTAGTCTTCTTTCTATATTGGTCTGTTCGCCGCTAGCCAAACTATGATGGATGGCAACTCGCAGTGAGGGGACTTCTAATTCAATCGGCACCACAGCCTCTGACCCATATACGAGGGAGAATGACGAACAGCCGGTTGGGGTTTTATAGACCGTACGATAGGCCCAAAGCGCTTCGTACATCTTTTCTTCTCAGTCCTTTTTATTAGACTTGACAGTCTTTGCCAGCAGTGTGCATAGTGTTTTATTGAAGGCTTCTGCAAGTCCATTGGCTTGAGGGTTGTAGGGGGACGAGGTCCTCCAGTCCATCTTATATTTATCAGCCAGCCGATAAACCTTCTGGTTTCTTAAATTGCTGCCATTATCAGAGATAATTCGGCTGGGAACCCTGAACCGGAATATTATATTCTGTCGGAAGAATCTTGCGACCAATTCCCCCGTTACACCTCTCAGCGCAACTGCTTCCGCCCATCTGGAGAAGTAATCTGTGGCTGCTAAGATATATCTGCACCCTGACGAAGATGCTGGCAGTGGCCCTACCACGTCCGTGCCCCATTGGGCGAACGGCCAACTTGGTAGGGTGGGATATAGCGGCACCGGCGGTCTCCTGGACATGTTGGCGTGCTCCTGACATTTTTGGCAAGCTTTAGCAAACTTGCAGCAATCGTCAAACATGGAGGGCCAATAATAGCCCAATTTCTTTATTTCAATTTTCATCTTCGGCCCGGCCTGGTGTGCTCCAGTTGACCCGGCATAGACTTCTTGCATTACCTACCCAGCTTCTGCCGAAGACAAGCAACGGAGCAGAACTTTCCTTCGGGCATCTGCCATTATTCGGAACAAAGTTCCACTTCTCATCTCGTAAGAGTCTTTGATCCTTAGGAGCTTCATTCTTTGTTCTTTTTCTTTCGGAAGCTGTTGGTACCGGAACCAACGCAGAAGGTGCTCCCGCCAATCGGGCTGCCGAACTTCTTCTACAGCTGCCGTTTCATTTTCTTGTTCATCAGCCAGAACCTCCGTCATGCTGGGGACTTGTTGACGGTTGATTACTGCTATATTCAGGCTTGCATCTGGCGGGATTGCCAAAGAACTAGCTAGCTTTGCGAGGGCATCCGCCTGAGCATTCTGTCCCCGGTTAATATGCCTGATTTTGACGAAGTAGAATCTCGCCATCAATCGGAGGGCCAGTTGATAGTAAGGGAGGAGCTCTTTCTTCCGCACATCAAACTCTCCTTCTAGCTGTTTTATGACCATCATGGAATCTCCGAATGCTTCCAACATTTGGATCTCCATCGACAGGGCAATCTGCAACCCGATTATGAGGGCTTCATATTCTGCTTCATTGTTTGTGCATGGCTTCTTTATTGAACAAGATGTATATATGACTTCTCCTTCGAGAGATTTCAGGACTATGCCTGCCCCCGCTCTGACTCTGGCTGACCCAGTAGCTGAGGTGTCAATTCTGGAAGCGCCGTCAAAATACAGCTGCCATAGAGAGGGTTGCACCTGGCCAACCTCTAGGGTTTCATCTTCAGGAAGCTCTTGTTCCAGCGGGCAGTCTTCAGGTACTGGATGCTCAGCAAAGAAGTCTGCGATGGCCTGACCCTTGACGGCCTTTTGCAGTATGTAGGAGATGTCAAAATCCATAAGGATCACCGCCCATTTGCCCAAACGGCCTTTGAGTGCCGGTTGGGACATGATATATTTTAGCGGATCCGCCTTGGAGATCAGCTTAATCTCATGTGACAGCATATAGTGTCGGAGTTTCTTGACGGTGAAGACTAGTGCCAAGCAGATCTTCTCAATGCGGGTGTATTTATCTTCAGTTCTGACTAATCTTTGACTGAGGTAGTAGAGGGCTTGTTCTTTCCCTTCTTCATTGTTCTGGGCTAGCATTGCCCCCAAGGAGTTATATGTGGCTGCTATGTACAGAACCAGCGGCCGTCCTCTCACCGGTGTGCCCAGCACTGGAGGAGTCTTCAGATAGTCTTTGAGCTTGTCAAAGGTTGTCTGGTAATCTTCGTCCCAGTAAAAGGGTACATATTTCATCATTAGCTTGTGAAAGGGCTGGCATCGCCCCGACGAATTGGATATGAACCGTCGGATGTAAGCTAGGTGGCCTTGAAGAGATCTCAGCTCGGAGAGGTTCCTTGGTGAGGGTAACTTCTGAATTGCCTTGATCTTTGCGGGGTCTATTTCAATTCCCCGGTATCTGACAATGAAGCGCAAGAACTTTCCGCTCGATACTCCGAACGCACACTTCATTGGGTTCATTTTCAATTCATACTGCCTTAGCCTCTGGAAGATAACTCGAAGGTCCTGCTGGTGGTCTTCTTTCTTTCTGGTCTTGACTACCATGTCATCTATGTACCACTTGACCTTATGGTAGAGCAGCTCATCAAATATTCTAGTCATCGCCCGTTGATAAGTGGCGCCGGCGTTCTTCAATCCGAACGGCATCCTCTTGTAGTGGTAAATGCCCTTGGGAGTTCGGAAGGCAGTGTGGATCCGGTCATGTTCTGCGATCCATATTTGGTTATAGCCGGATGACCCATCCATGAATGATAGGGCCTCATGGCCGGTTGTTGCATCTATCATGATCTCCGTTATTGGCACTGGAAAGTCATCTGTAGGGCAGGCTTTATTCAGATCTCGGAAGTCAACACATATCCGGGTCTACCCATTCTTCTTCTTCACGGGCACAATATTGGCCAGCCACGTGGTATATTGATTTTCTTCGACAAAACCCACATCAATGAGCTTGTCCACTTCTTTGCATATTTGAGTAATGAGCTCTGGCCTCATGCGCCGCGGCGGTTGCTTCATCGGTTCGGCTTCAGGGCTTATTGCTAGCTCATGTTGTGAGACTGCGGGGCTCAGTCCTGGCATCTCCTTGTAGGTCCAGGCAAAGCAATCCTGGTATTCTTGCAGTAGTTGGATGTATAGCTTCTGTTCTTCAGCAGATAGCCGGGCGCTGAGGAAGGTCGGCCTATGGTCGTCCTCATCTCCCAGGTTAACTTCTATCAGCTCATCGATCGTGGCTTGGCCTCCATCTTCTATTTCCGGGGCGTTGGCTGAAGGTCGACAAAGTCTGGAATGTCATCTTCAAGGTCAAGGACCTCGGTCTCTTCATTTGGTTCTATTTGAACTTCAGCAAGGATCTCCGCCTCGGTAAGAAGCAGCTGCACAAATTGTTCCATCAGCGAATCCATTGCCGTTGCAGCTTCGAGGGGTGAGTTAACAGCTCCATCCCCCCTTTGGGTTGCCGTGTCCTCAGTGGGGGTGGCACTTTTCTTTTCAGCAGCATGCATCTCTTGCTCGGCCTCGACAGAAGTCTCTCCGATCGACACGAGAGGTGTTGGAATCATCATTAGCGGAGACCTGCCGGAGGGTGATGTCCCTATTTCTTCAATGTCTTCAGCTTCACTGCTGCTGGCCGTATCAAATTTGGCTTGAAGGGCTGCCTCTTTAGGATAGACTTGCTCCCAACATCGACAAGGAGCCGTGGTCTCTGTTTCCGAGTCTCTTGGTTGAGCCGGTTAAGCATATTCAGCTTCTGCTGGGTATTCATCAAAAGTTGCCCCCAGCGGGTTGTTTTCAGCATGATAGAAAGCGGTGATGGTGTCCACCTCATAGCGCCCACTGTAATAATATTCTTCAAGTGTGAAGCCCAACCCTGGATGCTAAGAAACACGTCTCATTTTTTTGTCCAGACTTGCGGGATACCACATCTTCTGGAATGCTTCTTTGTCATTACGCGACTGGTTGAAGGGGATGTGCTGCTTCTGGAACATCCTAGCCATCCAACTTGTTGTGAACGCCAGACCCTGAACAGGAGCTAGTGGATTCTCTCTGTCTTCGGGCAGATGACAATCAGTGTCTTCCCGGGTAGGGTGCTCCTCAATAGTATAGAACAGGCTGCTGAGGCCATCTATCTGTGTCACCTCCCAAGCTTTGAAAGGCTCGACAGTTGCATTATCAAGGCCCGAGATTGGCTTGGTAAGGCCTTCCGGGACCCTTATATTGTCGTGCTGCTGATCGACCTTGGCTTTATTGGCTTCGGGGTATATAGTGGGAGGTGCTAGCCTGCCCACGTCTCCAGTGACGGTAATATGAGATACCGCCTTGGGCTTGATATATCCGCGCGGCGGTGGTGGAAACCATTCGTCGCCGGAGGTACTTTTTGGTGCCTCTACAGGGGTCTTGGCTTCAGAGGTCCTTTGGGACCGTTCTGCATATAGATGAGCGTCTTCCAGGTGACACTCGGACACTTCGAATGGGTGGAGATTGGCAAATATCCTCTCATCCTTCTCTTCGAGGCTGTATTTGATGCATTGGTGGAGTGTGGATGGCACCACCATATTTTCATGCAGCCAGGGGCGGCCAAGCAGTGCCTTGTACGAGGTGCGGGAGTCGATGACATGAAACTACACCATCGTAGTAAAATCTGCCAGAGTGAGTGTGAATTCGGCTACTCCCAGCGATACTTCACACTTTTGGTTGAAGCTGGCGATACGCATCTCTCCGGCCTTATCGAGGTGTACATTAAAGTGGTGCCTCTGGTATATTCTGTATGGCAGAATGTTGACAGCTGCGCCAGGGTCGACCAGGATCCTGTTCAGCTCTTGTCCATTTAGGTGCCCCCTCATGTAGAGCGGCCTATTGTGGCTGGTCGTAGGGAGCAACATGTCCTCCTAAGTGAAGGTCATGCTGGCCTCTGGCAGTGCTTCAGCCAAGCATGTTTCATATTGGGCAGGCATCTGCAAAGCAGTGATAATCGCCTGTCGGGTCTCTTCACTGAGAGAGAGAATTTCCCAAACAGTGAATCTCACCGGGAGCTTTTTCAACAATTTAACTACACGGCTTCCTGCTCGGACATTGGACAGCTTCATTTCATCGGCCCATCTAGGCTTGGAGGAGTCTTGGATTGTGGTCCTTGACGGTCCTGCCTCATTGGGTTTAGATTCTGCATCCTTCTTCTTGGTGCAATCTTCTTGTTGCCCTTCGTCGGTGTGGACGTCATAAAAAAAAAGAAGAGAAGAAAAATAATGTTCATGTGGCACAGACGTCTACGCACCCAAGAGCAAGTCGAAGATGGAAAGGCCGAATAAACCCCATACCTCCTCCAAGCAGGATGAATATATATATGCTCGGCGCTCCGCCAACCAATGAGAAGCCCTTCGGGTAGAAAAGATGGCCCCGGCTCTCCAGTCGGCATTGCCGAAGGCCGAATCAGAAGAAACTCAGGAATTCGAACACATGTACGGCATGCGCCGGAAATCACTCAAAGTCCTGAACCGGGACTCAGAGGCTCGTAACTAAAGCAACACGGGAGGGCAGGCGTCCATCCGAATCACCGCTAAGTCGGGAAGGAATCTAATGGGTCTAAAACCGGTGTGGCGGTACCTATACAACCTTAAACCGGCACGCCCCCCTTCTTGGCTGCAAACCAGCGCGCCCCTTTGTAGGTTGTTAATCCGGCACGCACAACACCGCGCCGATTTAACTCAAATGCCATCCCATCCATCCTCTGATACTCTGTTCTCCTGTCGGCTTGGGGCACAGACTCAAAAGGGCATAGCATTCAATGCTATCAAGCCGTGTCTCCACATCCATTCGACAGCGCAGCGGCGAGGCACGCATCGACGGTGGAAGCGGCAGCAGATCTCCCGGCAGACCTACGAACATCCCATCCTCGAACAAGCGCCAGTGTACGGCGCGAATCAGCAGCATCCAACACAACAACGTTGCTGCGAACACGGCAGAGGTGGCCGGAATTTTCTCCCCCACTGTCCGTTCCATATATACTCTGCCTGCTCCACAAAAGCTCTCTGGACTCCCCCCCGGCTGGCCATTAGGAGAAGAGAGCTCTCGGGAGAGAACCAGCTAGCAAAGAGAAGAAGAAAAAGAGAGAAGAAGCCCCGTCCCTGCGCCTGCTAGGTGAAGAAAAAGAGAGATTGAGCATGAGAGAAGAGAGGTGAGCTCGGAGGGGGATGAAGCTTGTGCCCCGTTACCCCTCCCCCACCGATGTATTTCTTTCCTCTTTCTCTGATGTGTTTTCCTTGCTTTGGGGTAAATCTCCCCTCATGTATCTCTTTTCCCCCTTTTTCTTGGGGATGAATAAAAAGAATACTTTTTTGTGGGCATGAGTGGTGTTCTATAGCTTTGATCTCTCCCTCTTTCTCTCGGTTTTCTTCTCATCCAAGGGCCTTTAGAAGTCTGCCTCTCCGTGGCATGACCTTCTAAGGAACCCACAGATGGATGAGCATTTATAGCCCTCCTGTGGCATACATTTGACCCGCCTTGAGAAATTATCACCCGTGAGCTGTGGGATCTCTCGAAGGCTAGTCCTCGAGCTTTTCCCACACTCACATCTGGGTTATCGGACCACCGTGAGGTCTGCATTTTGAGGTTCACCCCGGAGCAATCCGTTTTGTGTTCCTCCATTTCTCTCTGGCAAGCTTCAGTCCGGGGGAAGTGCTGCCCGATTTTTGCCAGGGCCAAGAACAAGAAGAACAAAGAACAAGAACACATAAGAACGAATAAATGAAGCTTCTTCAGACTAAATCAACCCCACTCAGAAAGCCCCCTCCTGAAATCAAACACAAATTGAACTACCCTGCACAACAAACACTTCTAATAAAACATTCGGATTATCATGCCAATTCACCTTAACAAATGATCAAACACTTAAACTTCCTCTCCACAAACTTAATCCACCAATTGAGTGAACAAACCAATCAACAAATTAACTTTCAGTTGAAAGAAAGAATAAAAGAAGCCAGAAGAATGAAAGAAAACCTAATAGAAGCTATTCCGGCGCGCTCCTAATCCGGCGCGAGTTAATCCGGCGCGGTACCCCCCCCGTGCCGGTTTAACCCCACACTCAAAACCACCTTCAAATTCTTGGGATGAACAGTGCGCGCCCCTATTACTGTTTGAGCCTTAATCTGGCGC
This sequence comes from Amorphophallus konjac, assembly GCA_022559845.1. NCBI lineage: Eukaryota > Viridiplantae > Streptophyta > Magnoliopsida > Alismatales > Araceae > Amorphophallus > Amorphophallus konjac. Next base: position 357,192,239 of record CM040118.1, read on the forward strand.
GCCCTCCTGTTCTTGGCTAATCCGACGCGCCCCCCCCTGTGCTCCCTTATCCGGCGCGCCCCTCTTCTTGGCCTTAATCCGGCGCGCCCCTTCTCTTGGGTCCCTTATCCAGCGCGCCCTATCCTCTCTTGGCATCTTTCTTAAACCGACGCGCCCCCCCTTAGCACTCTTAACTGGCGTGCCTCTTCTATCCCGCTTAACCGACGTGCCCCATAAAAGAAAACGTAAATTAGCTAAATAGAAGAAAAGGTTTGAAACTAATGACTAAAACAAAAGAAGGGAACTAAACTAATAAATAAGAATGAAAGAACATGAATCACCCTCATGAGAAAAAACAACATAATGAATCACTCTTATAATCAAAACTTTGTTCCGGGGGCTCCGCCCCCGGAAACCCCCGCAAGGGGCGCTGCCCCCTTGACCCCCGCGACCTGACCGCGCAAATCGATCCGCATGTGAGGGCGCATGTTGGCGAGTTCGGGCTTCACACTTGACAATTCGCTTCCCCGGACCGTGCGTGAAGAGAAAAGCAATGATGCCCCGTGGTACCAGACGTGGACCTCGGAATCCCCGACATGGTCATGATCTGGGCACATCTTGGGCCGATAGTTCATCAGCTTGACCCACCTCTACCGGGATCTAATCCTGCATCTGCATTAAACTTTCCGTACTCACGGTAGACATTTGTACGGTTTGTCACCGTGTCTTACGCTACAAACGTGGACTTCCGTCCGAACAAGAAATGGTCTGCCAGTGACCGACATGCACGCATACCTTGGGACCCTCGTTTCCCCAGACTGTGTGCGAAGAGAAAATCAATGACGTCCCATGGCATCGGACGTGGACCTCGGGGATCCCGACATGGCCATAGTCTGAAACCGTCTCGGGCCAATAGTCCATCAGCTTGACCCACTTCTATCGGGATCAAATCCCGCAATCCCATTAAACCTACCGTACTCGCGGTAGACATTCGTACGATTTTGTCGTCGTCTTCGATGCTTCAAATGCGGACTCTCATCCGAACAATGAATGGTCCATTAGTGACCGACATATATACATGGATCTAATGCCGCACTTGCATTAAACTTGCCATACTCTCGGCATACATTTGTATGGGTTTGTTTTCATCTACACCATACCTTCAATACCGACCTTGGTCCGAACATAAAGGGGGTCCATGAATGACCGACAAAAATCTGAATGGAACGAGGTAGCTCTCGTCCTCCCCGAACCCTACGTGTGGGAATATCAATAAGACCTTCGTGAGTCACGTTTGGACCTCGGGTTCGCCCCAACCATGGTCATTGCCTGACCCACTAGTGCGGACACTGGAACGAGCGAGTAGCACGAACCGGCGAGCTGACGGTACCATACGCGGAGCACCAGCCGGACTACATCGGCTTTCCTTTGAAATGGAGATAATTTGGCTTGAGTTTGGATACTTTTAGCCTTTGTTTACATTGAATTTGGGCTTGTAATGTGTCTTTGTACTTGGGTTTTCATTTTGGGCTGATTGTAAGGCTCATATAAGGCCATTTGGTTTAAAGCCCTTTAGCATCCATTAAGGAGGAGTGGCCTTGGACCATTATGATGGATCCATAAACCATGTAAGGCCCAATTGGGCTTCCTTCCTTCATGGGCCATCTAGATGGGAAAGGCCTTAAGCCATACACGGTTGAGTGGGCTTAAGGGTGGCCATGGACCAAACTTGGCCCAATGTTGGCCCATGAAGGGGGCGCCCCCTTCTTTGGAAGTATTAGGCTAGTTATTTTGTTTTCTTTTCTTCCCTCCCCCATTTACCACATGGGAACATGAAAAATGGCTGCTGGTCCAAAAGTATGGCTGCCACCTACCCCCTGTCACGCCCCGACGCGGAATATCGGGACGTACAGTTAGAAACTAGCTAGAGATAACAATAATAAGCTAAGCTAAACAATTACACAGGTGCTAAGAAAAGAAACAAATCTATTGATCAAGATGATTCCAATTTATTATAATAACCAACACTGCTAATACACGATCAAACATGACTTCCAAATCTGAATTCTAATAAAATAACTGACTCCAAAGGTAATTAAATACTAACACAACTCTAAGGAAATAACTAGAGGTAAACAACCATGCCAACACGGCATCTACTGACAGGCACACTCAAAAGATATCACTCCTGCCCTTCCCCATCGGTATGCGCATCATCACCTGAATAGCCTGGAAAGGGGGGAAATAACAACTATGAGCTGACGCTCAGTAGGAAATAACAGGCAAGTTTACGTGATTAACAAGTTAATTATATTTTTCATATGCAATGCTAAGAAAAGAAATAAATGACGATAACGATAAAATGAAACAACGTAATATAAAGATCTTGCAAGGTCAAGAAATATAATGATGACAAGAGATAACAAGATAACAAGTACAAGAATTTACAACAGGAGATAGTAATAGAGAATTGGCCAACAAGCAAGTATTTTAAACATCATTCCAAGCACGATCAAGTAACAAGTAACAAGAGATTTTATGTCATAGACGTTACACAAGTCAAGTACTCGGTGCAATGCCTCACCATGTCATTAACATCCCATCGGCGCACTAACTTTCGGGCGCTCTCCCCAGGACCAGACCGGGCCCCTATGATGCGTTGGCATTGATTTATTGGATCCAAGATCCTACGATTGTCTAGACATTCAGTCACGTTAAATGGCCAATTAATCAGAGAAATTACTGCCACAAGTATGAGAATTAAGGACTAACTTGTCCTTGGATTCACTAAAACAAAAACTCGGTTATACGGTCACTTTGGGCCGCATTTCAAGAATTGGACCAAAACTTAGTCCACGAGGTCAACAAAGAACGGTTGACAGTGTATCGTTCAAGTGTGTAAGCAATCCATTCTATTGGGGTAATAATGACAATCCAGCAACTTAATAATCAATTTAATCCTAATTGCCAAGTTAATATACCAAGGATTATCTATTATCATTTGCATTAAGCCAATTTGCCAAAAAGCTGATTCAGAATGATAAGGTAAAGAACAAGCTCGCACAAGAGTGAAATAGCATGCATTAATAGAAATTTAATTGCACGATTAACCACTAATTATGTGGGTTTCTAATTAACTATTGTATGCGTTGAAATGGAGATGATAAACGGCATGTTTTTACACTATGATTGAATATAGGGGCCAATGTAATTTGAAATCATAGGGTTACATGAATAGGTCACTGGTTCCTCAAAAATATAGTTTTCAATTAGACTAAGTTGAATGGGTCGATCCCCTAATGGTCCGGATCGATCCTCGGGTCACAAAAAAACATTACCGGGTCATACAGCACGTGGGTCGACCCCTGGAAAAATTCCAGGCATGGGTCGACCCATTGGGTCGACCCCTGGAACTCCATGAGCCTACCTGGGTGATGGGTCGACCCATTGGGTCGACCCCTGCTGCATGGGTCGACCCATTGGGTCGACCCCCACACTGGGCAGCATGGGTCGACCCCATGGGTCGACCCCTGCACTCCCAGAACTGAACGTGGCTTCTGAAAAACGCAAGAACTCATCCATTTGGGGTCTAAATGGGTTGGGATTTTAACCACATGCTCTAGGGTTCTTAATATACATACTAGGGTCATAATACAAGAGTTTTGAAACACGAATTAAAACAGAAATCAAATGAATCACAACCTATCTATGATGAACACATGAAAACCTAGTTCTTGACATGCTTCTACTAAATCATAAGGTTCTCTCAATATATACAACGAAATTTGGGGCTTCTTATATCAAAAGAAAGCTACTTCGATGCTGATTTCAGCCATGTATGATATGCTATATGGGGATCAAGATATACAACTCAAAATTAGCCCGAAATCATGCTTTGACTCATAAGAACACTGCATAAATCAAGCCTAGACATGCTCTTACTTCGATCCAAAATTCTCTAAACATGCTCAATGAAAATTAGGGCTTTCTACGCCAAATGAAAGCTAGCATGCTGATGCTTACATCCATGTATATTAATTAGAGTTTATCCTACCTCAATCGAAGAGAGAACTTAAAGCCCTAGAATGAAGAACAAACTGGACTGCACCTTAGAAAAACCTCGATATCTCCTCGGATACCTAATGAAATTTGGGACTTTTACAACCACTGGAAAGAGCTCGTCGAGAGGAACAATTTGATATACTCATGTGCAGATTGTGGTTGAGGAAACCTACCTCAATCGATGGAACAAAGAGGAGAGGAAGGAGGACGACGGCTGCCGATCCACCTCCACTAAACGACCAAGAACTTCCTGGATCAAACTTCAATGCAAACACCACAGCCACAAAATAAAAATAGACTCGAAGAGCTTTATTTTGATAGCTCATAGAGCTTCTGGAGACTTTGGAGCTGGGAGAAATCGACCACGCAAGGTGGTGTTTGAAAACGGCGCCGCCAAGGTTGACTCCCACAAAACTCGGCCGCCACCATGTGCTAGGGTTAGGGTTTGGCTCGATTGATAGAGGGCTATTGATCCTTAGATCATGGCCTTCCATTTGCCACCGATTTGAGCTCATTTGGTTGAGTATTAAGCTCTAATTTGATGTTTTAAGATGAGGTTAGGTAAAGGTTAACTAAGTGTGTACTTTTAGGCTTAATCCACTAATTAGCCCTAATTACGGATTTTTGCTGGGTTGATCACAGAAGATAAAGTTGCTAACTACATCGTCCTTAACCTGATTAGTATTTTTCCAGATTTTTATAATGTAGTCGAATTTTCACTATTCTATTTTCTAAGGAATTAAATATTAAAAATCTGAAATTCAAGCATTAATTCACTAAAAATTCAATTTTAAGTTAATAAAAGCTTAATAAATACATTGGGCTCAATAAAAATTATCGGGGTATTACAACTTCCCTTTGAAATTCAAAGGTAGGTGAAAGTTAGGCAAGTCTAGTGTTCCCTTGTCCCCCTCTCTCCCTCTCTTAGTTAAAGGGGCGCAGCCCCCTCCCCTTCCCCTTGTTCCATCAAACTCCCCAGCCCCCTCCCCCTGCCAAACCACTATATAAACACTTGTATTATGTTAGTGCAAAGGTTAATGAAGTTTTGGTGAAAGGATTTTATGTTAAGAGAGTGATTCTCTTCCCCCCCCCTTGGGTGTGATACCCTGCCCAGTCCTGTGACGGGACTGATCTTGGGCGTGTGACTCGCCCCCATATCCTCCACATCCTCTTATCATCTGCTTCCACCAAAATTCTCAGTGATACTTCATCGAGTCAGGAAGATTTGAGAGGTTGTTTCGCGTCGATCGGAGTTCTTGATCGCCTGCAGTAATTCGTTTCGTGACGACGCACAGATCTGCCTCAGCCTGCTGTCCAGATCTGGAGTTTACTGATTAAGAATTTCCCTAGATCTCCTCTCAAGTCATCAGGAGCTGCCTTTTGGAGTGATTGTAGGATTTTGAGTCCTCTTCGCACTGCCGCCAATCTCGTCTCGATCTGAGATCTGTGCTGTTCGTGGCGACGATTCTCGTGGGATCGCCCGAGCTGATATGTGCAGATCCGACTCAGAACCAGAGCCGACTTACAGAGTCTGCCCCACCTCGTCCCATCTAGATCTGTGTGAGATCTTTGGAGTACTTCTTCCTCTAGACGTCACCGACGAGTTCCCACAAACGGCGCCTCGATCCGACATCGGCAACCAATTTTCCCATAATTATTTGTCTTCCTGTGCAGTTCTGTGAGCACAGAACCAGAAGCTCAAATCAGTCACTGCTGCGCCCAGATCTGAAGGCATCTGTTCACGCCCTTCGGAGTGGACAAACTACGTCCTGTCATCGATGTTCTACAACAAATGGCACTCCGATCTGCCATTGGATCTTGGCGTACCGGCCTCCGCAAGTTTGCTGCGCAGGGTGACCAGCGCCGGCAGAACCGAGTCGGCTTCCATTCGGCTCACCCGATCGGCTCCGACTCGCGTCCCACGCCTCCTGCGAGTGTGGCCCGTCAACCCGGGTTCCAGCAACCCCAAATTTAGTATTTGTAACCCTTTACCTCCCTGCATGGAGTGGGCAAATATTTCTAAAATTGTAATCTTAATGCATATGTGTATTGGGGTTGTCGGATTCGGCCGGTAATTCTTCCCCACACCTAGTCATGGAGGTATGCGCTTCGTTCCTCTCTCACGTTGCTGGTTTAGTATATTATCATATATGATGCGTTTGTGAGAATAGGGCCGTTAGCTAGCTACAAATCACCGTGATTGTGAGTTGAGAGCGCCCGTTCCTTAGCTCCAGTCGAGCACCGAGCTCGAACTGCACCACCCTAGGCGACAGTGGTTCCTTAATCGCTGAGATCCCCACGTTTCCCTCGCAAGGGATGATCATCGGGCTACCTAGTGTTGCTGTTGAGAGATGTCTCCACCCGGAGAACGCCACAGTGGTCAGCCGCCTAGCTTGCCTTTAGCGTGTTAGTGCTGGCCGCACATCGAGTCCGTCGTACGTCTTAGCCTGATCGTCTTCCATCCCGCATCAAATTGGTATCAGAGCGTCGGTTTAAGTCTAGGGTCATTTAAGTCCAAGGTTGCATTTGCATTCCAATATTCGGTATATTAAAAGGTGTCGTCCGAACGTTAGGCTACGCCTATCGGGAAGGCCGCACACTTGCGCGAGTGATCTTCGGATCGATTAACTCCGCCATGTATCACGTCTTGGTTTAAGTCTAGGTTCCTAATTAGTGCATTCCAACATAGTCGTGTCTCGGTGTTTAGTTGCGTCTCATTTCAACTTTACATCATATTTTTGGGTCGTGTCTAGTGTCGTGTCCAAGTGTCGGCATGGCCATCCATTAGCTCCCCGAGTCCCATGGGTTTCCAAACGCCTAGTTCATATGAATGGTGGCGACACCACCAAGGATGGGGAATCCAACCCCACCACATCCGTAGGCCCGAAGCCTCGGACTTCTATGGAACCAAGGTCCCGAGTGACTACCTCAAGTGGGAAGCCGCCATGGACGCATATTTTGAGTGTTATACTATGTCTGAGGCAATGCAATTCTCTTTCGCCAAAGAGCGGCTTCTTCATGAGGCCGCCAAAAAGTGGGACTACATTGAACGTTTGAGAGAGGTTAGGAGGCAATGGCCCATCGAGTCATGGTGGGACATGAAGAGAGAGCTTAGGAAGGTCTACGTTCCTCAACCTGTCACCTCCAACCGACCCCACCCACTCACTTCCAACCAAGTGGGTCCAAGTCGGAAGCAAAGACCCCCACACATAGATGAGCCTAGACCCAAGCCTAGGCCGATTGACTATGGGCAAGTCCACCATGATCTCCCTACTCCAACCCACACCGTTGCCGAACTTGTGCAAATGATTTCGGATCGGGTGGATAGGAGATGTACTTATATTGAATCGCTGGTCTCCCTTTGCCCACCTCCGAGATCGGTTATAGCCATACCCGAGCCTAGGGAGGCCATAGTCCGTAGCCCTTACCCAGCCCCATCTAGGGAGTCCCTAAGCCCTCTCCCCATCTTGGAGACCCCTCCTTCATCACCCGTGAGTGCTCCGTTGCCATCCTCTCCTTCCGAACTTCATCCGAAGCCATCATATTTGGAGCCACTTCAGCCAGAGCTACCCATGTTTTTAACGGTAAAGCTACTCGTAGCCGAACCACTTCTTAGCTGGCTTAGAACTGGCTTGGTCCCTACCCCACCTTACTCTCCACCCTGGGAGCCAATACTCCCAATAGTCCCCATTAACTCCTATCACACCACTTTCAAGTCCTTTTGCTTCATAGAATGTGTAAAGGATCTATTAAGAAGTTTAGAATGTCAAAGGGAGCTGACATATATATTGGCCTTAGGGTCTAACCAACCCTATACCCATAGCTTTATGCTCCCATCTTTGGGGTCTATTACCTCGTTATACACCTTGGGTCCTATCACCACCGAGGTTCTGTTGCTCTTCCCCGTTCTCGGTGAGCTTGAATTGGACCCCCCTTACGGTATTGCCATCCCGAGGGAGGACCCATATCTACTCTATGAGACCACCGTCCCATCTACCATAACGGATGAAGGTGACAACCCACACCTTCAAGAATTTCACAATTGGGACCGTGACATCTGGGAGTCCATCTCATGGGGTCACACATTCTTTGACCCATTTTATCCCTTCTCTAGTGGGCCTCATGATCCATCACTTCCCTTCTACTTTGTCAAGGAAGTCCCCTACCACTCTCTTCCCACTCGGGCCAATCAAACTCCACATAGCAATAGGTTTGATTATTGGGAAGCATGGCATGCCTTACCTACATGTAGTGGTGATGAACCTCTTAGCCCACCCACACCCATCTCTGATAGGAAGTCCTTGCATGCATGGTGTCTTTTTGGGTGTCTAGGAGTCCATAATCTTACCTACCTTTGGTTGCATCTAGTGTATGCATGGCACACATTCGGGTGTCCTGGCCCACCTTGCATATGTTTGGGTTGCACTAACCATAGGTTTGTCTAAAGTCACGTATGTGTCGGTTTGTTTTTGCAGTTTGTTTTTTCTTTCATACATATGGAGTTTGCATTAAGTCGTGTCTCAATCAAAGGCCAGCCATGCACGTATAAGGAGTTAGTTGATACATGCTACATGTCCGTGAGTTCAAAAGGGAGAGTACGTCATGATCAGGGTCATACCTGAACGGTTTTCTCTTGGGGCCGTAAAGCAACTCTAGGCCCGCGATACCCGCCCTTCCCGAGTCACGAGACAAGTGGGTTTGAATGCGTACGTTATTGAACTACCAGGCAACTATGGTGTCAGTTCGACGTTCAATGTTTCTGATCTGGTAGCATATCGGAACCCGCGGTGATCCCTAGTGAGTTTCATGCTTTATCCTTCTATTGTGAGTGACACACCACCCGAGAGTCCACCTCTGCCAGCCCCAACGCAAGCATATAGATTTTATACTGGATGAGCAGGTGATCATCACAAGGAATGGAGCCTACCAACACCTCTTAGTGAGTTGGCGAGGATGCCCCACGATGAACAATGCCTTGATCACATGCGGAGAGTTCAAGCTTCGGGACCCTTACTCGACGGGGTCGAGTTCCTCTCACCCGGGGAGAATTGGTGCGGACACCGGAACGAGCGAGTAGCACGAACTGGCGAGCCGACGGTACCATGCGCGGAGCACCAATCAGACTACATTGGCTTTCCTTTGAAATGGAGATAATTTGGCTTGAGTTTGGATACTTTTAGCCTTTGTTTACATTGAATTTGGGCTTGTAATGTGTCTTTGTACTTGGGTTTTCATTTTGGGCTGATTGTAAGGCTCTTATAAGGCCATTTGATTTAAAGCCCTTTAGCATCCATTAAGGAGGAGTGGCCTTGGACCATTATGATGGATCCATAAACCATGTAAGGCCCAATTGGGCTTCCTTCCTTCATGGGCCATCTAGATGGGAAAGGCCTTAAGCCATACATGGTTGAGTGGGCTTAAGGGTGGCCATGGACCAAACTTGGCCCAATGTTGGCCCATGAAGGGGGCGCCCCCTTCTTTGGAAGTATTAGGCTAGTTATTTTGTTTTCTTTTCTTCCCTCCCCCATTTACCACATGGGAACATGAAAAATGGCTGCTGGTCCATAAGTATGGCTGCCACCTACCCCCCTTCCCTTTGAAATTCAAAGGTAGGTGAAAGTTAGGCAAGTCTTGTGTTCCCTTGCCCCCCTCTCTCCCTCTCTTAGTCAAAGGGGTGCAGCCCCCTCCCCTTCCCCTTGTTCCATCGAACTCCCCAGCCCCCTCCCCTTGCCAAACCACTATATAAACACTTGTATTATGTTAGTGCAAAGGTTAATGAAGTTTTTGTGAAAGGATTTTATGTTAAGAGAGTGATTTTCTTTCCCCCCCCCCTTGGGTGTGATACCCTGCCCAGTCCTGTGACGGGACTGATCTTGAGCGTGTGACTCACCCACGTATCCTCCCCATCCTCTTATCATCTGCTTCCACCAAACTTTTAGTGATACTTCATCGAGTCAGGAAGATTTGAGAGGTGGTTTCACGTCGATCGGAGTTCTGGATTGCCCGCCGTAATTTGTTTCGTGACGGCGCACAGATCTACCTCAGCCTGCTGTCCAGATCTGGAGTTTACTGATTACAAATTTCCGCAGATCTCCTCTCAAGTCATCAGGAGCTGCCTTTTGGAGTGATTGTAGGATTTTGAGTCCTCTTCGCACTGCCGCCGATCTCGTCTCGATCTGAAATCTGTACTGTTCGTGGTGACGATACTCATGGGATCGCGCGAGCTGATCTGTGCAGATCCGACTCAGAACCAGAGCCAACTTCCAGAGTCTGCCCCGCCTCGTCCCGTCCAGATCTGTGTGATATCTTTAAAGTACTTCTTCCTCTGGACGTCGCCGACAAGCTCCCACAAACGGCGCCTCGATCCGACATCGGCAACCAATTTTCCCATAAATATTTGTCTTTCTATGTAGTTTTGTGAGCACAGAACCAGAAGCTCAAATCAGTCACTGCTATGCCCAGATCTGAAGGCATCTGTTCACGCCCTTCGGAGTGGACAAACTACGTCTTGTCACCGACGTTCTCCAACAAATGGCGCTCCGATCTGCCATCGGATCTTGGCGTACCGGCCTCTGCAAGTTTGCTGCGCATGGTGACCAGCACGGGCAGAACCGAGTCAGCTTCCATTCGGCTCACCCGATCGGCTCCGACTCGCGTCCCTCGCCTCCTGCGAGTGTGGCCCATCAACCCGGGTTCCAGCAACCCCAAATTTAGTGTTTGTAACCCTTTACCTCCCTGCGTTGAGTGGGAAAATATTTCTTAAATTGTAATCTCATTGCATATGTGTATTGGGGTTGTCGGATTCGGCCGGGAATTCTTCCCCACGCCTAGTCGTGGAGGTATGCGCTTCGTTCCTCTCTCACGTTGCTGGTTTAGTATATTATCATATATGCTGCGTTTGTGAGAATAGGGCCGTTAGCTAGCTACAAATCACCGTGATTGTGAGTTGAGAGCACCCGTTCCTTAGCTCCAGTCGAGCATCGAGCTCGAACTGCACCACCCTAGGCGACAGTGGTTTCTTAATCGTTGCGATCCCCACGTTTCCCTCGCAAGGGACGATCGTTGGGCTACCTAGTGTTGCTGTTGAGAGACGTCTCCACCCGGAGAACGCCACGGTGGTCAGCCGCCCGGCTTGCCTTTAGCGTGTTAGTGCTGGCCGCACATCGAGTCCGTCGTACGTCTTAGCCCAGTCGTCATCCGTCCCACATCACCCACATCCTAAGCCTATAGCCAGCTATTTCTGTACACGTCTTTGTTTTGGAATCTAGTCCCGGGACACTTTCCCGCTGCCCTTTGGCACCGGAAATATTAATGATGCTCACGCAAGCCTCGTTTGGACCGCGGGAGACGCCCCCGGAATGGTCTTGACTTGATCTCGCACCGGGCCAATAAACTCGCTGATTTCCGACCACTCTAACCGGGATTCAACCGAATGTCTCCTATCCCTTTGAATAATAAATTTGTCGTACCCCGACATACATATGCTCCAATTTTCCCCGTGACGATTACGATTCTATGAAGCCAGACGCTCGTCCGAATATCAAAATGGTCCCTTGAGTGACTGACATATTTCGAATGCTTGCTTCCCTAGACATAGAGTTTCCCGACTTATTCGAGACCGTTATCGGCTTGTTTCTCTCGATATAGTTTCCTGGCCATGAGGCCCTGATTCCCGGTGAATAATCAAGGGTGTTCCCCTCTCCGAGGGGATGTAAATGACGTCGTGACCTTTATGGCGCGGCGGGTTTTGGTCCCGACACGAACCACACAATCCTCTGATTAGTCAGATCGAGCGCACAATAAAGCGTCACCTTTGTGACTGGCACGCCCACGCACTTAACAAACCAATAAACAAATAAACAACTATATAAGATAAAAAGTGCGTCCATAGTCGGCTACCGCCGGGCAAGCTTGATGTAAAACCGACCTTGGACCTATTTTGCAAGCATTCAAATTTGAGCAGCGGACTCACACTAGTGAGCTCACCCGTATGGCACACACTAGGGCCCGAAGGCAACTAGGTGATGTTGGAGAGGGTCCGAGGTGGGACCATGAGGCTCCAAGGGTTGGCAAGCTTGGGGAGAACCCAAAATGGGCCTAGGATGCCCAAATCATGGGCGGCCAACACACCAAGGGTGTGGGTTAAGTGGATTCACTCTCAACTCGCCCGCGGTGGTCACTCAATTTGGTGGCAATGTAAAATCGGACACTCTCTTACCGCCGACGGAGTAACTATAGCAATACTAAGCTAAGCAAGTTCAATACAGCAATGAGGGATGTTCAGGAGCTCACCTAGCCGGCGTGAAGACGCCGACTCCGGCCGGAGACGGGGGCGAGCGGGGAGGCGAGGGTATGTACCCGCACGCCGCGTCGGTGTCGCTTCAACCTGAAAGTGTAAAGAGTACAACACTACGCCTCTCGCAGGAGGGATGATCTTGGGGTGGGGATTAAGTTAATTACATCCAAAACTACCTCCACGCAGGGAGGGGCCTTCAGCCGGCCAAGCGGGTTGGGGATTACGCAATGAAACTTGACCTCCCGAGCTCCACCGGTTCTGCCCTGCTTCAGGTTCACTAGACAGACAGTCGGAGACGGTGCTGCCACGGGTTCCACGGAACTCGGATCTTGACGAGACCAGCGCCAAAAGTTTCCCAACTGACATAGGATGAAGCTTGAATTTTTGGGGAAGCTTTGATACTCGGGGCTAACCGCGCCGGCGACTGGAACAGGACAGCAGTGTCTGGTCTCTGGCGGGTACTGAACTGATGCAGCAGGTTGCAGAAGTCACTGTGGGCTCTCCCGGACTCCGATTGGAATGAAACTGGCGGTGATGCGATCGTGGTCGGGGTAGCTTCGAGCCGGAGTTGACAGGGATGCAATCCGATGTCGGTGGAGGGAGGGGTAACCGGAGGAGTGAGGACTGGTCTAACCTGGGACCACAGGGGGCAGTCTGCCGTCTCCGACGAATAAAATTGGAGCAGAGGGTTCCGGTGGCCGATTGAGTCCCTTCTTCTTGGAGGTGGCAGCTAGCTTGAAGTAGTTTCTTCCCTCCAAAAATGGCGCTCAGAGCCTTCACGAGCTGGCCGTGGCAGAGTCTGGGACCGGACTGATTGATTCTGCCTCTGTCTGGTGCAGATCAATATGGCTGGTTGCAGAGGGTGCCACGATCTCTAACGAGCACTGATTGATGCGAGACCTGAACCGTTGGAACCGTAGCCGAGTCTTCTTTATGTCGGCATCAACGGTGACATCGGAAGATGTCGGAGAAGACCGGGACGATCAGATGAGCAGAGGAGTGTCGGTTCTGGTTCCTGTAAACGGACCTGACACACTTGGAGTAAAATTTGTAACTTGAGATGCCGATGTCCAAATGCAGCTCTTCTTATTTAGGATGAAAGAGGACTTGAGAGGGATGAACTTTGCTGAAGAACACTTGATCTGAATCCCAAAAGGTTCGTCGTGGTCGGGCTTCCAATCTCGCTCTGGTTCTCTGCCTGGGGTCTTCTGCGCAGTCGTGGGAGATCAGTTCCTGCGGATAGCTCCGACCTCGGAAGCCGGCGAGACCACCACCGTTGGAAATCTATCTCGATGAAGATTCTATAAATGTAGGGCTTGCCATCTGAATCTTTGAGAGACGGTTGTGGCTGCCTCTGCAAGTTGCTACAACTCTGCTATCTGAAATAGAGGCTGAATGAGAAGAAGATGAGGGGGTGGGGAAGGGGATGGCCAAGAGAGTAAGAGGTGGAGGGTGAACTTGGCTGGTATGGGGAAGGGGGGCTGCGACTTTGGGTGGTTTGGGAGGTGGGGAGATGGAAGGGCACTGCCCTAGGGAGAGGGAAATTTAAATTTGGGCTTAGGGAAGAGCCCCTTCAACCTTGGGGAGAGGAAGGGGTGCTTAGGAAGTGGTGTTGGGTAGTTGGGGGTTGGGAGGTGGGGTGTGGATTGGAGGATGCCACCTTGGGTTGGGGGGGAGTTAAATGGGTGTATGGGGAAGGGGAGAGGTCTTAATGAGGGGTGAATGGGGAGGAGAGAGAAAATTCCGAAAATTGGGTGGAGGGAGAGAGAGAGAGAGATAAAGAGAGAGAGAGAGAGATAATGGGTGAGAGAGGGAAGAGAGATTTGGTAGAGAGGAGTAAGACTAGAGAATTTTTCTATTCAAATGATTCTTCAAAAGTTGTTACATATGAGGAGTGGGGTGACCTATTTATAGGCACATGACTTTTTCACAAAGGACCCTAACAAAAGACACAATGACTAATAACCGAAGGGAAGGGGGGGCATCCATGGGCCTAGCCCAATGAGATGGGCCCAATAACCTATCAAACCAACATAATGACTCAATACTTAGGAAAATAACTCAACAACCTAGGTACATGACTCAAATAAAGGGAAAATTACATGATATTGACTCAAAGAAAATGTGAAGATTACATGACTAGACTCAAAAATACATGACTAACATAATGGCACTTGCCGACGAACAATCCGAGTCCGAAGAAAATGTGGAGGGGCAAGGGATGCCCTCATCATACCCCCGGGGTGGGGAAAACTCGACCCCGTCGAGTATGGGTCCACCAGGGAAGTAGTACATCGAACTGCGGCTCTGGGTGATCCTCGATCTCTATACTCAACCCGCGACCATAGTCGGGGAACAGCGCTTCAGCTCGACAAAGTGACTCGGTCATACCCTCATGCTGGCGATGGGATCTTGCTTGCCTAGTATTGCCGCTGTGTGCTCACGTCGGGCTCTCAGGCTATTTGTGGTGGCACTCCGAGGGTGTCTCTCACAAGGGTAGGTGTAAGCTGGAGGCACTCACTAGGATCCACCGCGGTGCCCTTATAAGGTGCTAGATCCGCCACATGAGAAATGGGGAGAATCCCAAAACCCTTTTTGAAAGTTCAACCCATAAGCCGGGTTGCCAAAGCCACTCGGAACTTGGCAAGGTCCAAGTCCTCGTGCCCTCAATTTGGAGGTGACCCTGGGGTAGAGCCACTCCAAAGTCATCATCGTCAAGTTACCAACTTGGAATTCCAAGTGGCGCTCATGAGTTTTTGCTCGCTTGTTGTGAATATCACCGCTTGTTGCTTGATATGTGCTTGGATGCATATGCCATGCTTGATGATGCGATGTGAGTGGGCAATGTTTGGTATGCAAAGGTGGTCCGGGGCAGCCACATGTAGATCGATCATGCTTTGATGCTATGAAGATTGTGACAGACTCAGGGGGGCCGGGACATCCATAGATGAACCTTTTATGCATGGGTATGACAAATGTCGGGGGACCCGGACATCCATGTATGCTCCTCTCATACTTAAGACTCATGATGAATGAGGGTGGGCCAATCCATCCAAATACGGTCCACTTATGCTTCCTACTTGACATGTGGGTGATGTAAATGAATGTACCCGACTTATGAATCATGCCAAGTGGTGTTGTATGCCAAGACTTATGCACTCTTGTGACAAAGATGTCTCCTATGTGTGGGCCTTTGGACTTCCATTGGAATGGGTCGAAGGGGTCTAGAAAGGTGGATATCATGAGATGGGGCACTTCCTCGATCCCTAGGTGTATACCACCCAAAGTCATGGTTCCCATGGTGTAACCCGGGTCTGGGATGGGGTGGATTGGATCAAATATGGTGGGTTGGGGTAGGGAAAGGTAGGTGGTAGTTAAGGTGGTTGGGTTACTTGGGTTCCTTGACTCCCATTGGAATGGATCATAGGGATCATAAAGTGGGTTACCAAGGGGATCCATGTCCTCAAGGTCCTCAAAAGGTGATGAGTCGTCTTCTTCTAGTGGAATGGTTGGGCCGGTGTATGGGGTGGGCTGGTTGGTCAAGGTTTTAGGAATCACAATGGTAGGGGAGTGGACCAGGATGGGCTCTTCCACTATGGGGAGAAGGAAAATGATGTCACTAGTGTAGCAACCAATAGTGCAAACCGAGGAGATAGACCCAATGTATGGATGGATGAGGTTAAGGCTCTTGGGTTGGTCCGCTCCTAGGGCCAATAAAGAAGTCAAGTCTGATTGCCACTTTAGACCTTTGAGGAGATCATCCCAATCTTCTACCTCATAGTAGGATTGGATTGTGGTGTGATAGGAGTGGAGGGGAACAATTTGGGATGGATATCCCAAAGGTGAGAGATGTGGGGGTGAGCTAGGAAGGGTGGGTCCTTGCTTGAGCCATTGGAGTATATGCTCATTCATGGTGAAGGTGGGTGACTCTTGAGGATCCGGGCTATTTGAAGTGGTAAAGGGTTGAGGCATTTCCTTACCATTGGTGTGATCTTGGGCTTCCTTATGGGTGGGAATGGGTTCCGGACTAGCATCTACTCCCATGTGGAGGGTTGTGGAGGTTTCAATTCCTAGTGTTAATGGGTTGGGTAGGTCTAATGCGGGAGAATTGGTGATAGCTGGAGCATGGTGCACTTGGGGTGGTGGGCAAGGGTGGACTTGGATCGGAAGGGGAAGTAGAGGAGGCCTAGGTTGGGGAAAGATTGGTGTAGGAAGCGGGAGGTGAGTTGGGTGAGGGTTTTTGAGTTTGGGGATGGTGGCCATTATGGGCCTTGGTGGAGGGGTGGACACGGTGTCCACATGGTTTTTAATGGTGAGGGTTGGAAGAGTGGTGGTCACCATGGAGGGAATTGGGTCGGTTAGGGGTCTCTTGCCCTTGGGATCATTTGGGGTGGAAGTGGGGGCTAAAGAGGCTTGACTAGTGTAGGTTAGTGAAGGGGGTTTTGGTTGGGGTGTGGGGGCCCTCATGGGATTAGGTGGGGAGGTGGAGGCCTTGGAGACTTGGGTTCTAGTGGTAAGGGTTTGGACGGGTGGGTTTGGAGGAGTGAGAGTGCTCCTCGAGTTTTGGTAACCCGGGTAGGAAGGGGACATATATTTTACTCTAAGTTGCTCCTTCATGTCCTTCCAAGTGGTGATGGGAGTTTCCCTTCTAAGTATCTTTAGCCCGACAATTTGCATCCAATAAGTTTCCGCCCGTTTGGTAAGTTGCATTTTGGCAACCAATGCCTTTTCATCCTCGGATATATGATACCAAGTGAAGTATTGGTCCATTGTAGCTTCCCAATCTAAATATTCTCTAGGAGAGGTTCCATCAAAGGTGGGAAGTGGGAAAGGGACCATTCTATCGTCTGTCCTTGGGGCGGGCCTATTTTCTCCAAGTTGGTTGAGTCGGTCCGATATGTTATCAAGCCGCTCATTGGCATAGGTCAAGGCTTTCATGAAGTAGTTGACATGGCCAGGGAAGTTATGGGTGTTAGTGGTAGGCATCTCTTGGTGGCTTGGACTTATGGAGTGTGCCGATTGGTAAGGTCGATATGAGGTGGCCATACTAGGGGGACAAGAGTGATGCACTTGAAGACTCTAAATGCATAGACATGCCCTAGGACCAACTTGATAGAGACAAGTTGTGAACTTGCTCTGATACCACTTGATGTAAAACCGACCTTGGACCTATTTTGCAAGCATTCAAGTTTGAGCAGCGGACTCACACTAGTGAGCTCACCCGTATGGCACACACTAGGGCCCGAAGGCAACTAGGCGATGTTGGAGAGGGTCCGAGGTGGGACCATGAGGCTCCAAGGGTTGGCAAGCTTGGGGAGAACCCAAAATGGGCCTAGGATGCCCAAATCATGGGCGGCCAACACACCAAGGGTGTGGGTTAAGTGGATTCACTCTCAACTCGCCCGCGGTGGTCACTCAATTTGGTGGCAATGTAAAATCGGACACTCTCTTACCGCCGACGGAGTAACTATAGCAATACTAAGCTAAGCAAGTCCAATACAGCAATGAGGGATGTTCAGGAGCTCACCTAGCCGGCGTGAAGACGCCGACTCCGGCCGGAGACAGGGGCGAGCGGGGAGGCGAGGGTATGTACCCGCACGCCGCATCGGTGTCACTTCAACCTGAAAGTGTAAAGAGTACAACACTACAGCTCTCGCAGGAGGGATGATCTTGGGGTGGGGATTAAGTTAATTACATCTAAAACTACCTCCACGCAGGGAGGGGCCTTCAGCCGGCCAAGCGGGTTGGGGATTACGCAATGAAACTTGACCTCCCGAGCTCCACCGGTTCTGCCCTGCTTCAGGTTCACTGGACAGACAGTCGGAGACGGTGCTGCCACGGGTTCCACGGAACTCGGATCTTGACGAGACCAGCGCCAAAAGTTTCCCAACTGATAGAGGATGAAGCTTGAATTTTTGGGGAAGCTTTGATACTCAGGGCTGACCGCGCCGGCGACTGGAACAGGACAGCAGCGTCTGGTCTCTGGCGGGTACTGAACTGATGCAGCAGGTTGCAGAAGTCACTGTGGGCTCTCCCGGACTCCGATTGGAATGAAACTGGCGGTGATGCGATCGTGGTCGGGGTAGCTTCGAGCCGGAGTTGACGGGGATGCGATCCGATGTCGGTGGAGAGAGGGGTAACCGGAGGAGTGAGGACTGGTCTAACCTAGGACCACATGGGGCAGTCTGCCGTCTCCGACGAATAAAATTGGAGCAGAGGGTTCCGGTGGCCGATTGAGTCCCTTCTTCTTGGAGGTGGTAGCTAGCTTGAAGTAGTTTCTTCCCTCCAAAAATGGCGCTCAGATCCTTCACGAGCTGGCCGTGGCAGAGTCTGGGACCGGACTGATTGATTCTGTCTCTATCTGGTGCAGATCAATGTGGCTAGTTGCAGAGGGTGCCACGATCTCTAACGAGCTCTGATTGAGGCGAGACCTGAACCGTTGGAACTGTAGCCGAGTCTTCTTTCTTTCGGCATCGACAGCGACATCGTCAGATGTCAGAGAAGACCGGGACGATCAGATGAGTAGAGGGGTGTCGGTTCTGGCTCCTGTAAACTGACCTGACACACTTGGAGTAGAAAATTTGTAACTTGAGATGCCGATGTCCAAATGCAGCTCTGCTTCTTTAGGATGAAAGAGGACTTGAGAGGGAAGAACTTTTCTGAAAAACACTTGATCTGAATCCCAAAAGGTTCGTTGTGGTCGGGCTTCCAATCTCGCTCTGGTTCTCTGCCTGGGGTCTTCTACGCAGTCGTGGGAGATCAGGTCCTGCGGATAGCTCCGACCTCAGAAGTCGGAGAGACCACCACCGTTGGAAAGCTATCTCGATGACGATTCCAGAAATGTAGGCCTTGCCACCTGAATCTTTGAGAGACGGTCGTGGCTGCCTCTGCAAGTTGCTGTAACTCTGCTGTCTGAAACAGAGGCTGAATGAGAAGAAGATGAGGGGGTGGGGAAAGGGATGGCCAAGAGAGTAAGAGGTGGAGGGTGAACTTGGCTGGTATGGGGAAGGGGGGCTGCGACTTTGGGTGGTTTGGGAGGTGGGGAGATGGAAGGGCACTGCCCTAGGGAGAGGGAAATTCGAATTTGGGCTTAGGGAAGAGCCCCTTCAACCTTGGGGAGAGGAAGGGGTGCTTAGGAAGTGGTGTTGGGTAGTTGGGGGTTGGGAGGTGGGGTGTGGATTGGAGGATGCCACCTTGGGTTGGGGGGGAGTTAAATGGGTGTATGGGGAAGGGGAGAGGTCTTAATGAGGGGTGAATGGGGAGGAGAGAGAAAATTCCGAAAATTGGGTGGAGGGAGAGAGAGAGAGATAATGGGTGAGAGAGGGAAGAGAGATTTGGTAGAGAGGAGTAAGACTAGAGAATTTTTCTATTCAAATGATTCTTCAAAAGTTGTTACATATGAGGAGTGGGGTGGCCTATTTATAGGCACATGACTTTTTCACAAAGGACCCTAACAAAAGACACAATGACTAATAACCGAAGGGAAGGGGGGGCATCCATGGGCCTAGCCCAATGAGATGGGCCCAATAACCTATCAAACCAACATAATGACTCAATACTTAGGAAAATGACTCAACAACCTAGGTACATGACTCAAATAAAGGGAAAATTACATGATATTGACTCAAAGAAAATGTGAAGATTACATGACTAGACTCAAAAATACATGACTAACATAATGGCGCTTGCCGACGAACAATCCGAGTCCGGAGAAAATGTGGAGGGGCAAGGGATGCCCTCATCAAAGTTTTATCTGCATCCGGAGCTTCGGAAGACTGCTGGGGCTGCGGGTAGGTATCCCCGATTGCAAGATCGGCATCCTGACATGGCTGCTTTCCCTTGGATATCTTCAGAAATTCCAGGAAGGAAGGGGTAGTAGTACTGCCCCCATTCTGGTTATAAAGGCCTGACGAAGGAGGGATCTGGACGCCTTTGACCTCCGGGGGAGGTATCTTGTAGAGTTGCTCTCCCCTGAATATGATATTAGGTTAGCAGGCGACTGGCGCCCCCATTTCCGGCTTGACCGGGTTGCATGTGCTGCAGAGGCTGCTTCAGCCTAGCTTGCCCCTGCGGCGGGTGCAAAGCATATTTCTTCCTCGTCCTCTTCACCAGGCAAGTTGAAGAGAGTCGAGAGTATATTGCAAGACACAATCTGCTCTTTGTTGACCTTGGCGGTCTTTCTTTTCTTCTTTTGTTTCTTTTTCTTCTTTTCTTCAGCTGGAGCATGCCCCCATAACAGGCTGCCATCCTTGTCGGATGCTGCGTCAGCTTGCTGCTCCTACTTGAGTGACAGTTGCTCCAGTTCTTGCCATGGGACATGATCTTGCATCAGCAAGGGTTCTAATTCGGGCTGTACATATTCATATAGCCCATTTATATATTCCTGCAGTCGCCGGGCTTCTGGACTAATCTCCTTGACCGTCAACAGTGGAGTCTGTCTCCTCCGATTGTATGTAGGTATCCTGATGATTGCAGGTGGATTGGTCCACACAGGTGCTGCCACCGGAGGGGTAGGTCGTGGTGTGATGCCACGAATATGTGCCCCCACTATTGGGCGAGGTGCCATCTTTTTCTTATTCTTTGCAGGGACTCGTAGCCATCCCTGTTGTTCTTCTATGGGTGCCAAGAAACAGAGTTCATAAGTGCGCCGAGTGTTGGCTTCAAAGATATCCTCAGGCAGTGCCTGGTACACAGAGACCATATTGGCTGCGGCCCTCCTCAGAGGAGCCTCATGAGGTTGTGGAGGGTCGACCCTGTACTCTCCCAAGTTGATTTCATCCTTCTTTACCATGCCTTCAATAATATCTTTGAAGGCATAGCAGTCTTCAATTGGGTGCCCCGGCATCTGGTGATAGGGGCAAAACCTTGGACTGTCTTTTCTCTTCAGGTCATCCGGCCTCTTTGGCTCAGGCAGGGTGACCTTATCATATTGGGTTACCAAATCGAACAGAATTCTGGTCTTATCCTTTGGAAAAGAATAGGCCTTCTTCATTTTATCCCGTAGTGAGGGACCTTCTTTGCCATCTCCGGCTTTGGCAGGCTGTGGGGCATCCACCTTCTTATCTTTATCTTTCTGTTGTTCAAATGTCTTAATGTTAAGGGCATTTGCTTCTTTAGGCGCCTGGCGCCGTTCTACTACCTTGCCTTTTTGTGTGGCAGCACCAGTCGATGCAAGGGCAGATCTTGCCAGGAAGGCTTCGACCTCGGCCACAATGTTGTTCAATCGGTCGAATGACTGGATCTCCATTCCTATCATCTTTTCCAGGACCTCTCTCCTGAGGTTTTGTTTACATATTTGTACAGCGTCCTCCTGATGCGGGGGCCGCTTGCATCTCATTCTGAGGTTCCTCCACCTCTTGATATAATCAAGGGATGTTTCATCTGCCCTCTGTCTTGTTGAGTAGAGTTCGGCCACTGTGACCTCACTCTTTGTAACATGGAATCTTTCTCTGAACTTCCTCTGCATGTCCGACCAGTCGCTGATCGACCCGGCCGGGAGGCTGGAGTACCATTCAAAGGCGAGCCTGATAAGTGTGCATTTATATGAGATAAGTTATGATATTCATACTTTTTATGAGCTTTAATGTTAGTAATTATGCACTAATCACACTTAATATCAATTTTCGATCAAAATGCTTAGTTTGATGAAATTATTACAATTTTAGCAATAAATATGTTATTTTACAAACACTCGGTCAGAACTCCACAAGTCTGCGCAAGAATAGGCCAAAGATCATGAAGCATGAAAAGAAAAGGAAATAAAAAATAAAAAAAATAAAAATCAAAACATTAATATCTATATATATATTATATATTATAATATAACCTATTATATATATTATATAACATATATATATATATATAACATATCTACATATATAACATATATATATATAATATATCTATATATACATAATATATTTACTTGTAATATACATATATGAAATATATATACATGTTATATATGCCTTACGATATTGCATGTTCACGTTATATCATAAATACACAAGGCATTCACCTAAAGGCCCTTCTTGCTTTCAAATATACACGTTGTATCATGTATATCATATATACAGGTTTATTAATGTGGCCAAAGCTTCACGTGAAGGCAAAGGAGGCCCCCTTCAGGTTCCAATTTATTTCATTGTTATTGTTCTTTGAATTTCTTGTGCTCTCTATTTAATCTTGTGTTTTCAAATTAAGTGAAATTGATATTGTTGTTCTTCTTGTTCATTTCTTTTGTTCATCCATTTACATTTATTTTCTCTAGTTCAAAGTTCGGTGATCGTGTTAATTCTATCATTTTCATTTGTCTCGTTGATTTTTAAGTCTGAGTTTTCATCGTTCTTTCAATTTATTTAAATCAATTTTAATTTCTCAATTTCAAAATCAAGTTTTCAACCCAACTTTCATGGTTAGAAACTCAAAGTCTTCAACTCTCAAATCTAAACCTCTCTGTGGATTCGACTCGGTCTCACCACTTAACTATTTTATTTAATTAATTTATGGGCCGAATATTTAAATTTGGTAGTAGGGCCTATTAACGACGTGCACTTTCCCGCCATCAATTTTGGCGCCGTTGCCGGGGAGGTTTGAATTTGAAGTT
The DNA here is from genome assembly GCA_022559845.1 of Amorphophallus konjac. NCBI lineage: Eukaryota > Viridiplantae > Streptophyta > Magnoliopsida > Alismatales > Araceae > Amorphophallus > Amorphophallus konjac. Next base: position 357,215,182 of record CM040118.1, read on the forward strand.
GATAAACTTTGTGTTTTCTTTTGTATATATATTGGTGCTCAGTCTTATTTTTGTAGAAAAATAAAAGGATCCGCAAAAGTAAAAAAAAACATTAAAATTTTTGAAAATACAAAAAATAAATGTTGTGTCTCCGCGAGGTACGTCTTCTTTATCTTCTAATCTCGTTATTTTTTATTTGCCAAATAAAGAACGATGGAATACGATTAAGGTTAGTACTCTTACCCTATTTCTATAGATTTAGTTTCTTTATTTTTACTTTCGATATGTAAATCGTTTTCATACGTTGGAATGGTCTTAAAAAAATAAAAAAAAAGGGAAAAACTTGTGGTTGACTAGCTCAATTCACTAACTAAAAAAAATAGAAAAATAAAAACACAAAAAGGGCTTAACTTGGGCTCACTATCATCTTTGAAATTGGTGTCTACGGCTAGAGGTCAACGGCAAACACTATAAGCGGGAAAGTGGTTACTTAATTAGGATCTTGTGAAAGTAAGGGGAGCCTTCCACTTCCACACCTCTTACATGGCCGGTGGACAAGTTTGTTAGTGAACCTGAGTTAGACTTTGTTTGATAATCTGTTTGTATAAAAAATCAAAATAAAAAATATACAAAAAATGGTGAGAGCATAATTTTCATTCATGGATTGGGCACACAAATTCGACAAGATTGACCAATTGGCTCATAAATTTGATCAATTTCTAGCCATGGATCAAGACCCATTCATACCACCTAGTTGTCACGACAATGATCACACGTGGGCTAGCCCGGCCCATTATGTAGGTGGTTGCCCAAATCCACACTCATTTCTCACCCAAAACAACCCGACCTCTTATGACAGTCATTTCTCACCTATGATGGCCCAGTTTCCATCGTTTACCCAGGACCATGTTCCAACCACTCAGTTAGGGGGCCATGATCTACCTTTCCTCCTAGAGCAAGCCCAATATGATCAACAATTTTTTCAGCCCGATTATGAATTACCTTCAGATACTTATAACTCTAGCTAGGAAAATCAACCAACAATCTCTTAGATGGACCAAGCAAGACAAACCCACATGTCTCAAGAGCTCTTCACACCTTATTGTGACCCATGTCCACATAACTTTAATTCTGATTGGAGAGATCAACATGATTCTTCTTGGGAATCTTATCAGGATCAAGGCCAAAGTCCTCAAGAACAAGATTTTCCAAATTGGGGTCAATATCCAAATGATGATTCTTACGATCAACTCTATTTGTTTAATCAATTGGCATGGCTCTTCCAAACTCAACAACAAGCCTTCCAAGAACAACTGTAAAACTTTGAGGCCCAATTGAGCAGGGTTACTAAAAATATCATAGAAACGGAAGTGGATCCAATGCCTAGCAACTCCACTACAAGTCATGAGGACCAACTTCCTGCATTTGATGACAATAAAAGTCCATATGATCAATCTATGATTCCCCAGCCTAACACTCATATCCCTTTTGATCTTGAGAGGATAATGGAGGAGTTTTATGATGATGACTTAAAGGAAGAGCAGCCTGAGAAGCCTAAAATCCATTCCATTTGTGAAGAGGATTATGATGATCTTGAGTCGGGAGGAGAAGAAAAGGAAGAGGATTTTCCAGTCAATGATCAAATTCCATTACTTTTTCTTCCTGAATTTGATGAGTCCTCCTTCCAAGTGAATGACGAAGAAAATGTGAGTGTGGAGAGAGAATTGAGTGTGACCATAAGCCATTCTTCTTTGGTAATTGAGAAATCGGGTGCTCCACTTGAAATTTACTCTGATTGGGTGTCTCTTGATTTTGGGGAGGATCTCGATCTTTTACATGTTCCTGACCTCGACACTTCTATACAAATCCCCTACATCCTACAACTAGTCGATCAATCGATTCCACTTGCACATCATGATCATCCGTGTGTTAAGGACCAAACTGATTTCATTCCTAATCCTCATTATCTCCTTGACACTGGCCATGTGGTGGACTCCCCCAAAATCCATAACACTCTCATCCTCTCTCACCTGAACGATATGCGCGTAACTCCTAAGAGTAAGGATGAATAAGAAAAGCTATGGGAGAGCAAGGTCCGCATTGATGTGTTTAACACTTATAAAGACCTTCAGTGTACAGAGAAATATTTTTTCATTAAAGATATGATAATTCCTCTGGCATTCTCTGACCGAGGGGGTCCATCCAAATTTCTAGACCCACCTTGGCATGATTCTAGCCCACATGCACATGCATATAATCTTTTCCTCCAATGGTACAAGGGCTGGAGTTTATCAGATGATAAAATCATTTGGTGGCTCATTCTGAATGTCACCCGTTAGTTGGTGAACTACATTGCGTCTGGCTGAAGACGTTAAATTTAGCACTTTTTGGGAGGCAACCCAAAATTTTAATAGTTTCGTGTGATAATACATGCCTTTTTGGGAGACAACCCAAGTTTTTATTGTGGTTTTATGTTTATTTTGCAGGTTTGAATAAAGGATAAGTTGGAGGGAGAGAGCTGATTGCTTACTATGTTTCTCCAATTTTCAAAGCCAAGTACCGCCTCTCATTCCAGGAAGGATGTCCGTCGTAATTCACTTCCATCAGGTTGTCTCGTTCTTTCCTAAAACTATCATGTCTATATTATTCCTTCTTCCATATTGTTCATGCCATTGAGGACAATGTCATTTAAGTTGGGGGGATGAAAATTATGTTACACAAATTGCATTGATATACAACCTCATTTCTTTTTGAGTTTCATGATTCATACTTCCATTGAAAGTAATTCTGGAATAGAAAAGACTAGGATAAGGATGATGGAAAATTGTTGTAATCTAGTCATAGAAAACTGATATAAGAATCTTTTTAAAGTTCATGTACACTTTAGAAAAATAAAATCACTTTGCACGCTAATGAAACAAGTAGGACAATCCTTCTGCTATTTTGGGTATATTACATGATATTCTGCACTTTTTGAGAAAGAGATCTTTTATAAGCTTTCTGTCATATTATCTATTGAACAAAATTGAGAAAAAAATATCATGAAAAATACTCCGATTCTGAGTAACCGGGCCTACTTCACCTAAGACGTGTTGAGGTTCACGTCAAAAGGAAAAGGGAACCTTGATCTGCGAAACCGGGCCTGCTTCTTCTAAGGCAAGAGTCGATGTTCGTGTTAAACAGTGAAAGGTAGTGTAACATCATGAGTGTAGAAAAATAAAAAGATCCCTAAGGGATGAAACAATAAGAGAGACAAAAAGTTAGTATGCTTAAATGCTCTGATTAAGAAGTGCAGGGTTGAAAGGCACTTGTTCGGAATAGCAAATGGGGGATGCGATTGTCTTCGCTGTAGACTTAGCATGTCATATACACAAGTGCTATTGAATTTTGATTCGAATTCTTGATCATGTACCTTAATTTCCTACATAATACTAGTATGTGTTAATGCTTCCAGATTCCTAATCTTTAGTTTACTCTATGAAAGATGATCTGGAAATGAGGAATGAATATTTTAAACTCCTGTTGGTCCTTAATTTCAAATTATTTGCATTGCTAAGGGACTAGCAATGAGTAAGTTGGGGTGTGTGATAAGTGTGCATTTATATAAGATAAGTTATGATATTCATACTTTTTATGAGCTTTAATGTTAGTAATTATGCACTTATCACACTTAATATTAATTTTCGATCAAAATACTTAGTTTGATGGAATTATTACAATTTAAGCAATAAATATGTTATTTTGCAGGCACTCGACAAGAACTCCACAAGTCTGCGTAAGAATATGCCAAAGATCATGAAGTATGAAATGAAAAGGAAATAAAAAATAAAAAAAATCAAAATCAAAACAGTAATATATATATATATTATATATATTATAATATAACATATTATATATATTATATATATTATATAAATTCTATATATATAACATATCTACATATATAACATATATATATAATATATCTATATATATCTATATATACATAATATATTTACTTGTAATATACATATATGAAATATATATACATGTTATATATGCCTTACGATATTGCATGTTCACGTTATATCATAAATACACAAGGCATTCACCTAAAGGCCCTTCATGCTTTCAAATATACATGTTGTATCATGTATATCATATATACAGGTTTATTAATGTGGCCAAAGCTTCACGTGAAGGCAAAGGAGGCCCCCTTCAGGTTCCAATTTATTTCATTGTTATTGTTATTTGAATTTTTTGTGCTCTCCATTTAATCTTATGTTTTCAAATTAAGTGAAATTGATATTGTTCTTCTTCTTGTTCATTTCTTTTGTTCATCCATTTACGTTTATTTTCTCTGGTTCAAAGTTCGGTGATCGTGTTAATTCTGTCATTTTCATTTGTCTCGTTGATTTTTAAGTCTTAGTTTTCATCGTTCTTTCAATTTATTTAAATCAATTTTAATTTCTTAATTTCAAAATCAAGTTTTCAACCCAACTTTCATGGTTAGAAACTCAAAGTCTTCAACTCTCAAATCTAAATCTCTCTATGGATTCGACTCGATCTCACCACTTAACTATTTTATTTAATTAATTTGTGGGCCGAATATTTAAATTTGGTAGCGGGGCGTATTAACGACGTGCGTTTTCTCGCCATCAGAGCCCGTCAGCGAGGACCCAAAAAATTTCAGAAAGTATGACTTGTCGGTGGCCAGATCACCCGTGACGGTCATGTAGTAGGCTAAATGTTCTTTCGGGGATCCCTTCCCGTTGAACTTGTCAAATTTTGGCGGCTTGCTAATCCCTGGAGGGAGCCGCTTGGCAGCATGGTGCGGCGGGTATGGAACCCTATATGCATCAAATGCGACGTAGTCGCCTTCACTTCTTTCAGGGAGCTTCAGCTCGATCATTCTTTACACCATCATTTTGCTCATGACGGTTGGATCAACCGGTTCTGGGTAGAAATGTGCCGGCTGCAGGTAGGGGGTGACCAGGGTGGTCGCCTGCGGAGGAGGACGTAGTAATGGAGGTGTCTGGTGCACCTGTGGTAGCATCAGCGGCATCAGCGGCTGTAGTGGGCGTTGCAGAGTCGTCGCCAAGCTTGGTTCTGCCGGCTGGGGCGCAGTATAATGTGGCGAGGGGTCACTCTGCTTGACGGCTCCCCGTGATGATTTGCCCTGCATCTCAGGCTACTTGGAGGCTGAAGACTGTTATGTCTTCTCCATCAGTTGCTTCTTCAGCAGCTCTATCTCCTGGCGGTACCTTTTTAGTATCATTAGTACTGCCAGATCCATAGCTGCAGTGCTGGGAATAGTTTTTGTTATCTCCCCGGATGCACCCTCAGGTAGGATGTCGAGCAAGACGTCTTCTTCTTCTTCCGCCATCACCACATTGGCGGTCAGGACAGCAGATTCATCACATTGTTGGACGTAGGCTAGGGCTTGCTTCCCTCCAGCCGTCGCCAATAGTTCTTTTGCGGCTTTTACCCTTCGAGTGTTTGGCCCTGGCCTGCCGGCCAATCGAGCCAGCTCGTGAGGGTCTTCTGGAAGCCTTCCATATTGGCCGAATATGCCAGCCATGTTGCAGGTAAAAATATGCATTCTTCTTCTCTGTCTATGAACCTTCCTCTTTGCATGCTCCGGGAAGGTTAATCTCTCAAACACAGAGATTCTCTTTCTTTCTTCCCACCGAGGGGCAGTCTCATCGGCTTCAGCATCGAAGCCATCTTCGTAGCCATTGTCGTCGACCGACGACATCATCCTTCTTTCTTCTTCTTCTTCAACTGCCATTGGTGGGCAGTAGTCTTCTTCAGCCACGACTACTTGTAGTAGCCGTTGTTGGCCCAGCGAGGGGTTGCCTAGACCCCTAAAGTAACTTCTGACCATGTTGGTCATTTCTTCTTGCCCCAGTCCCTGATGTAGGGCTGGGGATAGTTGTCGACCTCCCGCGGGAGGGATATAAGCAAGCCGGGCTCGTCCGACGAGTTACTGGAATCTTCTTCCCATTGTGGGGATATTGGCTTGTCGGGCGCAGGCCCTGAAGCTTTCACGGCGCGGAAAGTCCACAACCGTCTCTTCATTCCTTGGGGCCAGGCCCCTTTCCTTCTTCATTCCCACTTCGTCACATGCAGGGCGGTGACGGGTTGGTGTGACTTGGTAGGTGGGCTGGGTCTTTCTAGGTACCCAAACCTGCTTGAATTTCTTCGGCCTGGGGGCCAGCTTTTCACGGCCATGGCGATCGGCTTCCTCCTTCTCGGCTCTCCTCCCGGAGAGGGCCTGGTAAGAGTTGTGGACAGGTACGACAGGGATGACCCGATCCGGGACCACCTAAGCGTCGCCTCCATCTAGGAAGATGCGAACTCCACCGATTAGCATGGATTTACCGGATATAGAGAGACATCCGGTGACAGTAACAGTATTCCGCTGGAAGCCTTTGCGCTGGCGTCCTCCGGCATTCTTGGCAGGAATGGGGCGAGCCCTATCGGCGATGTGGTGCACCAGGAAGTTGGCGACTTGATTCGGACTCTTGCGTGAGCCCACAGAGCATCGAGCCTTCAAGGCCTCGACCTTCTTTGCAGTCTTCCAGGCATGCTCCGAGGTCTCCACTTGAAGTAGATCAACAAAGGCCAACCCCAAAAGTTGGGGAAGCCTACGGCAGCAGGGAATGACCCCAAGACAGTGGGCACCGCTAGGTACCCGTGTTCAGCATGGCCGGCGAGGATCGTGGGGCCGAAGGTAACAGCAGCAAGTCCCGATGATGCCATTGTATGCCTGCCACATAAGACAAACAAACGATCGGCAGCCTTTGGGAGGGCCTCGGGGCCCGCATATCTCAGCAAAGAGATGAAAGGTGACATTGGTCCCACCAGGCGTGCCAGACTTGTTTGGTCAGTTTATTTTACCAAGGGTATTTTTATTCGGATCGAACAACCAGTTAATTAATAAATAACCAATTGGTTAGTTGACCATGCAGGCGTGCCAGTCACATGAGTGACAAGCTTATTGTACGCTCATTGTGACCCGTGTAGGGCGAGAGTGAGATTCGGGTCGGGACCAGCAGTCCGCCATACCATAAAGGCTATGACGTTAATTACATCCCCCATAAGGGAGAAAACTTTTGATTAATTACCGAGATAGCGGGCCGTTCAAGGCCGAAACAAGATGCAAAAGTATGAATGTGAACGGCCGAAACAAGATGCAAAAGTATGAATGTGACAAGGTCACATGAAATACTTTTATCTATCATGCAAGAGAGACATGGTTCATTAAGTTGAAGACCCTCGATACATGGCGGAGGACATAGGTCCGAAGACCACCATCGCGCATGGCAAAGACTTCCGATCGGGAGTAACCCGGACATTCGTCAATGCCATTTGATATACCGGAGGGGGTCTATGCAAGCACGTATGCATGATGCTCATGATTATACTAAAGCATGAAGACAGAGTCATGAAGACAGACACTAATTGATCAAGTTCATTGATCTCCGCCAAGGGAGACGAATACGGCAGCAGAGGCATGATAACGGAAGCATGATGATAACAAACGCGATAATAGAAGCATAATAAGAAAATGGCCTGGACTTGAACAGCCCTCTCCCATTTGGTTTATTACTGATTGGGGTTTATTAACCTCGACTGCAGGAGGCAAAGGTCACTCCAAAGACGGGTGAGTGATTAGAATAGTGTAATAATTCAAAACCGATGCGACCACGCGTAGGGATAGGTTTCCCCGGCACGGCCAAACATAGGCAAAAGGGTTTAATCCGACGCGGCCATGGCATATGTTAAACCGGCGCGATGGATTTGGGGCGCGCCGGAATAGGGCGCGCCGAGAACAAGCCAAACAAGGACAATAAGTTTTGAGTCTAAAGTTAATCCGGCGCGGGGGGGGGGGGGGTACTGCGCCGTATTAGAGTGCGCCAGATTAGGGCCACGCCGTTTAAGTTAATTTTTGAAGATTTTTTCATCTATTTTGGTTTATTAAGATGTTGTTGAGGGTTTTGGGGTTAACTAGGCTGATTGCCTTTTGAATTAGAGTCCAGGGCTCTCCAGGAGCAGAGTTATAAGCTAGTGTGAGGATCATACTCAAGCACAAAAGTTTATTACTTAAGAACATGCCTTTTATTGAGGCCCATTTATGAAAGTAACTTATTAAGCAGGATGCCTGGTGAAAATTGGGAAGCATCTCACCCGTCCTTGAAGGATTGCGGGGGAGAAACGGGGTCATACTCACGTGTGGAGTAAGCCCCTAACTAGCCGGTCGGCACAGTGGCAGCCAGCAGACCCCAATCGGATAGGAAACCCCGAGGACTAGCCTACAACGGGCACCATGGTTCCCTGGGTTGAAACAAGTGGATAAGGCAACTAACGAGGGAAGCAACAACCCCGAGGGCCAGCCTACGAGGGGTGAGCGACTTATAGTCTGCACTTTATCCGATAGAGGGACGACTGTTAGGTAAGGAAGCCCCGTGGACTAGTCTACGAGGGGCACACATCCCTTAGTCACCACGAGGTCCTTAAGGACTGTGGATTTAGATTGTCGGGCTGAAGCCCCTGTCAATATTCGCCCTGTGGCCCGCAGGGAATATCCATCACTCGCAGATGGAGCCCCCTTGGCCAATCGGTGATTCTATGAAATAGTGGGGAATGTCCCCCTCCCCGGATTACTGGGACAAAGCCAACGGAACTATCACAATGGTTGTTAACCACAAACGGGATGAAAGGAGATATTCAATATAAGATGCATTTAACTCATTGACAGATTGCCATTCACGGAGTTAGTATGTCAATGCTCATAGGGGTTAAAGGATTAACACCCACGGGGTCGAACAGTTACTGTGCAAATAAGGGGCAAGGGATATTACAGAGAGTCGTTGAAGAATCGACTCCCAGTTGGGACGGCCAGAGGTGCATACATAAGTATGCCTCTAGTCACAAACCCACGGGATGAACGGTGCAAGGCACAGTCGGCATGTTGGCATGAATGCCCCGGGGAGGGGGGAAACATTTATATAGCCCATGGAGTTCCAAGGCACATCCGACAGCGGAGAACCCGGATTCGAGAAACAGGCAGACAGGGGAGAAATTAGCCATACAGATTGAGGGAGGAGTGAAAGAGAGACGCAACGTCGAGCATTCAATCTATTAAGGCATATTCATATCATTCATCCCGTGAATAGGGAACCAACACACATATTACAAAGCTTCGGCGCCGACGTTGTCGCACGGACACTATTCAATAGTTGTAGAGGGATTTGTTGAAGAAAAATGAAAGAAAGAGATGGTGAGAGGGGGGGGGGGGGAAGACGGGCTCATATCATCGCCCCTTCCCCCCTTCCACTTACATTATAAGGGAAGGGAGAAATCAAAGGAAGACATCGGATGGAAACCACGAAACCCACCTAAATTTCCTCTCAGAAAATAGAGTATCGTATCCCCTTCTCCGGCTCCGAGGCACTCCGGCGGAATGGAGGGAGACGGCAGCGGCGAGGAAGCTCTCTGAAGGAAACCCTCCTTCTTCCCCAAGAAAACCCTTTCTCTCTCGAATGTGATTGGTGGTCACCCTCTCCTCGGTGATCACTCAATCTCTCTATGTGTTAGCCTCCTTCTCGATCGTTCTCCCCTCCTCTTCTCATTTTTCTTTCTCTCCTCTTCTTCTCTTACTTGGTCAAACCAAGTGTTTGTTATATAGGCAAAGCCTAATGCGGCGTGGGAAATAGCGCGCAAGGATTGAGGTTCTCAAAGCTTTTTGGCGCACTGGAATTGAGGGCATCGGATAAGGTGGGCGCGCCGGTGAGAAGCGCGCCGTATTAGCTTCTTCCGCTTGACGCGGGTTAGCCGGTGGGTTCGGGGATGGTCCCGGGAGTCACCGTAACCATTCATCTCGCCGCAGTCCTTCAAAACCTTGACGGAAAGTCTTGACAAAGCTCTCGAGACGACGCATGGCCCCTTTTGGGACCTCGAGTATCTCTGGTTTGAACACGCGAGTTTTCCGCTGACACGGCTTTCGGCACTATGATTCGTGCTGCCAACTCGGCCTGACTTGTGTTCAAAGCTTCTCGAGGGGTGGAGTAACACCCAGAATAGTTCCGCCTTGATTGGGTGATCATTCGGCCATTAACGGACCCAACCTGGTGAGAAGCCGTACCCATGCCGGGTAATCGGGATCTTCTACTGACGGAGCCCTCGGTCCTCCATTCTGAAGAGCTAAGGGCATTCTCTCATCTCAGGAGAATCTTTCATAAGGTGGTGGGCCACCGGGTAGACCGTTGTCCTTGGTCGGACATCGGGTGTAGTGTATGCGGCATGATAGAGTCGATGCCGGTGCATTGGGCAGGCTTGGTTACACTGCCGGTTGGTTGTAAATTCGTCTCGATTATCCTGAGGTGAGGTCCTGGTGTTCGTGCAAGATAACCTGAGGCTACGGCAGCTCGAGAAGGTTTCAATATGTTGGTATCCTTCGGCTTATGTGCTTTAGTAGGCCGTATCATTCATCTTTGAGGCATGATCGCCGTTAATCATATTTTGAGTGCCAACAAATGCCCCCGAACCGTGGGTGTTGCGAGCAAGGCACGAGTGTAGCAAGACCGATGGATGAGATTCCTCTGGATTGATCTCCTCTTCGATTGACGGAAGCTCCAAACGACCCTTAATTCGGCGCGGATGCTAATCCGGCGCGGTTTGAATGTTAACACGGCGTGGGCTCTAATCCGGCGTGGCATTAAGGGGGTTAATTCGGCGCACCCCTGGGGATCAGAGTTTTAATCCAGCGCGCTTCTTGTGCTTGGAAGAGGCTAATTCGGCGCGCCTTTTGGTTTGGGGATTCTAATTTGGCGTGCTAAATAGAGCGCCAGATTAGCCAAGGAGGCCTCTCCCCTATATATATATATATTATTCTTGTTATTTTTTCTTCATATCTTCTCATTTGCATAGTAGCTTTCTCTCTCCTCCTCTTCTCCTCTCCACCTCCCGTGGCGCCGAGTGAGTTGAGGGCGTAGGAGAGTCTCCCTTGAGCGGGTGAGTGGAGTGTTGATCATCCGGGTTTTAAAACCCATCTTTTGGGCCCCGGGAGGCTTCTAGTAGGGCTTGCCCTCGGAGCTACTCCCCCGGGTGTCCCATTTGGCCTCGATGTAATGCCGATGGCTGCTTTTAGGGACCATGTCCTTGGTGGACGTGTTCCCGCTTTTCTTTGGCAATCTCCCGAGCTGGGGAGACTCTGCCAAAAATTTGTCAAAAATTTATCTTGATCAACTATTTTTTGACCTTGCTTATTCTTTGATGTGCCTTTTTATAGATAGAAATGGCATCTGGCACTTCTTCTTCTGCTCCCCGTGCCGTGGTGACATGGGAGAACGTTCACTCCTTGGATCAGGGGCACGATCAGCTTACCGTGGTTGCAAAGTCCTCGGACTCGGAGACCGACACGGTAGACACTAGCCGCCTCCTCATCCTCGGGGGTGACTCTTTTCAGTATGACCAGGAAGGCGCTGTCAGAAGGGATCACCCCAAAGATCAGCATCTGATGTCCTTCCTTAGGTGCTTCAATCTTCAAGGGAAGAGGGACCTATTCCTTGTTCACAAAGCTGAGCAAGCATTTCTAGTGAAGAGGGACAGTTTGACAGATTGTGTGGTGCGGGGAAGGCCTATTTATCTCCCCAGGGAAGTAAGGAAGTGGAGCGTCGTGCTTGGATTGCAAGATCTGGCTCCAGAAGACGGGCTGCTGACCAGGGCCCCTGAATTTGTGCCTGCCCGGTGGAATGATACCGCAGGTCGTGTTGATCGGGAGAAGCCGATCTTTGGTTTGTTTCTTGCCCCGTTGAAATGGGGGTACAGGGAAGAATCCTTTTTGTTGGACTGCCTGGCGGTCCGCTTCAAACATCAGATATCTGTGGGGGTGGTTTGCCGAACTGAGGGACACTAACGCCCACGCATTCAGGCCTGGAGCCGTGGAGTTTATAGACTATGTGCTGCAACACTATGCTCCCATCTTGACCAGGGCTGGCATATATCACAGCGTGTATGCCTCAAGGTACCACTACCCCATATCCAGAGGTATGTGCTGTGGCATGATCGAAGTGTTCTGCCCCGAGTACAATACTTTTTATTCTTCGGAGGGAGAGACTTCTTTGGATCTATGGAGCCTTTCGCAGCTTAGTGGTCTACCCATCGACAGAGAGTCGTACGAGGAAGTTTGCTGGCCCGACTGGCTAAAAGATCAGACCGACGGTGAGGGTCGGTATTTGGAAGGTTACGCCTACCGTTATCTGATGAAGGCATATCGCACACTTTGCCGCTCAGCATATGACACGAGGGAGGCCCGAAAGCCCGGCGAGAAGCGGCGAGTGCGGATGGGCACTTGGCTCCATCATTTCTTTGGCGGGAAGAAGAAGTACGAGGACTTCCCCACAGTAGCGCCGACTGCCTTGAAGAGAAAGAAAAGGGTCCGGCGACAGGCCGCTGCCTCATCCACTTCGAGGGGAGGGCAATGGGAAGACCCGAACCCTACTGGTGTTGATGCAGTCACACACTGTGCTGCATATCTGACCTATTGGATTTGTTCTTTCGCTCTCCCACAAGGCGGCGAGAGCGTAATCAGAGCAGAAGCCATCTATCCCGCTTGTCTTATGGCTTGGGGCACGAAGCTGTCCCTTTGCCCGGTGGCTCTGTGCCTCACCTTAAAGATGCGGGGAGTTCAGCACAAGATGCGTCTCCCTAGGAATTTGCAGGCGGTTGGTCCGTTACATTTTTTCAATGCTTGGGTCTGCACCCTGTTCCCAGAGGCTGCTCCTTGGGCATTACAATCAGCTCATCTTATCCCGAGGATGATAGAATTCACGAGCGCTGAACCGACATCGGTAGCGGAACAGCTCTTCGCCATTCGGGGCAAGCTAGCCCGGGTTCCCATGGATTCACCCGGGGTTCTTCATTTCTGGAGCCTGGCTGCTCATTCAAGCCCTTTGGTGAACAGGACAAGGCAGTGCATGCTTTTTGAGACAGAAGAATATATCCATCCGATTTCTAGGGCCAAGTGCACAAGGCCCATTCTGGAGCAGGAATTGGTTGACTGGGCGCTGGATATTAGACCAAGCATCCTTGTATTCTAGAAGAGTGGCATTCTGTGGCTAGAGCCATATTATCCGTTCCGCTTCAGCCGAAATTTTGGCTACGATCAGCACATTCCTTTTTCCTCTTCGCAATTTGCATTGCCAAACAGGCATAGAGCCAGGCAAGTATCCAACGACGATGCCCGAATATGGTGGGACTACTTCCACCGCCGAGAGGATGTTTCATTCAGGGTGTCAACCCCTCCTCGTTTCCCCAACGTCACCCCCGAATATATCAAGTGGTGGAACGCACGGACGGGATTTTATAGGAGCTCCCGCCGAGACTATTGGACCGTTGCGGAGCACAGATTTTTGGACTCCCAGCCAGAGCCAGCTCTTGACATCGAACCTTCTTATTTGAAGAAGCTAAAGTCTTGGACTAACACAGAGGTGAGGGCTTATCTGGAAGCCCGGAAGGCTGTGAAGAGTGGTTCATCCAAAGTCGATCCGAAGCTGCCTGCAATCGGCAGGGATGACTATGTGAAGATGCTTCGGGGATTATGCCATGTAAGTAGCGAATGGGTGGTTCTTCAGCAACTCCCTTTGCCGGTGGAGGAGCCTATCCCGGTCGTGGCCGATTGGCGTCCTGAGACTGACAGATTTCATCCTTATCGGACTTTCATCCGTAGGGAAGATAGGTGGGATGCCTTGTATGATAACACCCCTTGGCTATTCGCACTTCTCCGTTCCCATGGTCTCTCAGTGGGTGGCCCAAGCGAAGCTATTCTAGATCAGCCCCTTCATATCTCATTCAAGTATGCTGACGGATGGGGACTGGACCATCTGAGCTTGTATTATCACATGTCTTCTCGCGGCCACAAAGACTTGGCGTTGCTAGCTGAGCAGAGTGAGAAGATAGGAGACTTGTGTTGGCTTATTCGCGAGATAGCTTCGAGAGATAAAGTGCCATCGCTGTTTTATTGGCCTCTTTTCCCTTTTTATACGGGGCCAGGAGGTATGTTTTATTTCTTCATTCCGGCCCTTCGGCCAGCTTCTTTTCTTCGTTGCAGCATATATCATTCTCACCTTCGTGCGTATGCAGTCCGACTCACTTTGGAGGAGACTCGGCACTTTAGGGAGCTAATAATAAAAGCTCAGAAGCCGACATATTTCGAGACTCCTGAGCCGGCCTCGACCATGACACCATTGCCTCCTGGTGATTCGCGAAAGCGAACCAGATCCTGTTGAGTCTCCTTGAATGATTTTGATGATAACAAAACTCAGAGTGAAGGTTTTATCACGGCCCGTGTCAAAGGATTCAATATACGAGTAAAGGGAGTTCGAGTTTGTGTTTATCAATTCTGTAGAAAAATCATTAGTTTTATTTGAATCATTGTGTTTCCAACTGAGTTAATTATGTCCAAACAAACCCCAAAATGCTTGAAACAATCATTCATTTGAAAGGCATTGTCTCTCTGATCAAATTCTCTAGGCTAACAATTCAATTTTGCAGGACCAGGCCATTTCGGTCGACCAACACCCTAGGGCCGGTCGACCAGATTTTCCAGAGATGAAGAATGCCAACTTTTTCAAGTTTCGATCGACCAGTGGGTAGTGGCCGGTCGACCGGTTCTTCTAGAAATGAAAAACTCCAAGTTTTACAGGTTTCGGTCGACCGCCCCTTCATTTCTGGTCGACCGGAATCCCCGAGGCCCCCTTTTGTTGACTTTTGGTTCTAGCTCGAGAAGAGGGTGTTTCTCCCATTTGTTTAAACCCATTGGTCTCAGTCAAGGAGTGATTTGTGGATCTGATCTGGGGACTTGTCTCCTGACCTTCCAAGATCTATAAAAGATCTCATTGGGGTCATAAACCCTAAGGCTTTTCAAGAGAAGAACAAGGGGAGGCTATCAAGGGAGAGGGTGCTGGTACTGTTCACGTGAACAGTGATTCGTGAGGAACTCTTCATCCAGGAGCTGAAGCTTTCAAGTGCAAATCTGCATCCAAATCGAGTGGAGATCAAGCCAAGAGCAAGCTTCATTCCATACCATCTTCATCCACTAAGGGGGAGCCTGATCTGTGTCTTCACTTCATGTTTTTGTTCTATTTGCATTTGGGTTGATTCATATTTCTCTTGTAATATTCAAGCACTTGTGTGTGTGTGGATCTAGACAGATCCGTGTGTGTGTGTGTGTGTGTGTGTGTGTGTGTGTGTGTGTGTGTGTGTGTGTGTGTGTTCTTCTTTGTTCTTCACAGTTCTTGTGTGTTCGTGCTCTTGCACTTTCGTGGGAGTTCTATACTCTTCACGTGTGTGTGTGGTTTGTGTTCATCTTGTAATCTCCTACAAGATAGTGTGTGAATCCTCACCATGTGTGAGGGGTGGACGTAGGTTGCCTTTGTTGCATCCGAACCACCTAAAAATCGTTGTCTTCTGAGTGGTTTGATCCATATCTTCTACCTCCATTCTCTCTAGCTCTTTTGTATATTGTATTATCGTTTAGTTCTGTATTCCGATCTAGATTCATTAACCCTCTTACGGGAGATCTCTGGTATATCGAAAGGTAAATTCGGATCGACAAGGCTAGTCCTGTCAGGAAGAAAATACTTTGTATGAGAGAATCCTTGGATTCCTAGACTCCGCCTAGTACCAAGGAACTGATGTAGGGGTTAATTTATCTAGATTCTCTTTGTGAATCGGTATATCTCCTCCCGTTGGTTGCTTACTTTTTAGACGTGTTTTTTATCCAGCATAAGTTATTGAAATTTATTGTTACCCAATTCACCCCCCTCTTGGGTGCCATTTAATCACGGGACTTCAGATCCCAGTTAAGAGAGGCTGTTGGCAAGGCCAAAGCAGCGGTGACCCGAGTGACACGGGCATGCAGGAGGAAGGCTGCAGAAAAGGAACCAACAATCATCCTTCCTCCGGTTGTATCTTTTGAAGAGTTTGAGGCTTCTCGTGTGCAGGGACCTGAAGCTGAAGGTAGGCTCTTCATTCTTCTATAGTTTATTTGCTTTATTCTAGCCGCTTCGGCTAATCCTTCTTTGCAGTTGCCGGCACAGTTGCTGCGGTCGCTGGACTAGAGGCAGCAGCAGGTGCCGTGATTGGAGAAGGGGCAGGGGAAGTCCCCGTAGCTCCTGTGGAGAGAGATCTACCTTCCCCGACGCCCAGGCAGGAAATGGAAGGTAATTTGTAGTTTGTTCATGGGGACTCCATGAGCCATCATGTCTTCAGTTGGCTTGATTGCTTCTTACTTCAAATTTCAGTTGAAATACAACCGACATTACTTCCTGAAGCCGGGGCCGTGGAGGAAGCTGCTGCTGGGGAGCAAGTAATTTTAGGAGGTGAGCCTGCCCCCGAGATCCATTCGGCCGAAGCTCCTAGTATAGAGCCGACCGAGGAAGTCCTTGCTGAGGGTGATGTTCCTATTAGCAAGACATCCGCTCCGATGGTGGAGCATCCGGAACGGCAGAGGACTCTTCCTCTTCCGAGCAAGTCGATTATGGTGGCTGCTCCAGTGACGAGGAGTTCCCACCGGTTGATACGGAGACCGAGGATGCTGAGGCGTCTTCGGCTAATGAAAGCGATTATTCAACCTTTAGCCCACCCCGGTTGGCATGAAGTGGCCCTGGGCCATTGGGATCACTCGTATGTGAAGGGGCTGGAGCCACAGAGGCCGCCCTTGAAGGTTTGAGCTTAGTGCCAGTTGAGGTGAGAAGCCCCCTACCATTTGCCCTTTACTGCTCTTCCCCTCTTTTCATATCAACTGCTTGATGCATATATTTCTGGTGCAGATTGAGGTGGTACTGCCAACCATCATGGTGCAGATACCTCTCCCGGCTTTAGGCGCGGGTCACCCAACCTTCTCGGCAGTCTTGTGGCCTATCGCTCTGCGATACCCCAAAGACTATACGGCAGTAGCGGGTCCAGAAGGACTTGGGGTAATTGCGGGGAATGACGAATCGGCAGAAGTCGTGGAACCTCAGCCACTTGAAGTGGAACGACAGTTGGCCCTAGATAAAAGTGGTCCTCCCGAGATAGAAGCGGGAGAAATTGTTGAAGAAGAAGCCGGGGCTTCCGGAGCCTTGGCTCTTATTACTGAAACTGGCCATATGGAGGTTAGCCAGGCTGGGGGCGAGGAGCAAGTATCCTCGTCTATCGATGTTCCCAATGCAGCTCCACCCGAAGAGGCTGGTAGGGAGGTTGCTGTCATTGAGACTATGTCTATTGCATCAGCTGCTGGAGTTGGTTCTAGTGCAAGCGCCTTGCAGATCATGCCGTCGTCATCTTCTGAGACGAGCGACGATATCTAGGCCGCCGTGGATAGTAGAGTAGACTTTGAGCTTCCCGAGACATCACCACTTGGTTTTCAATCATCAAGCGACCTAGTGTGGCAATTCTTGGGGACCCTTCAGCAGACTATAACAGCCAGCCGAGGTTTGACTTATGTACAGCTGAGGGGCTTGGTGGAGCACCTGTCCCGCTCGCTGCTAGCTTTTGGCTGCCCCATGGACGACTGGACGCCACAGGTAATACTGCTGTTGAAGTATGTGAATAGAAGGGAATTTCTCGGCCGGGAGGTAACTGATCAACTGACGGCCATAACATTGGAGCGGGTTGAATGCCGAACTGCTCTTGCCTCTTTAAGAGGGAATGCGGGGCAGATGAGAGATGCAGCCAGTACTTCTTCACAGCGCTGAACCTTCCTCACAGCTTGGATAGCAGAACTGCACGCCGAACTCTCCAGGGCCGAGGCCGAGCTTCAGGAGACCAAGCATCTAGAAGTTCAGAGTATAGAGGAAGCGAAAATGGCCGAAGGGCAAGCCGCTTCTCTCGAAGGGAAACTATCACAGCTGGAGGCCGCCGAGTCTCGACTGCAAGAGCTGACCCGCCACCCTTCCTTGGGTATTTTGGAGCTGGAGGACATCTTCCGACGCCCATTGCAATAGTCTTTTCTGTTTGCCTTTTTGTTTTGGTGGACTTCATGTACCCCCGGGTATGCCCCGAGTAACATGTATCTTGCTGTCTCATAGAAATGAAATATCTTTGTTTGCCGTGAAATCACGACTTCATTCTTTTTACTTTGTACTCTTCTTATTCGCCCGTTAGATTAGTCCGAGTATGCAAGTTACTAGGGCAGGAGAGCGCTCACGCCTTCAGCAAAGGGGTGAGGTGTTCACTCCACTGCGTCGTAACTATCCTCGAGGCCAAACTATGGCTAATGTAGGCCGAAAGTCTAAAGGACAAGGGTGTAGAGGCCTCCTAAGATCGGGGAATACGGTCAGAAGGCTTATCAGCCAAACTTGTCGATGGTGATGGGAACTGAGGGTAGGGTTTATTCATCGGCATGGGTTACATGTCGAAGCAAAGGCGGCTTATTGGTTGATGAGGACAAAAGGTCCAGGTTAAGGGGATGTCGACCTGTCTTGCCGATGATGGCAAGGGTCAAAAGTAGGTCGAACGATCTTGCCGATGGTGACAAGGGTCGGAAGTAGGTCGACCGATCTTGCCGATGGTGACAAGGGTCACAAGGAGGTTGACCGATCTCGTCGATGATGACAAGGGTCAGAAGTAGGTCGACCGATCTTGTCGATGGTGACAAGGGTGGCAAGGAGGTTGACCGATCTTGCCGATGGTGACAAGGGTCAGAAGTAGGTCGACCGATCTCGTCGATGGTGACAAGGGTCGCAAGGAGGTTGACCGATCTCGCCGATGATGACAAGGGTCGCAAGGAGGTTTCCCGATCTTGCCGATGGTGACAAGAGTCAAAAAGAGGTTGATCGATCTCGCCGATGGTGACGAGGGTCACAAGGATGTTGACCGATCTCGCCGTACAATGTGACACACATCACGAGGCCGGGGCCGTGTGCACAAGGTGCCTTCTCTTAGCCCCCACAATCCCATACTCTTAGCCCAAGGCCCATTCCAAGACCTCTGAGCCAGTTACCCAGGTCGTTCGGCAACCCGGGGTGTGTCAGGCATTCACCCAAGCACCATACGAGCGACAACTACGAATTTACAACAATAGCCCCCACGGGCTAATCCCGACGTCTCAAGACCTTCTATCCTTCAAAGGACACTCCCAAACAACGACAGAAGACCCCCGGGGGCCATCCCTTGGGGTTACGGCCCACCCGGGAGGGAGCTCGCCCCGGGTCGTGGTCGCGCCCCGAGGAGGGCGAACTCCCTGGGGGCTGTGCCCTCCTCCTAGCCCAATGGCCCCACGGTCGTTCTCGAGTCCCAGTATCTCCTAGTTTTAACCAGGATCGATTGATGTACCCGTGCGCGGAAGGATTCGCGAAGACGAAGCCCCGGGACCACGTGGAGTCGCACAAGTCAATCCCCCCGGTCTACACGCGCAAGCGGCCAGTCAACCAGTTCAAGCCCATATCCTTTGTATTCTCGCAGTCAAGTTGAGTCAAAGTGGGGCTAAAAATAACAAAAAATTCAATTTTATAGAGGTGGGGCCGGCCACCTCTCTCTCCCTCCACCCAGTCCGCCTAAACCCCCCTAAGGGGAGGGGTTTAGGCGGACCCGCCTCACCCCCAAGGCTGGTCCGCCTAAACCCCATGACAAATAAAAAAAGTTTTTTTAATTAAAAGAGCGCCCAGCCAGCCCGCCTAAACCCCCCCTGGGGGAGGGTTTAGGCGAACCAGCCTGACCCCTCAGGCTGGTCCGCCTAAACCCGAACCAAAAATTAAAAAAAAGGATTTTTTAACGAAAAAACCCCTCCGAAGAGGGGTTTAGGCGGACCAAACCAGCCCCTTGGGCTGGTCCGCCTAAACCTCCCTCCCCACTCCGTTACACAAACAAAATACTAAAAAAAATATTTTCTTAGGGTTTACCCGGACCAAGTTGAACCCTCAACTTGGTCCGCCTAAACCCTACCCCATGACCCTTCAAATTCTTATAAATTTCCCCCCTTAGAAGCTCAAGGGGCATAGAATGGACATTTGAACGCATGCACAAGCAGACTCCCGGACGGACAGACAAACACCCCCCGACCTAATTACCGCACCCTCGGACTCCCGAGGCTTTCGGCAAGGGTCGGAAACGCGAGAAGATAAGTGCGTGCGCGGTTGGCTTGCTAGTCGGCTCACACACGCCCAGGGTATGTCACGTGTACTCCCCTCACGCAGCGTCTAGCCGTCTCACACAAGTCTATCCTCGTCGCATGTAAAGTGATTATGTCAACGGCGAGTACACCCGCATCCTGGGTCCGCCCGTGTACGCCAACTTACGGTGACGAAACGCACTCCATGATGTCACGTCGAATTCTGTCATGGGATCACGTGCCTACTGCTCACCCCCCAGTCAGCCGTTGGCCTCTCAGATTAACAACTCGAGTCTAGTTGGACCTCTGGCCCGGGAATCATAGGCCCAGGGCCGACCTAGACTCCCCAGCATGACGATACTCACCGTCCGAGACCTGGACCTGACCACTCACCTTGAGCAGGGTCTGACCTCCACCAGGCACCAGTCCACGTCCGCCCCACCACCAAGGCAGTGGGGGTCGCATCAATTCCTCTACAAAGGAGTTTCTGTAAAACACTGTTTGGTCAGTTTATTTTACCAGGGGTATTTTTATTCGGATCGAACAACCAGTGAATTAATAAATAACCAATTGGTTAGTTGACCATGCAGGAGTGCCAGTCACATGAGTGACAAGTTTATTGTGCGCTCATTCTGACCTGTGTAGGGCAAGAGTGAGATTCGGGTCGGGACCAGCAGTCCTCCATACCATAAAGGCTATGACGTTAATTACATCCCCCATAAGGGAGAAAACCTTTGATTAATTGCCGAGATAGCGGGCCGTTCGAGGCCAAAACAAGATGGAAAAGTATGAATGTGACAAGGTCACATGAAATGCTTTTATCTATCATGCAAGAGAGACATGGTTCATTAAGTTGGAGACCCTCGATACATGGCGGAGGATATAGGTCCGAAGACCACCATCGCGCATGGCAAAGACTTCCGATCGAGAGTAACCCGGACATTCGTCAATGCCATTTGATATACCTGAGGGGGTCTATGCAAGCACGTATGCATGATGCTCATGATTATACTAAAGCATGAAGACAGAGTCATGAAGACAGACACTAATTGATCAAGTTCATTGATCTCCGCCAAGGGAGACAAAAACGGCAGCAGAGGCATGATAACGGAAGCATGATGATAACAAACGCGATAATAGAAGCATAATAAGAAAATGGCCTGGACTTGAACAGCCCTCTCCCATTTGGTTTATTACTGATTGGGGATTATTAACCTCGACCGTGGGAGGCGAAGGTCGCTCCGAAGACGGGTGAGTGATTAGAATAGTGCAATAATTCAAAACCGACGCGACCACGCGTAGGGATAGGTTTCCCCGGCACGGCCAAACGTAGGCAAAAGGGTTTAATCCGGCGTAGCCATGGCATATGTTAAACCGGCGCAATGGCTTTTGGTCGCGTTGGGAACAAGCCAAACAAAGACAAGAAGTTTTGAGTCTAGAGTTAATCCAGCGCGGGGGGGGGGGGGGGGTACCGCGCCGTATTAGAGCACGCCGGATTAGGGCCGCGCCGTTTAAGTTAATTTTTGAAGATTTTTTCATCTATTTTTATTTATTAAGATGTTGTTGAGGGTTTTGGGGTTAACTAGGCTGATTGCCTTTTGAATTAGAGTCCAGGGCTCTCCAAGAGTAGAGTTATAAGCCAATGCGAGGTTCATACTCAAGCACGGAAGTTTATTACTTAAGAACATGCGTTTTATTGAGGCCCATTTATGAAAGTAACTTATTAAGCAGGATGCCTGGCAAAAATTGGGCAGCATCTCCTCCGTCCTTGAAGGATTGCGGGGGTGAAACGGGGTCATACTCACGTGTGTAGTAAGCCCCTAACTAGCCGGTCGGCACAGTGGCAGCCAGCAGACCCCAATCGGATAGGAAACCCCGAGGACTAGTCTACAAGAGGCACCATGGTTCCGTGGGTTGAAACAAGCGGATAAGGTGACTAACGAAGGAAGCAACAACCCCGAGGGCCAGCCGACGAGGGGTGAGTGACTTATAGTCTGCACTATATCCGAGAGAGGGACGACGGTTACGGAAGGAAGCCCCGAGGACTAGCCTACGAGGGGCACACATCCCTTAGTCACCACGAGGTCCTTAAGGACTGTGGATTTGGATTGTCGGGCTGAATCCCCTGTCAATATTCACCCTGTGGTCCATAGGGAATATCCATCACTCGCAGATGGAACCCCCTTGGCCAATCGGCGATTCTATGAAACAGTGGAGAATGTCCCCCTCCCCGGATTACTGGGACAAAGCCAACGGAACTATCACAATGGCTGTAAACCACAAACGGGATGAAAGGAGATATTCAATATAAGATGCATTTAACTCATTGACAGATTGCCATTCACGGAGTTAGTATGTCAATGCTCATAGGGGTTAAAGGATTAATACCCACGGGGTCGAACAGTTACTGTGCAAATAAGGGGCAAGGGATATTGCAGAGAGTTGTTGGAGAATGGACTCCCAGTTGGGACAGCCAGAGGTGCATACATAAGTATGCCTCTAGTCACAAACCCACGGGATGAACGGTGCAAGGCACAGTCGGCATGTTGGCATGAATGCCCCGGGGAGGGGGGAAACGTTTATATAGCCCATGGAGTTCCAGGGCACATCCAACAGCGGAGAACCCGGATTCGAGAAATAGGCACACGGGGGAGCAATTAGCCATACATATTGAGGGAGGAGTGAAAGAGAGACGCAACGTCAAGCATTCAATCTATTAAGGCATATTCATATCATTCATCCCGTGAACAGGGAACCAACACACATATTACAAAGCTCCGGCGCCGGCGTTGTCGCACGGACACTATTCAATAGTTGCAGAGGAATTTGTAGAAGAAAAACAAAAGAAAGAGATGGTGAGAGGGGGGGGGGGAAGACGGGCTCATATCATCACCCCTTCCCCCCTTCCACTTACATTATAAGAGATGGGAGAAATCGAAGGAAGACGTCGGATGGAAACCACGAAACCCACCTAAATTTCCTCCCAGAAAATAGAGTATCGTATCCCCTTCTCCGGCTCCGAGGCACTCCGGCAGAATGGAGGGAGACGACAGCGGCGAGGAAGCTCTCCAAAGGAAACCCACCTTCTTCCCCAAGAAAACTCTTTCTCTCTCGAATGTGATTGGTGGTCACCCTCTCCTCGGCGATCACTCAATCTCTCTATGTGTTAGCCTCCTTCTCGATCGTTCTCCCCTCCTCTTCTCTTTTTTCTTTCTCTTCTCCTCTTCTCTTACTTGGTAGAACCAAGTGTTTGTTATATAGGCAAAGCCTAATGCGGCGTGGGAAATAGGACGCCGGGATTGAGGTTCTCCAAGCATTTCGGTGCTCCAGAATTGAGGGCGCCGGATAAGGGGGGCGCGCCGGTGAGAAGCGCGCCGTATTACCTTCTTCCGCTTGACGCGGTTAGCCGGTGGGTCTGGGGATGGTCCCGGGAGTCACCGTGACCATTCATCTCGCCGCAGTCTTTCAAAACCTTGACGGGAAGTCTTGACGAAGCTCTTGATACGGCGCATGGCCCCTCTCGGAACCTCGAGTATCTCTGATTTAAACACGCGAGTTTTCCGCTGACACGACTTTCGGCACTATGATTTGTGCTGCCAACTCGGCCTGACTTGTGTTCAAAGCTTCTCGCGGGGTGGAGTAACACCCGGAATAGTTCCGCCTCGATTGGGCGATGATTCGGCCACTAACGGACCCAACCTGGCAAGAAGCCGTACCCATGTCGGGTAATCGGGATCTTCTACTGACGGAGCCCTCGGTCCTCCATTCTGAAGAGCTAAGGGCATTCTCTCATCTTAGGAGAATCTTTCATAAGGTGGCGGGCCACCAGGTAGCTGATTGTCCTTGGTCGGACAATGAGTGTAGTGTATGCGGCATGACGTAGTCGATGCCGGTTCATTGGGCAGGCTTGGTCGCACTACCGGTTGGTTGTGAATTCGTCCCGATTCTCGTGAGGTGAGGATCCTGGTGTTCGTGCAAGATGACCTGAGGCTCCGGCAGCTCGAGAAGGTTTCAATATGTTGGTATCCTTCGACTTCTGTGCTTTAGTAGGCCGTATCATTCGTCTTTGAGGCTTGATCGCCATTAATCATATTTTGAGTGCCTACAAACACGCAGATATCCGCTTTATTGCGCAACGACCCGGGGGCCGACCCACGTATCGGAGTTGTCCCATGGCCTGCGCCAGTTGTACTTTGGCCCCATCGGCCTATTTGTAAAGCCCCCGTGGGCTCTCATATAGCATAAAACCAGTCGAATACAAGCGCCCGCATTCGGGTCCCTAGCTTTCTACCTACACCACTCGACATACGTGCCTAACATCCTGACTCTAGTAAACACCCCTCAGTCGAAAGTGCACCCACAGCTGCAGAATGCTCCCGGCCCTCTACCCACGGCTTCAGATATATATATAGGCTTTTCTTCAGCATGGAACGAAGGTGTTCGGATTCAATCTGATGTAAATAAACACCGGTTGCTTGCGGCCGGTGGGGAAAGACGTCCAGTACACGATTCCCACAATCACCTACGCACTCGCACCCGTGGAACCCCTTCTCTCCACGTGTCGCCCGATCTCTCGAGCCCACGTGTCGCGTCCTGGTGACGTTTCCCCGGTCAACCCTTGGTTCCATAGGTGATCGTCGAGAAATCGACTGGCACGCCCGCACCCTGTCTAGCTAACCCATACCCTTACATTTCCGTGTCATTCGACCCTTTTCGACTTTCCATAAGAGGAGAGTGCCCAGTACTGCCGTGAGAGGCATGCAACCGTAAGGAGGATACCCGAGATACATCAAACTCCCGTATTTTACTTCCCCCACTGTATCCTTCCTTCACCCGGTCATCGGCATAAAAAAACCCCCGCAAAAACGTCCTATGAGGGCTGTGACCATGTTATAGGGTGTCTGGGAGTGCCATTTGTACCGAGCAGTGTTTCGGGTTATTTCAAGGATCATTATGGTTTCTGGTCAACCCGGTTGTGACCCAGTGGTTGACACGTGACCTCGTGAGTGTCTCATCTATCCTATGAGGATCGAGACATGGTTTTGGATGCTTGGAGGTATTGTCTTACCTCGGTTTGCATGTCCATGTGGTTTGAGGGCTTCGGTAATCCCTCATGTTCCATGTTTCGTGTTATGCGGAATTGTGAGTCTGTTGTGCGGCTCGGAGGCTGAGGACTCATTAATATCATTATTGCTGTTATGGATCCAGCTGTTATGTGCCATCTTCCATAATGTGTTTACCGTGATTTTGGCTTAGAGACTAGACTGATTAACGGCGTGTTGCCGTGATGTGCGACGATCTTGACCTGAGTCTTATGACTCAAGGATCGTTGTGTGAGCAAGTCTAGTTGACTGTCCTAAGTCTGGCGGCAGTTCTATGTGCGGCCTTGTGCTCCGTAGTACGTGCAACAGTGTGTGCTTACCCTGTCTGTACATCAGTGTTCGCTGTTTTGAGTCTCTGTGTCTCGTGAGCCTCCACTAGTCGTAGCCTGACGACACTTTCCTGTGTGTCGGCCCACCTGGGAGTGGTGGCGGGGGGAGTCCCGGTTGAGGCGGTTTGTAGGCTGGTTGCCGTGGGCCCCTTTATCTTGCCGTGAGAGTCCTACGAGAGGGGAAAACTAGCAAGAGGCCTGACTCAAGACATTGAGCTTGTGTGTGCGCACATGGTCAGGGCGTTTGGACGAGCACCGACAGGCGTGGCCCTGACTAGTTACTCGTTATTGTAGTTCCTTGGTGCTCAGTTAGAGTGTCTCATTTACTGCCATTCCAAGCGAGTGGGAGATACTTGTAGCGCAGTGTAAGACGTCGGTGGACATATCTGGCTGTTCTTCTAGTGAGGAGGTGCTTCTGTCACTTGATGCATGACTTGTGCTTTCGTGACTTGTCCAGGTAGCCTGTGCTTGGCTTCACTCGAGGTTACGGATTTTGTAGCATACACGACAGTGGGATCATGTATGTCTAGTGCCTTTGACCGTGTAGGCCTTATGTAGGACCTTCGTCTGTTTCTGTAGGCCTTCGAGATATGGGTTTCGTGATTTGACAATGGATCCGTAACGCCCAACTTTTTGAGATCCGGGTTCGCCCGTCTGTTGCTGTTTGGAGTAGTTTAGAGGGCCGAGGTTCCTTAGGGTGCCGTGTTTCTATGGTACGGCTTTCCTCTTTACTTTTTTTGTTCATGCTCCTACTGTTACTGCTTTGCTTTAGTTGTTAGCACTGTTGTTACTACGTTGTTTTGCGGTAGGGTTCTGCGGGATCCCTACTGAGCCAATGATAGGAGGCTCACCCCTGACTTTTCAGGTGTAGCTGTTCTTCCTCATGCGTGGAGACACAGTGCGGTGGTTCTTAGTTGCCAGCGTTTGCCAGTGTCGGACTTCCCCTGACTTGAGAGTACGTTCTCTTTCCTGTTGTACTGTACTTTAGTTGTACTGGACTCTGCTAGCTCTATTAGTTTTAATTGTTATAGAAAATGTAATTTTATTTCTGCTATTTTAGTAATCTTAATCATTGAAATTTAATTGCTCACTACTTTATCTAGAAGTTCAATGTACTCTCACATACCTTTCTATCCCATCGGAGCTTTCCCGCTCTTGGGAGGCCTCTCGGAATCCAAGTGGTATCGGGTTTACCCGGTATCCGGAGATTGGGTCGTCACAGTGTGTGTGTGTGTGTGCAGTGTCGACTCTGTGTGTGTGTGTGTGTGTGTGTGTGTGTGTGTGTGTGTGTGTGTGTGTGTGTGTGTGTGTGTGTGTGTGTGTGTGTGTGTGTGTGTGTGTGTGTGTGTGTGTGTGTGTGTGTGTGTGTGCAGTGTCGACTCTGTGTGTGTGTGTGTGTGTGTGTGTGTGTGTGTGTGTGTGTGTGTGTGTGTGTGTGTGTGTGTGTGTGTGTGTGTGTGTGTGTGTGTGTGTGTGTGTGTGTGTGTGCAGTGTCGACTCTGTGTGTGTGTGTGTGTGTTTGTGCAGTGTCGACTCTGTGTGTGTGTGTGTGTGTTTGTGCAGTGTCGACTCTGTGTGTGTGTGTGTGTGTGCAGTGTCGACTCTGTGTGTGTGTGTGTGTGTGTGTGCAGTGTCGACTCTATGTGTGTGTGTGTGCGCACAGTGTGATCAACATTGTGTGTGTGTTCAGGGGAGATCAATATATGGTGTGTGTGTGTGTGTGAATTGCTCCTTCCCAATATTTAGTGCTCCCATTGTTCAATATTAGTATTATACTCCTTTCCAATATCAAACTATCGTTCGTCCTATCAGATATGCTTGAGGTAATGATGATGGGTTGGATGGCCTATCGGCAACCCCCAACTAATGTGATAGAATATGATCCATGTGATTATATTATCTCATGTTGTTCTGAGTCTTATCTCTTTACTGTTATCAAGTTCATGTACTTTGTACTAAATGTTATAATTTGTGATTATATCATACACATATTTCAAGAAGTTGAGAAAGAGAAATTTGCAGCCGAGTTGACTATTCAACTTTGTGACTCTTTATTGTCAAAATTTGAGAATTTGAAGTTGTGTAAGAAAGAGAAATCTTAGTTGTTGTAGTAAACCTTTTATGTGCACTTCTGGAAATCAAGATGCTATAGAATATCATGTGTTTTCATTTTTTTCCTCTCTTTCTTGGATTACTATTATGGGTTGCTTTATGTACAATGTGTAAATTTGATCGATTGACAAAAGTTGATCAATTGAAATTGTGTAATCTAAAGTGAATAACTTTTATTGTACACCTTATCTCTTGTGAGAAAATAATGTCTCATTTACTTCAAATCTCTTGGTTAAATGATAGCCTGACTCATTTGAAGATCATGTTATATTGGAAAGTTGCGGCTAACAATCGAGAAAAAGAAATTTGTTGTTAATCGAACACTTTTTAAACTTTGTGAAATTTTATTAGATAATTTTGATCAATTGAAATTATGTAATAAAAAGTGATCGACTTTTTTGTATGTTTTTAAAGGAGAAATAAATAATTAAATATCCTTAGTGTTAAATAAATTTAATATAGAAAAAATTAGATCGATCTAAAGTCTCATTATTACTAACAAAAAATTTGAATTAAAAATTTGAATTAGAAGTTTCATTATCACTAATCATAATTAAAGTAAAGTTTGATTTATATTACTAATGATATGGTATTTATATTACCCTAATCATTATTATTAATCATCGTTACATTAGATAAACATTTTAAAGTTAAATTATACTATTTAATTACTCATAATTATGAAGGAAATAATTATTCATCATTAATATCATTCTTATTAAATATTTTTAAAAAGAAAATATGTTAAATAATATCTTTATTTCTACAATTTTAGATTATTAACAAACTTAATTTTATAATATTTTTAGTAATATTAATAAATATTATCTATTAAAATTTATTTTAAGATCTTTATTAGTCGTAACCATGATTGTAAAGTCTAATTAAGTAAGTCTTTTCACTAAAAAAATTACTTTAAGTCTTCTAATCTCATCCAAACAAAGAATAACATCATGTCCCTTAACTCGGGATAAGAAGGATAATATGATAATTTTTAGTACCTATTTTCATTTGTATCTCCAATTTTTACCGAACGAAGAATATGAATATTCTCGTACTTATCCCTTCGCATATCAAACATGCATAATCATCAGAATAAGAATAAATTAGCTCAGAATGATTTATACCTATTCTCCTAAAAATTTATCCTGATACCAAATATCACTTATGCTATGAGTCACGAACGCCATTTATGACAAGTTTGCTCCCCCCAATCCACTCTCCCCCAACCTTTGAAAGTGAGCAAAGCCAAACCTGGGCCCTCCCCTCCCCCCCCACCTTCCGGGAATCTTTCTCTCTAGAATTTGAATAGGGTATAATAAAATATTATTTGAAATTTAGAGTCAAATAAAGTTGGCGTTATATTAATGAGCGACGGGTAGACGATGCAAGAGGGAAGTTCTACTATTTTTTATTCATATAATTCACGTACACGAGCGAAAGATACGTTACCATAAGAATCCACTTCTTACGTGATGATAATCTTTTAGTTTAACTTTAAATTTTATGTAATATATTCTAATTTAATTCGATTAATATGCTAATATGCCGATGATCCTGTTGATATGAACTATATTTTACAACAATGTTATGAAAATAATGCAATTTATGCTAACCCGCTAATCTGCATGTTAACTTGCTCTTTCTATGAGTTCTTCCATAAATTATACCCCATCTAAGCACGTGAAACCAACATAATCTTAAGTTAAAATGACTAAAATATCATATATTCTTTGTTGTCCAGATCTTTATATGTTTGTAAATTCATGTAACAAGTTCACGTTATGTTATGTCAATCTCAAATAATATGCAGTCTTGTAGTTTTATTACTTTGCCTCAATAATTTTGGATGGTGATATAGGATGTCCTGTTACTGTTTCACCGTAGTTTCACTTGTCTATCAACTCGTAAGATCATTACATCTTTATATTTTTTAAATCACATATTAATTGTAATTACGTATATTTGTACAACATATAGAAGCTAATTTTATATGCAAACTATTTTATTTTCATAAACTATGATATATATTTTACCGACAAAGTGTACGAGGTGCGGTGATGTTCTTGTGTTGAAAATCTTGCTAAGTCGCCGTACTTGAACGGTTCCCCAACTTCCTTATTAGGTGCTTGTCATGTCTCGAATCGATAGCGACGAAAATTTACTCGGAACGTGACAGTCAACAGTCATGACAATCAAAGTAATAACCATACTAGACACGGGGGGCCAGGAACCGGCAAAAATATAATTTTATTGATAATTTCAAATATAAGTTCATTATAACTTTGACAAATTCTAAAGATTCAAATAAAAGAAAAATTACAAGGAGACTCATAAATTAACTAGACTTGACTCATGACTATAATAATCATCTTCTAAGATGTCGGAACACTCTTCGCACTTGCCCTTGCCCATCTTGATTGCATTCCTCATCATTATTACCTTAAAAATATTAAAAAATATTAGGTGAGCGAAAGCTCAATATGACTTATTACTCTTGAACCAAGTAGGTTTAAGTGTTTAAGAAATTGACATGAATATGCATGCAACGATAAATCAAATCCGGTAAATCATGACAAAGTAATTAGAGCTAAAGCTAGATATAAGATAGAGCAAGGATCAGGGTACAGAGATCAATCATGATATTCTAAGCAAAGGACAAATTTATAGAAATTCTAGAATATAATAACATGGATTTGAAGAACAAGATAAAGTGTGACGAGTGGTATGTGAGGATCTAGAGGGGGGTGAATAGATCGGCACCAATAAAACTCACCCAATTAAAAATTCAGAAATGCAACAGAACATATTGAAACTCGGTTGCAGACCAGAAATAGAATTGATGGCGAATGGAATAGAGGATGATGCATAGACTAAACTATTGAACCTGTGAAGGGGGTAGAAGAGATGGATCAAACCACATAAGCACGCACACCACTGCTAAGAGATTTTTAGGTGGTTCGGCTGCTATCTAGCAGACCTATATCCACCCCCCACCAACCCAGTGAGGATTTCACTCTTGGCCAAAGTGAAACACACACACACACACATGCGGAGCTAGTCCGCTACATACGCTGACAGATAGCTTGACTCGAGGAACAGGCTCCTCGACCACACACATGGCTGCTCAACAGCCAAGCACACTCCGATCCCTAAAATAGGGTATCGAAAAATGCTGAAACCACTGCTACTACACACGAAAAACAGAAGAAGAAGTTCAAAAGGAAAACAACAAATCGAAACAATATAACACAAATGTAGCTTCAGATAGAAATCTAAAAGCTGTAAAATGCAGATCTGGAACTGCTCCGCCTCTCTGTTCAGTGGCCAGACGGTGACTTGGGGAAGAAGACTCTCTCAAATTACTTTCAGATCATCCCTCTCAGCACTAAGATCGCTCAAGCCAACTGCTAGGATGCTCTCCTCTCTTTTCCTCTACTCAGATGCTCTTCAAAATGCTCAGGGCGTCTCTTATCTTCTTCAGGGCGAAGGTTGATATTTATAGCAGAGAATGATGGATAATTCTCCATTTTCGAGCCATTTTCTGATTGGTCCATGTCAAAAATGGGATATTCTTACCTAGGACCTTTCCAGAAATTGAGGCACGTGTCTCCGAGGCATGTGCAATGATTGGGTTGAGTGACACGTGACTGTGGGGTCCACTCTTTAAGTTCAGGAAATTTGGAACTGAAGTGCAAAGGTCTGTCGACTTAAGACTCACCAGGTCGACTTGATCTGTCAGCTACTCCATGCTAACCTGACCTTGACTTTAGCACAGTTGCTGACACTGTTGATATGAACCTGGGTCTGTCGACTTAAGCGTGTCATTTCTGTGAACTTCCTTGAAGCTTTGGTATGTCGTCTTGAACTTGTTAGTGTTGTGAGCTTTCTTCACATCTGTGTCTGTCGACTTGAACTCCATGTCTGTTGACTTGGACTCCATATATGTCGACTTATCTTTGTACACCTTGTGAATTCTGATGGGTTTCCCTGACCTCGCATGCTAGTGCTTGACTTCTATTAGCTTAAGTATAATGCTTTATCGACTTAGGATCTTGTCTGTCCACTTTGGCTTGCAACAGCGGTATTCTGTTGGCTTGAGTTGCTTTGTCTGCAGATTTAAGTCTTAGCTGATGTTGACATATCTGGCGACTTGAACCTTATGTCTGTCGACCTAAAATCTAGAAACTTAGTCAATTTTTCAGTATACCTCATAACTTCTGACTTTATGACATTTGCCTGAGTTTTATATTCTTGATGAGAAGACTCATTAATGAGTCATAGTTAGACATCATCAAAACACTGTACACAATATTCTCCCTCTTTTTGATGATAGCAACTATGAGTCATTTAGTTTTTTTTTCATTTTGTGTAATTTTTTCAGAAGTTTTATTAAGTGACTGAAATTTGGTTTTCATGGTTCAAGTTTGGAACAGATCTGACATGCAATATGAAAACAAATTTTTGATAGTCCAATATCCATGAATACTTTTTAGGAAGTCAGAGAGATTTTCAGAGAGACAAAAAAGGGTTCATTCATTCCAAAAGATTATCCATGCATACAAGAAAGATTTCAGCTTTCAATTTTTACAAACATACAGGACTGACAGACAGACACTCAAAAAATTGAACAGAACAAAACAGACACAGACCTCTATGACTAAGACTGACTTAACATGACAAAGAGATGACTCAACACACTTCTCCCCCTTTGACATCATCAAAAGATGAGGAGAGTGGACATCAACTTGAACGATCAGATGGAGCCAAGTCTAGAGTTGGGGGCTTCACTTGTCTTCCTGGGTGTCGGGCTAGTTGCTAAACTGGATGAGAAGGTCTAGCTTGTGAAGCTACCGGCCTCTTGGGTCTCCAAGTGTGAACTTGGGTGACAAAATAGCGATCTGGATGGCCAGAACATCTTGAGCGTTGCTCAAACTGATGTTAGGCCTCTCTTGAGACAGCGTAGCAGTCAGACTCTTGAAGAGTTAAAGTGTGGTCTATGTGATCAATTGTTGTCCACAGCTTGTTCAGTTCATGTGCTTGCTCAAATACTCTTTGACCAACATTTGAAATCCTTGTGTTGACAGCTTCTATAAGGGCAGACATCTGCTCTTGAGTACTGTGAATGCTGGTCTGCAACTGGTCAATTCTTGTGTTCATTCGTTGCTCAAAAGCTGCTAGAGAGAGTGCTGATTCTGTAGCTTGTGTAGGAGTAGACACAGAGGAGGCTTTGACCTTAGCAATAGGTTGACGCCAAGATGAGGGTCCTTCTTGCATACCAGAAGTAGACGGAGGTGGTTGGTCTGGTGCAAGAGGTACTGGTGGAGGTGGAGAATGATGTTGTGGAAGCTTAGCTTCACGTATGTAATGCCTCGAAAATTTTGTAGAATATTTCTGAATTATTTGAGTATTTTCTAAAATTTTAAAAGACCAAATGAATTAATAAATGAATATTGAGTTAAATAAATCATTATTAAGGCCCAATTATGATAAACAATTAACCTAGCCTATTTAATTAAAGTCCAAAAGGTTTAAGGACCAAGCCTATGAAGTTTGGCCCATATTCTAGAAGATTAATTGGCTTATTCACGAAATATAGGGATAAATACCCATTAATTAGATAAATTAGTGGATAAGACGAAATTAGAGTTTGAACTCAGTTCAAATTCGACACCCAATGAGTGTGACGGTCTATCGTAAAACTGCTACAAGACATTTGGCAGACCAAGCTTCGACCGCTATTTCCTGTCAGTTCCGTGAATTGAAGGAGCAAAAAGATGAAATTTTTGCTAGTCTATCCTTTAGAGATCGAGATGGGAGGACTAGTAAACATGTTAAGGACTCTTAAAAGTCGATCTAAAGTTTAACAAGGACTCTAGAATTGATCTAATCCTCAAACCCTAGTGAAACCCTATAAATAGGACCTAGTTTTGACATGCGCGACCCTTACATTGGCTCGCATGGAATCAAGGTAAGGTGGTATTATTTCAGGTAGGTTCTTTAGAAGTTTTTATTCCTAATACTTAGGACTAACTTCTCTCAAAATTTCGTGCTAGGAGATCAAGCACACAAAGAGTTAGAGATGCCCAAAGTTACTGGTTTCACTACAACAACCCAGGAGACTGTGCAACGGGGTTCTGAAGATCAAGGAATTAGGGAACTAAATCGAGGTATTTAGCTTTAGTACCTTTAGAACTTTCTGTTCCCCTTAGTATCTACTTCTTACCCTCCAAATTTCACATCAATAGGTCAAGAGAGTAAGGAGTTAGAGCAGCGTGAAGTTGCTGATTTGTCACAAGGAGTGCAAGGGACTAAGGGTAGCATCTAGCATCAAATTCGGAGTTTAGAAGCTTTATCAGAGGTAGGTCATCTATGAATGGCTAAAACTTTATTCTAGGGATAAAAGTCCTCTTATTGCACTTGATTTCATGCTTTATAGATCGTGAATTTCATGTTTTATGCATCTAGTGTACATTCATGCATGTTCTTAGCCCTAAATAAGTTAAGAAGAACTATCTTGTAAATTCATAGAAACCCATGCACATTGTTAGCTTAATCTACGTTCTATCATGTAGAAGTTTTATAAATATGTTGATTTCTAGACATGATGTGTTTTAAACATTAGTCTTCTTATTTAAGTTGATGTCAATTGTGCTCTAGCGGCCTAAGTTGCGACCGCCAACATCATGCCGCGGCCCTACGATAAACTGCTAGATACTCTGTCAACTCGATTCTTATGAAACCTCTGGCGGATCAGAAATAGACCATTTTATCTCTCAGGCGGCCTTACGATAAACTGCTAAACATCTTGTAACGGCTCTATAATAGACCACTACTGTGCTGTTTTCTGTCAACCCGAGACAATGAAAAAGAGCAGCCCATTAAGCTTATAATTAAGCCTAGTTAACTAAGCACTAACCTGATTTTTTATTAATTACTACTCTGAGTTTTAAATTCCTGATTCATAAACAGTGATTTCATGTTTCTTTATGGTTCTTAGGATTATTTTAAGCATATGATAATTTCATGCCAAAAATTATAGTCTTGTATTAAATTTTGGTTTAAATGCTTATATGGACGAGATTGAACGTTGGTTTATCACTAAACACTTTCTATTCTTATCTCAAAGTCATTTCTATAAGTATATTGCATATATTCCGGTATATGACCATTAATTACACACTTTGCACTTCTAGGAACGTAATCTTGAACTTGATGACCTCTCCCTTGGATATTCCTTCCAATGGACTAGGAAATCTTGTTTCAAGGCCTCCGTAATTCTCCGCGAGCCTGGGATTCCCACTAGGACGCAGAGTTGATTGTACTATTAAAGCCCAATTATCTAGAAAGCACTACCGATGTTTTCTGATTTTGATTATGTAACGGTTCAATAGTCGACCGCTAAGGCCCATTAACGGTCCAGTATATGACCACCATGTCATCTGAGTCCAATTGATTTCTTTCTGGATTCAGCCCATTCTAGCGGCCCAATACTAGACCGCCATGTCAATATAGCGGCCCAGTTATAGACCGCTAAGTTTTCTGAAACTGTTGACCCAAGGTTTGACCAAGGGTTAATATTCCTATGATCCTAGATTGACTAATGACTGTCTGGGATTTGTAACCTTATTAAAAGACATCTAAGGTAAATTATGAAAGATAAAGAACGTACAGTTATGCTGCCGATTTATTTCCATGGCATAACCTAGTTATTAAGATATCTATTGGAATTCCTTATTCTCAATAGAAGCATTCTTGTTTTTGGTTACTTATCATGGAGTTATCATTGGAATTGTATATTCTTGGCCATATTATTTACATGCGTGGAAGTAGCTTGATTTATACTTGAAGATACGGTTCGAGCATTGATTATGTTCAAGGGCTCTATGCTAGTCCCCTCGGCTGATTGTCGGAAACATACTATTATAAACCATGGGGTATGATGCTACTGGCGTCGCATTACGCTGGGAGTACTTTCTTTATAAATAAGTGAAATGTCCACGAAAATCACGAAAATATTCACGACTTGTGAAAGTATCCACAAAAATTCACGAAGTACTTGTTACTAAGTGAAGAGTACATTCTTGCTTGTTACATGACATTCTCGTTACATTCTCCTTCATGAAAGGCCATAAATATATTCTTGCTTGATCATACTTGCTCAATCATATCTTAATTTGATCATGTCTTGTTACTTTGGTTTATTACATGATTTGTCGCATCTGCAAGGTTTTATCTTATTCTTTAGAACTAAAAATACTAATCACTTTAATATTGCCTACATGTTGATGCGAAGATATCTACTGGGCAAGTGTGCTCATTACCTATTTCCAATCTTTTCAGGAGATGCAAGTAGTTCGGATTCGGATTCAAGTTATTCAAGTGATGGGTCTCAGAGCGAATGAAAGTCACATAAGATTGAGAGTGAAGACTTAGGAAGTCAATAATGTCTAGATCGAGTTCATGTAATTTTCGTTTTTATTGAGACTAGATTTGAGTAAGTTGGAATGGTCTATGTACTTGGATCTTTATCATTTTTATTATTAATGAAAGGAGAAGTTGATTAAATTATTGTGCAATTGCATCTTATGTGTGATTGTCTTGCGCTCTGATTATTCTTGCTTACAATAGGCTTACCATACCGACTGTTCACGTTTCCCAAGATCATCTTCTACTGTAATAAAGACTCGGGACCTGACAGTTAAGTTGGTATCAGAGCCTAGGCATAAGTATGTCTTAGGGAAAAATCATGTCATAGGGTAAGTCCAAGGTTTAAGGACCCACACCTATGAAACTAGGAAAGAAAATCCCCAACCCGTGAGAGGAAATTGGGTAGAGCTTAGGATGAGATAGTTATTAGAATTATTTCTAAGCTTTCCATTAGAATTAACAAAAGATTCGTTATTCTTCTCAGGTACCTTATTCTTATTAAAATGGCTCGTCGCGTAGACTGGAATGGGATGCAAGAGACCGTCGCGGGTCTGACGCAGGCTTTACAAACTATGGCGCAAGCTGGCGCAGGAGCGAGGGCTGGAGACCTACATCGCAACTTCCGGAGTTTAAATCCTCCACGTTTCTATGGTTCTTCCAATCCAGACGAGGAAGAAAACTGGATAGACGATATGAACCATATTTTTGACGTTATGCAATGTGCGGATCAAGAGACGGTTCACCTTGCTACTTTTCAACTAAATAAAGATGCCCGTACATGGTGGAAGTCGGTTCCGACACCTCCAGCTGATGCACCACACACGTGGGAAGGCTTTCTTACGCTCTTCCGAGCCAAATATTTTTCCGAGCATATCAAGGAGCGGAAGACTATGGAGTTTGCTTCTCTGCGCCAGGGCATGATGTCGGTGGCAGAGTATGGACTTCAATTTTCCCTTCTGGCACCCTATGTTCTACATCTGATTAGCACTGAATTATTAAAGGCTAACCGATTTATGGATGGATTAAGGCCCGAATATATTCAACAATTAGGGATCCAAAATATCCGTACATAAGCGGAAATGGTCCAACGGGCACACCTATGTGAAAGGACCTTAGAGAAGGTCGAGAAGTTAAAAGGAATAGGAGAAGAACCAAGCCGAAGGTCAGATCGGCGTGATAAGAAAAATGAATTCAGCATCACGGAACCCTACAAATCCTGTGATAGCAAGAAAAGATCCCGAAACGGGGGTGGTAGTGGCTACCACAAGAGCAAGAAAGTTAAGGAAGAGGACAAGCAGGTCGTCGCAGCTTGTACTTTCTGTGAGAAATTCGATCATTCGACCGAAGAATGCTGGAAATGCCTTGACGCTTATCTATGTTGTGGCAGCAGGGAGCACCGCATGCCGGATTGCCCCCTTATGAAGGAGCCATCTTTGGGAGGTGGACGTAAGAGACATGCTCATCTCAATGCGGTTTTAGATGAGGAAGCGCCCAAGGATGATGGGCTTATGGAAGGTACTATTCACATTTGTTCGCATCCTGCTTTTGTACTATTCGATACTGGTGCTTCTCACTCTTTTATATCTACTTCCTTCACAAAAACTTTGCCTATTTCGTCAGTTCCTTTACCTTCGGACCTTTCTATTACCACGCCTTTAGGTTCTGGAACAAAGCTTACCGATTACTACCCTGATAGTGAGGTAACGATAGGAGGTCATAATCTCCCTGCAAACCTCGTATGCCTTGATATGGAGGGCTACGATGTTATTCTAGGCGTAGATTGGCTTGTTAACCATGATGCCTACATAAATTGCCGGAATAGGATAATATCCTTTCGCAAACCAGGTCGTCCAAGGTTTTCCTTCCTTAGTATCAAGTATAGGAAACATCCTCCCATCATTTCATCACTACAAGCTTGCAAATTAATTTCGCAAGGATGTGTAGCTTTTCTTGCTTCCGTAACCCTCACCGAATCCAAAGAGATTATCTTAGAAGATATCCCTATTGTTAATGAATTCCCAGATATTTTTCTATCTGATTTACCTGGTTTACCGCCCGAAAGGGAAGTAAACTTTTCTGTTGAACTCATTCTCGGAGCAGCACCTGTTTCAATAGCTCCCTACAGGATGTCCCCCACAGAACTCAAGGAATTAAAGAGACAACTACAGGAGCTATTAGACAAGGGTTTTATTCGACCTAGCACATCCCCTTGGGGTGCGTCGGTTCTATTTGTCAAGAAGAAAGATGGATCTCTCAGGTTATGCATCGATTATCGGTGACTAAATCAGCTTACTATTAAGAATAAGTATCCATTTCCGCGTATCGATGAGCTCTTTGATCAGATTTCGGGAGCAGAATATTTCTCCAAGATAGACCTCAGGTCAGCATATCATCAACTCAGGATTAAGGATGAAGACATATACAAGACTGATTTTTGAAGCCGTTATGACCATTATGAATTTATAGTAATGTCGTTCGGGTTAACCAATGCCCCGGTCGCATTTATGCAACTTATGAACAACGTCTTCAGGCCTTATCTCGACCGATTTGTGGTCGTGTTCATTGATGACATCCTTATATATTCCAAGACTAAGGAAGAACATAAAGAGCACTTAAGGATGGCCTTGCAGACGTTAAGAGAACACAAACTCTATGCAAAGTTTAGTAAGTGCGAGTTTTGGCTCAAGGAAGTCTCATTCCTCGGCCACATTATTTCAAAGGAAGGTATCGATGTAGATCCTTCTAAAGTGAAAGATGTCAAGAACTGGAGCCGACCGCCGACCGTGTCAGAAGTTAGAAGTTTTCTGGGTCTAGCTAGTTACTATAGGCGATTTATTAAGGATTCCTCTAAGATCGCCGTTCCTTTAACTAGAATTACAAGAAAAGAAAATCATTTTATATGGTCGAAGGACTGCGATGAGAGTTTTCTAACTCTTAAGGATCACCTCACCACAGCCCGTATTCTAACATTGCCCGTTGAGGGTGGTGGTTTTGAAGTTTATACAGATGCATCTGGCATTGGCCTAGAATGTGTTCTTATGCAAAATGGGAAGGTGATTTGTTATTCCTCAAGACAACTGAAGCGTCATAAAGAGAATTATTATGTGCATGATCTAGAATTGACTGTGGTTATTTTCGCATTAAAAATTTTGCGACATTACCTTTATGGGTATAAGTTCACCATATTCTCAGATCTAAAAGTCTGAAGTATCTTTTCACCCGGAAGGAATTAAATATGCGACAATGCAGATGGTTGGAGTATCTCAAGGACTTCGACTTCACAATTCAATATCATCCAGGGAAGGCAAATACTGTAGCAGTCGCTCTTAGCAGGAGATCGATGGCAACGCTAGCAAGCCTCAGGGAAGGTATGACTTATCTTATCAATGATTTTTC
Organism: Amorphophallus konjac; assembly: GCA_022559845.1. NCBI lineage: Eukaryota > Viridiplantae > Streptophyta > Magnoliopsida > Alismatales > Araceae > Amorphophallus > Amorphophallus konjac. The sequence continues at coordinate 357,254,607 of CM040118.1, forward strand.
TCATTTAAATCTTGATATTGATAGGGAAGAAGATGGATGTATAATTGCCAATATAAGGTCTCAACCTACATTAATTGAGGACATAGTCAAGTTTCAAGAGAATGATCCTACGATGATGGAAATCAAGGATAACATTGATCAAAGACCGGAATTTTCTATCTCAAAAGAAGGAAGGCTACTATTTAAAGATAGGATTTGTGTACCAAATCATAATGGTACTAAGAAGTTAATTATGGAGGAGGCACATAAGTCAAGGTATGCTATTCATCCTGGTGCTACCAAGATGTATCAAGACTTGAAAAGAAATTTTTTGTGGCCCAACATGAAGAGAGAAATAGTAGATTTTGTGTCCCGCTGTCTCACTTGTCAATAAGTTAAGGCAGAACATTTAAAACCCGCAGGTAAATTACATCCCTTGAATATTCCCGAATGGAAATGGGAAAGTATAGGGATGGATTTCATTATGGGTTTACCTAAGACAAGAGGTGGACACGATGGTATATGGGTGATCATAGACCAATTGACTAAGTCTGCACATTTTTTACCAATCAAGAGTCGATGGTCTGTGGATGTACTAGCAGCATTGTACATGAAGGAGATTATTAAATTGCATGGTGTCCCAGTCACCATTATATCTGACCGAGATCCTCAGTTTACTTCACAATTCTGGAAGGGTCTACAACATTCTTTAGGGACCCGACTGAACTTTAGCACGGCATTCCACCCACAAACTGATGGACAAACAAAAAATGACAAATCAAGTGGTGGAGGATATGCTTAGGGCTTGTGCTATTGATTTTGGAGGTAGTTGGCATGATCACTTACCTCTAGTGGAATTTACATACAATAATAGCTACCAAGCTAGCATTCAAATGGCACCATTTGAAGCTCTATGTAGAAAAAGCTTTCGTTCCCCTATTTGTTGTAATGAAGTAAGAGAAAGGTAATTTCTCGGTCCCGACATTATTAGGGATACTACCGAGAAGATAAAACTCATTTGAGAAAGACTTCAAATGGCGCAAGATAGACAGGAATCCTATGTTGACAATCGAAGGCGCGACTTGAAGTTTCAAGTAGGAGATCACGTATTTCTTAAGGTTTCTCCGGGTCATGGTATTCGAAGATTTGGTATTAAGGGCAAGCTTACTCCCAGATTTATAGGTCCTTTTGAAATTCTGGAAAGAGTCGATGAAGTAGCTTATCGAATTGCGTTACCTCCTCAATTATATGAAGTTCATGATGTATTTCACGTCTCAATGCTCAAGAAGTATGTTCCTGATCCTTTCCATGTCATCACCTACGACAATCTGGAGATTAAGAAGAATTTGACATATGAGTAGAAGCCAATCAAAATCATTGAACGAGAGGTACGTCAACTTCGGAACAAGACTATTCCTGTGGTCAAAATCCAATGGACAAAGTCAGGAGAAACTTGGAAAACCGAAGAAGCTATGCACAAAAGATTTTCAGAATTGTTTAACTGTAAGTACACTCTCCACAATTCATACATTGAATTTGGGGACCAAAATCTCTTAAGTGGGGGAGGGTGTAATGCCCCGAAAATTTTGTAGAATATTTCTGAATTATTTAAGTATTTTTTAAAAATTTTAAAAGACCAAATGAATTAATAAATGAATATTGGGTTACATAAATTATTATTAAGGCCCAATTATGATAAACAATTAACCTAGCCTATTTAATTAAAGTCCAAAAGGTTTAAGGACCAAGCCCATGAAGTTTGGCCCATATTCTAGTAGATTAATTGGCTTATTCACGAAATATAGGGATAAATACCCATTAATTAGATAAATTAGTGGATAAGATGAAATTAGAGTTTGAACTCAGTTCAAATTCGACACCCAATGAGTGTGGCTGTCTATCGTAAAACCGCTACAAGACATTTGGCGGACCAAGCTTCGACCGCTATTTCCTGTCAGTTCTGTGAATTGAAGAAGGAGCAAAAAGATGGGATTTTTGCTAGTCTATCCTTTAGAGATCGAGATGGGAGGACTAGTAAACATGTTAAGGACTCTCAGAAGTCGATCTAAGGTTTAACAAGGACTCTAGAATCGATCTAATCCTCAAACCCTAGTGAAACCCTATAAATACCCTGATCATCCTATTGTTGCTAGTCTATCCTCACACTGATTTAATAGAATTAAATCAAGCTCAATGAATTGCTACCCTGATCATCATTCTTTTCCCTTACTAATCAATTTCCAGTGACTTCTTTAGGACAAACTCCAATTAGTATTGAAATTAAACATTTTAGGATTTTTCTGAGTTTGTTCCTTTTCATTCAACAACATGCTTTTCTCTTTGTGTTCTAACTGTATTTTTCTAATTTTTCTTTTTCACATAATTTTTTAAGAGCGTTCAAGTTTAGTGCACACTTTTTGACGTGAGGAAACACATTTTTTTTATGACAGAGTCCCCAGTTACTCAATGACACTAACCATCCTGCCTCATTTAGAAATTAGAATAGAGGTAGCATGTCACCTCATGACACAGTTCGCATCATTTCATGATGAAGGAACATGGTTTCTCAGTGGAACAGTGCCATTGCTATGCCTTTTAACTCTTTATACCAATACTTCCACTTCATGAAACACACCACATCACTTCTAAGGTGAAGGGTGTTTGGTTTCTCGGTGGATTAAAGTTATGATGAAGTCATGTGCTGCCTCTAGGATTTCCTCAGTTCATCTAATGTTTAAAAACAATACTTGAACTAAAGTTTTTCATCTAAAGTAGCCTCTGTACTTTAAAATTTTCTGGTTCAGAAGAGATTTCAGAACACAATATCTGAAGACTAATTTAAGTCTATTAAGTCCGTATGTAGTCACTTTTGAGGCTTTTAATTTTTATGCTCAGACGATTATTAATCTTAAACCATCAATTTATTTCAGGCAGTCACATAGCTCTGAAAAATAGGATGCTCATTCCAGTGTTCCAGATTTGTAAGATTATGTGTCAGGTAAAGGTCTTTCTGAGTTCAAGTTTCTTGCTAAAAAATTGATAAGAAAAGGAATGGCAAGAATTATTTCCACAGATTCAACCGAGGATGAGACAGTAGGAAAGGTTAAGAGAAGAGCTACTCTGGAGAACAGAGTATGTTGACAGACGGACATGGTAAGTTGACATACACCTTCATCAAGTCGACTTGATTTACACAGCCAAAGATATATACTAGGTCAATGCACAGCTGGAACTCCCCCTCAATTTAGCACTCTATGCAGAAGATGTAGAAGTGAGAAAAGCAATCAAACTTCTCTAACTCCCCCTTAATTAGATACTCTATGCACTAAGATACCTAGAATTTCTAACATCAAACATATACTCCCTCAAGTGCTCATGCAGATTGAACTCTTGTACCTGGCGGAGCATGTTCTCATGCATGATGAAAGTTTTCAGACAGACTTAATCTGCCCTTCCATAAATCACCATTTTATATACTTGAGTGTCAGTCCAACATTTTCAACCTGAGATTGCATATCTGAACCTTATGACTCTGCTAATACCTCCCCCTGACCAAAACAGTTATTGGACTCTAGGACTAACCAGAACTGAACCTGATAGATTCAAGATATGGGAGGTCTGCATAGACCTAATTCTCTCCTCAGAGTTGAAAATAATTCATTATTCAGAGGTTTTGTAAATATGTCAGCAATTTACTTTTCAGTTTTAATGAAATGCAGTTCAAAACTTTTCTTATTAACCTCATCTCTAAAGAAATGATGTCTTATTTCAATGTGATTTGTCCTTGAATGCTGGATGGGGTTCTTTGTTAAATTGATGGTACTTGTGTTATCACACAATATGGGTGTACATCCAAGATCTACACTGTAGTCTTGGAGTTGGTTCTTTATCCACAACGCGTGGGTCCCACAGCTCCCTGCAGTAACATATTCTGCTTCTGTAGTGGATAGGGCCACTGAGTGCTATTTCTTGGAAGCCCAAGAGACTAGACACCCACCCAAATATTGGCAATAGCCACTAGTGCTTTTCTTATCAAGTTTACATCCGGCATAATCAACATCAGTATATGACATTAGATCAAAATAGCATGATGCAGGATACTACAACCCTAAATCATGTGTGCTAGCAAGATATCTTAAAATTCTTTTCACAACACTCAAATGAGATTCTTTAGGGTTAGCTTAAAATCTAGTACATAAGCACACACTAAATTGAATATCTGGACTAGAGGCAGTGAGGTATAAAAGGGATCCGATCATATCTTGGTATGCCTTTGGATCTACAGGTTTATCTCTCTCATTTGCATCTAGGGATGCACATGTTCCCATGGGCGTGGATATATGTTTGGCATCTTTCATTCCAAACTTTTTCAAAATCTCCAATGTGTACTTGGACTGGTTTATGAAAGATCCATCTTTAGTCTGTATGACCTGTAGTCTAAGAAAAAATTGAAGTTCACCCATGAGACTCATTTCAAATTCTTTTATCATTAAATCAGTAAATTACTTACACAAGTTGGGATCAGTCAAACCAAACACTATGTCATCCACATATATCTGTACTACAATGATATGACCATTTAAAATCTTGGTAAAGAGAGTTTTGTCGACTTTACCTCTATTGTAGCCCTTACTTGTCATGTGGGCACTGAGTCTGTCATAGCAGGCTCTGGGGGCCTACTTCAATCCATACAATGTCTTGTTCAACTTGTAAACATGGTTAGGTAAACCAGTATGCTCGAAACCAGTGAGTTGTTCTACATACACTTCCTCTTTTATTAAACCATTCAAAAAGGCACTTTTCACATCCATTTGTTGTAATTTTATTCCATGTGAACATGCAAAGGCTAACAAAATTCTGATAGCTTCTAATCTGGCTACAGGAGCATATGATTCTTCAAAATCAATGCCAAGCTCCTGATTGTAGCCTTTAGCCACTAACCTAGCTTTATTTCTAGTTATAACACCATCTTCATTTAATTTATTCCTAAAGATCCATCTAGTTCTAATTACAGATTGATCTGTGGGTCTAGGAACCAGATTCCACACTTTATTTCTCTCGAACTGACTAAGTTCTTCATGCATGGCATTAATCCAGTGTTCATGTTTTAATGCTTCTTCAATGCTTTTAGGTTCAATTGGAGATACCAATGCAATGAGGTCATGATTATTTATATCTCTATAATAAGATCTAGTCCTAGGTGGGTCATGGAGATTTCCAATTATGTTCTGAATAGGATGATCCTATAAAGTTCTAATGTTGAAAGATGACTCATCTGGCATGGTCAACTGATTTGCATTTCTTGTCGACTGACATGTTCCATGTTCTTCAGCTTCCTGTTGACTGTTTTGCCCTATGTTGGGTCTCTGGTTTTGATGATGTCTAACTATGACTCATTGATGAGTCTGATATGTTATTTATCTTGGTGATGTCAATAGTGCCTACAGCTCAGGATAAAGAATCTGAAATTCAGCTAAGGCAGACATCAACAAGATAAAGTGAAGAAAAGGCAGATATGTGAAGACAAAAGTTGGAAAAGTTAGCAGGCTGTAAAGTGCAGTTCAAGTCAACAAAAGCTCAGTTCAAGTCAACTAAGATGTGTGCTCAAGTCAACAGATATTGGTGAAAGTCGACATACAAAGGAGAAATCAGTCGATTGAATATGTTTTCAGTTGACTGACTTTTTGGTAAGTCGACAGATTTTTGCTTGCTGTAGCAGACTAGCCAGTTGAAATCTACAGAAAGGCAACTTTGAAGTGCTGAAGAATTTGAGGGTTGAGGCAAGACCCAAGTTCGTGGAAGGAGAAGCTGAAGATGTCATTTTGGCTGAAAAACAAACACTAAATGAAGAAGGGAATCAAGACTGAATAAAGATGGGCAGAGTAGAGGAAATTCAATCGACCTAGCTAGAATTCAGTCGATTGAATTGTATTTAGTCAACAGATATTTACTCTGGTCGACAGATTTTTGTTCAAGCCAGCTGACTGCGTTGACACATCTAGGATGGATAATATGCAAGTTGAGTCGACCTGTTTCTATGTTGAGTCAACTTGCTTCAAGATTGAGTCGACCCACTTGATCTCGCAGAATATTGGATCTGGCAGAAATCAAAGAGCAAGTCGACTTGGTATCCTCACCAAGTTGACTCACAGCATAACAGGAGATTGGATCAAACAACACTCAAAGATCAAGCCTACTTGGTCTCTACACCAAGTCGACTCATCACAGCAGGCGGGGTTTACGAATGTTAAGTTGGTCACATGGCAGGTAGAGGGTCGACCCCTAGAGTCGACCCCCTTTAGTCAGAGTTTTGTTCTGCCCAGAAATTAAACTAAAGGCTTAAAAATTGACAAGAGTCGACTCTGAGGGTCGACCCCTTCCGTAACAGGATTCATGTAGGCAATGGATCCCACACTGGGCTCATGATCCGAAACCCAATCATTGGCGTGTGATCCCAGGCACATGCCTTGGGTTCTGGAAAACTCCCAAGAGATAATATTCCTCCCTCACACGTGGACCAATAGAAGATTAACTTGATTATTCACATTATCCAAAAAATTATGTCCAAGCTCTGCTATATATACCGGCCCTCTTCCTTGCGGAAGGAGCTGCTACTGTGGGCTGCGAAGAAGTTAAGAGAGCTGAAGAGAGAGCATTCGAAGAGGAAGAAAAGAGTGAGCAGTCAGGAGTGTTTCAAAGAGAGATCAGAGAAAGAGATAGAGAGAGAAGAAGAAGAGATAGAGAAAGAGAGAGAGTAGCCACCGAGTTTGAGAGCTACTTCCAGATCTATTCCAGAAAGAGAGAGAGTGGCAGCAACCAAGGAGTTTTCATTTCTGATCTATTTAGATAAGACTTGTGAATCAAATCTAAAGTCTTCATGCTATATTCTGAGCTACATTTCTTGTTTTCTATTTTTGTTTTATTTTCATTCCTGAGCACATTTGTGCCTATGTGCTGTTGGGTTTCAGACCCAGAGCACTTGGGGCTTGTCCCCGTGTCTTGCTGTGTAAATAGCGTGAGGAGTGTGCTCCTCGTGGGGAGCTTGTTCCCCGTGTGTGTGCAGGTGTTAGCCTGCGTGTGTGGTTGGGGTTGTACCCCGTGTGCTTCATTGTAAAGCAAGTGAAGCTTCACCGGTTTGATGAGGGGTGGACGTAGGGAGCCCAGTGTGATCCTGAACCACCTTAAAAATCGTTGTTCAGCTGTGTGAATGCCTGTGTGGTTGAATTCCTTTTCTTCTATCACCCATTCACAGGATGGCTGGTTGATTTCTATATTCAATTCTGAGCTTCTTATTAGTTGTCCTACACATTGCATATACAAGGTGCTCATCGCGAGCATTTCTTTTAGTATTGTGCACCTATGTCACTCACACTCGTTAGGTGTTTGATCCGGTGTCAGTGTAAGTCTTCCGCTGTATGTTTCATGAGATTTAGCAATCTCAGTTTTATGTTTTAATTGGGCCAAGTTCTTAAAGGGATCTATTCACCCCCCTTCAGATCCGTCTTGATGCACTAAGGGACCTAACAATTGGTATCAAAGCGGGTCTCTGACATCCCGAGATCTAACGATCTGCAGAGAAGATCCCAGTGCTTTTTCGATCACGAGTTTTTCTATTGAACAGTTTTCAATGAATAGTTCGTCGATCTTTGATGGTTCTGATTTTAGTATTTGGTTGGAAAGAATGTGTAGAGTTTTCAACTCTTATGATCCCAAGTTATGGAATCTCATATCTCATGGTCCTTATGAATTGCCATTGGACAAGTCCAAATGGTCTGCTAAACATAGGACCAAAAGTGATGATAATATTGTCGCTCTAAATTTATTGAAAGCTGCAGTTGACTCTAACATATTTCCATTTGTTTCTAATTGCAGCTTAGCCAAAGAAATCTTGGATGGTCTAATCAAATTTCATGAAGGAAGGCTGGAGGATGCGTGTATGATGGCAAACAATAATGCTCATTCAAGCAAAGAAAGCTCTGAGGTAAACTGATGGTGAATAAAATCAAGAGGTAAGCTCTGAAACCGATGAAATTTCTTTTGAAGAATTAATGGATCTTTATGATGAATTGAAAATAAAATATAAGAAAATGAAGTCTGAAAATAAGAAGATCAAAAAGAAACTTGAAAACACTTTTCATGGAAACCTCTCTTGTGAAAAATGTTCAGAACTAGAAAAATTAAACAAATCTCTCTTGATTGATATTGACATGTATAAAGAACAAATTAATTTTTTAAGAAAAGAAAATGACACAATATTTGAAAAGTTCAATCAATTTGAAGAAATTGAGAAAGAGCTCAAGGACAAGCTAGAAGCTAAGTCAAATGATCAAATACTGCGTGATGAACTAGTTAAAAATGATAAACTCATAGAGGAAAATGAAAAACTAAAACAATTAAACAAAGCCATGTCTGAGGGGCTACTTGTCCTTGAAAAGGGAAAATGTGTAGCTGCTGATGATTTTGAAAATTTTCATGCTTTAGAACAAGAAATTGAAAGCTACAAAACTATTAATGGAATGTTGAAAGATATGTTAGCTGAGTGTGAGGAAGAAACTCTTAGTTCTGAGTTGCATATTTCATCCTTAGAAAATCAAATCAAAGATTTGAATGATTCCTTGTCTAAATTTGTGAATGGTAAAGAAAATCTGGATAAGATATTGGGGACTAAAGTAAATTTTCAAAGAGAAGGATGGGCTACAACCTTGAAAATAAGAAATCATTTGAAAATAAATTGTTCACATCTTTTGTGCATATCTCTAATGTAGCCAGCACATCCAATGTTCCCTCAAATCAGCCTGTAGTTCAAAAAACCTAGAAATAAGATTGTAAGCATCAAAAATAGAAAAATAATTTCACTAGATTTAATGTGCATGTTAGGAATTCACATGTGAGACACCATGCTTCAAAACAAATGAATGATTCCTATTTTTGTTGTGATAAGCATGGTCATGTCATGAATGATTGTTACATCATGAAGAAAGATGATTTACAAGCATGTAAAAATAAATCTGGTTCTAAAAGAAGGAAAAATGATTCTTATTTTTACTGTGGTCAAATTAGACATGTTATGAATGATTGTGGTGTGATGAGGAATGATGACTTGAGAGCATGTAAAGGAAAAACTGCTTCTGAAAAAGCAAGAAGTTTTGTAAATAACAGAAGTAAAATTGAAAGTTTTCAATCAGTCACCAAAAAATTGGTCAAAGAGAAACCTTTTTATTGTTGTTATCACTATGGAAAATCAAGTCACTGATGAGTATTATATTTCATATCATAATTTACATCATATATATCATCTTTGAGCATTAAAAGAATAAAGTTAGTTAATTTAGATAACTAACTCCCATCTCACGAATAAATTGAGTTTGCATGAAGTTATCTTATTTTAGGAGCCACAATGACTATGGAGATTTGAATTTACATAAGGGATAATTTGCATAACCAATTTTGGTATTTACAATGAATTTTCACCATTGCAGGAATTAGCGTCGAAGATTGAATGCCATTTCTATGAAGATATATGAATGAGCGACCATAGGCTAGACCCCAATTAAAATAACGCCTTTTTGAAAAGGCCTTAATTCAAAGAATCAATGACGTTCTGACCGACGCTGATTTGAAGCATGTCTTTAGAAGAAAAGAATTAATGGCCAGTGCTTTGTCACCATTTAAATACAACGCCTATTCAGAAGGACGCCAATTTCAAGAATTAGCGGCGTACGTGTGGCCGCCAATTTGAAGCAGCTTTATAGAAATAAGAATCAGCGCCTTCTCGGAAGGACGCCAATTCCATTGTACGAAATAGAAAGAAAAGGGGTTGAAAATAAGGAAATATGAATCAGTGCCCGTTCGAGAAGACGCCAAAACTTTTGTACGAAAAATAAGGAAAATATTAAAATAAGGAAATAAAGAATCTACGGTTGGGACATGGATGCCAATTAGAAATACTGTCCAGACACAAGACTCCATTTTATGAATTAACGGCGGCTGTAATGGACACCATTTAAAGTTAGAAGCCAAGCCAGAATCGGGCAGCCTGAGTAGGGTTATCTTTCCATGATTATTGCCAGAAGGACTTTTTTGAAGCCGGATTAGAAGCCTAATCGGGAAGAATCAAAGGGGTTCCCTATATGCTATATAAGCTGCCCATGAGAAACCAAATAGATATCTTCACCCTTTTTCTTCCCTTTCTGTTCCTCTTCTCATCTTGCTTATTTTATAAAAGTTGTTCATTTTTTAAAGTCATACAGTTTCTTCTTCTTCCTCTTTAGCTAGTTTTTCTTCATTTTCAAGTTATAATCTAGTTTTCAAAGTTCAGTTTTTAACATTTTATTGTTCATCCGCGTCCCCCTCTGTTCTTCTCACGTTTTCTCCCTCTCTGCTTTTTTTCTCCCTCTGCTCTTTTCACCAAAGTTCTCTCTCTCTTCATGCTCTTCAACTTCTTCTTCTTTGTCATCCTCTAATTCTTCTTGCTTTCAAAGTTATTTTCAGTTATTTCTTATTCTATTTTTAGTATTTTCCTTACACAATTTTCCTCTCTCCCGTACCCTCTCAAGCTCTCTTCTCTCTGTTCACTTTTCAAACAACACACACACATTTTTTTATTGATTTTAATCTTCCCCTTTTCGTCTCTATCTTCCTCTCCCTCCTCTATATTCTTCTAAACTCCCCAAGGCGAAAATTCTTCTTCGGTCTTCACAATGTGGCGTTCATCTCCAAGGCGGGGCGATCTCTTCCAAGGCTCGGCGAGGCGTTTGGGCGGCGCTACTCTTCCACTTTCCTAGCTCTCCTTTCTTCCCTTTTTCTTTAGTTCCACTCAAGTTGTAATTTCTATTTTTCATAAACTTGTATTCTTTCCTTTAGTAATAAAATTTCATTTGTGCAATTGTTACTCTCCTTTTCTCTTCACCTCCTCCAAATTTCTCTTCTCAACCCTCCAATATTCTTTACACAGATTTAATTTCATGCAATCTTAATTTTTTTTCTTTTTCACAAACTCACTCAAAACTTGACTTTTAAAAATACAAGGATTTTCCAACTTGCTTAAAAACAAAAATATTCCTCCTCGTGAGATCGACCCGTATTCATCACTCTACTTTGATTTAAAATCTTTTTAGTGAGTGAGTGCGGTTAAATATTTTAAAATTGAGCTTGGCATTATTTTTCAATGACTAGTATTTGTGAACAATAATTTTTGGCGCAGTTGCTGGAAATGATATATTTCTTTTCAAGTTGGAATTTCTTGGGTTTCATGTGTATATGTGAATATTAACTCCTTTTATTTTTATTTTACAGAAAAAGAAAAAATGAGCAGAAATTCAAACCTGAAATTCTAAGAAAATCAAGTGTTGCAGAAAGCATCGATGAAAGGGTTGAAATCTGCCACCAAAAGGAGCAGAAATCAGAAAATCCAGAAAAATGATCTGTCAGAAAATCTATCACAGAAGGCAGAAACATAGGTGCAGAGGAGCAGAAATATGATAATCAGGAAAGTCCAGAAAAATAGAAGCGTCGCTACAGGTCCAAATTTGAAGGTAAAAGTTATGTTCTAAAAATTACCAAAAAAATCAGAAAAATTCTAAAAAATCAGAAAATAAAAAAACCTAAAAAAATAGTTTAGGCCTTGTTTTATTCTTAGAATTGCATGCTAATTAGGTATATGTGTGGTAAACCATCTCCCCTTGCATTAAAAAAAATACATCATCATGATAGCATGCTTTCATGTTAATTGTATCTCGTACATGCATTGTTGCATTTAGTTAATTCTCTTTTCATCTACTTGCATCATTTGAAAAAAAAAGAGATTTTATTCTCTTCTTCTCTTCCTCCTTCTTAAGGGCAATTAGGCACACCCCTCTTGGAATTGGAAGGACCTACAATTGAGCACTCCGTCTCATTGGACCGGAATCTCCTTTTTCAAGACCTCCGTAAGTCTCCACACCCGTGGATTCCCTCACGGATGCTGGGCAGGTTGTACCAAGAAGTACCCCGGAGTTAGCTTGCCCTTAGAAGTAAAAAAAAAAAAGAGTTTTGGGACTTGTTACTATGAAACAATCAGTGTCTAGGCTAGAGGTTACGTGGCAAATGCCTAAGCGGACTTGTGATTATTTAATTAGGTCCCTATGAAAGTAGGGGGAGCCTCCCACAATCCCACCTCTTACCTGATCGGTGGACCAACTTGGTAGTGAGTGCCGATTCCTCTTTTGTAAAAAAACACAACACAAAAATAAAAAAATCATCGTTTTGCATGCATTATTCATATAGTTGTTGATTTATTGATTGCATTACTTTGGAAAAAAATAAAAAAAGAGAAATTTAAAAAAAATGGGTGAGAAAATTCCTATCTTTGAGTGGGTTCGTAAATTCAATGAGGTGGACTTGTTGGCCCATTTTTCTTGATCCATTCTTTGGGCAATGAATCCAACCTCCTACATGCCACCTTATACCCACATATGGGCCGAGCCGGCCCATTATGGTAATAATGGTCCAACTCAACCTTTATCATTCACCCACAATGGTCTGACCCATTATGACAGCCAACCTTCTTGGTTAGCCTATAATGGAAGCCCCTCTTATAATGAAAATCTGTTAATGGGGGCCCAATTTCATTCTTCTACTCAATGCCATCTTCAAAATACTCAATTCTTTCCTGGGCCTTATGATTTTACTCAAATCCAAGAGCAGGCTTACATAACTCAAAATCGCTCCTTATCTTTGTATGATTTTTGTCCACATTACTCACGCTCAAATAAGAGAGGGCAATCTGATTCTTGGAATTTTGTGCATAATTTGGCCCAACATCCCTTACATCAAACTTCTCCAAATTGGGCTCCATATTCTAATGATTCTTATGATCGAGCCCAGCATAAAGGAGGATGACCCATATCCTCTTCACCATCTTCAACTGATCACTCTTCTCATTGTTATTCGTTTGAATCTCGGCCTCACTGTTCATCTCCTCCATCCTCGAATCCCAATCCAGAGGAGCGATTCAACCAATTCTATCAATCAATCATGCTTCAAAATCAAACTCTCCAAGTGCGAATCGATAGGATGACTGAGGAGATCAAGAGGATATAGGAAGATCAATTACTTGGCTACTCCGATTCCAATTCTACTGATCAAATTTCTGATATTGACTATGATCAATCTATGATTCCCCAAAATCATAACACTCAGATCAGTCTTGATTTAGAAGATGAAGGGATTATGGAGAGATCTTGTCATGAGACTTTAAAGAGCGCTAGCAATGGTTGGGATGATGATCAAGAAGAGGAACCCAAGGAATTTGAGGGGTTCGAGGAATTTGTTGATATTAAGTTGGGGGAAGGAGAAAAGGAAGGTGATACATTAATTAATGATCATATTTCACTTATGTCCCTTCCTGAATTTGAGGAGATCATGTTCCAAGAAGAAGAAGAAGAGGTGACTCTAGGGAAGGATTTGAGTGAAGTTATGAAACATTTGTCTTGGGTAGATGAAGAGGTGAGTAACTTTCATGATCTCACTCTCGATTGGGCATCTTTAAATCACGGGGAGGATATTGATTTTCTATCTATTCATGACATCGGCAACTCTCACTTTGTGGTGGATACTTTCATGTTGGGCGATTTGTCTGATTCTATTGAGCCTTCCAAGCTTTATGGTGTTGAGGAGTACGCTTCTTTCACTTTTGATTTTTCTTATCTCTTCGACACTGATCCTTTGATTAAAGCCCCTCACCCTTCGATGTATTCTCACCTCACCAATATTCATGTAATTCCTAAAATTGAGGTAGAAATTTTTTTGAAAGATAACAAGGTCTGCATTCATGTTTTCAACACTTATAAAGACCTTAAGTTTGAAGATGAATATTTTATAATTGATGACATGATAATTCCTCTTTCATTTTCTAACCGGGGCGGTCCGTTTGGCCTATTAAACTCACCATAGTATGTAATGATGGCCAAACCACAAATAATAAATGTTGATTTTTCATGACCCCCACGGAAGAAAAGTTGTTAACATATGCAATGTGCGACAAAATCAATCATGCTAACCGCCAACCTACCTGTAGCCCACATACGTTCTTTCATGATCTTATCTTTGCATGGCACAAACGGTGGAACTTGAAAGAAGTTGAGATCACGTGGTGGCTCATTCTTAACTCAATTCGTTGGTTATGGAGCATGCATGCGTTTGGTTGAAGACGGTAAACTTAGCGCTTCTTGGGAGACAACCCAATGTTTTGGTTATTTGATGTTTTGTTTTAATGTTTTCTTTCAATAGGCAGGTAAAGAGTCGAGGAATTTAAGTCGTCGCCAGTGTTTAAAGAGAGCCACGTTCTACACATCAAGTTGTATCCTTTCATCCCAACAATATTCATTTTTACATTGTTCTATTGCTTTCATTACCTAGAGATGCCATTGAGGACAACGTCATTCAAGTTGGGGGGGGAGCGAAAATTCATGCTGCATTTAGTACAACATGCATATCATTTTGCCTACATATCATCTTGTCCATTTTGTCCTGAAAAAAAATTGAAAAATGAAATGCCCAATTGAGTTTCATGATTCATGCTTGAATTGAAAGTGATTCTGTAATAGGAAAAGTTATGGAGAAGGATGATGGAAAATTTATTCGACCTAGCCATGGAAAACTGATTTAAGAATCTCTTTAAAGATCATTAGCACTTTAGAAAATAAAAAAATAAAATTCACTGTGCACACTAATGAAACAAGCAGGACAAGCATTCTGTTATTTTGGGTATGGTGTCTGATACTCTGCACTTCTTAAGGAAGAGATATTTTGGAAAAACTTTTGGCCAAATTCTATCAATCAAATAAGTGTAAAAGCACGCTGAAAAAAAGAAAAAAATAAAAAGAGAAAAAAATACCATGAAAAATGCCCCAGATCCTAGTAACCGTGCCTGCTTCTCCTAAGGTAAGAGTTGAGATTCACGTCAAACAGTGAAGGGTTGTGCAGCATCATGTGTGTATGAAAAAAAATTGTGATGAAGGCAAACAAAAAACTAATGTATTCAATGCTCGGATCTAGGAGGTGCAGAGTTGAAAGATACTTATCTAGAATGGCAAATGAGGGATGCAATTGTCTATGCTGTGAATTTAGTATTACACTAGCACAAGTGCTATTGAACTTTGGTTTGTATTCTTAGTCATGTACCTCAATTTTTAATTTAAGGCTAGTATGCATTAATATTTCCGGATTCCTAATCTTTGGTTGATTCTATGAAGGAGGATCTAGATATGAAGGTATGGACTTTGTAAACTCTTGTTGGTCCTAAAATTTTAATTTATTTACATTGCTAAGGGACAAGCAATGAGTAAGTTGGGGGGTGTGATGAGTATTATATTTTATTTCATAATTTACATAACATATATCATCTTTGAGCATTAAAAGAATAAAGTTATACAATTTAGATAACTAACTCTAATCTCACAAATAAATTGAGTTTGCATGAAGTTATCTTATTTTAGGAGTCACAATGACTATGGAGATTTGAATTTACATAAGGGATAACTTGCATAACCAATTTTGGTATTTACAATGAATTTTCACCATTGCAGGAATTAGCGTCCGAAGATTGGAAGCCATTTCTTTAAAGATATATGAATGAGCGACCATAGGCCAAACACCAATTAAAATAATGCCTTTTTGAAATGGTGCTAATTCAAAGAATCAGCGGCATTCTGACCGATGCTAATTTGAAGCCTATCTTTAGAAGAAAAGAATTAACGGCCAGTGCTTTGTCGCCATTTAAATACAGCGCCTGTTCGGAAGGGCGCCAATTTCAAGAATTAGCGGCGTACGTGTGGCCACCAATTTGAAGCAGCTTTATAGAAATAAGAATTAGCACCTTATCAGAAGGGCGCCAATTCCATTATACAAAATAGAAAGAAAAGGGGATGAAAATAAGGAAATATGAATCAGCGCCCGTTCGCGAAGATGCCAAATATTTTGTACGAAAAATAAAGAAAATATTAAAATAAGGAAATAAAGAATATGTGGTTGGGACATGGACGCCAATTAGAAATAGCGCCCAGACACAAGACGCCATTTTATGAATTAACGGCGGCTGCAGTAGATGCCATTTAAAGTTAGAAGCCAAGCTAGAATCGGGCAGCCTAAGCAGGGTTATCTTTCCATGATTATCGCCAGAAGGACTCTTTTGAAGCCGGATTCAAAGCCTAGTCGGGAAGAATCAAAGGTGTTCCTTGTATGTTATATAAGCCACCCATGAGAAATCAAACAGAGATCTTTGCCATTTTTCTTTCTTTTCTGCTCCTCTTCTCATCTTACTTATTTTATAAAAGTTGTTCATTTTTTTAAGTTCTACAATTTCTTCTTCTTCCTCTTTAGCTAGTTTTTCTTCATTTTCAAGTTATAATCTAATTTTCAAAGTTCAATTTTTAACATTTTATTATTCATCCGCATCCCCCTCTGTTCTTCTCACGTTTTCTCCCTCTTTTGCTTTTTTTCTCCCTCTTCTCCTTTCACCAAAGTTCTTCCTCTCTTCATGCTCGTCAACTTCTTCTTCTTGGTCATCCTCTAATTCTTCTTACTTTCAAAGTTATTTTCAGTTCTTTCTTGTTCTAACTTTAGTATTTTCATTACATAGTTTTCCTCTCTCTCCCGTACCCTCTCAAGCTTTCTTCTCTCTGTTCACTTTTCAAACAACACACACACATTTTTTTTAAAAAGAGTTTAATCTTCCCCTTTTCTTCTCTATCTTCCTCTCCCCCCTCTAAATTCTTCTAAACTCCCCAAGGCAAAAATTCTTCTTCAGTCTTCTCAAGGTAGCGTTCATCTCCAAGGCGGGGCGATCTCTTCCAAGGCTCGACGAGGCGTTTGGGCGGTGCTACTCTTCCACTTTCCTGGCTCTCCTTTCTTCCCTTTTTCTTTAGTTCCATTCAAGTTGTAATTTCTATTTTTCAAAAACTTGTAATCTTTTTTTAGTAATAAAATTTCATTTGTGCAATTATTACTCTCTTTTTCTCTTCACCTCCTCCAAATTTCTCTTCTCAACCCTCCAATATTCTTTAGATAGATTTAATTTCATGCAATCTTAATTTTATTTCTTTTCACAAACTCACTCAAAACTTGGCTTTTAAAAATACAAGGGTTTTCCAACTTGCTTAAAAATGAAAATATTCCTCCTCGTGGGATCGACCCGTATTCATCACTCTACTTTGATTTAAAATCTTTTTAGTGAGTGAGTGCGGTTAAATATTTTAAAATTGAGCACGCCATTATTTTTCAACAACTAGTGTTTGTGAACAACAGTCACACAGTGTCAAATTGCTGGTTGTTGCAGAGGAAAAATAAGTTTCATACCCGAAATGTTAAACCCCTCCACACAAAAGTTCATCACTTCTACACACATGAAGAAAATGAGTCAGCATGCATGTTGTCATTATTGTGGTGAGCTTGGGCACATCATGAATAATTGTTTCTGGATGAAAAATGATGATTTAATTATTGCTGAAAGGTGGAGAGCACCGGCTTGAGGTGCCACTAATCCCCAAGGACCCAAGAAATCTTGGATACCTAAAAATAAAAAATGAGAATCTGTTTTGCTGGTGTGCCTTGAAGCAAAAGGAGAATAAAAGTGGTTCAATAAATACAAGGCACACTCATTTGGTAACACCCCCATTTTTCTATTGATTTATTTCCAGTTGCTATTGATGATGTCTGTTTGCGGCTGCATGTTTAGAGTCTTTTGCAGAACAATTTGTCTTTACTCGTGTGCTGCTCATATCGATATATTCCCTTTTGACATAGGTGTCAAAGGTCCATAGATTGAATAACTAAGGGGGAGCTTGAAAGTTTGTGATTTTAAAATTAGAAAGAACTACATACATACTTAGAGTCTGCATGTGTTTCGCATAAAGAATATTATTCTGTGCTCTCATGCATCATCATGCACAAATTTGAAGAATTTGTTTTTCAGATTAGAATGCATTGCATCTTTGATGAATCAACTTTGCATGACTTCATGATATATCAAATGGTGACATGATGAAGGGCAGGTTACTCCTGTCTGAAAGTTATCACCATGCGAGAGAATATGCTTCCGCCTGGTAGCATGAGTCAAATGGTCATATAGGTTTTAGGCTGCATCTGTCAAAATTTCACTGGAAATTTAGAAATTCATGCACATATTGAGGGGGAGATACAAATAAATCTGCTCAAAACTTGCATCAATAAAATCGAATCACCGTTTTATATTTTCATTGCATCTTAGTCATGCAAATTAGGATTGCATTAGAATCCATGAGCTACAATGTATTGAGTGTGCATGTTTAGTTGTGTGTCATGCATGTTGCATTTTCCCATTGTGTGCTTGTATGATATTATATGCTATTCAACCCCCCATTAAGTGTCTTCATAATAATCCATAAAATTGTGAAAAAGTTTCATGATTGGTATCAGACACACATAAATTCATTGCATATTTTCAGGGGGAGTGTCTGCATATTTAATGTTCATGCATTCAGTGCATCTTGCATTTTAGTTGCATATCTCAACGAATGTCTTGTATGCATGCATTTAGACTAATGTCTTAGGGGGAGTCTGCATTCTCATTCATCTCTGTCAGTCCCCTGTGCATAGTCTCACTATTTTAGGGGGAGTCATAATAGGAATAATTAGCATCATATATCTCCATGTACATCTCTGTCCATGCACCTTAGATGCATGCCTGCATTGCATAAAATGACTGCATATCTTGCTAATCCTCCTTCACATTGCATTTCATGCATATCTCATTCAGGGGGAGCTCATGTAGAAACATTTGGTTCAATAAAGGCATAAGGTATCAGACAGGTCTCATCTGTGTCTTAGGCGGGTTTGCATGTAAGTCTGTCTGCATACAGTTTTGCTTAAGATGACATACCTCATTTTCAATCGACTTACTCCTTGAAAATCTACTATCTGTGCTCACTGAAAATTGATAAACACTCTTGCTCAATTTGTTCTGAACTTCATTGATCCATGAGAGCATATGTAAATTCTTGATTTCCAATTCTGCTCCATTGGAATTCTGATTCTCTTCTGTCAAACTTCTTTGAGCTTTGTGCTTGAATTCAGAAGGAGTTTCACTGTCTGTGCATAAAATTCATAAATCAGAGTAAATCCTTAATAAGAATCTTCTCTTATGAAGCTCTGTGAAAACCCAAGAACAAAATGGTGGTTTAAGGTTAATAATCTCAAGCAGTTAAAGATAAAAAGTTTTGAAACTAACTGTATAAAGCCTTTATAGACCTAAACCAGCATTAAAATGTTGGGTCCTACTAGGCCCTCTGAAAACTAAAAGTTTAAAAGTACATAAGCCTCTTTGGTTGAGAAACCATAAGATAAGTATTATTTTTAAACATTTCAACTTCTGAAATCTAATAGGGAATATGCCATGTATTATGGCAGAGCAATGGCTTAGGTATTGAGAAACTTCTACCCTTCACCAAAAGAAGTGATGTGGCATATATGTCATGAAGTACCAAGTTAACTCTGTTCAGAAAAATGTGAAATTGATTAGTCAGATTGAGTAACTGGGGATACCTGTGTCTGCTAAACATGTATCCCCGCGTCAAAAAGGTCTGCACTAAATCTGTGAGGTAGAATAGTTAGCCATACTGAGTAATCTGGGACTCTGGCATGCAAAAAGCGTGTTTCCTCGCGTAAAAAGGTGTGTGCTAAACCTGAATGCTCATGAATTTTATCTTGAAAAGAAAAATCTGAAAAATGAAGAAATGGTTGATCCTAAGAATGCTCAGAATTTTAAGAATGTTTAACCTCAATACTAATTATAGTTACTCCTAAAGGGGTTAGTGGAAATGAATGAGTAAGTAAGAGGGAGGTTAAATAGGGCTGCAAGATTTTATATTGGTTAATTTCTATTAAGCCTGTGTGCAGAGTATTTCAAAGCTTTCAAATAATGAACTCAGAGTTTATTATCCTTAAACCATTCTAAAAAATAAGGGTAATCACAAGTGGCTGCATAACAGAAGACTCTGAAAATACATTACTCTACATTTATGAAAATTGTGTCAGATTAAGAACTTCATATTCTTATCTTTTCTAAAATATGATTTCATGACCATGTCCTCTGACCTTCTATTGTTGCTCAGTTAATGTGCTATATCTATTGGTATCATGATCTATCAGTTGATATATAAAGCACATCATCAGTTGTCAGTCGTTAAAACTTTGCCTCTTGATATCTGCAACAGCTCTTTCATCAGTTTGTATCAGGTTCACAGTCTGCACGTCTGCATTTAGGCCTGCACAGTCTTTGCATTCATGTCTATTGTCTCGAAGTGCATATTGCATATTGGCTGCCTGAAACAATCTCTTGAGAAAGACAAAAATTGAACTAAACTAATTCCTTGTTTGGTTTGTTAACCTCTTAATTGGTATCAGTCAAAATAATTGCCTATCTGTCTAACAATAACAGTTGGTTTCATACTGTCTGCTTGCTATAGTTGTTTGCTGAAAATTGATTGATTTCTGTCTGAGCTGCAAATCCTATCTTGAATTAGACTGAAATCTTGTCTGAACCTAAGAAATTTGCTTATCATGCTCATCTGAATTAATAATTGATTTCAGAGTTGAAATTGACAAATCTGAACTTCACACTTGAATTCATCAGTTTCATTTGTCAATTTGAATTAAAATGTGTTCTTAAATTCTCCTAACTTACCAATAATGGGCATCATGTCTCAAAATCTAAAAATTGGTGTTAAACTGTGATTGTTTTCTGATGGAAAAGGGGGAGATGGTTTCATGAGCGATTATATCTCTTTGCTTGATGAATCTTCTGTCTAAAAGGGAAGATGTTGTGGTACACATAAAAAAGAAGGTGCCTTAATGTTAAAAGGGGAGTTGTTATGTTGTCTGAACATAAACATTTCGACCATGTTTTTGATGTGATAAGCCTTGTTGCTTTGATTGAATATCTGGCTTTTATATTTGATATCAGTCTATGTTATTTTGCTGATGTCAAAGGGGGAGATGTCTTGACGAGGCATTGTGCAAGAGATCATCGGGTGATGAACCCTATGACATATTATACACAATGACTCATAGTTGCCATCATCAAAAAGGGGGAGATTGTTGGGTCTCTGGTTTTGATGATGTCTGACTATGACTTATTGATGAATCTGATATGCTATTTGTCTTGGTGATGTCAACAGTGCCTACAGCTTAGGATAAAGAATCTGAAATTCAACTAAGGCAGACATCAGCAAGATAAAGTGAAGAAAAGGCAGATATGTGAAGACAAAGGTTGGAAAAGTCAGCAGGCTGTAAAGTGCAGTTCAAGTCAACAGAAGCTCAGTTCAAGTGAACTAAGATGTGTGCTCAAGTCAAAAGATATTAATGAAAGTCGACAGACAAAGGAGAAATCAGTTGACTGAATCAATTTTCAATCGATTGTTTTTTTGGTAAGTCGACGGATTTTTGCTTGCTGTAGCAGACTAGGCAGCTGAAATCTACAGAAAGGCAAATTTGAAGTGCTGAAGAATTTGAGGGTCGAGGCAAGACCCAAGTTCGTGGAAGGAGAAGCTGAAGATGTCATTTTGGCTGAAAAACAAACACTAAATGAAGAAGGGAATCAAGACTGAATAAAGATGGGCAGAGTAGAGGAAATTCAGTCGGCCTAGCCAGAATTCAGTCGACAGATATTTACTCTAGTCGACGGATTTTTGTTCAAGCTAGCTGACTGCGTCGACACAGCTAAGATGGATAATATGCAAGTTGAGTCAACCTGTTTCTATGTTGAGTCGACTTGCTTCAAGATTGAGTCGACCCACTTGATCTCGTAGAATATTGGATCTGGTAGAAATCAAAGAGCAAGTCGACTTGGTATCCTCACCAAGTTGACTCACAGCATAATAGAAGATTGGATCAAACAATGCTCAAAGATCAAGTCGACTTGGTCTCTACACCAAGTCGACTCATCACAGCAGGCGGGGTTTACGAATGTTAAGTTGGTCACATGGTTGGTAGAGGGTCGACCCCTTGAGTCGACCCCCTTTAGTCCGAGTTCTGTTCTACCCAGAAATTAAACTAAAGGCTTGAAAATTGACAAGAGTCGACTCCGAAGGTCGACCCCTTCCGTAACGGGATTCATGTAGGCAGCGGGTCCCACACTGAGCTCATGATCCAAAACCCAATCATTGGCGTGTGATCCCAGGCACGTGCCTTGGATTCTGGAAAGCTCCCAGGAGAGAATATTCCTCCCTAACACGTGGACCAATAGAAGATTAACTTGATTATTTACATTATCCATAAAATTATGTCCAAGCTCTGCTATATATACTGGCCCTCTTCCTTGTGGAAGGAGATGCTACTGTGGGATGCGAAGAGGTTAAGAGAGCTGAAGAGAGAGCATTCGAAGAGGAAGAAAAGAGTGAGCAGTCATGAGTGTTTCGAAGAGAGATCAGAGAAAGAGATAGAGAGAAGAAGAAGAAGAGATAGAGAAAGAGCAGCCACCGAGTTCGAGAGCTACTTCGAGATCTATTCTAGAAAGAGAGAGTGACAGCAGCCAAGGAGTTTTCATTTCCGATCTGTTTAGATAAGATTTGTGGATCAAATCTAAAGTCTTCATGCTCTATTCTGAGCTACATTTCTTATTTTCTGTTTTCATTTTCTTTCCATTCTTGAGCACATTTGTGTGTGTGTGTATGCTGCTGGATTTCAGACCCAAAGCGTTTGGGGTTTGTCCCCGTGTCTTGCTGTGTAAACAGCGTGAGGAGTGTGCTCCTCGTGGGGAGCTTGTTCCCCGTGTGTGTGCAGGTGTTAGCTTGCGTGTATGGTTGGGGTTGTACCCCGTGTGCTTCATTATGAAGTAAGTGAAGCATCACTGGTTTGGTGATGGGTGGACGTAGGGAGTCCGGTATGGTCCCGAACCACCTTAAAAATCGCTGTTCAACTGTGTGAATGCCTATGTGTTTGAATTCCTTTTCTTCTATCACCCATTCACAGGATGGCTGGTTGATTTCTATATTCGATTTTGAGCTTCTTATTAGTTGCCCTACACATTGCATATGCAAGGTGCTCATCACGAGCATTTCTTTTAGTATTGTGCACCAATCTCACTCACACTCGATAGGTGTTTGATCCGGTGTCAGTGTAAGTCTTCCATTGTATGTTTCATCTAAGATCTAGCAATATCAGTTTTATGTTTTAATTGGGCCAAGCTCTTAAAAGGATCTATTCACCCCCCCTCTAGATCTATCTTGCTACACTAAGGGACCTAACACCCTGGCTCCTCCTTGGACTATGGGAATTCTCCATCAGCATCTTCTATTTCCTTGTCATCAACATTGTTATCAGATTTATCAGTCATTTCAGCAAACACTGCATGTGGACTTTCTTCCACAGTTTGATTTTTCACATTGAAAACTCTATGTGCTCTAGATATTTCAGAATACCCCAAAGATATTCTAA
Organism: Amorphophallus konjac; assembly: GCA_022559845.1. Lineage (NCBI taxonomy): Eukaryota > Viridiplantae > Streptophyta > Magnoliopsida > Alismatales > Araceae > Amorphophallus > Amorphophallus konjac. The sequence continues at coordinate 357,278,034 of CM040118.1, forward strand.
TGTCACCCTTAGCCTCAAATTTGTCAAGATCAGATTTATCATTGTTATGAATATAACATCTTGACCCAAAAGCTTTGAAATAGGTGAAGTTGGATTTCCTACCTTTTAACATCTGATAAGGGATTTTCTTACTCTTTGGCCTTACGATGGCCCCGTTCATGATGTAGCATGCAGTGTTTGTTGTCTCTGCCTAGAACTTCCTTAGCAGTTGACTTTCGACCAGCATTATTCGAGCAATCTCCATAATTATCCGGTTCCTCCTTTCTACAATGTCGTTTTGTTCTGGGGTCCTGGGAGAAGAGAATTTGTGGATCAGACCTTCTTGACTACAAAAATCAATAAATGAAGAATTGTCAAACTCTCCTCCATGGTCATATAAAATAGTGGAAGTTTTGAATTTCCTTTCCTACTTTATTTTTTTGAAAAAGTTCTGAAATTTAGTGAATGCTTCATTTTTATGAGCTAGAAAGAAAATCCATGTAAATCAAGTGAAATCATCAACAATATCATAACCAAATCTTTTTCCATTGATGCTAGCAGTTCTAGTCGACCCAAATAAGTCCATATGTAAGAATTCAAGTGACATGGATGACAATGGCTCATTTCTAGGTTTGAATGATTTTCTAGTTTGCTTTCCTAGGGAGCATGCTTCATAAATTTTAGTGTTCTTTTTGAAAGATAATTTAGGCAAACCTTTTACCATATCATGCTTTACCAATTTATGCAGAACACTATAGCTAACATGCCCTAGTCTCCTATGCCACAGCCATGCATCATTAGACTGACTAGCAGATAAACAAAGATTTTCAGAAAAGGAACTATCTAGGTCTACCATGTAAACATTATTTATCCTATGACCAACAAACTTGACAGAATCAGAATTCAGTTTAAAAATCTTGCACTCATTGGCATCAAACAACACATTGTGGCCTTTGACACAGAGTTGACTTATACTAAGCAGATTATGCTCAAGGCCTTCTACCAGCATGACATTTTCAATAAAATTAGAAGAATTCTTACCAATGGTGTCTGTGCCAATGATCTTACCTTTGTCTTTTCCTCTGAACCTTACATGTCCTCATTCTTTATTGATCAGTTGACTGAACTTCTTTTTGTCTCCTGTCATATGCTAGGAGCAGCTACTGTTCTGTACAGGATAGAGAAAGCAGAAAATTTTGAAACCCAAGCAACTCTGGGTCCACAATCATCATTGAAAACATGCAATAGAGATTTGGGAATCTAAATTTGCTTAACATATTATTTTCTTTGATTAAGCCAACAATGAGGACTGGTATGTCCAAATCTATTAAAGGTATGGCAGATAGGTTTTACAAAATGCATAAAATGTGGAATAGTTTGTGGTTTTGCATCTTGTTTTCTAAATTTGTTGAATTTATTCTGGTCGACACCCATGTTTGATTGGAAGTTAAAATTTCTTTTACTATTCCACCTTTCATTAAACTAGTTATTCCTTTTCTCATTAAAGTAGAAATCAGTATTGTTGTTCCATTGTGGCCTGGATTGATTTCTGTTTGGCCTGCGACAGGCAGGAACAAACTGAGCATATCTCCTAGATCTTGATTGATATCTTTGATTGTTTCTTGTTATGTTCTCTTTCCTGTAGGCAGGCCAGGCAAGGTTCTGTCTAGGTTGATTAGGTCCATTCATGGGCTGATACACTGGCTGGATAGGGTTCTGTCGACTTGGCTGCTTGGCCCACCACTGCTGAGCAAAGGTCTGTTGACTTGGGGACTTAGCCCATTTCTGGTAAGCAGACTGTTGGCTGCTCCCAGGTTGACTTGGGTTGTTATTCTTATTATCTTTGACATTTTGCCCCTTACCTTGATTGTTCTGTATCTTGATGGTTTTGGGTCTAGGGACAGCCTTGTTAATTGGTTCCTCCGCTATCAACTTTCCTTTTCCTTTTTTCGGGTTGAATGAAATAGTTTTTAACTCAAATTTCTTCTTCTCAGTGTGATTGAATCCCAGCCCTTCCCTTTTGAAATTTACTCGGGTACCCAAAACAACATCTAGATTGGATTTGCCTTGAACCATTTTCTCCAGGACAGACTGTTTGTCCTTCAATTCATTTTCAGCCTTTTCCAAATTTTTTTGAATCTCAGAATTAACAGCTTTTATGGCGTCATATTTTTCCAAGACAAGTTTATTCTCTTTCTCATACTCCTAGCATTGCAGCTTAATTTCATCTACTATTTTCTCATATTTTCATTTTCTAATTTTAGGTTTCTGTAGATCTATTAATCCACTTAGATTAAAATAAAAATAAACAAGCTAAGAGTGGGGGAAAAGGAGAAATGGGAGCATGCGAAGGATGCTAATAGGAGGATGTGATTGCCAGAGACCACGGGCCTTAATGAATATAAACAATAATAAGAGGAGGGATCGCAGAATACCTTAAAAGCGAGGAGATGTGAGCGTCTTCCTTCTCTTCCTATCGGCCAGCCGATGGAGAGAGTCTTCCTATGATTACCCTTGCAAACAAAGACAAACACCCAACAAATAAAGAATGGATTAGCAAACCAAGATGTGTAGTATCAAAATCCCAAGTGAGTATGTAAACGTGAAAGTATGGAGATTGAACACACATGTTGGGGTGTTGCCCCTTTAAACCCCTGTGCAAAGGGTGGGGATAGATATGATGAATGAATAAAAGGGGACGTGCAAGTGTTGCACTGGGGGATTCTCAACATGGTTGAGATGTGGAGATAATAGAGAACAATGATGTATGCACGTAGTTAAAAGACAAAGACGAAAAGCACAGAGAACAGATAACAAAGAATATAGAAGAAAGAAAGAAAGAAAAGCCTATGGAGATTTCTCCTGCGAAAGTCGTGGCTTTAGATGGATGTTCGGGAGGAAGCCTCCGTGGGGATGAAGCTTTTAGATGCAGGGAAGACTTCTCCTTGAGCCAGCAATCGGGCAGCACCTCCCCCTGTGATTGAAAATTGGACTCTTCCAACAGAGAGACGAAGGGCTTATTTATAGGGGAGGAAACGTGATTTTAATTCCAAGAACAATTAAGAAAATTGATTTTAGAAATGAGATAAATATTGGAAAGAGTCCTCCCCAGTTCCTGAAAGTCACATGAATCCTTCCCTAGTTGAAATGGACCGCAAAACGAGGAAAGAAGGAGCTGCGGACGAGTTTGGGAAACTTCAAAAAAATGGCGTCAGACCCCGTGGTCGCCCATTAAAAGGGCGTCCATTACCTTGGACGTTTATTAGCGTTAAAATACGGAAAGTTTAAAATCTTCCAAAATTGGAAAAGAATTGGCGTCCAGGGCTCTAGACGCTTATTAAAGAATGGGCGACCTCCAAAACAGACACAGATTCAAAAATAATCAGAATTCGGCGAAAAATATGACCAAAAGAATTCACGTCTTGGGTTCCAGACGCCCATTTAAGAATGGGCGTCGTCCAGGAACGACACCAATTAAAAATCACCTAAAACCATCAATTAAAAATAAAAAAGAATTGGCATCATACCATACAGACGCCAATTAAATTTACCTAATTAAAAATTTAAAATAATAAAGATAATTAATAAAAATAATAAAAAGAATTGGCATCACCCTGGGCAGACACTAATTTGAATTTATCTAATTAAAAATTAAAAAATCAATAAAATAATTAATAAAATAATAATAATAATAAAAAGAATTGGCGTCACTTTAGGGAGACACTAATTTGAAAAATCTAAAATTATAAAAAAAAAAAGAAAAAAGAATTGGCATCACTCTGAGCAGTCACCAATTTGAAAAAATATGAAAAATTAGAAAAAACTCAGAAAAATCTATTTTTTTAAAAAATCCAGAAAAATCTAGAAAAATAGGAAAAGGGTAAAAATCTAAAAAAGGTGAAAAATCACTCAAATAAGCCGAGGGTCAAATTGGGGCATTATAAAGTAATATGAAATATACTCATGATGTCAATTTTGGCGTGTCTACAGCTGCCCCGCCTTGGCGTCTGCTTTGCAAGAGAATAGAGTGAACTGAAAAGTAGGCGCCAAGGCGTGATGAGACACGCGATCAACATCACCTGATGAGAATTAAATCCAAAGCTCGAGATGAAGCAATCTCGAGAAGCTCAATGAAAGCAACAATGTTTGGATAAAGGAGGGAGTGTGCACGTAGGCACGAAGGAGATAAAAGAAGACGATCAACTTCCAGCGCGGTGGAAGTACCCCAGGTCATAAACCTGTAGGTTTCACTATTGAAGAGTGGTTACCAACTAATGTTGACGTGCTGCAACCAAAGTGGATCTAAGGAAAAGGAATATTGAAATAAGAGAGGATAGAAAATCCAAACAAAGAAGTTTTTGAGAAAATCGCTTAAAACGGCGACAAGATGAACGGAGGATCTAATTCGGCAATGAATACCTCATATTTTGAAAATTAAGATCATTTGACTCTCAAAATCAACTCATCAGAATAATTTTCCACTGTTGATTCAAAGTCCTACATGAATGCATGCTGGTTTTAAAGGGAAAAAATAAATTAAAATAAAAGTTAATCAATGATAATATTGTTAAGCTGCCAAGACTGAGTCAAGAAACCAATTTTGTGAGTTAATACTAAATCGAAGCTTGTTTATCCGCGCACCAATTCATAAAAGAGAACCATCGTCCCCAGTCTTGAACGGCTCAACGGCTTATCCGTGCGACTAAGATTCCTCTAGAATCATCATTACTTTCGATGAAGGGAAACTCAAATTCTAGATTTACCAAAGCTACAAGGTCCTTGATATAATATAATAGCGTAAGTAACATATAGTAGAAATGCATACATGGAGAGATGGTGATAGCAATGAGCATGAGGGAATTGAGAAATCCAGATGCCGTGGGACTTGGATGATGATGCCCAGACTGTAAGACCCCAGAATTTATGTAAATAATTTTTGAATTATAAAATAATTTTCTAGAATTTATAAAGGCCTAAATATATTAATAAATGGATTCTGAGACTAATAAGTCATTATAAGGCCCAATTAGGTTAAATAATTAACCAAGCCTATTTACACATCATTTAAAAGGGTTTAAGGCCCAAAACCATTTAGTTTGGCCCATGTTCTAGAAGGTTATTAAGCCTATTCTCGAATTTTTAAGGATAAACACCACTTAATAAGATAATTTAGTGGATAATGGATAAACGAGTTTTATTAAATTTAAAATTTTAAACACGATGACTATAACGGTCTATCGTAAGACCGCCACAGCCGTGTAGTGCGGCAAGGTTCGACCGTCACAGCCTGCGAATTCCGTGAGTGGAAGAACTTGCAAAAAGATTGGAACTTGATGTTCCTATCCATGAGAGACCTAATTGCAATGATGTATAAAGACCCTAAGGACTCTTAGAAATCAGGTTTTAGTAGATTAAGGACTCTAGAATCGATCTAATCCTCAAACCCTAGCTAGAACCCTATAAATAGGACCTAGTTTTGAACTGCGCGACCCCTACTTTTTCTCACATGGAATCAAGGTAAGGAGTCATAATCTTGGGTAAGTTCTTTAGAATAATTTGTTCACAATACTATAGATTAACTCCTCTCCAAATTTCACGTCTTTAGGTCAAGAGGTCATGGAGTTAGAGCCCAAGGAAGTTGCTGAAAAGTCATAGGAAGAGGAGAACTAGGGCACGTTTTTCAAATCCTAAATTGGAAGTTTAAGGCCAAGTTAAGAGGTAGGTCATCTCATGAATGACAGAAACATCTTGATAGGAATAAAATCCCTCTGTTTCGATTGAATTCCATGCATGATAGATCATGAATTTCATGTTTTAATGGTTCTATGCATTCATACATCTCTTAGCCTTAAATAGAAATAAAAGATGTTATCTTGTCTATTCACTAGAACCCATGCATGTAGAGAGCATATATTTCGTTATCATGTCTAAGGATAGTCATACTATTTTGATTTCTAGACATGATGTGAGTTGATCTCTTGGATTCTATATGGTTTTATGTCAGCAGATGCTCTGACGCATCATAGTAGGACCGTCATACTCACGTAACGGCCTTACGATGAGCCGTCACAGTTCTGTTGTATATATATGCACTCTGTTGTCTCTGACACATCAGGGAAGGAGCGTTACGTTCATGTAACGGCTGCTCGATAAACCGTCACATTAACCGTGACGTGCGATCAATAGACCGTCAGACACCTGATGTTCTGTCAACCCGAGACAGAATAGGACTTGTCAATTTTACTTATTATTAAACCTAGTTATCTAAGTTTAAACCTGTTAAAGTGATCTTGGAATTATTCAATCGTTCATGATAAGTATTGCATGATTTTGGCATCTTAATATCATTTTAAAGATATGTTAATTTCATGACAAATAATCTATAGTTTTGTATTCTAAATCATGGTTTTACATAATGCATTGACGGAGTTTTTATCGTGATTTAGACATGGATACACATTCTATCTCTATCTATAGAGTCATTTATATAAGTACATGGCACATATTCCGGTATGTTGTCCATTAGTTCACACTTTGCACTATAGGAACATATTCTTGGATTTGAGGACCTCTCTATTGGATATTCCTTCCAATGGACTAGGAAATCTTATTTCAAGGCCTCCGTAATTCTCCGCGAGCCTGGGATTCCCACTAGGACGCCGAGTTGGTTGTACCCTTAAAGCCCATTGATTAGAGTACACTATCGATGTTTTCTGGTTATCAGTAGTGTAACGGCTCTATATTGGACCGTCAGGCAATGTAACGGCCCAATATAAGACCGTCACATTCATCTGAGTTCGATTGCTTGATTCTGGTCTCAGACTACTGTAACGGCCTAATCATGGACCGTCACACAACGTAACGCCCCAATGAATGACCGTCACACTTCTCTGAGTCTATTTGATCGTTCTGAATTCGGATCATTGTAACGGCCCACTACTGGAGCGTTACATGATGTAACGGCCCAGTAAACGACCGTCACATTGTTTAAGTACTTAACCCAAGGTTTGACCCAAGGGTTGATATTCCAAAGGTTCTAGATGGACTAATGATAGTCTAGAACTTATAATATTGATCAAGAAACTTAATATAATGATTAGAAAGAGAAAAGAATGTACCGTTATGCTGTCGATTTATATCCATGAGCATGACATTGTTTAAATCTTTTTCTTGATCTCGCTTACTCTAAATTGAAGCATTCATTCATTGATTGTTGTTATCATGAGTTATTGACCTTATTACATTCTTGGCCATGCTTTATTATTACACTCATGGAAGTAGCTTGATTTATACGTGAAGATGCAGTTCGGGCGCTGATTGTGTCCAAGGGCTCTATGCTAGTCCCCACGGCTGATTGGCAGAAACATACTATTTTATAAACCATGGGGTATGATGCTACTGGCGTCGCATTGCGCTGGGAGTACTTTCTTTATAAAGAAGTGAAATCCATGAGCACTCGTGAAAATCTAGTGAATTGCTACATGATTGACATTCTCGTGCGTAACCTTTATGGTTATGAAAGTGAAAGTGAAAGTGCATTCTCGATATATTCTTGTTCATGAAAGGTCAATATCATGTTCTTGTTCTATTCTTACTAGTTCATTCTTGTTCTCATTCCATCTTATATGATTGTCTTGTTACTTTGATTTAATCGCGTGATCATCGCATTACATGATTTTACCTTATTTCTTTAGAGCAAAAATATTAATCACTTTAATAGTGCCTTCATGTTGATGTGAAGATACCTATTGGGCAAGTGTGCTCATTACCTATTTCCAATCTTTTTCAGGAAATGAAAGTGAGTCGGGTTCGGATTCGGATTATTCAAGTAGCGGATCCGAGAGTGATTAAAGATGAGCGAAGACTTAGGAAGTCTATAATGTCTAGATTGAGTCAATGTAATTTTCCTATTTCTTGAGTCTAGTAGAATGAAAGATGATGGAAAGTGGTTGTATTTCGAGTATTGATCATGAAATAAAGTTGGAGTTTGATTAAATTATGTGAAATTGCATTTATGTGTGTGAATCAGGCTTGACATGAATCAGCAAGAATCACTCTGTAGGATAGGGAGAGGATAATCAAGAGTGCCCAGAATGGCAAGACATGGAGATCAATGTGAGTCATCAATGATGTGGGTGAGAAGAGGACTCATCCCAAGTTCTTGGTCCTTGCAAAAGAAGTGTCCCTGCAAAATAACACCATCATAAAATATAATAATTTTTTTCCCTTTTTTGGGAATATGTAAATTTTTATGGTTTTGGAAATATTCAATTTTTTTGGATTTTAAAAAAATATTCGATTTTTTTGAATTTTCAGAACATTTGAATTTTTTATGGATTTTTGTTGAGAAAATATTCGATTTTTTTGAATTTTGGATGTGACTATGCTAATGCAACATCAACGGATGTTTAAACAATTGGCTAGGGGATTCTTGTTCAGAACTGCCCAGAGCCAGGCTTGCATTGAGGGGTGGCACCCTATAATCGGCTGCCCTTGGCTAACAGTGCCCCTACCAAGGCCATACCCGAGAAGCACTCAGCTTTGGAGGGAGAATAGAAGAAAAATTGGAGATAAGCCTTATGCAGGATGGGAGATATCAGGACTCGAATTCCTTCTAAGGTACTACCCCTCAAAGAGGTAGTCTGTTGCGCTGGGACTTTGTGCCTTTGATTTTTTTAGACCCTTGACATGCATACGATCAGGATTTTTCCCTGCGGGGACTTTGCCTCTCTTGACATGCCTTTATCTCATAGTTTTTATTTTATTGAAATTTAACTTGACTTTGATTTTGATAATAGCCCTTTGGCTAGATATATCATGAAAGCTCACTTTGATTTGGGTCAAGACTGCCCCTATTTGAGACTCCTCCTGTATTGGGGAGTACCTAGGTTGGTCATCTCATCCGTCAACCTCTTGCACCTGCACTTGGCCGAGTAAAGAAGAGGAAAGACTTTCATGCATACCCATGGCATGGCCGAAGCAGCAACGGTGTTTACCAAAGGAAGTCGACTGAGAACGCCGTGAAGTGTGTGGAGTGCCCAGCTAAGGGTTGCCCTTAACAAGCAGGGAGGGAATGTCGAACTTCCAACGCGGGGTTCTTATAGCTAGAGGTGCTGCAAAAGCAAGCCTAAATACACTTTTTGAATTTTTTTTTGAGATTTAATAAAGATAAAGACCTAGGATAAAGGCCTAAAATACCACTCTTAATCATGTTAAGAAGCACTTCATTTTGAAAACCGTGCGTGAGGAATGAATGCAAACCTTATGCAAAAAGTGTTACCATGCAACCTTATGAAGCAGCAGTCACCGGAGGCGATCTTGATCATCAAGAGATTTGTCCTCAAGTGGCAGATAAAAAGATTGGAAGTCAAGGTTTGAAGTGGCTTAACAAGAAGGAGTGGTACCAAGACCAGACTCAGACGAATAAGGCTAAAAGGAAAAGAGGCGAGGGCTACAACTCCCTCGCTAAGGTGCTGAGACCCTGATCACAAGGAATGGTGTACAGAAGAAGCGAAAAATTAAGGGGGGGAGTGAGGACTAAAGCTTCAGAAGCAGTGGGAGAACGGGCAGATGCCCAGAGCGGTGGATGTGGAAGAAGTCGGGTCGGGCCCGGGATCAAGAGGAATTAAAAGGAGAAATTGGTAGATGGAAAGAGGAGGATCCGGAAGTAAGGGAGGAGAATCATGATGGATAGAATCTGGAGGTTCCGGAGGGAGAAAATATCACGGGACGCGATGTCTCGGGAAAAGATATGGAAAAAGATGATTTAAAAAGAAGAAGAGAATAAAGGAGACGATGTCCTGGAGGAGCAGGAGAAGGAATCGAAAGAAAGAGGGGAAGTCTGGAGGTTCCGAAGGAATAGAGTGAGAAGGGGCACGATGCCCAGAAAGAATCAAGGAATGGGATAAGAGATCCGGAGGTTCCGGAAGGATGTGGAGAAGGAGGGCGCGATGCTCGGCAAGTAGAGAGAAATCCGGAGGATCCGGATACAAGAGTTGAGAGTGGGCGTGATGTCCTGAGAGAAAACTGGAGGGGGCGCAATGCCCGGCAAGTGTAAGGGGACCCGGAGATCCCGAAGATGGAGGTGAATAAGAAGGGAGAGTTGGAGGATCCGGAGGTTCCGGAGGAAGAAGATAGAAAGGGGCGTGATGCCTAAGGAGATTGGAGGGAAGATAAGATGGGGAATCCAGAGGTTCCAGAGGAATAATGTAGAAATGGGGGCGATGCCCCAGGGAAAGACAGGAACGCGGAGGTTTCGGAGGAGTGAAGTAGAAAAGGGCGCGATGCCCTAGAAGGTCAGGAGGTTCCGGAGGAGAGGAGTGAGAAAGGGAGCGATGCCCTGGAAAGGATAAGGAGTAGGACAGAGAGTCCAGGGGTTCTGGAGGAATGGGATGAGAAGGGACGCAATGCCCTGGGAGAAGCGATAAATATGGAGGATTCGGGTATGGAAGTGTGGAGGGACGCGATGCCCAAAGAGGGAGGTCCGGAGGTTCCGGAGGAAGAAGACACCATGGGGCTCGATGCCCCGGGAGGATGAGAGAGAAATCCGGATGGTCCGGATGTAAGAGTTGGGAGTGGGCGTGATGTCCTGAGAGAGGATTGGAGGGGGCGGGACGCCCGTCAAGCAGAGAAAAATCTGGAGGATCTGGATATAAGAGGTGGGAAGGGGTGCTGATGCGGGAGGGGATGCGACTCGACGCCAATTTGAATGCGAACCTTGGGCTCTAGGCAAACTAGCGACTCGTACCTAGCGAGGGAAACGTGCGGATGTGCGCGGTTGAGAAACCGGCAACGAGTCAAGGGTATTTGGCCTTTCTGTGCTCGGATCGAGTCACGGGACGGGTCACACTCACTCACTCTCACAGCGGTGATTAAAATTGAAACGAGCTAATTAACCTAACACATGCAAGTAGCGGCATATAGAAATATACGAAGTAAGCAAAATGCCGAGTGAGGGAGTGGAAACAATCCCTCCATGCTCCGGGCGTGGGGAAGGCGACCCCGGCCAAGACTCGTACTCCCGGTACAAATAATTATCAATAATTTACAGAAATAAATTTCACTGCTCACTCCACGCAGGGAGGTAAAGGGCTACAATGGTGACCTAGGAGTATCAAGTTCGGGTTGATGGGCGGCTTTTGGGCAGCTTCGACGGTTCCGACGTTCTGCTACTCGGTGCTACAGCTTGCTGTCCCGAACCTGTTCTGCTGTTTCAGCACTGCGCGACTCGGCGGAAATAATTACTGCGATCAGCTCCGACATCGGATCGACGCGAAACCAGCGCCGTTGCGAAGCTCTCTTGCAGATATACGACCACATGGTGTTACAAGAATTTTACTATCTCTGTACCTTGGTGGATTTTAGAACATGCATGTTTTCTGTCTCAGGAAATACTGGGTAGACTGGGATCTGCCTAAAAATGTGGTTTGACTGAAGGGCAAACGGTGGAATTGGAACTTGAAAATTTCATGGATGAAATATGGGGATGTGTGGGTGACACACAATTTTTTTGGTAATTTTTGGAGGTGATTTAGGTGGTGGGATGGATTTTATGGTGGGGGTGGTCAGATCTGGACTGTAGAGGATAGAATAGAATCCGATTTTTGCAGATGTTTTTAAGTGGGGTAAACAAACTCCTAAAATCATGAAAAGAATTTTGGAAAGGGGTTTTGGTGGAAAGAAGTTCCAGTCCAAATTTCAACTCGATTTGAAATTGGAAAGGGGGTTAAACTGGTGAAGAGGTGGGATGCCGAAACACAGATCTGCACAGGGACAGATTGTGTAGACAGGGGGATTTTAAATGGAACAGAGGGCAAAAGAAGGTGGAATGACTTGAAACATTTTTTGGTAAGGGGAAACCACGGGAGGTACTCACCCTCAAAATTTTAGATCGATCAGATCTGTGGATTGGGAGCTAAAATTCCGGCTTCAGGCTGCTGGATGGTGGTGGACAGACCGGAGACAGTATGACAGTGGTGGTGCGACGGCGGCTCGATGACGGCGGCGGCGACAGTGCTGAGCTTCTCACTCAGAGAGGGACCTGATAAGGAGGTATCACACCTCAGAAAGAGAGCTTTCTCAGCTACAATGGGGTGGGAGAGGAGAGAGGGGGCTGCGCCCTATGCTCTTGCACAATGCAATTTTCATTCAATTTCTCATTAATTCTCTGGAAATCACAAAATACAAGGGTTATATAACTCTAACTAAAAGACCTAATTACCCTCAGATCTAGGGTTAGGGAGGGGTAATTAAGTGATAGGAGAATTTTCTCCCATGTGGTCAAATTAATACTAACATAAAAAATGCTAAAAGGGGGGTGGGTTATTTTAATCCCACATGGGACAAGAGAGGGGGGCGCCCCCCTCTTGGAAGTCAACAAGGGTGGCTGGTCCACCTTGGACCATGGACCACCCATATGGGCCCTAGAGAGTCTAGGTGGCCCAATGGGAGAGAGGGTGGGGGTCCCATCGGACCAACATGACCTTTTGCAAAGAAACCCACTAATTCCTAAGGACTAACACATTGGCTTATAATTGCCTTACAATTAAAACCCAATTGACTCAAGGACATAAATGTAAACAAAAAGGTTAGTGGCCTTGCTTTGATGTCGCCATCAGGCGCGATGTCCTGAGAGAAGATTGGAGGGGGCGCGGTACCCGGGAAGTGTAAGGGGACCCGGATATCGTAAGGATGGAGATAGGGAATGCGGAGGATCTGGAGGTTCCGGAAGGCGGGGTAGATACGGGTTCGAAAACTCGGGAAAGAAGAAATACAAATGCATGAGAATGCAATGCAATGAATGTAGAGGATGCATGGAATGCATGAAATGCAAAGAATGTATGGAATGAGAGGATGGGATCCTCCTCTTCACCCATGGAGTGGCCCATGAAAAATCGATGATAGACAGGAGTATGGGTGAAGTTGAATAGAAGGTGGATAGTGTAGCAGAAGGCCCCTTAGCGGAAGAATGCCCGCCCCTCCATGGCGGTGAAAGTGTACAACCAAATGACCTAACGAATGAAATCAAGGCTCATGATGAAGCTTCAATAATAAATGAAAACTCCCTTGAAGTGATGGGGACATCACCCATGATTCTCTCTGGCTCGGGACTTCACTTCCTCCAGGAGAGGGATAGGATCGCGCTCCATGTCGAGCAGGGCCCCTACGACACTTAGATTATCTATATGGATCATTTTGATGTATTTCTCTCTTTTGTTTGAGTCATTTTGATGTAATTTTCCCCTTTATTTGAGTCATTTTCCTAGGTCCTAAGTCATTTCTCTATGTTTGTGTCTTCATCTACCCCTTGGTTTGCTTTTTGGTCAGCTTGGTCATTATATGTAAAGCCAAGGGTAGTCTTGTCATGTAAAAGTTTGGGTCCCTATAAATAGGACCCCAACCCCTCCTTGGAGAACTAATGAACAATAAGAGTTAAGCATTCCACAAAATCTTGTGAGAATGCCTCTCTCTCTCTCTCTCCAGCTCTCAATCTCTCTCTCACTCTCCCTCTCTCTCTAAAAGGGGCGACCCCCCTTCTCTCTCTAGGGCGCACCATCCTCTCTCTCCTCTCCCCTTGCCACCTCATCCTCCACATCAGCCCCAACCCCTTCATCTTCCCAAGGCTCCTTCAATCCCACCATTACTCTCACCAAGCCCCAAGCATCCTTTCACCTTCCAAGGCAACCTTTCCCTTTCCCAAGCCACCCCTCCATCTCCCAAGGGAGAATCCCATCTCCCTAAGCTCCCCTTCACCTTCACAAGACAACCCTTCCCATTCCTAAGATCAAAATTAATCCCTCCTCTATCCCCATTTCAAAACAAAGGAAAGAACCCTCCTCTCCCTCCAAGACCATTTGCGCCCCCCCTCTCTCCTCCACCAAAGCCACCATCGCACCCCACCTCTCCCCCTTGCTAGCTCTGCCCCCCTGCCCATCTGCCCCACATCCCCTTCCCACCTTCCAACCCTTCCCCATCATCAACACCTCCAAATCCTATACCCCTCCACCAAAACACCTCCCTTCTTCTACCTTGTTCCACTAACCTGAGTGCAGCTGAAGATCTGCAGAAGACCCTGCATGTGGCAGCGCCGACCACCACTACATCCCAGAGCTCCAGGAGGCACACCCTATATTTCTGGAAAGATCCTCCAGTCAGCTTCGCAGGAGAGGTGGTCCCGCCTCGATCTGAGTTCAGAGCCGCCCAGGAGGTTCATTCTCGGCCCACCGCGCAGCTAGCATCCGAGCAGAGACCAGAGCCCCAGTGCTGAAGCTCCTGCGCCCACATCCTTGCTTCCCTTGGTGCGCTGTTTGACCGGGACAAGCTTCTACCAGTCCCCTATCCAGCACAGCAAATGGAGCCTCGTTTGGAGTTCGGAACCCTCTGTTCCAATTATTCTCCCTCGGGTGCGCAGGTCAGTCCAGTCAGAGCCAGTCCCGACACCCCCCACTCTTCGGGCTCTTTCTCGCAACTCTGACCTCCCCTGGGGCCATTCTTGGTTGCTGATTGAAGAAGACTCGGCCACGCTAGCGTCCGTTCTGGTCTCGCGTCATTCGGATCTCGAGAGTGTTCGTGGTGATTTGGACATCCTGCTGCAACGCCCTGAAACCAGTCCGAGCCAGAGCAGAACAGCCCACTTCCAGCACCCGCCCCGGCCAGAGGCTTCGCCACGAAATTCTGCCAAAATTCAGGAGTCAACCCGGGCCAATCAGTGAAGATTTGGCGCTAGTTTCAATGACTTATGAGCTCGGGAGAGTCCGTGTCAGTATCAGCAGCGAGCAGCTATGAGACTGTCACAAAGGCGAGCAGAACCAGGGAGAGATCCAGACGGCTTCTTCCTTAGCTACCCCCGCTTCCCCGCCTAGCCGGCTTAGCGCCCCTCCCTGTGTGGAGGTAGTGTTTGTTTGTACCCATAATCTCCCTACCCCGAGTTCCCCCTCCTGCATGAAGAGTAGTGCATGTAAATATTTAAACATGGTGAAGCTTCGTCGACGCAGTGTGCGGGGAACCCACACTCCCCCGCTCGCCCTCATCTCCGAACGGGATTGGTTTCTTCAAACCAACCGGGTAAGCTCTAGTCCTTGCTCACTTCAGTGTTTGTTTATTTAATATCTGTGAAATTGCTCCGCTGGATGGTGAGAGAGCGCCCGACCTCGGAGTTTACAACTTGTGTGTGGTCACCGTGGGCTTGTGAGAGAGAGTGACCCGGTGCCCCTAGGCACCTAGCCAGCCCCTTGATTGTGGGCACCGTACCCTTGGGAGGGCAACCATAGTTCTGCTGACCCTCTACCAGCAAGGGTCTTATTCCACTACCTCCACTCGGCATCACCGAGTCACCCCGGGGAGCGTGTGCGCACGGTGGTTCGGCATTTTACGTAAATCTCTACTCTTGTGCTTGTGTTTGCGTGATAGATCCAAAGGATCACAACTTAGCTGCTGCATTCCCAATAGTTGTGTCACATCAGTTTGGTATCAGAGCAAGTTCACAACTTGTCTCTCTACAAGTTGGTCCTAGGGTGCATTCACATTTAGAGTCATCATCGGGCCACCCAGTGCATCATCATGTATACCCCTCTTTGGTTAACTCTCAACAACTCGGCCCTCCACAAGGGTTCGATTGACCCCCTCCTCTTGGAAATCATTGTAGATGGGGACCTTAGTTTTGACGGATCTAGTCCTAATGCCTACCTAAAGTGGGAGGCTACCATGGATAAAAACTTTGATAGGACTATGGTCTATGGACACGCTAGAGTCCGCATGGCCAAGGGGCGGCTTCAGGGACAAGCCAAGAAGGAGTGGGAACGCATAGTGGGCTTAAGAAGGTTTTGGAGGCAAGAACCCATAAGCTCATGGGAAGATATGAAGATTGAGCTTAGGAATATCTACGCTCCCCGACCTTCCCACTCCTACCTTGAGAACCATAACCCGAGGAGCACTCCCACTCCTCCTTTCTCTCCCAGTCAACCCAAGACCTCCCTTAGGGCCCAAACTCCACCACCCCAAATAATTCTAACCCCGATCACCACCACCCTCACTCCTCCACAACCGGCCGATCCCAAGGGCAAAAGACCCCTAATTGACCCGGTTCCCCCCATGAGGGCCCCCACTCCCCAACCCAATGCCACTCAACCAACCCTCACCATTCAAACCCAAGTGGACAACGTGTCTACCCCTCCACCTAGGCCCATGACGGCCACCACCCAACCCAAAATCCCCCATTAAACCTACACCCCACAAGCCTCCATGGTCCCCACCACTACCCCGCCATCTTCCCCCTTAAGGGACACACCTCCCAAGACCAACCAACCCAATCCTCCTCAACCCACCCATCTTCCACTACCAACCCCAATCCTACCCCAACTTAGGCCTCCACTACTTCCTCTCCCAAATCCAACCCACGTCCGACCTTACTCACCTCTCCGGGTGCGCCATGCTCCGGCTATCACCAAACCACCCACCATAGATCACCCTATCCCAGTAGCAGAAGTGGCCCACACACTCGGCCACGTGGGGACAAGCGCCCCTCTGGACCTTATCCCCACCATGAAGACCACTCATGTCCAAGATGAAAGAGAAGCCTCGCACAGTGGTCTTCACCCTACACCACCCTCCCTAGTTGGGGCCGAGTTTATCTTAGGAGAACCCCTGATTGTTTGGCTAAGGGAGAGCCCGATGAGAGAGATCACGGCCCATGTTTGCCCTCCCATGGAGCTACACCTCCCCATAATACCCTTCTCCTCCTATCGCACCACCATCCAATCATCCTATCAAGTGGAAACATTAGGGAATCTTCTTAAGGGCTTAGCTTGGCAAATGAAGTTAACCGGCATGTTAACCACAGCGGCCAACCAACCTAGGAGCCTTGACCTCCTACACCTATGTGTCGGGTCCATCTCCTCGATTTGCACCGTTGGTTGCTACACTGGAGACCTCCTATTATTCCTCCCCACACCTGATGAGCCCGACCTTATCCTCGAATTAGAGTTCCTCATATCGGGTAAAAAGTCAAGCCATCTCCTCATGGCCGATCCACTTACCAAAGACTTCGGCCCAACTGTTTCATTAGAGGAGGAGGAACCGCCACTATGTGAGGATCATGAGGACCTAGAGTTACTCTCCCTAGGTGACCCTTACCATGACCCCTTCGATCCCCTCCTATACCCACCCACCTTACTCACCACCAACCTTTTCCTACCCCAACCAACCATGTTGGACCAAGCCCACCTCTCCCAAGACCCGGTCCACACCCCCAAAAGACATTCCCATTCCCTTGGGAAAGGAGACCACACCAAGGGAACCATGACCATGGAAGAAATACAACTAGGAATTGAGGAATTGTCCCATTCCATGGTGTCCACCTACCTAGATCCCTTCGACCCTTTTGAGTGGAAGCTCAAAGGCCACCCCACCACCCCACACAAGGAGGTCATCTTTAGGAAAAGAATTCATATGTCTTGGCACATCACATCGCTTGACATGATTAGTACGTCGGGTCCACTCGTTCATGTCACCCACATGTCAAGTAGGATGCATGATTGGTCCGTATTCGGGTGTAACGGCCCTCCCTCATTCATCATTGATCATACGCATGTTAGGAGCATCTACGGATGTCCGGGTCCCCCGACATTCATCACCACTTTGTATGATAGGTTCACCTACGGATTCCCCGGCCCACCTAGGTCCATCAAAGTCTACATAGAGGCATTGCATCATAGGTCTACTTTTGGTTACCCAGGTCCACCCATCACCCCTAGAATGTCAGCATTCACAACATTGCATAGCAACCTTTGCAAGCACATCAACAAGAGCAACGAGGTGTACAAGAAATTGGCCGATTCCCACCGCCGCCACCAAGAATTCCGTGTAGGTGATTTAGTGATGGTGAGGACTGAGAGACTATTCCCTAGAAATGTCTCAAAACTGAGGTCTCGTGGAGTAGTCCCCTTCCAGGTTCTGAGGCGCATTGGCACTAATGCTTATGTGTTAGACCTCCCTGAGGAATACGGAGTAAGCCCCACTTTCAACGTGGCTGACCTGGTGCCATACAAGGGTCCCACAGTGACACCTAGTGAGGACATCTAGCCTGTTCCATCCTTTGAGAGAGCCCCTATCCATGAGAGAGCTCCACCAGTCTCGAGAAACCAACGTGAGCAAGAGGAGCGAATATTGGATGAACAGGTCACTACTACCCGGAGCAAGGTGTATGATCACTATCTAGTTTGGTGGAAGGGTTGGCCTCCTTCGGATGATGCATGGGTGAGTCAGGAGGATCCCCAGTAGCTGGACCCTGACATACTGGAGCAGTATCGCAGCAGGGTGGGCCCCTGCTCGATAGAGTCGAGCTCTTCGCAGCCTAGGGGAATTGATGGGCACATCACCCATGATTCTCTCTGGCTGGGGACTTCACTTCCTCCAGGAGAGGGATATGATCGAGCTCCATGTCGAGCAGGGCCCCCACGACACTTAGATTATCTATATGGATCATTTTGATGTATTTCTTACTTTTGTTTGAGTCATTTTGATGTATTTTTCCCATTTATTTGAGTCATTTTCCTAGGTCCTAAGTCATTTCTCTATGTTTGTGTCTTCATGTACCCCTTGGTTTGCTTTTTGGTCAGCTTGGTCATTATATGTAAAGCCAAGGGTAGTCTTGTCATGTAAAAGTTTGGGTCCCTATAAATAGGACCCCAACCCCTCCTTGGAGAACTAATGAACAATTAGAGTTAAGCATTCCACAAAATCTTGTGAGAATCCCTCTCTCTCTCTCTCTAGATCTCAATCTCTCTCTCACTCTCCCTCTCTCTCTAAAAGGGGTGACCCCCCTTCTCTCTCTAGGGCGCACCATTCTCTCTCTCCTCTCCCCTTGCCACCTCATCCTCCACATCAGCCCCAACCCTTTCATCTTCCCAAGGATCCTTCAATCCCACCATTACTCTCACCAAGCCCCAAGCATCCTTTCACCTTCCAAGGCAACATCTCCCTTTCCCAAGCCACCCCTCCATCTCCCAAGGGAGAATCCCATCTCCCTAAGCTCACCTTCACCTTCCCAAGACAACCCTTCCCATTCCCAAGACCAAAATTAATCCCTCCTCTATCCCCATTTCAAAACAAAGGAAAGAACCCTCCTCTCCCTCCAAGACCATTTGCGCCCCCCCCTCTCTCCTCCACCAAAGCCACCATCGCACCCCACCTCTTCCCCTTGCTAGCTCCGCCCCCCTACCCATCTGCCGCACATCCCCTTCCCACCTTCCAACCCTTCCCCATCATCAACACCTTCAAATCCTATACCCCTCTACCAAAACACCTCCCTTCTTCTACCTTGTTCCACTAACCTGAGTGCAGCTGAAGATCTACAGAAGACCCTGCCTGTTGCAGGGCCGACCACCACTACATCCTGGAGCTCCAGGAGGCACACCCTATATTGTTGGAAAGATCCTCCAGTCAGATTCGCAGGCGAGGCGGTCCCGCCTCGATCTGAGTGGAGGCTCATTCTCGTCCGACCGCGCAGCTGGCATCCGAGCGGAGACCAGAGCCCCAGTTCTGAAGCTCCTGCACCGACATCCTTGCTTCCCTTGGTGCGCCGTTTGACCGGGACAAGCTTCTACCAGTCCCCTGTCCATCACAGCAAACGGAGCCTCGTTTGGAGTTCGAAACCCTCCGTTCCAATTATTCTCCCTTGGGTGCGCAGGTCAGTCCAGTCAGAGCTAGTCCCGACACCCCCCACTCTTCAGGCTCTTTCTCGCGACTCCGACCTCCCCTGGGGCCCTTCTTGGTTGCTGATTGAATAAGACTCGGCCACGCTCACATCCGTTCTGGTCCTGCATCATTCGGATCTCGGGAGTGTTCGTGGTGATTTGGACATCCTGCTGCAACGCCTTGGAACCAGTCCGAGCCAGAGCAGAACAGCCCACTTCAAGCACCCGCCCCGGCCAGAGGCTTCACCACAAAACTCTGCCAAACTTCAGGAGTCATACCGGGCCAATCAGTGAAGATTTGGTGCTGGTTTCAACGACTTCTGAGCTCGGGAGAGTCCGTGGCAGTATCAGTAGCGAGCAGCTATCAGACTGTCACAAAGGCGGGCAGAACCAGCGAGGGATCCAGACGGCTTCTTCCTTAGCTACCCCCGCTTCCCCGCCTGGCCGGCTTAGCGCCCCTCCCTGTGTGGAGGTAGTGTTTGTTTGTATCCTTAATCTCCCCACCCCGAGTTTCCCCTCCTGCGTGAGGAGTAGTGCATGTAAATATTTAAACATGGTGAAGCTTCGTCGACGCAGTGTGCGGGGAACCCACACTCCCCCGCTCGCCCTCATCTCCGAACGGGGTTGGTTTCTTCAAACCAACCGGGTAAGCTCTAGTCCTTGCTCACTTCAGTGTTTGTTTATTTAATATTCATGAAATTGCTCCGCTGGATGGTGAGAGAGCGCCCGACCTTGGAGTTTCCAGCTTGTGTGCAGTCACCGTGGGCTTGTGAGAGAGAGTGACCCGGTGCCCCTAGGCACCTAGCCAGCCCCTTGATTGTGGGCACCGTACCCTTGGGAGGGTAACCATAGTCCTGCTGGCCCTCTACCAGCAACGGTCTTGTTCCACTACCTCCACTCGGCATCACCGAGTCACCCCGGGGAGCGTGTGCGCACGGTGGTTTGGCATTTTACGTAAATCTCTACTCTTGTGCTTGTGTTTACGTGATAGGTCCAAAGGATCACAACTTAGCTATTGCATTCCCAATAGTTGTGTCACATCATGAAGGGTGAAGAGCAATAATGTAAGGGAGTTGACAAGTTAGAATGGGAAGCATCGTGTTGCCCAGGGATTGCGGCGTATAAAGAGTGTTGAACAAAATGGGTATTCTCCCCTTGTATGGAAGAATGGGCTTGGCATTGGAGGGTCGAAACAAGGGGTGCCCAGCCCGGTCCTTGAACATGGATTTACACAGCATCAATGCTTGACTTTCTCTTCTGGTGAGCAGCGGTGGGGATTTGGCGTCTTCAACCATGCTCGGCACAAAAACGTGGATTGGCATCTGGCAAATAAAATCATGCATCTTGAATGGCATAACCGAGGCTAACTCATTCTTGCCCAGCTCTCGATCATCTTCGACACAAATTCTTGCAGAAAGACACCCATTCTGAGTGGTAAAAGAAGGTGAAGAGGAGGCGGAGGGCTCCATAGATGGTGGAGGTATAATGGAAGGCATTGGAGAAAACACATCGAGCTTCTCCCCTTGCTGGGAAGCGGACGGGGTTGGCTCAAGTGCAAAAAGAGGCGGACCCTGCTTAGAATCTGCCACGGGTTTGGGTATAGGGATTGGTGAAGGGATTAGCAAAGTTGGTTTTGGGGTTATAGGGATAGTGGAGGGCCGAGGTGGCGGCAAAAGGGGGTTAGCTGGAGAAGGTTTGGTGGTGGGCTCGGCGGGGGCCGATGGCATGGAGTTTAATGAAGGTAAAATGGGAGGTTTAGGGGAAGGTTCTGTGGGGCCCGGTGTAGTGGAGGTTGATGAAGGTAAAATGGGAGGTGTAAAAGAAGGAGGTTTGATATGTAGGAAATGTCGGATGCGGCGAGAGGTGTTAAGGATAGGAGAAGACTCATGATGCGCCGGCGTGGGTGATTGGAGTATCGACCCATCGTCGTAACACCAATAAGTCTCAAAAATGGGGGTTGGATCGGGGATGGTGGCATCGTCCTGAGCAGGAGTTTCATCTGGTGGTAGTGGAGGGAGAGGAAAATGAAGGAAACTCGGAAGGGGTGCCTTCAAAACTTCATCATCACGTGCCGTCTTCAATTCTTCATCTATCGGCTCTTCATTGTCGGGCTCAAGTGGATGCCATAGTGGAGGCATGTTAATGGGTGGTGAAATATAATGTGGAGAATTTTGTGTATATGGATGCGAAAGCGGAGGACCATATGAATAAATGGGGTGAATAGGTGGACGGACGGCGTCCACTTGATCGTTGAAATTTACTGGCACTTGCTTGTAGGGAGCAGAGGATCGTCAAGCTAGAGGGGGAGGGGGTGAATAGATTGACCACTTAAAAATTTTAAGCAGAATAAGACAATTGCACTCTCTGTGATAGCACAGACAAAAATCTGGTTCGTGAATCTCTAAAGAGCTAGCGCAATATCTAAGCGATCTAACGAGACAATAGTCACAAGAACAACCCACAAGCACAAGCCACAAGAGATCAGAGTTTTTAAGGTGGTTTAGTCTCTATCTCGAGACCTACGTCCACCCCCTCACCAAACCGGTGGGGATCACCGTTGAGCTTTACAGCTTAGCTAACACCAGAGAAGAATCCTTCTCTGACCTGCAGATCCAATCTGCAGAAGACAGCTATACCCTGTCTTAGAACTGCTGTCGAACAGCTTGTAGACACAAAGTCTATACACCCTCTGATCTCATAACACACTCTGGATCAGAACACACCTGTCCACTAAATCCCAGTGGAACAGTAATCTGAGAATAGAATTGTATAAGAAAACAAAAATACAAGGTAAGGAATAAACTCAGAATACGCTGATCAATGGATCTTCAGACTTCTTGCGCAGCAGAAGAGAGTAGAGCCCGAAGAGATGAACAGTATGATCTGAGTATGATCTTCCCTTCAGTTGAGACTAGATCAGTCTGATGCCTTCATGGTTCTTCAGCTTCTGATCTTCTTCACCAGGAGAATGAGCCTATCCTTCAATCCACGCACTGGACCTTCTTCACGATGCTAGGCTCTCCACCTTCTTCTCTCTGTACGAGTGCTTCTCAGTCTCTTCTATGCTTTTTCTCTACTCATCCCCCATCGATCCACTTCTACATTCCTTTTTCATTTTTCCCGCGCAAGATTGGGCCCCCCCACGAGATTCCCAATCATTTGCCCACGTGTGGAGAAGCTTCTGGACCAAAGGAGGAAGAGTGTCCTTTGTTTGCAGACGTGGATGGCCCACTTTATCCAGTCCTTCTACCCGAGCGCTTGTCTGGGACTGGGTGCGTCGACGCCAGCATTTGAATGCGTAGACGCTGTGTAAAGACAGCTTCTGATCTTCCTTCGATGTACGGCTTCAGGCTATCGCTGCGTTGACGCTGATAACTGGTGGCGTCGACGCTATGTGAAGATAGCTTCTTAATATTCAGGCACCCGCTGCGTCGACACGAAGATATCTTCTGGAGGCATGCGAGTCGACGCTGCATCCGAGTGGCGTTGACGCAGTTAGCACGCGCATGACTCAAACATCTTGAGATCTAGTCACAGCGTCGACGTTCTCTTGCTTGAGGCGTAGACGCAGTCTAGATGAAGTATGCTTCAACTTGGAGGAGCTGAAGGCTGCGTCAACCCTTTGATCTTGTGGCGTCGACGCTGACTATTGCCTGCATTAGAGTTCAACAGAAATTCTTGCCACATACCAGATTGTCAGATAATAATACACCCTGTCATATCATGGTGATCATCATCAAAATCAGGAGGATAACAATCTCCCCCTTTTTGATGATGGCAACCATGATGGAATTTTGGTATTTTAATGAACATGCAATTCAATAACCAAGTAAGCAGAGGCAAGCACAACCATAGCAATCAAACACAGGTATCACTTCAACTCATTCACCATTCACTTACGCACATAGTCAATTTTAACTATAAATCAAAACGAAGTGCATTCACAAGATAGTCTCCCCCTTTGACATCAGCAAGAAGGGGAGGTCAGAAGACAAGTAAGTATAAGAAAATATCCAGACCATTACTTAAGGAAAATACTGAGAATGTCTCCTAGACGAGTGACTAGAGGACTGACCCGGTGGAGGTGGAGGATGATGAGATGAGAAGGTCTGTTGGGCATGCAGAGCTTGAATTGCCTGAGAAAGCTCGCCCAACTGAAATAAAAGAGTGCTTTTAAGACCTCCCAGCTCAGAGCGGACATCGTCAGATCCTCGTGTCAACAACTCAAGCGTACCGCACATAGTTTCCATGGAGGATGAAAGACTAGATAGCTTGTCAAACACGGCTTGAAAACCTGTGGGAATCGAGGTTACTTGAGACTGCAGAGTAACCATAGAAATTTGAATATCATAACACATGGATTGCATCTTGGCCATGGTCTGAAGAGAAGACATCTGTGTAGAATGCATATTGGAAACTAACTCTGCAATCTTGTTGACAATCTTTGCAACACTCTGCAGGACCTTCCTCATAGCTTTGTCAGTTTTCTGCTTGGCCTTCATATAGTCTCTCCAGGTGACCATTATAGAGATTTCAGATAAGACAATTCTTTTATACAGTCGTTCCAGCTGAAAGTCAGTATACAGAATAAAAGAGTTAAGTTTGTCCCCTTGATGCTGCATCATTCGGATGAGGTGAACCAGTAAATCCTTTTCTGTTGCACCAGGAGGAGCCTGGAAATAATCATCCTGAGGTTGTTGGCTAGTGGACCCAAGTTCTCTATTACAATTATGTGAGCTAGACTCACCTTGTTCCCACTGAGTCTTGGGTTCCCCTCTAATGTCAAACCATGCAGGCTCATCATCTTGAAAAGGGGGTACTGCAGATTGAAATCCTTCCTCATCAGCATCATTGGGAGACTCCACCACATACGAAGGAAAAACCTGCTCACTATCAACAGTATGAGCAGGCCTATCCTGAGTGTCAAAAGGTGGAGGTGACCTGGCTGGAGCTTGTGTTGCACCTTGGACCTCAATGTGGAGGAGAAGCAACAGGTTCAGGAGATATCCTGACTGACTCTGGTTCGGGCTCAGGAGGAGTAGCAGCTGCCCTGACAGAAGATTGTTGACTTGGCAGCACTCTGACTGGCTTGCCATCTACAATTTTTACACCCATAAAATTCTGAACAAACGACATGGAGTACACATTGCCTCTAGGAACAACACACTTTTTTTCATTGCCAAACTGAATTCCAACCTTTGTGAACAAGGCTGTGAGATGTGTTGCGTAGGGCAGAGTCCTAGAGTTGTCCAGGCAAGTCCTCATTGTCTGAATAATAACATCAATCAAAGACACATTGATTTCTTTCAACATGCAGTATAGTAAAAATCTCTGCATGATTGTAACCCTTTCACGTCCACTGCTCTGTGGGGTAAAGATGGAAGTGCATATATGGTGCAGAAGTCGAACATGAGGTGAAAACTGGTTAGCTTTTAAGCTTGACAAATGAGTCTGCTTAATGTCTGAAGGGTCCTCTGGCTG
Organism: Amorphophallus konjac; assembly: GCA_022559845.1. NCBI lineage: Eukaryota > Viridiplantae > Streptophyta > Magnoliopsida > Alismatales > Araceae > Amorphophallus > Amorphophallus konjac. Next base: position 357,303,185 of record CM040118.1, read on the forward strand.
GCCGGTCAAAACAGCAAACGCTTCATGTTCATTCAAAGGAAATGAGTGAAGTTTGGCCCCCTTCATAGGAATCTTCCATACTTTGGCGAGCAGACTAGCAGTAAGTTCAAACTTAACACCCTGAACAGAGCTGATCAGTCTTCCACGTTCGGGTTGATGGCATAGATTGCGGTAAAACTCCCTGACAAGAGTAGGATAATAGACGGAGTACTTGGTGGCAAAACCCCACCAACCTTGAAACTCCAAAGTGGGTCTAATCTCAGGGAAGATAGCATGAAAGGCTTCGTCCGATTCAAGGATATATCGAGGAATTAAAACCTTCAGGGGTTCGTCTGTACCAGAGGAAGGAGCAGATACGGAAACCCCAGACTTGGATTTTTTGGAGAAGACTTTCTTCTGAGGAGATGAAGGCTTGGAGGACGTTCGGACCTTCTTCTTCTTGGAAGGAGGGGAGGGGCTGCGTGGACGCTTCCCCTTGTCTTTGCGTTTATGCGAAGAAGAAGATGGAGGAGGAGGAGCCGCCGCAGGTGATTCATGAACTTGGGCTTCTGCAGCGATGGCAGGAGCTGGAGGAGCCGAAGATGGTTCCTCAGCAGGCTTCTTCCCCTTCCTGGAGTAGGCGAGAGCCATCTTCATGGATAGAGGAGAAGAAGAACAGTCAAGAGGTGTTTCAGAGGGAGGAGAGGAACCATCGTGCCTCAGAAGGATGAATGAAAAGTAGCCGACTGTTCCCTCGGCTGAGGGTTTTAAAAGGGTGACACGCGAAACCCCCAATCCTGTTATTGGGTAACCGGGTAACGGATCCAGATCATAACCGAAAGAACCTAGATAGAGTGGATGCATCGACGCGAGGAAATCAATGCGTCGACGCTATGATCACTTATGCACAAAAGTGTATTGGAAAAGCACAGAGGCGTCGACCTTAAGAGCAAGGATGCGTCGACGCCATAATGTGAATACACGCTGCCAGACAAGGATTTTTGAAAGATAGAAGATGCAGCTAAAATAGCAGACATTGGGAAATGTCATTAGAATCCAGGTTTCATAAGGTAATACACTCAAACTCAGGGATTTTTAATAGCTTCAGTTCAAATTCCCATGAAAATAAAATTTACTCAGATTAGCTTCGAACCATTTAGTGACATAAAATGTTGATATTCTGCGAAGTTTGAAGCACAGAAATGAACAGTAATAGTGCAGAATTGGAGTAATTTCTAAACTAGCTTCATACTCGGGATCTTCTCATAACTTTATCCTTCGTTACTCAATTTTGAAGGAATCTTTGAAGAAAGAAATTTAAGAAGCATTGAGGATAAGTTCATTAGATCTTTTGAGCCTTTGATTTCATACCATCATACATGTGTCTTAATATTTATTTTATTTATTCCATCCATTAGCAGTCAAATATAGCTAGCCTTGTGACACGAGTACACATGCTTATCAGGCACCAGAGTCCCCGGTTACTCAGCATAGCTAATCATTATGCTTAGAATCAGAGGTAGTGATCAACCTCATGACATGCCTTCCAACACTTCATTGGTGAGGAAGGTAGTTTCTCGGTTGAGAATCACCATTGCTCTAACATGGATACATTTCATTAAAGGACAGAGATAGTAGTCCACCTCATGACTTGCTCTTTAACACTTCTTTGGTGCCTAGAGCAAGTTTCTCAGTGGAAATCTACCATTGCTCTGCAAGGAACAGATACACTGTGTGTTTCACTTTTTCTTGAAGCTCTTTTTAGACCTAAGCAGACTTTAGCAACAATACCAATTAAATTTCCATATATTGAAAGATCCTTCTACTTTTGATCAATTGGGAAAAAGAGATGATAGGAACCAAGTCACATTAACTTGTTTAGTTCTTATTCCAGATTCAACCACTTTTAGGTTCAAGTTCTGGTGAGTTCAAACATTGAAGGACACACATTTTATATCATTAAGTAGTGTGAAGTTATTCTAAGAGAAACTTGTTTTCATTAGAAATTATTCCCTTAGCTCCCCCTGAATGTAAGGCATTAACTTTTCACCAGGACATTTGAGACAATTCCCTTATTCAGGAATAGAAGGAGAGTACATCAAGAAATCTTGGGATTAAGAAGGTGAATAAGATAGAGAATAAGCAAGATTGAGTGCAAAGGTGATTCTTGAAGAAGAACAAGTCTAGCAAGAAGGATGAACGAGAGAATCCTATGAACTAGACGAGAGGTCATAATCACCATCACACCACACTGTTACTTGTATAGCGTCAACGCAGAATACCTGAAGCGTCGACGCACTTTGCCATACTGCACGGATTGTTTAATATTTAAACAGAGGCAATCCATCACAGCGTGGACGCATACTAAAGGGTGCGTTACCGCATAAAACCTTACTCCCCCTTAACTCAAGCATGATAGAAGAAATTAAAACAGATGAAATTGTAAAATGCTGAGGTTTTATTTCAGATGAACAAAATACCAAGACATACTAACAAAAATTCATACTCCCCCTAAGTGTATGACTTATTCAAACATGGACAATTTGACCATAGCAGGACTTCAAATGATTATCACAAAAGCAATCAAGCAGCATTCAGATATTCGGCCATGCAGTCAATTCAAGATTCAGAATGTAAATTGCAGAGTCCAAGCTCTCTCCTAAGATATGAAAAACGCTCATTGTTGAGAGGCTTGGTAAAAATATCAGCTAGTTGACGTTCAGATTCTACAAATACAAGCTTGAAACTCCCTTTACTGACCTCATCTCTTAAGAAGTGATGTCTGATTTCAATATGCTTGGTCCTAGAGTGCTGGATGGGGTTCTTGGCCAGGTTTATAGCACTTGTGTTATCACACAATATTGGGACACATCCAAGATCAGTTTGATAATCTTGGAGCTGATGCTGGATCCACAACACTTGAGTGCCACAGCTCCCTGCAGCAACATATTCTGCCTCTGCAGTGGACAGTGCCACTGAGTGTTGTTTCTTGGAAGCCCAAGAGATCAAGCACCCACCCAAAAATTGGCAGTAGCCACTAGTACTTTTTCTGTCCAATTTACATCCAGCATAGTCTGCATCCGAATATGATACCAAGTCAAAGGTGCAGGATGCAGGATACCAAATCCCTAGGTCTTGAGTTCCAGCAAGGTATCTAAAAATACGCTTGACAGAACTTAGGTGGGATTCTCTAGGATCAGCTTGAAAACGTGCACACATGCAAACACAAAATTGAATATCAGGCCTTGATGCAGTAAGGTATAGAAGTGACCCTATCATACCTCGATAGGTCTTGGCATCAACTTGTGTACCTTTCAAATCTACATCCAAGGTTGTGTTTGTACACATGGGAGTGCTGATTACTTTCAGATTTTCCATTTTATACTTCTTCAGTAGCTCCTTGATGTACTTTATCTGACTAATAGAGCATCCGTCTCTGCTTTGGGTGATCTGCAAACCTAGAAAAAATTGAAGTTCACCCATGAGACTCATTTCAAATTCTGTTGTCATTAAGTTAGCAAACTCCTTACACATACTAGGTTTAGTGGAACCGAAGACAATGTCATCAACATATATTTGAACTAAAATGATATCTGAATTCTTGACCTTTGTAAACAATGTCAGGTCCACTTTACCTCTTGAATAACCCTTTTTAGTGAGAAAGGAGTTGAGCCGGTCGTACCAGGCTCGAGGTGCCTGCTTGAGTCCATACAGTGCTTTGTCCAATCTGTATACGTGGTTAGGATTTTCTGCACATTCAAATCCAGGGGGTTGTTCCACATATACTTCTTCTTTTATTATTCCATTTAGGAAAGCACTTTTTACATCCATTTGTTGTAATTTTATTCCATGACTTACAGCATATGCAAGCAACAAACGAATGGCTTCTAATCTGGCTACTGGTGCAAAGGACTCTTCGAAGTCAATACCGAACTCTTGATTGTAACCCTGTGCAACCAGTCTAGCCTTATTCCTAACAATAACACCATTTTCATTTTGTTTGTTTTTATAGACCCGTTTAGTTCCTATTATAGATTGATCCTTGGGTCTGGGCACTAGATGCCACACTTTATTTCTTGTGAATTGGTTGAGTTCTTCATGCATTGCATTTATCCAGTTGGGATCTTTTAAGGCTTCCATAACATTCTTGGGTTCAATTTGAGACACAAGTGCCATGTTATCCATTTCTTGTATTTGAGAGCGTGTCCTAACAGGTTCATGCAAGTTGCCTATTATGCTAGATGAGGGGTGATCCCTTAACAACCTAATGTTAATTAGAGGGTTACCTCCATTAATATCTGCATTACCCTGATTACTAGACTCTGGCTCATCTTCTTTTGGTCTTGAATCTCCTTCCAAAGTTTCTTTCTCCTCAGGCTTGTCAAGGAAGTCTTCATCACCATTGTTCCTGCATGAGGATTCAACTTGTGAATTTTCAATTAGCTCATCAAAAACGATGTGAGGTGATTCCTCAACTGTTTGAGTTTTCAGATTTAGGACCCTATAAGCCCTAGAGTGACTGGAGTATCCTAAAAATATGGCAGGTTCACTCTTGGGTTCAAACTTATCTAGGGCTCGTTTATCATTATTCTGAATAAAACATTTTGAACCAAAAACTTTAAAATGAGCAACAGAGGGCTTCTTACCTTTCAGCATTTCATATGGAGTCTTTTTGGACTGAGGTCTTACCATTTCCCGATTTACAATGTAGCATGCAGTGTTCACAGCCTCTGCCCAATACTTCCTTGGGAGTTGCCCTTCAATCAGCATGGTTCTGCCCATCTCCACAAGGGTTCGGTTTCTTCTCTCCACGACTCCATTTTGTTCAGGTGTTCTTGGGGAAGAAAACCTGTGATTTAGCCCTGTTGCTCTGCAGAAATCTCCAAATTCAGAATTGTCAAATTCTCCACCATGATCTGATATAATGGAAGAAATGACAAACTTACCCTCCTGCTGTGTTTTCTTAAAGAATGCCTGAAATTCCTCAAATGCCTCATTCTTATGAGTTAGAAAGAATACCCAGGTAAATCTAGAAAAATCATCCACTAGAACAAATCCATATCTATTACCACTAATGCTTGCTGTTCTAGTGGGTCCAAATAAGTCCAAATGAATGAGTTCAAAAGGTTTAGTGGACTGACTCTTTATCTTGGACTTAAATAACTTCCTAGTCTATTTACCTTGGGTGCATGCATTACAGATTTTGTCATTTTTCTTGAATGAAGCATCAGGCAGGCCATTCACCATGCTGTGTTTGGCTAACTTATGCAATACACTATAGCTAGCATGTCCTAGCCTACGGTGCCACAACCAAGCTAGTTCAATTTTATTTACAGCAAGGCAAAGATTATTATGTGCAGGATCATCTAAATCTACCATGTACATGTTGTTTATTCTTTTTCCAACAAATTTAATTTTTTCTGATTTTTCTTCTAAGATGGTGCATGTGTTTGCATCAAACACTACTTTATTATTTCTATCACACAACTGACTTATACTGAGCAAGTTATACTCTAGACCCTCTACTAAAAGAACATCATCAATGGAGGTAGAAGGGTTTTTGCCAACTGTACCTTTGCCAACTATTTTGCCTTTATTGTTTCCACCAAAGGTAACAAATCCTCCATCCTTCTCAACCAGGAGACAAAACTTGGCCTTGTCCCCTGTCATATGCCTTGAGCAGCCGCTGTCAAGATACCATCTGTTGTGCATGGCTGCAAGGCATTCCTGCAAGAATAATCAAATAAGAGATTTTGGAACCCAAACACACTTGGGTCCCATTGGATCACTGGAAGACTTCAAGAAATTCAGTAGGTTCTTAGGAATCCACATTTGTCTTTGTTGAGGTTTTTGATGGTTTTTAGTTGAGGAGGCAGCTGGTTTCTGATTTGATTTTAAGGTTGTTTTAGCTGCTTTATTGAACCATCGTTTATTTTGGCTCCAAAGAGCCTCTTGGTGATGTGGGTTGACTGCCCTAAATAAATGTGTTTGTCTTATTGGATATGCATACATGGGACGCGTCGACCTTCCTGAATGAATGCGTGGACTCACCCACCCATAGTTGCTCCTATGTGTATGATAGAATGTAGGGTGCGTGGACGCATTGTGGTGTGTGCGTTGACCCATCCACCCAGATTGATTGAAGTGTTGGCCATGGTGGTATGGGTGCGTGGACGCATATCCCTGCATGCGTCGACCCATGTGGTCGTTCCTATTCTTATGGACTCTTTGGAATTCGGCCCGAGTCAACGCCACATGCCCGTAGCGTTGACGCATCTGAGTTGAGTGCCTAGACCTATATGCAGAAGGCCTATTATTGTATGAAGGTTGCGTTGACACATTACTGGCCTTGCGTGGACGCATCTGACTCTTGCCAGATTTGGTATTTTCAGTCTTTCTGGTGCTATGTTGGTGAACGAAGGGTCTGGAGCTGGAGGCCTTAGGTGGTGATGAAATGACAGGCTTGCAGCTGGTTAAATTCTTTGCAAATTTTGCCTTAGGAGATTCATTCATCTTCTCTTTTCCTTTCTCCTTTGTCACTTCATTTTTCTGAATCTGCTTCCCTTTGTCTCTTTCAACATTTTTTACTTCAGCCACCTGTTTCTCCTCAGCTTTCTTTTCTTCTGATATGAAGGTCACCAGTTTAAGTCCAATTTCTTTCTTTGAGCTTGGATTATATCCAAGTCCTTCTTTGCCGACATTGCATTTTGTTCCCATTAAGGCATCAAGATTATGTTTGCCTTGTGTCATTTTCTCTAGGGAAGTTTGTTTGTCCAATTTTTCTTTTTCAACTTTCTTCAAATCTTCCTGAAGTTTCAAGTTGACACCATTTACCGCTTGATATTTCTCTTCAGCGATTTTGGTGTCCTTTTCCAGTTTTTGCATTCTTAACTTCAGTTCATCATGTGTTTTTAGTAAGAAGTCATTTTCTCTTTTTGATTCAATCAATTGAGATCTGTATTCATTTTCTTCATTCAGAGTTTTCTTCAGACAAACAATTTCATCTTCTAGCATTTTAACCTTTTCATTTGATAAATTTTCTTGACTTCCCTGGTTTTTCTTCTTTTTAAGCATTTTATTTTCTTTCTTCACAACATCATATTTATCCATAAGGTCATTGAAAGCTTCTTCCCAGTCATCACAAGTAAATTCATCAAATGGAGAATTTACCTCAGTAGAGTCCTCTCCCCTGGCCATTAGGCATAGCTTTACTTCTTTTTCTTCCTCTGAGGTGCTATACTCCTCTTCCTCTTCTTCATCACTCCATGTACTGATCATGGCCTTGGGCTTTTTATTTTTGAACTTGGGGTAAGCTTTCTTAGAATTTTCGGGGCACTCTGACTTGATATGTCCCTGTTTCCTGCATTGATAACACACAACTTTGTCAGATTTCTTAGTTTGGTCAGACTTAAATTTAGAATTCATTTTACCTTGATAGCTTCTAAATCGACCAGCTTTACCTTCCCTTCATAAGAATTTTCAAAATTTCTTTGTGAGCATAGCAATCTCACCTGAATCACTGTCTGAAGAAGAAGTCAGATTCTCATCTGAGCTCTCCTTGCAGCTTGGAGCAGCCTTGAGAGCTAGGGGTTTCTTCTTCTTTATTTCCTCATCAGATCTTTTCAAATTCAGCTCATAGGCCATAAGGGAACCTATCAACTCGTCAGGAGTGGTCTTGGGAAGATTCCTAGATTCTTCGACCACTGTGGCTTTTGTGTGCCACACGGATGTCAAAGATCTAAGAATCTTTCTCACCAGCTCATAATCTGTATAGGCCTTCTCTAGACCTTTGAGACCATTGACAAGCACGGTTAAACGAGCATACATCTCAGAAATACTTTCTTCAGGTTTCATGTGAAACGACTCATATTCAGAGATTAGCATGTTAGCCTTGGTCTCCCTTACCTCCGAGGTACCCTCGTATATTACCTCGAGTCGATCCCACATTTCTTTCGCACTTGCGCATGAGAAGACGCGCGAGAATTCCTTGGGATGCAGGGAGCATTGCATAATGTTCATTGCCTGCCAGTTGACGGTTGATTTTCTTACTTGCTCCTTCACCCATAATTCTTCGTCGCCTTCAATTATGTAGGGCCCCTTGCTCACAACTTTCCATACTTCATAGTCCTGGGCCCTGAGAAAAACTTGTATGCGATTCTTCCAATAGGAATAGTTAGTGCCATCGAAAAATGGTGGTCTATTCACAGCATAACCCTCTGGCATGAATCCTTTGCTCTCCATTACTTCTCTCTAGGCTGTTAAACCGTTCAAGAGAGCCTGGCGCTCTGATACCACTTGTTGGGAGCAGAGGATCATCAAGCTAGAGGGGGAGGGGGTGAATAGATTGACCACTTAAAAATTTTAAGCAGAATAAGACAATTGCACTCTCTGTGATAGCACAGACAAAAATCCGGTTCGTGAATCTCTAAAGAGCTAGCGCAATATCTAAGCGATCTAACGAGACAATAGTCACAAGAACAACCCACAAGCACAAGCCACAAGAGATCAGAGTTTTTAAGGTGGTTCGGTCTCTATCTCGAGACCTACGTCCACCCCCTCACCAAACCGGTGGGGATCACCGCTGAGCTTTACAGCTTAGCTAACACCAGAGAAGAATCCTTCTCTGACCTGCAGATCCAATCTGCAGAAGACAGCTATACCCTGTCTTAGAACCGTTGTCGAACAGCTTGTAGACACAAAGTCTATACACCCTCTGATCTCATAACACACTCTGGATCAGAACACACCTGTCCACTAAATCCCAGTGGAACAGTAATCCGAGAATAGAATTGTATAAGAAAACAAAAATACAAGGTAAGGAATAAACTCAGAATACGCTGATCAATGGATCTTCAGACTTCTTGCGCAGCAGAAGAGAGTAGAGCCCGAAGAGATGAACAGTATGATCTGAGTATGATCTTCCCTTCAGTTGAGACTAGATCAGTCTGATGCCTTCATGGTTCTTCAGCTTCTGATCTTCTTCACCAGGAGAATGAGCCTATCCTTCAATCCACGCACTGGACCTTCTTCACGATGCTAGGCTCTCCACCTTCTTCTCTCTGGACGAGTGCTTCTCAGTCTCTTCTATGCTTTTTCTCTACTCATCCCCCATCGATCCACTTCTACATTCCTTTTTCATTTTTCCCGCGCAAGATTGGGCCCCCCCACGAGATTCCCAATCATTTGCCCACGTGTGGAGAAGCTTCTGGACCAAAGGAGGAAGAGTGTCCTTTGTTTGCAGACGTGGATGGCCCACTTTATCCAGTCCTTCTACCCGAGCGCTTGTCTGGGACTGGGTGCGTCGACGCCAGCATTTGAATGCGTAGACGCTGTGTGAAGACAGCTTCTGATCTTCCTTCGATGTATGGCTTCAGGCTATCGCTGCGTTTACGCTGATAACTGGTGGCGTCGACGCTATGTGAAGATAGCTTCTTAATCTTCAGGCACCCGCTGCGTCGACGCTGGTAGCTGGTAGCGTCAACGCTGTGTGAAGATATCTTCTGGAGGCATGCGAGTCGACGCTGCATCCGAGTGGCGTTGACGCAGTTAGCATGCGCATGACTCAAACATCTTGAGATCTAGTCACAACGTCGACGTTCTCTTGCTTGAGGCGTAGACGCAGTCTAGATGAAGTATGCTTCAACTTGGAGGAGCTGAAGGCTGCGTCGACCCTTTGATCTTATGGCGTCGATGCTGACTATTGCCTGCATTAGAGTTCAACAGAAATTCTTGCCACATACCAGATTGTCAGATAATAATACACCATGTCATATCATGGTGATCATCATCAAAATCAGGAGGACAACATTGCTCACTTGCGTTGTCGATGTCATAATCATCTCTCCTCTCCTTCCATTCTTTTTCTATCTTAGTAATGTTGTTCAGGAAGGCGTGAAGAGGATTGACTGGAGAAGTAGGAGGAGGAGCGGGTCGCGGGCTCGTGACCCTCTTAAGTTGTTCCTCCAACGAAGCGACTTTATCAACGAGAGCTTGGAGGGGCATAACATGAGAAGCAGAGGGTTGGCAAGGCCTTGAAGGAGGGGCCGCATAAGATGGCCGTGGAGGGGGGTTAACAGGTGGACCCAAAGAAGGACCTGGTCGGGTCGGGTTGCAAAGAATAAAAGGGCCTTGGGGCCGTGAAAGTGGAGGAATAGAAGGAGGCGGGTGACGGACCACCCGAGGAGGGGTTTGTGTGGAAGGAGGCGGGTGATGGGCCACCCGCATGGGAATATGAACAAGAGAGGGAGGCTGGTGATGGGCCACCCGAATGGGAGTGGGAGGAGGGAGAGAAGAATGAGATGCACCCTCAACAATGGCCTTAAGTGCTTGGATTTGTTGAGGGGTGAGATGATCTATTGCATGCAGGATTTGAGATACCTTCTCGTCATTGGGAGAAGACGGTCCCGTGGGAATAGTGACTCGCAACTGAGGCGAGGGACCATGAGATTGGGAATTGCCCATGGGTCGGGCAAGACCATAGGAATGAGAATGCGGTCCCTTGACAGAATTGTGGTGAAAATCATGATGAACATGTTGAAACTGAGGAGTATAGGATGTGCTAGGTTGTGCATCTTCATGATTATAATTGGCATTTAACATGTTGGTTTGATTATCACAACGAAACATCATGCAAATAATCAATATTCAATCAAAATGTTTTGCAAGAATCAAACAAGTTGAAATGCTCACGCTTGATTTTATCTGTTGAACCTTGGTGAATTAAATGATTTTATCAAAGTTGATGTGATCCACTCAAAGTTATGAACCTAGTTTCAATAAGATTTTGCTCCAATGCTAACTAGGTTGATTCTCACCACGCATAGGCCAACTAAACCCGGGGACTTCAAAGGGTACAACCTGCCCAAGCTTCCGTGAGGAGATTCCGGTCCCAAGAGACGGAGTGCTCAATGAAGGGTTTTTCCTTAACCAAGAGAGGGGTATGGTTCCTAGAAGTGTAGGTAGAGGAGGTCTCCCAAACCAAGATGCAAAATGAATGCAAATGCTAATGCAAAAGAATATAGAAACACTAGACAGAATGATGCAAAGGTAAACAATGATATGCACAAGATAAACAACAATTCACAGAAAAGGCAATTCTGTGAAGACTCGGAGAATGGGTGACGGGAACAGTGGCACAACAAAAGAAATAATGAAAGCTATGAAGAACAAATAGAAACAACAATTAGATATACACAGTGAACAAATGAAATGATGAATGCGACAGAACAATGGGAAAGGAGAAATTGTGGATACAATCTGACGATGCTTTTACAGAGACAGTAAGATGCAAACTGAATATGTAAGGAAGTGAATATAACACTCAATATGAAATGAAGGGAGTATGACAGAGACGTGAATGCACAAGTATGTGACAGAGAAATAAATGCAGAAGAATGGGCGTCCAATACTATGGACATAATTTTTTTTTAGAGAATGGGCATCCAGTGGCCTGGACGCAAGTTTTTTTTTTAAGATGAAGCAGGGAAAAGGAATTTCAAATAAATCTACAAATTACAAATCACTTGGGAGAAAAGGAAGTGATACGTGGATCACTTGAATAGGTGCACCGTGGGTGCAAAATAGGAGGGGCACACATGGGTGCCAAAAGAGGAGGGTAATCAATAAGAAAGACAAAAGGGGTCCCACCGTGATCGCTAATTTGTAGATCTATTAAATCCACTTAGATTAAAATAAACATAAACAAGCTAAGAGTGGGGGAAAAGGAGAAATGAGAGCATGCGAAGGATGCTAATAGGAGGATGTGATCGCCAGAGACCGCGGGCCTCAATGAATATAAACAATAATAAGAGGAGGGATCGCGGAATACCTTAAAAGTGGGGAGATGTGGGCGTCTTCCTTCTCTTCCTATTGGCCGGCCGATGGAGAGAGTCTTCTTATGTTTACCCTTGCAAACAAAGACAAACACCCAACAAATAAAGAATGGATTAGCAAACCAAGATGTGTAGTATCAAAATCCCAAGTGAGTATGTAAATGTGAAAGTATGGAGATTGAACACACATGTTGGGGTGTTGCCCCTTTAAACCCCTGTGCGAAGGGTGGGGATAGATATGATGAATGAATAAAAGGGGACGTGCAAGTGTTGCACTAGGGGATTCTCAACGTGGTTGAGATGTGGAGATAATAGAGAATAAATGATGCATGCACGCAGTTAAAAGACAAAGACGAAAAGCATAGAAAACAGATAACAAAGAATATAGAAGAAAGAAAGAAAAGCCTGTGGGATTTCTCTTGCGAAAGCCGTGGCTTTAGATGGATGTTCGGGAGGAAGCCTCCATGGGAATGAAGCTTTTAGATGCAGGGAAGACTTCTCCTTGAGTCAGCAATCGGGCAGCACCTCCCCCTGTGATTGAAAATTGGACTCTTCCAACAGAGAGACGAAGGGCTTATTTATAGGGTATGAAACGTGATAATTCCAAGACTAATTAGGAAAATTGATTTTAGAAATGAGATAAATATTGGAAAGAGTCCTCCCCAATTCCAGAAAGTCACAGGAATCCTTCTCCACTTGAAACAGACCACAAAACGAGGAAAGAAGGGGCTACAGACGAGTTTGAAAAACTTCAAAAAAATGGCGTTAGTCCCCGTGGTCACCCATTAAATGGGCGTCCATTACCTTGGACGTTTATTAGCATTAAAATACGGAAAGTTTAAAATCTTCCAAAATTGGAAAAGAATTGGCGTCCAGGGCTCTGGACGCTCATTAAAGAATGAGCGACCTCCAAAACAGACACAAATTCAAAAATAATATGAATTCGGTGGAAAATATGACCAAAAGAATTCGCGTCATGGGTTCTGGACGCCCATTTAAAAATGGGCGTCGTCCAGGAACGACACCAATTAAAAATCACCCAAAATCATCAATTAAAAATAAAAAAGAATTGGCATCATACCATATAGATGCTAATTAAATTTACCTAATTAAAAATAAAAAAATAAAAAAAATTAGCATCACTCTGGGCAAACACCAATTTGAAAATTTTGAAATAAAAAAAATAAAAAAAGAATTAGCGTCACTCTGGGCAGACACCAATTTGAAAAAATCTGAAAAAGTAGATAAAAAACTCAAAAAAATCTAGAAAAAATGTAAAAAATCCAGAAAAATCCCAGAAAAATCTAGAAAAAATCTAGAAAAATCTAAAAAAATAGGAAAAGTGTAAAAATATAAAAAAAGTGAAAATCACTCAAATAAATTAATTTGAGGGTCAAATTGGGACATTATAAAGTAATATGAAATATACTCATGATGATGTTAATTTTGGCGTGTCTACACTTGCCTATTTCAGAACTGACATAACCAGATTCATCAAGCTATTTTCTTAGTTCTTCATTTTCAACTTTTAGGATTTCTAGATTTTCATTAACAGGGTTATCATGAGCCATAACATTAATCTTCTTTTTTAGATATTTGTTTTCTTTCTTGTAAACCTCATATCGTTCAAATAAGTCAGTATATATATCCTCCCAATCTTCAATAGAAATTTTTTCAAAAGGAGTAGTTACCTGATCATCATCTTCATTTGACATTAGGCAAACCTACTCTTCTTCTCTCATTTGCAGAGGAACTTTCATCTTCCTCTTCATCGTCACTCCATGTGCAGACCATAGCTCTGGGCTTCTTTCCCTTGCCCATATTGACCTTCTTCCATAATTCTGGGCATTCTCCGCGCATATGCCCTAGTTTTTTGCACGGATAACAAATCAATTTGTTAGATGGCTTGTTTTTACCAGATTTAGATTTGGAAGCTTTATTTACCTTTGTCGGTTTCTTCTTCCACTCCTTCTTACCTCTTCTTCTTAGAAATTTCTTGAACTCTCGAGTTAAAAGGGCCTGATCTACACAGTCCTCTCCTGAACTTTCATCTGTTGACTCATCTGAGTCACTAGTGTTCTCACTAACCTTCAGAGCAATTGGCTTTTTCTTTTTCAGGTCCTCCTCATTTTATCTATTTAGATTAATTTCATAGGTCATCAGTGACCCAATCAGTTACTCTACTGACATGACCGTGAGGTCCTTTTGTAACACCACTGGCAATTTTCTAGATTTTTTAGAATTTAAATGGATTTATTTAAGCATTTTAATAAGCTTAAAGACTTAAATGGGTTAAATAATGGATTAATAAGTAAAAACCTTTGACTAAAGGCCCAGCTATTAACTAAATAATTAAGCCCACTTAAAATGGGCCTTAAAACCTAAATTTGAGCCTTTTGGCCCAAGCCCAAACCCTAGAAACGTAATAGGGTAAAGTTCCCTAGTCAAAATAGGGAAAATAGAGAAATTAGAAGTTGAGTTAAGATAAAACTCAAATTTCAGAAAGTCGGACAAGGTCGGGGTCTGTCGCGTAACCGCATCTTGAAGAAGGTGGTTGTCTCTGAACCTCGATCTGGTTCCGAAAACAGAAGTGGATAAATCACGAAAAACTCAGATTTTTATCCATAATTTGGCCAGGATTCGATGTAATCTAGAGAAGAAACTTACCCAGGACTCTTAGGAGATCGACTTGACACCAAATAAGGATCCTAATTTGAATTAAAACCCTAACCCTAAGCCATTCCCTATAAATAGGACCCGGACCGTCCTGCGCGAGCCCTATGTTTTGGATCACGCAGAACAGAGGTAAATTATCATCTTCTCAAGTTCTATCTTTAGAACTTATTGTTCTCCTTTGTATCTTCTAACATCCCTCCAATTTTCATGTTAGGAGGACGATCAACCAAGGAGATAGAGAGCATGGAAGAAGCGGGTTCCACACAGGACGCACAAGAACAAGGGCTCCCATCCGACGATCAGTTCGAGGTCTAGTATTAACCCAAGAGGTAAGTTGTCTCATAATCGGCTTAAACTTGATGTTAGGAATAAAAGCCCTCTCTTCCTTCTTATTTTCATGCTTCATGCACGTTGTATTATGAGTTTTTCCATGATCGCGCATTAGGTTTTCTAGTCCATCCTGTCCCTACAACATTAATGGAAAAGATAAAAACTTTTCTTGATTACATGCCTTTTCATGCATTTTTTACGTGCTTGCATGATTCCCTTTTCAGTTTTCTACTAGTTGCATCTTTATTTGCCATTGAAAAGGGCCCTGCAAGGCCGGATTTGCCTCTGTCTGATGACAGACGAATAGCGGTCTAACAGAAGCCGTGACTTGAGTAGCGATCGCCCGACAACCGTGGCCTACAGATGGCGACAGCGGTGAAACCGTGATCTGGATACTGTTCACACCAAATAGTACCCAGATCGAGCTTCATGTTTTCCTATTATAAATAGTGGTATCTATGATATATTTCGTTATGTTTATATTTTCTGCTATAACATGTTTTAAAAGGGTTATGTTTTATGCCCCATCATGTTCTAAAAAGCTTATTTGCATCATATGCTAATTTCACAAATAAAACCCTATAGTTTTGTACTAAAGAAACCTTCATTCTTTTGTTGGAACATCTTACTCATCGGTCTACATTTTGACACATTCACTCTCATATTCTTTCCTTGATCGTTACTTGCACATAGCCCGTACCCCGGTACGATCGCTATTAGTCACTTGCACTTGATAGGAACACTCTCTTGAGCTTGAACGCCTCTCCGTCGGATATTCCTTCTACCAGACTAAGAATTCTTGTTTCAAGGCCTCCGTAAGTCTCTGCGAACCTCGGATTCCCACTAGGACACCAAGTTGGTTGTACCCTAAAAATCCTAAACTAGATGAGCACTTCATGATTATGTGATTTCCCATAATTCTCTAATACTTTTCCCTAGATTTCCTGAACTTGTATCAAGTTTTTGGATTTTTCTCAGTAGATAGCGACTAGGTCAGAACCGCTATCTCAAGATAGCGGTCTCCTTACAACCACGTTCTATCAAAACTTGTCCAACCCAAAGGCCTGGCCAAAGGGTTAATTGTTGTTATGGTTGTAGTCCACCTTCTAACTGTCTGAAATATAAAACAGTACCTACCCAGTCATTAATTAACTATGGAATTAAGGAAGATGCCGTTATGCTGTCAAAATACTTCCGTAGCACGACGTCCCATTAATTCATTCTTGACCTCTTTTTCAAAGAATCCAGTACGTTCTTGCCTTGCTTACTATTACCTCAAAGGTATTATTGAAGTTGACATTCTTGGCTGAACTTATTGACATTCTCGTGGAAATAACTAGATTTATAACTTGAAGATACAAGTGCGGGCACGGAGGGTGTCCAAGGGCTCCAGTCTAGCCCCCACAGCAGAGGGCAGGAAATATATTGAAAATCATGGGGTATAATGATTACTGGCGTCACATTGCGCTGGGAGTACTTTCTTTATAAACTAGATGATTCCACAAGGCAATTCATGAAATTATACATGCTTGCTTGAAAAGTACATTCTCGTTACATGACAGTACATTCTCGTGTATAGCCTTCTTAAGGTTATGAAATAGTACATTCTCGTGATTGATAGTACATTCTTGAATTGAAAGGCCAATTTACATTCTTGCTAGATCATGCTCGTATATTCTTGAATATTGCACTTTATAGCTAGTCTTGTTACTTGTTACTATTATTTTTACCTCATGATTTATCGCACTTTCTTTCATTATTCACACCTACTGGGCGAGTGCGCTCACTTCCTACTTTCTCCAATATTTTAGGAAGCTCTAGTGGATCGGAGTCGGATCATTCAAGTGGTGGTTCCGAGAGCGAGTGAAGATTGAGAAGAACCGTATCATTGAAATTTCATCATCTTTTTTTAGATGTTCTCTCTCCTCAGCGCGGTTCCCCCATCCTGATCCCGCTCTGCCCCCCTGCCCCCCTCTTCGCGGCTGTAACCCTCCTGCTCCAGCGTCTCCAGCGATGGCCAGTGGGGGGGGAGGCCCTGTGCCTCCCCCTTCCTCTCCTACTGCCTTCCCGCCGTTGCCCTTCGCCGTTGGTCCCTCCATCGCGCTCCCTGGTACGTCAGTGGCTTCTCGCCATGGTTGTACGGACGTGGCGTTCCTTCCTCCCCCTACTGCTTCGGTTTGTGCTGACCCTTCGCAACCCCGCCTAGGGCCCTTGCATGCCCCTCTGTCCTCCCCTGGGAGCCTTCCTGGTGGCTCTGGAAGTCCCTCTGCCACACCTCATCCCTCTACGACTTGACATGTTGTTGGCGCCTCTTTCACGTAATCGGGTTCCGCTCCAGTGCTTCCTTTGGCGAGAATCAGTCCCTCATCGCTCCCTGGCAAGCCTGTCGCCCTTAGAGCCCCGCCAGCCCTTACTTCTTCTGCGGATGTTGTAGGCCCCCCCTTGCACCCCCCTCCGTTCATCCTACTTCTGCTCCATCGGCTAAACCCTCCCATGCCTGTGATGGGACAGCGGCTGGGAACAGTGCTCTGTTTCCAGTTCATGGAGCTTGCACTCCTTCCACCGCTGCAGCTGACTTGCCTCTGCCTTGCGGTGCTCTTGGACGTGCTATCCCTGCCTTCTCCAAGCTTCAGGCGGCTGAGGCTCCCTCCCCAGCTCTGGTGGCCGGCCTCCCGTCGTCAGCCGCCGGTCATGGTAGCCTTGGCAGCTCCCCAACTTCTACCATGGCCTCTGGGCCTCCCCCGTCCGGTTCGTGCCCTGGAGCTGGTGCTAGGCAGGCGTCCCCTGCTGCCGTGCCGCCCCCCTCTGGAGGGCCTCGTGCTGGGTTCCTGCACCCGTCGTCCTCTGCTGGTGTCCCTCTGCTAGCCACAGCTCCTTGGGCCACAGCAGCTGCCCCCAAGACCTATTCTGCCGGTGGCTTCCATCCATTGCTTTGGCCTGCTGTGGGACCTATGGGTTCCTCTTCCCCCACTGCTGATGGTCCCTTCTTCACTCACATCATCCTACAGTCAATCACCCCACCGTCCCTCTCCTTAGCCATCCACCCCCCAGCCTTCACTGACTCCGGGGAACCGACCGTCTTCTTCTCCCTCGATGAAGTCAGGGAGTCTTGAAAACCCCTTCAGTTCGCCATCATCGCACGCACGCCTCAAGGCCGCCCTCCCTTCCAGGATATCAGAAGGCACCTGGCCCAGCGTTTCCCCTTCTCTCAAGACTTCCATATTAGTGCTATTGATGGCCAGCATCTCCTTCTTCGGTTTCAAAATCAGGATGACTACCTACAGGTCCTGCTCAAGGAGTCCTTGCTCATCCATGAACAGATCTTCAGGTTCTTCCAGTGGTCTATTCACTTCAGTCCGCATGCTGACTCTCCATCCGTTCCGGTTTGGCTTGAGCTGCCTGGCCTTCAGGCCAATTTCTTCACCAACGTTATGATCCGCTCCATCGCCGGGAGAATTGGCACTATCCTCAAAGTTGCCAGGAACACCACGTGTTTGCTCCAGGCTCATGCTGCCAGGGTCTGCATTTTGCTTGACGTCTCCAAGCCTCTTCCCACTCGTGTGTGGGTCGGCATTGGGGGTGGTGGGACATGGCAGACTATTGTCTACCCCGACCCCCCTTTGTTTTGCTCTGGGTGCTCGCACCTGGGCCATCTCCTAGACAAGTGCAAGAAGACGGCGCAGCTAGCTGGGGTGTCTCCCTCCCCTGGCTCTACTGGAACTGCCCCCCCATCTGTTGCTACCCGTCTCCCTCCTTTGCCTGCCAAGGCGTGGCGGCCCGTTCGCGATGCCGCTCTTGCTGGTCCCCCCCGCTGCCGTTGCCCCCTCACCTTACCTGCAGGTTAATCCCTCCCAGCCCGTAGGGCTGGCCGTCTCTGGAGGTGCAGTGGTGGCTGCCTTGCCTTCCCCGTCTCCGGACCTGCCCCCCCTGCCTTGGGCGATGGTGCTGTTGCCCTCTCTGAAAGCCCTGTGGTGGGTGAGCTGCCTCCGGTGCAACCTCAGCTTGTTGACGGCTTTGAAGCTTTGGTTGTACCTGGCTCTCTCGAGCTTGCGATTGCCTCCCTCCCAGTCGGTGGTGTCCCGTCTGCTGGCTGTCCTACTCCTGCTTTCGACCCTGCCTCGCCACCTGTGGTGCCCCCGACCTTGGCCCCTTCTATGTCCTTGCATGCGGTGCTGTCTTGTGGGGTCGACCCCCCCTCAAAGTGTCGACCCCTCTCCATCAGCCTTGCTCGGTGCCCTCTGCCAGGGCGAGTATCCTCAGCACGTCTCTGCTGGTGCTCCTTTGGTGCTGGCTGACGTGGTCCCTTCTGTGGAGGATGACCCACCTTCAGCCCCTCCTGCCGTCGTTACTCATCCTCCTGTTGCCATTCCTTCTGTCGTTGCGGCCTACTCGGGTGTATCTGCCACCCCCTCCGTGAGGGACCCGGTGGATGTTGTTGTCCCCTGCCTGGCCGGGCAACCTTCTTACATTGTGAGCGTCTCTAGTAGCCCTGCATCAGCCCCCGTCATGCCGTCCCTGCCACCATTGCAGCCCCACCAAGTCATCCTGGCTCTGCGAGCGGACCCCCGTGAAGAGGCTCCTCCACCACCTGCCGCTCCTACGTGTGTTCACGCACCCTTGCCGTCTCACCATGGGCCCCCCGATGCACTCGTGCTCGCATCACAGCCCGCCAAGCTTGATGTTGACCCGCCGCTGTCACCCTTGGCTGTTGCATCCCTCCAGCCTGTGCAAGGCTTATCTGTCGGAGCCTATGTGGCCTCTGAGGGACGACCGGGCCACCGGGCCGCTCGGGATCATCCTTGGGCTGCCTCGGAGGGCGGCCGTCCACTGGGCCCTATTTGGCTCTTTGGTGATGCTGCTCCTAAGTAGGCTAATCCTGAAGCTTCTGCTCGCTTTGTTGTGGCCATCTCAGAGGTTCCTCGGCCCCATCCAGCCCTTGTCTCCGTCCAGTCTGGCCTTGGCGACCTTGGAGAGTCCTCCCAGTGCAGGCTTGACAGGGTCCCCGACAACCTTCCTCCTTCCAAAACTAGCTCGCTTGTAGACACTGTTGATGAGCAGGCATTCGACTTCTATGATTCCAACACCAGCCTCGATCACAAGAACACCAGAAGTTTCCGGCACAGTTCCAACCGTCCTTGCCATTAGCGCTTGCGTCTATAAGCGATCCGTGCCCTATCACATTGTGGCTGGTATCGTGTCTGCCTCCTTGTGGCATTTGTCGATTCTTTGGGCCTCTTCCCTAGGAGGCGTTGCGTCTACAAGCGCTCATCGACTGTAATTGGTTGTTTTTTCCTTTACTTTGGGTTGTATTCCCTGTTGTTTTTGGCCCCTCTCAATTTGGGTGCCTTTACCTCCCCTCCCCCATTCCCTTCTGTACCTTTCCTTTAGCTTAATGAAAATTCCTTGCTGGGCGGCTGGGGTCGAGTGTCTCCCTCGTCCCACCTTGCAAGTATCACCTTTATTAAAAAAAAGATTGAGAAGAACTGTAGATAGTTTGTCTACTTGAGTCTATTATTTTTATTAAGGATAGTTCGCTGCAATAGGCAGTGAAGTTGATCATGCCTATGTAATTTTCTATTTTCTTGAGTCTAGTGAGTCATGTTGTCAAGAGAGTAAGTGTCCAGTTGTAAACTCTGATTATTTGTTCAATAAAGTTGAAGGTTTTTGATCTTATGGTGTTGCATACATTATTTATGCTTTTGTGTGAATGAATGTGGTGCTATGATTGTCCTGCTAGCTAGAGGCTTACTTTGTCGGCTGTTCAAGATCCCGACTTGTTTCCGCTGAAATCTCGGGCCGTGACACCTTTGAATCCTCAATAACAGTGGCCTTAGTATGCCACATCGAAGGAAGTGATCTGAGTATTTTCCTGACTAACTCATTGTCAGTCTAGTCTTTTCGAAGAGTCTTAAGATTGTTAGTGAGTTGAGTGAGACGTGCATACATCTCTGAGATAGACTCATCAAGTTTCATCCGAAACAACTCATAATTAAAAATCAACATATTGTCTTTGGTAGCCCTTACCTCTGAAGTTCATTCGTAGATCAGCTCCAGCCGATCCCACATTTCCTTTGCCGACCTGTAGGGTGACACTCTGGAGAATTCTGTTGGATGGATCGCGCACTGCATGATATTCATGGCGCCCCAATTAGTGGTTGACTGTCTGATCTGCTCTTTCATCCAGATTTCTTCAACTTCGGGTAGCTCATACGGTCCTTTGCTGACTACTCTCCACAACTCGTCATCCTGCACACGCAAGAACACTTCCATACGATTTTTTCAGTATGTGTAATTTTCCCCATCAAAGAATAGGGGTCGATTGATAGAGTGACCCTCAACTACGAAGCTGCGAGGGACGTTCCCATCGGATCTCCCCTAGTCGTTGGATCACATCTCTAGGGAACCTTGCTTTGATACCAATTGATGAGTGGTATGTGAGGATCTAGAGGAGGGGTGAATAGATCGGAACCAATAAAACTCGCCCAATTAAAAATTCAGAAATGCCGCAGAACAGATTGAAACTCAGTTGCAGACCAGAAATAGAATTGACGGTGAATGGAATAAAGGATGATGCACAGACTAAACTATTGAACCTGTGAAGGAGGTAGAAAAGATGGATCAAACCACACAAGCACGCACACCACTGCTCAGAGATTTTTAGGCGGTTCGACTGCTATGTAGCAAACCTACATCCACCCCCCCACCAACCTGGTGAGGATTTCACTCTTGGCCAACATGAAACACACACACACACGGAGCTAGTCTGCTACATACGCTGACAGATAGCTTGACTCGAGGAACAGGCTCCTCGACCACACACACGGCTGCTCATCATCCAAGCACACTCCGATCCCTAAAATAGGGTATCAGAAGACGCTGAAACCACAGCTACTAAACACGGAAAACAAGAGAAGAAGTTCAAAAGGAAAACAACAAATCGAAACAATATAGCGCAAATGTAGCTTCAGATAGAAAGCTAGAAGCTGTAAAATGCAGATCTGGACTCAGATCTGGAACTGCTCCGCCTCTTTGCAATGATATCGCTGACTGGGAATAAGTATCTATCCCTTACGGGAATCGAACCCGTGTCTTCGACATGAAAAGACGATGTCCTCAGATTGCTTTCAGATCATCTCTCTCAGCACTAAGATCGCTCATGCCAACTGCTAGGATGCTCTCCTCTCTTTTCCTCTACTCAGATGCTCTTTGAAATGCTCAGGGCGTCTCTTATCTTCTCCAAGGCGAAGGTTGATATTTATAGTAGAGAATGATGGATAATTCTTTATTTTCGAGTCATTTTCTGATTGGTCCATGTCAAAAATGAAATATTCTTACCTAGGACCTTTCTAAAAATCAAGGCACAAGTCTCCGAGGCGTGTGCAATTATTGGGTTGAGTGACACGTGAATGTGGGGTCCACTCTTTAAGTTTAGGAAATCTGGAACTGAAGTGCAAAGGTCTGTCGACTTAAGACTTACCAGGTCGACTTGATCTGTCAGCTACGCCCATGCTAACCTGACCTTGACTTTAGCACAGTTGCTAACTCTATTGATATGAACCTGGGTCTGTCGACTTAAGCTTATCATTTCTGTGAACTTCCTTGAAGCTTTGGTCTATCGTCTTGAACTTGTTAGTGTTGCGAGCTTTCTTCACATCTGTGTCTGTGGACTTGAACTCCATGTCTGTCGACTTGGACTCCATATCTGTTGACTTATCTTTGTACACCTTGTGAATTCTGATGGGTTTCCATTCCATGACCTCGCAGGCTAGTGCTTGTCCTCCGTTAGCTTAAGTAGAATGCTCTGTCGACTTAAGATCTTGTCTGTCGACTTTGGCTTGCAACATGGGTATTCTGTTGGCTTGAGTTACTTTGTCTGCAGATTTAAGTCTTAGTTGATGTTGACATATCTGTCGACTTGAACCTTATGTCTGTCGACCTGAAATCCAGACACTTAGTCATTTTTTCAGTATACCTCATAATTTCTGACTTTATGACATTTGTCTGAGTTTTATATTTCTGATGAGAAGACTCATTAATGAGTCATAGTTAGACATCATCAAAACACTATACACAACAGTGCACGTCTCAACGAGAACTTATAACAACGAACATAACTATGGTGAACATAATTGTGGATTGGCCATGCACAAGAAATTCTAATAAGGGTTACCCTTCCGAGCCAAATATAACAAGAACATATCACATAGCATATCCAGAACATATCAAGCAATCATATCAAATGTGTGAAATTGTCTAGATCAATCTTACGTATAGTTAGTGCAATGTCACACCTAATCATTCATAATACCAGTTTATATTTGGACTTTACCTCATCCCTATCAAATAACGTTCTAGCATTGAATGTCAGGTTGGACCTGCAGTCCCGTATAAATTTCTAGGCACATTCCAAGTCAAATAATGGACAAATAGACACAAGGAAGCTATGTTCCAATGATGTCAACGAAATAGCTTTCAAGGACCACATGCATGATATAACATTTGGCGGGTTTCATGAAAGAATATCAAGTGATTGTATTAAGAGTGCGAGAATCAAAGGCTCAGACCTCGCAAGGATCAGGAAAAGAGATTCTATTTATAGGAATCTGAAACATAAAAATCAAGAATCTGAGTGGAAGTAACGTCTCTCCAAGAGAGCGTTGATTACAAGAAATAGCATCCCCTGATCAGACGTTATTTAAGAAATTAGTATCTGAACAAAAGTTGTCATTTCACAGAGATAACCAAAACCCTATCTATACAAACAGACACGTTCTAGAAAGGCCGGTTGGTCACGTTTCTTCAGAGTGACATGACTGAAGAGGTTTTAAAATTTTTAGGGTACAATCAGCCCAGTGATCGAAGAAGGAATCCTTCGATATCGGGGTCTTACGGAGGTCTCAGTGAAAGAGATTCTAATCCATCAAGAGGAATTCCTGACGGAGGATCAATCAATCTCCGAGAAATATGTGTGTAACCTCGAGAAACAGAGACCATGCTTCGGTATTGAAATAGGGGTGCCAAAACATCTACAGTATTGGACGAAGAAACAATAAGGAAAAATAGCGTCTTAAGCATAGCTGTTATTCAGAAAATCACGTTTGACAGAAAGTCGCAGATTCTTAAACAACGACCTTCCATAAAGGCACTGATTTAATAAGATGGAAAAGCTCTAAGAAGACGATGCTATTTCAGAAATAGTGACATTCCAAGAAGGCGCTATTTCGAACCACGTCCACTGCAGTGACTGTCAATTAAGACGATCTCCTAACACATGATGTATGCTATTAACATTAACAAATAAAAGATAACGATGGGGTAGACAATGGTACAAGGCCTTCACAGTTAATAATATCAGCATGTTAACGTGACAGGGACTAACCGGCCATAAGAAAGACTTTATCCAGGATGAATAGGCGAGATTAGAGAGGACTAAACATGATGCAGAGATAACAGAGGACCAACTTTTAACGAGATTTAGATCTAATATCATAAGTTAGCGTTTTTCATTTTCTGGGAATAGTATAAAAGTCTCAGGAAAATAGCGATTTGTTGTAAGTCACTAGTTAAGAATTAACGTCTACCTAAGGTTGCTGTTGCGAGTTTTTTTTCCTTTTCATGTCGATGATCGGGGTGAAGATGGGGGGCATTTGTTGTACTCAGATAATTTTTTCAGTAAAATATCAAAGAACAAGGGTTCGAGAATTTCTTCGAACACCTTTAAAGCATGGACTATCCGGCCCCTCCGACAACCCAGTGGACTCTCTAATGGCCCCAACCCGCTAGCCGAGATATACTGCAGCATTAACAATTAATCGGGATCGCTCCCAACCCCTGAGCTGCTTTGCCGAGTGTCACGTGACGTGACTTGTAGTCGGGGCGCCCCCAGGTTGGCCCGGATGGTAGTATAGAACGCGGACAAAGTCCGCCACTGAGGGGTCGGGAGCGATCCCGGTTAATTGTTAATGCTGCCGTATATCTCAGCTAGCGGGTTGGGGCCGTTAGTCAGGTCCACTGGGTTGCCGGAGGGGCCAGATAACTCATGCCTTAAAGGTGTACGAGAAAATTTTTGAACCCTTGTTCTTTGATATTTTGCTGAAGAAATTATCCGGGTACAACAGTTGCTAATTAAGAATTGGCACCTCTCTAGTGAGGCGCTAATTAAAAATAACGTCTTTGGTCAAATGCGCTTTAAATCGATTAAAAAGGAACAGTATGGAGGTGATCTAAAATTCTAAATACTCGATGTATACTCAACGAAATCATACAATATATATATCAAATCGAAGAGCAAATAAAACTCTACCTACCATGATGAATAATTAAATTTTACTTGAGAAAATGACTACCTTGAGATGATTAAAGAAAGACCAACAACGAACACCCCACGAATGCCTCCTCTCGTCCGCATGAACACCGCTATGCAACAGTAGTGTTCTGCCATGCTAATGGGGGTCTTATTTATAGGATCACACCCCCAAGAGTTCTAATAGAAGTTATTTATTTTGATTAGAAACCTTATGTAACAATGTTTCTTATTTTTAACCAACTTCCCTAAACCGCCGCCGCAACAGCCACCTCTTGCAGCCGACTATCCCTTTTTAGTTAGGTTTTCTTATGCCACGGTTAAACTCCAATGGGCCACAAGTTAGGCCCGGTTAAAAACCATTAATTGGAGTCTTTCAATAGTTTTTATTAAACGCCAATTTGGCCCATATCGAGTCTTTACTTAAAATAATTCTTTTAAAGTCTAAGACTACCCAATTAGCTTATTAAATATTAATTTCATCACCATTTAAATTTTATTTCAAGAAAATATTTTTAATTTCACCCTTTATCTATTTATAAAATAAAGTTGAATTATTTTCAAAAATTTTATTCTATTCTCCATAAATATTACATAACTATATTTTTTTCTTGGATTATTACAGTGTTGGTTAGTGAGAGCTTGCAAGCTACTTCGCAAGCGGTGGTGTAACATCCAAGATTTTTCAGATCAGAATCCGTGAGTTTTGGAGCATTTCCGTGGGTCTCGGATTGTATTTTATGATTAAATTAAAATTTTAGCTGTCGGGCCTTCGGATCCCTGTGTAGGGTGAACCACTATATTTTTGGGCTCCGAGACATTACAGGCACATTGTGCATTTTTAGAGGATCGCAGGGATGATTGTTTTTTTAATTTTTTAATTTTTTGGATTTTTAAAATCCCAAAATATTTTCTATTTAAACCAAACCCCCACCCCACCCCTCTCTTCTCATTCTCTCCCTCTCTCCTCTCTCCTCTCATTTCTCTCATTCTCTCCCTCCCTTCTCCGAGCGACCGACGGAGGATGGCGTGGGTGAGACGGTGAGGCGCGTGGGGCGACGATTGACTAGGATGGAGCGAGGAACGGGGCGGCGACGCGGTGGAGGCTATTCGTGAGTTCGTGAACCAGGCGGTGATTCAAGTGGCATTTTTGCATGGAATCGGCATCCTCGGCGCGGGAAATCCTCGGTGGAGGTAGGGGCAGATCCCTAGCCCGTGCATTCTATTTCCCTGTATTTTGTAGGCTGAGGTGAGACCGAGAGTGGTTTTATTTCACGCTGGGTTTAATTTGCATGTTTTCGGGGTGAGAGACGATTTGATCGATTCAACGAGATTTTTATGGATTGAATGGGACCTCCTGGTGCTAAGGAGATTGGGGAAGGGTTTCCCCCTTGTTTTCCTCCTCAAATGGGTTGAGTGGGGCATGGTTTGAGCTCCCACGGCGGAGCTCCCACAGGTGCGTTGCTTGAATCGATCGACCGATTCGAGAAATCGATCGACCGATGGCGCGTCTGCCATGGAATAGGGCAGGCTGGTAGGGTTCGGTCGACCGACCTGGGATTTTGGTCTACCGACCCATGCCCAGCAGGTGGGCTGGTGCGGTCCGGCCGACCAACCCAATGGGCCGGTCGACCGACCCCCTATGTAGGTTGACCGACCTAGTGGGTAGGTCGACCTAGACACGTTTTCTTCGCCCGTTTTGGCCTCTGGTCGACCCGGTTGAGACCCTTTGGTCCACCTTTGGCCCCGTGGATGTTCTGGACACCCCGTGGGGACCGTGACCATATTTTTGGGTGTTCGGAGGTATCATAATCCTTGATTAGCATGCCCGTGTTGCTTAGAGGGTTTGGGTGACACCTTGTGTTCCGGGCTTTCTTGTTGTGCTAGATCGAGTCACCGTGTACCGGTGTAGGTGCGGGGGGCTATCGCCGCACGATGTTAGCTTCTTCGAAAAGCGGTTTCCATGTAGGCCATGTGTATGGCCAATGACTGAGCATTCTGTGACCCAACCTGGGGCTGGGGGCTTCTTGGTCTCCCTTGGAGAGGGAATGAACTCGGCAGTTATGGGCAACCTTAAGGATTCTTTTGACCATGGTTTCTGACCCTTGGATTAGGATAAATTGGCGACATGGAGCCATATTATACAATGGTCTTGGCTTGAGTCACGTGACTCAAGGATTGTTGGATTGGTAGGTCTAGTTGACTATCTAGAGTCTGGTGGCACCGCCACCCGGTACTTCGTGGTTCTTGTGATGGGTACACGAGTTGCCTTGATACTTTGGGTTTCTTCCTCTCTGCGGAGAGTGTCCATGTTTAGTGACCCCCCACTAGTCGTAGCTTGCCTGGGCACGCGTGTGCCGACCCACTTGGGAGTGGTGGAGAGCTAGACCTGGGAAAGATGATTTTAGGCTGGTTGTCGTAGGGCCTCCCACTGTGGCAGCTCGAGTCCAGGCCGGGAGGAAAATCAGCTAGAGGGCCTAACACAACATAGTCAGTCAATGTGTGCACACGTGGTCGGGGACTTCGGACGCGTGCTGACGAGCACGTCCCCGACTAGACCCTTGTCCTTGTGTTACTTGTACGGTGTCTCAGTTTCCACCTAGAGAGAGTAGGGAGACACCTGGGGCGCGGACTAAGTCATCAATGGATGCATCCAGCCTTGCTTCTAATGGGTAGGTTCTCCCGTCACGTGGCACGTGACTCTCGTGACTCGAGGTTTAGTTTCCCGTCTGCGAGACATGACTTTTCGGGTAGCTTCTGCGTGCTTTCTCGACGTAGAGGTCTAGGGTTCCCGGTAGGGTTACTGAGGTTTCCCCCATAGATAGTGTAGGGTTCACGACTGCGAGGTCATGACCGTACCCTTGGACCGCGTGGTCTTGGGTTGGGCCTTCGTCTATGAGGATAGGCCTCCACAATAGAGATGTCGTGGTGTTTCTTTCGGTAATGTAGCCTGGGTTTCCCGTTGGTTCGGCTGTCCCCTGACTATGAGAACGGGCATAGCTTCTCGTCGCCATAGGACTAGCTTAGAGGGCCGTGGTTCTATCGACTGCCGTTGTTTTGTTCCTATAGCGGTTGTTGCTTCTATTGTTGTTATTGTTAGCACTACTGTTTACCACCATTCTTTTGTGGTGAGGACCCGCGGTGTAATACCCCAAATTCGTTTAGAAATTTAATTAGAAATTATTTGAATTTATTTGAATTAATGAGAATTAATTCGAAATTAATTAGATTAATTCTTTAATAAATAGAATAAGTCACATTTTGACTATTTTATAAAAATCCATAAAAATCATATTCTTATAGAATCTATTTCGTTTAACAATTTTGTCTTCTATGGCTAAGCCTAATAAAATCATTAGCTATGTCTAATCAGTGGGTTAAGTCAATTTTTCACACCTACCTAACCCAAATTCGTGTTCATTGTTAACCCCACCTTAAAACATCAAATTCGCGCTCATTTCTCAACCAAATGAGGTGATTCCAGAGGCAAATGAAACGTATTACAGAGAGGATCATTTCTCCTCTCATAATGCCATGAAATCTTTACCATATGGTAAGCATTTGGGCGCGCAAGGGCTAGGTCAACGATGGCGGCGGTGTTTTGAACACGCCACTTCAATGGTCGATTTCTCCCTTCCTGGAAGGATCTAGAAGGAGTATAACCTATTAAAAGAAATCTCTACGTGTCTAGTTTTATTTGATAGCTGTGGTGTTCGCAGAGGATTCAGATTTAGAGAGATCTCTTACGTTTATTAGAGGAGTGTCTGAGTTCGTGGGTTTTTCTTAGGCCCTTCTTCTCCCTTCGATTGAGGTAGGTAATCTTGGCCAAAATATGCAAGTAGATATATCAAATTATTCCTCTCTTCGTTAGCTTTCCAGTAGTAGTAAAAGCCCCAAATTCTATTAGGTGTGGAGGGAGATATCGTGGGATTAGTGAAGGGCTGTCAACGGACGTTCTTTTTTCCAACTTCTTAATTTCTCTTCGATTCAGGTAGGTTATAATAGCCCAAACTCTAATTAACATATATGGATGTAATCAGCAGCATGTTAGCTTTCATTTGGCGTAGAAAGCCCTAAATTTTATTGAGCATGTTTAGAGAATTTCGTGTTTTATTAGAAGCATGCAAAAAAACTAGGTTTTCAAGTGTTCTTCCTAGATATGTTGTGAATTTGATTGATTTTTTGGTAAATTTAGTGCTCCAAATCCTTGTATTATGACCCTAGTATGTATATTAAGAACCCAGGAGCATGGGGTTAAGATCCCAACCCAATTAGACCCCAATTGGGTGAGTTTTCATTGCTTTCCGAAGTCACATTCGGATCTGTGGACGCAGGGGTCGACCCATGGGGTCGACCCATGCTCAAGCATGATCCTGCTGCCCGAGGGTTGACCCATGGGGTCGACCCATCCAGCCCCGTGCGAGGGTCGACCCATGCAGCAGAATTGTGAGGGGGTCGACCCATGGGGTCGACCCATTCAACAGACAGAAGTCTGTCTTGTAGGGGTCGACCCCAGGGGTCGACCCATATACCAGCAGACCCATTTTAGTTATTTTTCGACTCGAGGATCGAGCCAGACCATTAGGGGATCGAGCTATTCAACCTAGTCCAATTGAAAACTATATTTTTGAGGAACCAGTGACCCATACATGTAACCTTATGATCTCAATTTACAATGGTCCATGCACTCATTCCAAGTGTAAAAATCGTTCCGTTTACTATCTCCACTTCAACGCATACCATAGTTAATTAGAAACCCACATGATTAGTGGTTAATTATGTAACTAAATTTCTGTTAATTGCATGTTGTTCATTCCTACACGAACTTGTTCATTCTCTTTATCATCTTGAATCATGTCTTTGCCAAATACATAACTATAAATGGTGATCCTTGATATATTAACATGGTAATTAGGATTAAAACTAATTGTTTAGGTTGCTGGACAGCCACTTTACTTCTGTAGAACAGCGGCCAACTTATGACCGCATATCCGTGATACGGCCTAGTATGGATCGTATATCTTGTTCATGGGTCTTAATGTCTTCTGGACATGAACGGCCCAGAACACACCGTTCATACTTTCGAGCGGCCCACTGTCAGCCGTTCTTTCTTGACCTCGTGGACTGAGTTTTTGTCCAGTTCTTGCAATGCGGCCAGTAGTAGCCGTATGTCCTGTCACACGGCACAGAAGTGACCGTATACCGAGTTTTTGATTTAATGAATCCAAGGACATGTTAGTCCTTAAATCTCATACTTATGGTCAGTAATTCCTCTGATTAATTGGCCACGAATTTGACTAAATGTCTAGACGGATCTTGGGATCTTGTATCTAATAAATCAATGCCAACGCATCATAAGGGCCCGGTCTTGTCTTGGGGAGAGCGCCGGAAAAATTAGTGAGCCCATGGGATGTTATAATGACATGGTGAGGCATTGCACCAAGTGCATGACTTGCTTGTTGTCTACGACAGAAAAACTCATATTTCTCTTGTTACTTGATCGTGCTTGACTTGTTATCTCTTGTTAATTGCTAGTGGCCATTCCTCGTTACAGTTCTTGTTACATTTGTACATGTTATTCTTGTTAAATTCTAGTTATCTTATATTTGTTGACCTTGCAAGATCTTTTATTACGTTGTTTCATTGTATCGTCATTTATTTCTTCTATTAGCATGGCATATGAAAATGTAATTAAGTTGTTAATCATGTAAACTTGCCTGTTATTTCCTACTGAGCGTCAGCTCATAGTTGTTGTTTCCCCCCTTTCCAGGTTGTTCAGGTGACGACGCGCATATCGATGGGGAGGGACATGAGTGATACTTGAGTGTACTTGTTAGTAGATGTCGAGTTGACATAGTTGTTTACACTAGTTATTCCTTAGAGTTGTGTTAGTACTTTATTACTTTTGGAATCAATTATTGTATTAGAGTCAGTTTGGAAGTTACGTTTGATCGTGTTTAAACAGTTGTTGGTTATTGTAAAAAATTTAGAATCTTCTTGATCAATAGATTTACTTCTTTCCATAGCACTTGTGTAATAGTTTAGTTTAGAATATTTATTTGATTTCTAGCTAGTTTCTAACTGTACGACCCGATATTCCGCGTCGGGGCATGACAGTTTAGTTGGTATCAGAGCCCTATGTTTCACATTCCTAGGTGTTCATAAGTTCTAGGTTTTCTAAGTTCTAGGGTTCTAAGTGTTATCATAGGACCCCTAACCTTGTTAAAGTCTAAGAACCCGACCTGGTGAGATTTGGGTAGAAACTTGGGTTAAGTTCATATCGTAATTGTGTTATTATCTATCTTATTGAACCTAAGTAATCTATTCCTCGTGTAGGCCATTGCAATGGCAGCTGATCGTGCTGAATGGAGGAACTTGCAGCGTACGGTTCAAGGCCTTACACAGGCTTTACAGCAAGTGGCTCAAGCAGGAGCGGCACACCATGGCACGGGTGACTTATATCAAAACTTCCGAGGGATGAATCTGCCAAGATTTAGAGGCTCGACTGACCCTGATGAAGCCGAGCACTGGCTAGATGAGATGGGAAGGATATTCGAAGTAATGCAGTGCAGCAATCAAGAGCGTGTCCTTCTTTCAACCTTTCAACTTGAACGTGATGCAAGAACATGGTGGGATTCTGTGAAGGCTACCCTTGGTGATCAGCAAGTTACATGGGAAGAGTTCGAGGAATTCTTTAACAGCAAGTATTTTTCTGATAGAGTGCAAGAGAAGAAGGCAGCAGAGTTCGCGGCTTTGAAGCAGCGAAGTCTATCCGTGGCAGAATATGAAGCTCAATTTTCTCGGCTTTCTCGTTATGCTACTCACTTAATATCCACCGAGAAAATGAAGGCTAAGCGCTTTCTTAATGGACTGAGGCTGCATTATATCAATCAATTGGCACCGATGGAGATCTCAACCTATTCTGAGATGGTGAGGAAAGCTCAAGTCCTAGAAGATACTCTAGAAATGACGGAGAGAATCCGGGGAAAAGGCATAAAAAAGGAACAACCTACGGGTTCCGGGAATATCAAACCCGGGTATGGCAAGAAGAGGCCCATTAGTGGACCTGGTTCGTGGAGTGGTTCTGGATCGTGGAAGGGCAAGATGCCGAAGCATGAAGACAAGAAGCCTGGCCCTATTGTTCCATTCAAGGGCGTGTGCAAGTTTTGTGATCACCTTGGTCACAAGATGGAGGATTGCTGGCGCAAGCTAGGCGCCTGTTTGCGATGTGGAAGTAAGGAGCACCGTATCCCTGATTGTCCCCTTCTGTCGGAGCATGCTACCCCGGCAAAACCTCTAGGCATCAGAAAGTCGCAAGGCAAGCTCCAAGCTTTGCATGCAAATGAAGCAGGAACCGCCGTGGATGGTGGACTCGTCGAAGGTACTCTTATTATACTCGACAAGCCAGCATTTGTTCTTTTTGATACTGGTGCCACACATTCATTTATTTCTCGGAGATTTGCTAAGTCTTTAGCTGTGGAACCTGTTTTGATGAATTCTCTGTTAGAAATATCAACCCCTATTGGTTCTAGATCAGCAATATAATATTTCTATCCTTCTAGTACGGTTATGATTGGTGAACAGAATTTACCAGCTGATTTAGTTTGCATGGACATGAAGGATTATGATGTGATCCTAGGAGCAGATTGGTTGGCTCGATATGAGGCTAATGTTCACTGCAGTTCTAGCTCCGTGTCTTTTACTAGGCACCCGAGACTTTCTTTTGTGGGAGTTAAGCACCATAACTCCGTATCACTTATCTCGGCTCTTCGAGATGATAAACTGATTAGACGAGGATGCGAGGCTTTTCTGGCCTTTGTCTGTGCAACCCCTGAGCAGCAGATTGAGATTAAGGACATTTCTGTTGTCTGAGATTTTCCTGATGTCTTTCCAGAGGAACTACCCGGACTTCCACCTGAGCGGGAAGTTATCTTCTCTATTGATCTCATTCCTGGCACATCTCCTATTTCCAAGGCTCCTTATCATACGTCTCATGCGGAACTAAGAGAATTAAAGCAACAGTTGATGGAATTGCTCGAGAAGGGTTTCATTCGTCCAAGTTCTTCTCCTTGGGGAGCCCCTGTATTATTCGTCAGGAAGAAAGATTGTTCGATGAGGTTGTGCATCGATTATCGGCAATTGAACCAGCAGACTGTCAAGAACAAATATCCATTGCTGAGGATTGACGAACTATTTGACCAGATAGCGGGAGCTCAGTATTTTTCTAAGATCGATCTTCGATCTGGATATCATCAGTTGCAGATTAAGGAAGATGATATCTATAAAATAGCTTTCTGCAGTAGGTATGGTCATTTTGAATTTGTCGTTATGCCTTTTGGTCTAACGAATGCACCAGCAGCTTTCATGCAGTTGATGAACAATGTATTTCGGCCCTATCTTGATCAATGGGTCGTGGTATTCATTGATGACATCTTGATTTATTCCAAGAATGAAGAGGAGCATGCAGAGCATCTGAGGATGGCATTGCAACTGTTGAGAGATCATCAGCTATATGCCAAGTTTAGTAAGTGTGAATTCTGGCTGCAAGAGGTATCCTTTCTCGGACATATCATCACCAAAGAAGGTATTTCTGTTGATCCTTCGAAGGTAGAGGCAGTGAAGAATTGGGATCAGCCTACCAGTGTGACTGAAGTTAAAAGTTTCCTAGGCCTGGCAGGCTACTACAGAAGATTTATCCAAGATTTCTCTAAGATTACGGTACCTATGACAAGATTAACCCGCAAGGAGAACAAGTTTGATTGGACAGATGATTGTCAGCAAAGCTTTCAGACTTTGAAGGAATGTTTAACTACTGTACCTGTATTGGCTTTACCTTCTGGTGAAGGAGGTTTTGTGGTATACACTGATGCTTCATATATTGGTTTAGACTGTGTACTCATGCAGCATGGGAAGGTGATTGCCTATTCTTCTTGGCAATTGAGGAAGCATGAAGAGAATTATCCTGTTCATGATTTGGAACTAGCCGCAGTCGTGTTTGCCTTGAAGATATGGAGGCACTACTTGTATGGAGAAACATTCACAGTGTTTTCAGATCATAAGAGTCTGAAATATTTGTTTTCTCAGAAGGAACTCAACATGAGGCAGAGAAGATGGTTGGAGTACTTGAAGGACTTCGACTTCTCGATTGAGTATCATCCTTGAAAAGGCAATGTTGTGGCAGATGCATTAAGTCGAAAGCCTGTAGCTAGATTATCAAGTCTCATATTACAAGAGTGGAAGCTACTGGAACAATTAGCTAGCCTGGATCTGAATGCTGATAATGATCGGGTTATGATTGCATATATTCAACTTAAGCCCAAATTATTGATGGAAATCAAGTCCTTGCAATATAATGATCCCGAGTTGGTAGAGATCAAGGGAAGCTTGAGCAGTAGACCTGACTTCATGATGGCTGACAATGGAAGATTGTTATTCCAGGGTAGAACTTGTGTACCTGATGAAGTTGGAATAAAGAACAAGATTCTGGAGGAAGCACATAGATCCAGATATACCATTCATCCTGGAGACACTAAAATGTTCAAGGATTTGAAAAGATCCTTTTGGTGGCCGAATATGAAAAGGGAAGTTACAGACTTCGTGAGTAGATGCTTGGTTTGTCAGTAAGTCAAGGCTGAGCATTTCAGACCGGCAGGAAAGTTGAAACCACTTGACATACCCCAATGGAAGTGGGAAAGTATTGGCATAGATTTCATTATGGGTCTACCTAGGACTCGTGGTGGATTTGATACAATATGGGTGATTGTCGATCGATTGACAAAATCAGCTCATTTCTTACCCATTAAGTCCAAGTGGACAGTTGATGTATTGGCTGCTTTGTATTTGAAGGAAGTGGTAAGGCTCCATGGTATACCAGTCAGCATTGTGTCTGATAGAGATCCCAGATTTACTTCACATTTCTGGAAGGGACTGCAAGAGTCTTTGGGTACTCGTCTGAATTTCAGTACTGCTTTTCATCCGCAGACAGATGGACAGACTGAAAGAACCAATCAGATAGTGGAAGATATGCTTAGAGCATGCATGATTGATTTTGGAGGTAGTTGGAGTGACCACTTGGCTTTAATTGAATTCGCCTACAACAACAGTTATCAATCCAGCATACAGATGGCTTCTTTTGAAGCATTGTATGGAAGAAGCTGTCGTTCCCCGTTATGTTGGGAGGAGATAGGTGAGAAGCAATGGCTTGGATCGGATCTTATTTCAGAATCATCACAGAACATCCGTATTATCCGAGACTGGTTACAAGTGGCTCAATCAAGACAGAATAGTTATGCCGACAACAGAAGAAGAGAATTGGAGTTTCAGGTTGGCGAGCATGTATTCTTAAAGGTCTCTCCTACGAGAGGGATTCAAAGATTTGGCATTCAGGGCAAGCTCAGTCCGAGATATATTGGTCCATTCGAGATCCTGGATAGAGTGGGAGAGGTTGCTTACAGACTGGCTTTACCGCCTCAGTTGTCTGGCGTACACAATATTTTCCATGTGTCCATGTTACGGAAATATGTGTATGACCCCACTCACATCATTCAGCATGTGGATTTTGAATTGAAGGAAGATTTGACCTATGAAGAAAGACCTATCAAGATTCTGGATCGGAAGCAACAGCAACTCCGGAATCGTTCTATACCTATGGTCAAGATTCAGTGGAGTCGGCGTGGAACCGAAGAAGCTACTTGGGAATCTGAAGATACTATGCGAAAGCGGTATCCTGACTTATTCTAGGTGAGCTATCTCATTCCCTATCCTCCGTATTTAGTGCAGTGAATTTGGAGGACCAAATTCTTTAAGTGGGGGAGGGCGTAATACCCCAAATTCTTTTAAAAATTTAATTAGAAATTATTTGAATTTATTTGAATTAATGAGAATTAATTCGAAATTAATTTGATTAATTCTTTAATAAATAGAATAAGTCACATTTCGACTATTTTATAAAAATCCATAAAAATCATATTCTTATAGAATCTATTTCTTTTAACAATTTTGTCTTCTATGGTTAAGCCTAATAAAATCATTAGCTGAGTCTAATCAGTAGGTTAAGTCAATTTTTCACACCTACCTAACCCAAATTCGTGTTCATTGTTAACCCCACCTTAAAACATCAAATTCGCGCTCATTTCTCACCCAAATGAGGTGATTCCAGGGGCAAATGAAAGGTATTACAGAGAGGATCATTTCCCCTCTCATAATGCCACGAAATCTTTACCATATGGTAAGCATTTGGGCGCGCAAGGGCTAGGTCAACGATGGCGGCGGCGTTTTGAACACGCCACTTCAATGGTCGATTTCTCCATTCCTGGAAGGATCCAGAAGGATTATAACCTATTAAAAGAAAGCTCTACGTGTCTAGTTTCATTTGGTAGCTGTGGTGTTCGCAGAGGATTCAGATCTAGAGAGATCTCTTGCGTTTATTGGAGGAGTGTCCGAGTTCGTGGGCTTTTCTTAGGCCCTTCTTCTCCCTTCGATTAAGGAAGGTAATCTTGGCCAAAATATGCAAGTAGATATATCAAATTGTTCCTATCTTCGTTAGCTTTCCAGTAGTAGTAAAATCCTTAAATTCTATTAGGTGTGGAGGGAGATATCATGGGATTAGTGAAGGGCTGTCAACGGACGTTCCTTTCTCCAACTTCTTAATTTCTCTTCAATTCAGGTAGGTTATAATAGTCCAAACTCTAATTAACATATATGGATGTAATCAGCAGCATGTTAGCTTTCATTTGGCATAGAAAGCCCTAAATTTTATTGAGCATGTTTAGAGAATTTCGTGTTTTATTAGAAGCATGCAAAAAAACTAGGTTTTCAAGTGTTCTTCCTAGATATGTTGTGAATTTGATTGATTTTTCGGTAAATTTCGTGTTCCAAATCCTTGTATTATGACCCTAGTATGTCTATTAAGAACCCAGGAGCATGGGGTTAAGATCCCAACCCAATTAGACCCCAATTGGGTGAGTTTTCATTGCTTTCCGAAGTCACATTCGGATCTGTGGACGCAGGGGTCGACCCATGCTCAAGCATGATCCTGCCGCCCGAGGGTCGACCCATGGGGTCAACCCATCCAGCCCCGTGCGAGGGTCGACCCATGGGGTCGACCCATGCAACAGAATTGTGAGGGGGTCGACCCATGGGGTCGACCCATTCAACAGACAGAAGTCTGTCTTGCAGGGGTCGACCCCAGGGGTCGACCCATATACCAGCAGACCCGTTTTAGTTATTTTTCGACTCGAGGATCGATCCGGACCATTAGGGGATCGACCCATTCAACCTAGTCCAATTGAAAACTATATTTTTGAGGAACCAGTGACCCATACATGTAACCTTATGATCTCAATTTACAATGGTCCATGCACTCATTCCAAGTGTAAAAATCGTTCCGTTTACTATCTCCACTTCAACACATACCATAGTTAATTAGAAACCCACATGATTAGTAGTTAATTATGTAACTAAATTTCTATTAATTGCATGTTGTTCATTCCTACGCGAACTTGTTCATTCTCTTTATCATCTTGAATCATGTCTTTGCCAAATACATAACTATAAATGGTGATCCTTGATATATTAACATGGTAATTAGGATTAAAACTAATTGTTTAGGTTGCTGGACAGCCACTTTACTTCTGTAGAACCGTGGCCAACTTATGACCGCATGTCCGTGATACGGCCCAGTATGGACCGTATATCTTGTTCATGGGTCTTAATGTCTTCTGGACATGAACGTCCCAGAACACACCGTTCATACTTTCGAGCGGCCCACTGTCAACCGTTCTTTCTTGACCTCGTGGACTGAGTTTTGGTCCAGTTCTTGCAATGCGGCCATTAGTAGCCGTATGTCCTGTCACACAGCACAGAAGTGACCGTATACCGAGTTTTTGATTTAATGAATCCAAGGACATGTTAGTCCTTAAATCTCATACTTATGGACAGTAATTCCTCTGATTAATTGGCCACGAATTTGACTAAATGTCTAGACGGATCTTGGGATCTTGTATCCAATAAATCAATGCCAACGCATCATAAGGGCCCGGTCTGGTCTTGGGGAGAGCACCCGAAAAATTAGTGAGCCCATGGGATGTTATAATGACATGGTGAGGCATTGCATCAAGTGCATGACTAGCTTGTTGTCTACGACAGAAAAACTCTTATTTCTCTTGTTACTTGATCATGCTTGACTTGTTATCTCTTGTTAATTGCTAGTGGCCATTCCTCGTTACAGTTCTTGTTATACTTGTACATGTTATTCTTGTTAAATTCTAGTTATCTTATATTTCTTGACCTTGCAAGATCTTTTATTACGTTGTTTCATTGTATCGTCATTTATTTCTTCTATTAGCATGGCATATGAAAATGTAATTAAGTTGTTAATCATGTAAACTTGCCTGTTATTTCCTACTGAGCATTAGCTCATAGTTGTTGTTTCCCCCCTTTCCAGGCTGTTCAGGTGACGACGCGCATACCGATGGGGAGGGACAGGAGTGATACTTGAGTGTACTTGTTAGTAGATGCCGAGTTGGCATAGTTGTTTACACTAGTTATTCCTTAGAGTTGTGTTAGTACTTTATTACTTTTGGAATCAATTATTATATTAGAGTCAGTTTGGAAGTTACGTTTGATCGTGTTTAAACAGTTGTTGGTTATTGTAATAAATTTAGAATCTTCTTGATCAATAGATTTACTTATTTCCATAGCACTTGTGTAATAGTTTAGTTTAGAATATTTATTTGATTTCTAGCTAGTTTCTAACTGTACGACCCGATATTCCGCATCGGGGCGTGACACGCGGGACCCCTACTCAGCCAATGAGATGAGGCTCACCCCCTTCCTTTTCAGGTGTTGCAGTTCTTCCTCGAGGTTCTAAGGTGCAGTGCTGAGGTTCGTAGTTGTCAGCTCACCAGAGCTGGGGGTGTAACAGGCGCTAGAGTACGTTTTTTTCCCTATAGACTGCACGTTGTTGGACTGGACTCTGTAGTTAGTTATTTAATAGAAAATGTAATTTTATTTTCTGTTAGTTAAACATTTAATTTTATAGTTATTGCCTGCATTATTTTATATTTCAATGTACCTCCACACACCTAAATAACCTTTTTGAGCCTGCCGCTCATGGGTGGCGGGCCAGTATTTGAATGGTATCGGGTAATTCTCGATATCTGGATCTTGGGTCGTAACAGATGGTATCAGAGTGTGGTTGTGGACGTACATGGGAATTTGAGATAATTACAGTGTTCCAGAGTCCATAAGGTCCAGAACAGTCGGCAGTTGGCATAGGGTTTGTGTTTAATTACCGTATTATTTCTCGCGTGAGAGCTAGAGTATGCGGTGTTGACGCTGCGAAGGCGGATCTGGTTATAATCGGAGTGCTGGCGGAGGCCTGGGGAGTAAGTTAGATAGATACCTTCCCCAGCGGTGGTGGCCCCGATTGTGCTGAGTTGGGCAGAGTTTGTCGGCAGGTGCGAGTTTGTGGCGCAGCATTCAAGGAATCTGCGGCGAGGTCAGGTGGCTGGCGATGATAGTTTGTGGTAAGCTGGCCATGAGTGTACTCCAGCGGTGTTAATGTTGTTTTGGCCACCTTAGTATGAGACTTAGCCAGCCCCTGAGGCGTCGAGGTCGTGGTTTGAGGTGGTGGAACGGATGTTCTGATCGAGAGATGTGCCCGAACGAGTGTAGGATCTTCCTGGTGAGCTGTTGGCTGTCGAGCCCGACATTTGTTGTGTCCATGTGTTTTGATGATGTCAACACTATGACTCATCCTTGAGTTTCATACGTTTTTGATCCTTAAGGTTCATAATTTTTGATGATGTCATATTGTGATGTTATTTTATACATGCACTTTTAAGATCTATGTGAAGACATGTTGACAGCCTCTTAAAACTTGAAGAACAGAAGGAGAAGTCTCAAGAAGAAGAGTTGAGCTTGTAGCCGACTCCAGAACACATGGGTTAAGCTATCTTCAGTAAAAATGCTGTTTAGAGTCGACTCCATTCGGCTATCGAGTCGACTCTAGAGTCACCCGCAAGCTGACGGAACAGAGGTGACAAATAGGTCCATACGGGTGACAAATATGGACTAAGGGTGACAAATAGGTCCGCAAAGGTGAATAATAGCTCGTGGGGTTGAAAAATGGATGATAGAACAAAAGGTGTGAAAAGTGAAGAAGGAGAGTCGACTCTAGTTGCCAATGGTATCGACTCCAATCCCGTTGAGCTACAGAGCTGTTCAAAGGCGACGCCTAACGAGCGATAAGGGTGACAAATGGCTTGTTATGGGTGACAAATACCTGATAGCAGTAACAAATAGCTCGTTAAAGGTGCATAATAGGCTGCAAGGCTGAAATGCATGGAAAGCTAAGAAGCTGCATCAACTCCATGGTGTCTGGAGAAGATGTTGAAGCTATGAAGGCAACATACAAAG
Organism: Amorphophallus konjac; assembly: GCA_022559845.1. Lineage (NCBI taxonomy): Eukaryota > Viridiplantae > Streptophyta > Magnoliopsida > Alismatales > Araceae > Amorphophallus > Amorphophallus konjac. The sequence goes on from CM040118.1 coordinate 357,343,724, forward strand.
AATGAAGGCAACAAAAGGATTCTAAAGGAAACAAATGTCATGCTAAGGGTGAAAAATAGATAAGTATGGCTGAAAAATGAGTGGCAAAGCTGAAGAGCATGAAGAAAAAGAAGAAGGTTGACTCTGTCTGCAAAGAGAGCTGACTGCAGTCAAATAAACCTCAGTCAATGTTGACTTTAGTCAAAGTCAACATCAATCAAAGTGACTCCAGCCAAGTTCAATTTCAAGTTGACTCAAGTCAAGCTGACCCTAGTCAAAGTCAACCTAGCTACAGTGATCCAGTCTTGTTGACCTCAGTCAACTTAGCTACATTCATGCTCAAGACCCTCAAGCTCACAATGGCTTCTACAGGTAACAAATACCCAGCTAGCGGTGACAAATGGAGAGTGAAGGGGCGTGATCTCGTGCGGCTCCTGAGCTGGGAGGATGATCACCGAACAGTGAACTGTAGAGAAAGGGAAACGGATCATGGGGCCCAGGGGAGATTCCCTGGGGAAAACCCTCCGATGCCTGAGTCAGTAGAGCAACGGTGGAAGATAGGGAGGGAGGTAGAAAGAGGTGCACGAGATCCCCCTACACCAAGGTGGTGAAGTGGTTCCTGCTCAGGGGATTTTAGGCGTGTATTGCCCTTACCTTTCACTGGAGGGAGTCTCTGGTTTATATAGTGTGCTCACCTTATGAGTCCCGTAAGATGAGGAGTTTCAGGCGGGAGTTACGTCCTCATCGTGGGATCTTCATAGTCTTAAGGGATCATGGGTCTCTTATCCTCATAAACTCCTGCTCATAAAGGGCTCTCAACGGCAGCGTGGATAAGCAGTCGTCGGTCGGTCCGAGCATAAAAGGTGCCAACCCTATCTGGGTGATAGGCATAGCTCGGATGAAGATAGGTCGGAGTGGGCGCTGAGTGCTTGCCTCTATCCCGATGAGGGGATAACTAGGGCATGGGTCTTCCTCCGTTCTGACCGTCGCTCGGGCCTTCCGAGCCTAAGGGCCGTCGAGGAAGGATGAGATCCCGAGTAATCTTATTGGGCTTTTTAGCCTAAGTGGGCCCTATGGGGCTGTCACTTGGATGAGTTGAGCCTCGTTTGGTCCTGATGGACCTAGTTTGGCTGCTCTTAGATGGGCTACAGAAAACCCCCTCTCCACTTGTCCCCCTCCTACTCCTGAGCTTTAGTAAGCTCGAAAGAGTAGCTGTTGGGGTTTTAGACCAGCGTGGCTTAGGTGGGTGGAGATCTGGCCGTGTTAGGAAGCCATGTGCCGTGGTCACCTGGGCCCGTAATAATGATGATCCTGACGGATTTGAACTGAAGGGGCCCCCTTTTCTCAGAGGTCGGAACGACGTGCCACCTCCCGCGTGGGGATATAGGCGTTGGGCACTTGCTGTCATTCCAGACTTCCTCCGTCTTTAGGGTTTTGGCTCTCCTCCGTTCTTGCTTTTGGGCTCTTCGATGCGTCGTGAGGGCACGACAGAAGAGCAGAGGCTTGAAGCGGCGTTCGTGGAGTTGGCGGAGATAACTACGGAGGCAGTCCGGCGGCTTCCTCCTCCCCCGGAATCTTCAGGGTCCCGAGATCGCCTTTCCTCAAACTCTTCTCCGGTCTCCATGGCGGACCAGCGTTCGGATGCCGAGGAGTGGGAGGATGAGCCAGCGGTGAAGGCACCGGTTCCAAACTGTAAGGAACTGGGGGAGGCGGATGTGAGAAGGCTGGAGCACCAGTATTGCCTGCTCCACAAGTTCCGCTTTGTCACGGCTTCCCCCCACGAGACGAGCCTGGACTCTCGTACGGGCCACATCTGTACCTTCCTTCTATCGTGGAAGGGTGGGTTCCACCTTCCCTTCGAACCTTTCATTCTTCAGCTTCTCAATTTTTTCCTATTGGCGCCCATTCAGTTGGTAGCCAACTCTTATCTTCTCCTTTCCGCCTTCCGCATTCTCTGCCGCCAGTGCGGAGTTCCTCCTTCCTTGGACCTCTTTCACTATTTCTTTGAGTTGAAAGCACATTCTTCAGCCGGGAAGGGTTTCTATTTCATCCAGGCGAGGCGGAACAGGAGCTGCATCTCCTTGGCGGCGAAGGATTCTTCGCATAAGGGGTGGAAAACTCAATTCTTCTGGGTGGGGATTTGTTCAGTGGAGGAAAACTTGGAGGTGTCTAGTAATCCCTAATTTGCACCCGAATATCCCTCCCAGGCAGGATGAGTTCCCTCCACATGTGGAGAAATATGCGGCCATCTTGCTGAAGCACCACCAATCCACCGAAGAGCTGGTTACTCCAGAGAATATCGAGCGGTGTCTTCTTACGCGGCTGCATTCGTCGGGCTCAGGTGCCACAAACTAGGTTCTCCTTTGGATGTTGGGATCATTTTTCTTTTCATGAATATGTCTTCTTCTTCGTGCAGACACTAGGCGGGAGGCTTTGAAGGAGGCCGCAGAGGTGATCGAGCTTGGCTATGACTCGGCTGCTCCCACAGGTCGCTCCCGAACCAGAGATAAGGGCAAGGGGGCGGCCCAGGGTGAATCCTCCAGGCCACGGGGGTCCAAGCGTAAGGACCCCGTGGAAGGCATGATCCAGGCCGCTGCGAGGGCCAGGAAGCAGGCCAAGAAGGCCGGGATCGTACCCGCAGTCGGAGGTGACCTTGCCGCGGTTCGCCCCTCCGCCGAGCATGATGGGGCTGACCCTACCGGGTGAGCTCTCCCACCCACCGAGCAAGAGGGGGCCGAGGAGGTTGGGGCTGCTCCTGTGGGCGGCGACGATGCGGGCTCGGCTCTTCCTTCGGCCGGAGCTGAGGGGGCCGGGGCTGCTCTTGTGACTGGCAACGGTGCTGGCCCGGCTCTCCCCTCGGTAGGAGCCGAGGGGGCCGTGGCCGAGGCAGGGGATGCTGGGGCCGTGGCCGAGGCTGGCGCTTCAGGCGGTGGTGCAGGTGCCGAGCCGGTCCAGGTTGGGGGGCCGTAAGAAAATCCGACCGAGGCACGAGAGGTGACCGAGGCCGGGGCTTGGTCCGACCCACTCGGTGGGGCGCCGTGCGATGGGGGGTTCTCTGTTCCGATGGCCTTGGAGCGGCTTGGTATCTCAGGCCCTCTGCACCGGGTATGCCGCGGTATATCCGTGAAGGTGAGGGGGGGAGGTAGGCAGTACTCTCCGTCCATGGCCCTCGCAGGGGTTATGGAGGGCGGCCTGGCCCTGGCCCAGATGGGGGCCACTCTGGCTGAAACGTACGCTCGGTCGGAGTGGGAGCGAGCGAACCTGGCCTGGACCCTTGGTGGGTCTGACAGGAGGTTGGCTCGGCTTGCCGAGGAGCGTGATGGGCTTCGGCGGGAGCTTTCCTCAGTCAGGGAGCTGGTGCGGTCGAGACAGGTGGAGACTCGGTCGATAACCGTGTTGTGCAAGTGGAATGGCGGTCTAGAGGGGAGGGTGAATAGATCTGCCCCCAAATTCAAAAACTATTGCGGACTTATGTAAATAATTTAAACTATGCGGCTTAAGCAGAAATTAAAGTGTATACTCTATGCATAACAAAGACGAACCTAGGCATGCATCTAGCGGAGATCACAAACAATCACACAAAGGAGACAGGGATTTTTAGGTGGTTCGGCCAGACATCCAGTCTGCTTACATCCACCCCTCACCAAACCTGATGAGGCTTCCTTCCGCTGACTCACAGCTTGAACACTCCGCTGACTCACAGCTTGAACAACTTCAGATCTGAGCAGCTCAGCTCAATCTGAATATTCCGCTGACGAACAGCTTGATTAACAAAATAGAAGAATGAAATGAAAGATCGAATAGAGATATAAATACAGATCGAGTGTAGAATTCTCCTGATGATTGGGTATCTCGATCTGTAGATGGAGTTCACCGAGCTTCTTCTCTGATTTCAGATCTTGGCTGATCTTGTGCTGCTGTCGGTGCTTCTCCTACTGCTGCTCTTCTCCTACTGGTGCTTCTTCTGCTGTTGCCCTTGTTTTCTTCTTCTTCTTCTCCTTCTTCTTCTTGATCTAGGTTGCATAGCCCTCTCTTTTCTTTTCTGCTTCCTCTCTAGATGCAGCAGTCAGTCTTCTAGCAGCTACGGTCTGCAGCAGGTCCTCTTCAGCCCTCGTGGTGCAGTGTCTTTCTCCCTAGATGCAGCGCTTCATCTTCTACAGCCAAGCTTTGCAGCAGCTATCTCCAGCCCACGTCTGCTTCAGCCTTCTTCAGCCCCTGCGCCCCTTAGGGTTGGCTATTCTCTTTTTTTCTTTTTCTCTTCCCACCATTTTTTTTCTTGTTATTGAGTAACTCCACAACATCTGCTGGTTCAGTTGGAGAAACGGTTGGGAATCTCCTATTTTTCAGCAAGGAAGTTGAAGACCAAGTCAGATCCATGAAAAGAATCAAACTCTGGTAAAGATCCATGTTTCCTGGCTTATCTGGACCTTCTAGGTGTATGCCATAATGGATCTTAGCTTTGGGTATCGGATCTTGCAAGAACATAGTCCATTTTAGGGTTTAAAGTTCGCAACTCCGCCCGTGGTCGGCTTCCAGGGCCTTCATGGTCAGCTTCTGAACAGAACCAGAATTCCCTGGTTTCTGTCTGCCTTCAAGTGTCGACTTCCAGGGCCTCCGTGGTCGGCTTCTGAACAGAACCAGAATTCCCTGGTTTCTGTCTGCCTTCAAGTGTCGGCTTCGGAGCCCTCAGGTGTCGGCTTCTGAGCCAGTCCAGAACCTGTTTTGGAGATCTTGAAGGGCTGAGCTTCTGAATTGAGTTTGGTTCATCCTTGACCTTTGGCTGGCCTATTTTAATCATCAATATACCTGCATTGATCATTTAGATATTAAACATTTGGCATGTGCATATGGTAAAGACAATGAGATACAACTTGTCATCATCAAAACAAGGGATGCACAACATTCTCCCCCTTTTTGATGATGGCAACTGTAGATCATTGTGAACTATGCATGAAGAGTATTCATGATAGATAAATCATTATTATGAATGAGTCATATGATGAATGGACAGACAAGACAGACTAGACACTCTTTCCCTCTTCATATCTCTCTCTACATCTCCCCTCTTCATATCTCTCTCTACATCTCCCTCTTAACAATCTCTCCCCCTATATGAAATACATTGACATTCTCACAATGACACTCTCTCCCCCTTTGACATCATCAAAACAAGATTTGGGAGTATAGAGGATGAGAGATAAAACTAATATCAGGGATTGAGCAAAGATGTTGACTAAGCTGTTAGGGATGAGAGGAAGTAATGGCATGAGCAAAGCTGTTCAACATGGTTCACATGAGAGATTTCACCTGAGAGTTGAAATTGAGAAACACTCATGAATTTTCTTAGAGGCTAAGGTAACTGGCTTTATTATTGCCAATGGTTCAAGACATATAAGCCTCAAATCTGAAGTTAAAAAGCCAAGAGCAATTTCATTCTAGCACATATAACAGTGTTAAAGCAACCTCTTCAAACCAGTTCCCGTCCAAGCTCTTTTGATCGTCAAGATGATTTCATTAGTCACCTCTCGGAAGGGTTTTCACTAGTATTGTGGTTAAACTTGCATAAGTTTTGATATTTGCCTTGGGTCAACCATTTTTACAATTTGCTCATCTCCCTTTTTTTTTTCTTTACTGTAATGAGCAATCAAGTTCAGCATGGCTTTTCAGTGCGAGGAAACATGTTTATCAGACACCAGAGTCCCCGATTACTTCGCACAACTGACCATTTTGCCTCCTTTTGGACAGAGTTAGCATTTCATATCATGACACTATCCTCAGCACTTCATTGGTGCAGGAACTTGGTTTCTCAATGAAATGTGCCATTGCTCTGCATTCCCCCCCTTTTTTTTCATTCAGAATATCTTGTAGAAATTTAATGGCGTATTCCCATTTGGCTTTTTCAAGATACACGTTTAAAAACAATACTAAGTTAAAGCCATTCAACTAGAGTTGCCTCACTACTATCAAAAATTCAATCTCAAGAGAAGGTGAGGAAATAGTTCCCTTAGGCTGATTCAAAACAATTATATGAACACAGGTCGAAATTTTCATAGGCATTTAATTTCAAATTTCAGAGGTTTATAGACCCCAAACCATTGACTTATTTCCATGGGTCAATTTCAATAGCTCTCTAAGAAATTAGAAGAGTATTTGCCCATTACTCCCCCTGAAATCATGAACCTGTGTTGAATTCAAATGGGTTGGAATTATTGCAATAAGGATGTAAGAATGATGATATAAATTGACGACAGTGAATTGAGGAATTTTGCAAGGGTTCTTGATAAGATGGGGGCAAATGCATGAACAACGTTTAGAGCAGTAGGGATAGAGAGATGGAAATGGTCTGAGCTCCCTCTCAGTCAAATCAGGTGACTCCATATGCATTCATGACATGTAAAGCATCTTTTGACCTATCCAAAGGCTTTCTGTACATGAATTTTGGACCTTTGGTACTTGGCGGAGGAAAGTCCTCTACGCATAGTGTGGTTTTCAGACAAGCTTAACATGCCCTTCCACCAATCACCATTTAATATACCACAAGAATCCATGCTATGAATGCATGACAACTGCATAAGCAAACTCAGATATGAAAATATATGCATGACTCATGCAGAACACCTATACCACATGTGCAACTCCCCCTCACTATGTCATACAATAAGAAATTAAAATCAAGATTGTTGCAGCAAGATCATGAAATCGGTAAATGGATAAATGCAGTCGCCTTCAAAATTTTCATGAAGCAAATTTTAATTCATAAGAATTACCCGTCTCCAACATGTTGTGCAGCTAATTAAGAGAGGAAAAATCTTACTGTTCAACCATAAGCAGAATTTCATTTGTTCCCCCTTTGTCATGCCTTGGACAGCCATTTTTATGAAGCCCCTTTTTGTGAGTGGCTGCAAGGCTTAGCTGCAAGCACATTAAGCTGCAAATTTGGGAACCCAAGTAGCTTTGGGCCCCTTTTGAGTGTTTAATTCTTCGAGACATGATAGTATGGTTTTTGGTATCCATATCAACCTTGCTCGTGTTGGATTCTCATTAGGTCTGCATGAAGATTTCTTAACCACATCAGTAAAGACATTAGAAAGATTCACCAAATTTTGCTTCTTTACAAGATTCATGTTTTTATCTTTCCAATAAGTAGAGGGTGATTGGGACTTACCATTAACTCTGGATTTACCTACCCATTGACATTTAGGATGATGATATAATCCATGATGCCCATGCGTTGACCTATGTAAGGGCAAGCATCGACTTGGAGGAGCTTTATACCCTCTGCTGTAGCCAAAAGTCAACTTTGGAGGGGGTCTGAGTCGACTTCCATGTTGCCAGAAATCTGTGAAGTTGTTGTTGCTTCCCATAGTCGACTCTTGAAGGGGTCTTGATCGACTACTGTTCTGCCAGACTTCAGGAAAGCTTCTTGCTCTGCCTGTGGTTGACTCAGGATGGGGTCTTAGTCGACTTCTATTCTGCTTCCAGAATTGCTTTTCTCTCATTTGATGGTGGTTAATTGACCTTGAAACTTGGCTTGGTAGTTTGTTCCTATTTGTTGAGAATTTTGATCTTTCTGACGCATCTAGATAGAGCTTCTGCTGCCTTAGATCCTCTTTAGTTGTTTTGAAGTGGCCGGCTTATTTCACGGCCTTCCCACTTGATTTCTTGTCATTTGATCTCATGGTTGCTTGGATCTTGGTTGAGGTGCTTGCATCAGCCATCTTTTCTGACCCATACATGTGAACAAGAGGTTTTTTCCCTTTTATGTCTTTTTCATCCATAAAGGTGATAGTTTTTAATTTAAATTCCTTTTTGGCTGTTGGGTTGAAACCTAATCCTTCCTTTTGAAAGTTTACTCTAGATCCTAACACAGCATCTAGGTTTTCTCTACCTTTCATCAACTTTTCCAAGGAGTTTTATTTGTCTTTCAGTTCTTCTTGAATCTTTTCAATTTCCTTCTGAAGTTGACAGTTGACCTCCTTGATTGCATCATATTTTTCATTGGCTAGTATGGTTTCCTTTTCATAGTCTTGCAATTTCAGTTTGAGATCATCTATTTCCCTTTTTAAGCTCTCATTTTCATCTTTCAAATCTTTTGAATCTGAATTTTGCATTTTCATTCTTAGCTCATCAATTTCATCTCTCAAATTTTCATTCTCATCTTCTAGATCTTTTAGTTCAGACTTGGAGGCCTCTAACTCATGAACTTGTTTCATCAGATTTGAAATCTCAGTTTGCAAGCATGCAATATTTTCAGATGAAGTTGTATCATGAGCCATGGTATTTATTTTCTTTTTCAAAGCTTTATTTTCTTTTCTTACAGTATCACATTTATCAAGCAATTCACCATATGCTTCTTGCCAATCATCAATGGTGAAATGCTCAAATGGAGAAGTGTTTTCATTTACCTCATACTGACCTATTGCCATAAGACCTAAGTATTCATTGGTTTCACTAGATGAACTCTTTCCTTCACTTTCCTCTTCGTCACTCCAGGTGCTTATCATGGCTTTCTTCTTATCTTTCCTCTTGGAGTGTGTTTTCTTCTCATTGTGTGGACATTCAGTTTTGATGTGCCCGGGCTTGCTGCAATTGTAACAAACAAGATTGTTATATTTTTTCTCAGATGATTCAGATTTGAACTTGAATGACTTTCTTACCTGACCCTTTGGATTCTTGAAGTTTTTACCTTCCTTCTTCAAGAACTTTTCAAAATTTCTGATTAGTGTGGCAAACTCACCCAAGTCCTCCTCAGTGTTGGATGACTCACTATCATCTGAGGACTCCTTGCTATGCTCTTTAGCCTTTAGTGCTAATGGCTTCTCTTTGATGTTTCTTCCTCATTTCTCTTCAGGTTAAGCTCATAAGTCATCAATGAACCTATCAGCTCATCAACAGTCATAGTAGATAGGTTTTTAGAATCCTCAATCACTGTTGCTTTGGTATGCCAAGTAGAAGTTAAAGATCTAAGGACTTTCCTCACAAGTTCATTATTAGTGTAGTTTTTCCCTAGACCTTTTAAGCTATTAGTTAACTGAGTTAGTCTAGCATACATTTCAGAAATGGATTCATGTGGTTCCATTTTAAACATTTCATAATCGGAGATAAGCATATTGGCTTTAATTTCTCTTACCTCAGAAGTGCCTTCATATATTACCTCTAATCGGTCCCACATTTCCTTGGCAGTGGCACATGAGGAAACCCTTGAAAATTCTGTTGGGTGAAGCGAGCATTGCATAATATTCATTGCTCCCCAGTTCTGATTTGACTTCTTTATCTGCTCTCGTGTCCAGGTGTCTTCATCTTCAGGAAGTTGATGTGGCCCTCGGCTTACAACTCTCCATATTTCATGGTCCTGCGCTCTGAGAAAGACCTGCATTCGGTTTTTCCAATACGGGTAGTTAGTACCATCAAAATATGGTGGCCTAGTCACCGAATGACCCTCTGCCAATAATCTTTTGGCGTCCATTCCACTAATCTATCCAGGTCGTTGGACCTCTTGAATGGATAACCCGCTCTGATACCACGTGTTGTGCAGGTGGAATGGCGGTCTAGAGGGGGGGGTGAATAGATCCGCCCCCAAATTCAAAAACTATTGCAGACTTATGTAAACAATTTAAACTATGCGGCTTAAGCGGAAATTAAAGCGTATACTCTATGCATAACAAAGACGAACCTAGGCATGCATCTAGCGGAGATCACAAACAATCACACAAAGGAGACAGGGATTTTTAGGTGGTTCGGCCAGACATCCAGTCTGCTTACATCCACCCCTCACCAAACCTGATGAGGCTTCCTTCCGCTGACTCACAGCTTGAACACTCCGCTGACTCACAGCTTGAACAACTTCAGATCTAAGCAGCTCAGCTCAATCTGAATATTCCGCTGACGAACAGCTTGATTAACAAAATAGAAGAATGAAATGAAAGATCGAATAGAGATATAAATACAGATCGAGTGTAGAATTCTCCTGATGATTGGGTATCTCGATCTGTAGATGGAGTTCACCGAGCTTCTTCTCTGATTTCAGATCTTGGCTGATCTTGTGCTGCTGTCGGTGCTTCTCCTACTGCTGCTCTTCTCCTACTGGTGCTTCTTCTGCTGTTGCCCTTGTTTTCTTCTTCTTCTTCTTCTCCTTCTTCTTCTTGATCTAGGTTGCATAGCCCTCTCTTTTCTTTTCTGCTTCCTCTCTAGATGCAGCAGTCAGTCTTCTAGCAGCTACGGTCTGCAGCAGGTCCTCTTCAGCCCTCGTGGTGCAGTGTCTTTCTCCCTAGATGCAGCGCTTCATCTTCTACAGCCAAGCTTTGCAGCAGCTATCTCCAGCCCACGTCTGCTTCAGCCTTCTTCAGCCCCTGCGCCCCTTAGGGTTGGCTATTCTCTTTTTTTCTTTTTCTCTTCCCACCATTTTTTTTCTTGTTATTGAGTAACTCCACAACATCTGCTGGTTCAGTTGGAGAAACGGTTGGGAATCTCCTATTTTTCAGCAAGGAAGTTGAAGACCAAGTCAGATCCATGAAAAGAATCAAACTCTGGTAAAGATCCATGTTTCCTGGCTTATCTGGACCTTCTAGGTGTATGCCATAATGGATCTTAGCTTTGGGTATCGGATCTTGCAAGAACATAGTCCATTTTAGGGTTTAAAGTTCGCAACTCCGCCCGTGGTCGGCTTCCAGGGCCTTCATGGTCAGCTTCTGAACAGAACCAGAATTCCCTGGTTTCTGTCTGCCTTCAAGTGTCGACTTCCAGGGCCTCCGTGGTCGGCTTCTGAACAGAACCAGAATTCCCTGGTTTCTGTCTGCCTTCAAGTGTCGGCTTCGGAGCCCTCAGGTGTCGGCTTCTGAGCCAGTCCAGAACCTGTTTTGGAGATCTTGAAGGGCTGAGCTTCTGAATTGAGTTTGGTTCATCCTTGACCTTTGGCTGGCCTATTTTAATCATCAATATACCTGCATTGATCATTTAGATATTAAACATTTGGCATGTGCATATGGTAAAGACAATGAGATACAACTTGTCATCATCAAAACAAGGGATGCACAACAAACCGAGCAGCTAGCTAAGGTCCGCGAATCGCTCGAGAGGAAGAACATGCTTCTTGAAGAGGAGCACCTTGCACACGTTGAGCTGGATGGCCGGTGGGAGACCGAACGTGCAGAGCTGATAGACCAAGCAGAGGAAGCCGAGCGCCTTCGACGGGAGGCCGAGGCTGATCGGGCCGAGGCGGAGAAGCAGGCGGCGGAGGCTGAAAAGCGGACGGTTGAGGTCGAGCGAAAGTCAACCGAGGCGGAGCGGGAGAGGGCCGAGCTTGCTGGTAGGGTGGGATCGGCCGGGGCGGAGGCTCTCATGCAGTACAAAAGCTCAGAGGCCTACCGGGTTGACCTTAAGGAGGCTGCCCTCCCCTACTATGAGTTAGCACTTTACCGGGGCATCCGCAAGGGGTTCAAGCAAGGCTATGACCGGGCCGTCTGTTATGCCGAGGAGCAGGCGTCCAGGGTAGTTGACTTCCAGTCCGGGCAACGTTTTGACTCGGACTTGTCATCCTCCAGTTCCTCTGCTTCGGCACAGGATGAAGAGGATCCCGGGGGCTCTTCGTTCGAGGGGTCGCCAACTCCGGATGCCTCGGGAGGGCACGCAACCGAGGCAGTTCCCACGCCGGTGGGGTCAGTGCCAGGGTCGGCCGTCGCCGAAGATGCAAGGGGCAGACCGTTTGAGCCCTCCACTACCGGGCTTCAAGGTGGGCCGGAGGCCTGATGTATCTGCTTTGCTTCCTCTTTTTGTATGTCTTTTTCCTTTTTGAAGAAAAAAAAACTTCTTCTTTTGTGTAGAAAAATAGATAAGGCAGTAGCGTTATGATGAAGACTTATCTGTTCCGTATCGCCATTGCCGTATTTTGTTTAGCGTATCTGCAGTGGTTGGAAAGAGCCGATACTTTCTGCGTGGATCTCGCCTGATGGTTGGGTGAGCGTCTGACAGGGTGTCTTTCCGTTTTCTCATGCTTTGAATGTCTAGCCACTTCGTGTATCTCGCTGGGGCGGAAAATGAGAAGTTTGAGGTGACCGTTTGTAGGGAGAGATCCCTTTGGCATGTTTTTGAGGAGAGAATCATTTAAGGCAAATAGCCTCCCTTCGCCTATAAAAGGTCTGAAGGGCATCCCTTCCTCTCCACCGCTTAGGGGTTTCCCTGACAGTCTTTCCTCATTCTTTCTTCACGTAGCGTTGTGCCGTTGTATTTGGAGCATGGAAGACGCTCCGGAAGATGAGGCTACCGACGACGGGGGACAGAGAGTTCTTGCTGCTTCGAGTTTAAAGAGGGTTCGACGGCCGGCGGACAGACTTAAAGAGGGTTCGACGTATGGAGGCACATCGTCTTCTTTTTATCAGTTCCGGCGGTGCTCGCAGGGGGGGCGAGATGGTGGACGGATGGGGGCATTAGGCATCCCTACCGCCCATCTCTCCTTGCTCGCTCCATGGAGGGGGGAGGAAGCCAGCTAAGCTCCCTCCTTTCCGGGCTTTCCCCTGCCTCCTCGTCCAGCTCTACTGGTTTCTTTCTCCCCCCCCGCAGCCTCTTTTTCCCTCTTCTGCTCTTCTCATCATTTCTTTCACTCTTCGGAGGGTGCCTGCACTCTCTTTCTTCCAAAGAGTTGGCAGGTTGGCGGGGAGGATGCTTTCATATTCATTCCCTCTCCCCCTTCTCTTCCAAGTTCAACTTGGAAGGTAGCCTTCTCCTTCCTAATCCCTTTGTCACCTTTGTCCCGAGCTGCCCGAGCCAACGGGGTCGACTATCCTTTATCCGAGCCAGTTTCTACACGAGGCAGAGTCAGTGGCTGGACACAGGAAGGTCACCCGAGTCAGCCGGGCGATGGGCTCATACGGCGGCGCCAGATGGATTTTTTGTTTTCTTGACATGTATTTTCCTATCTTCGGCCTTCCTGATGTACAAGCGAGTTGTTTGAATAAAAGAAAAGGAGCCTTTTTATCTCATGTCATTTACACAATGCTTAGTATTCAGAAGTAGAACTTGCATAGTGTAGTCGCGTTCCAGGTCCGAGGGATGAGCTCTCCTTCCATCGTGGATAGACGGTATGCTCCTTTTCCGAGCGTCTCGACCACTCGGTAGGGGCCTTCCCAATTAGGGGATAACTTGCCCGCCGCCTCAAGTGGTCAAGAGGCTTCGACTTTCCTGAGGACGAAGTCTCCCGGTTGAAAGTGTCTATCTCAGACTTTGGCGTTGTAGTATTGAGTGAGGCGGCGTCGGTATTCCGTTGCTCGGATGCTGGCAATCTCTAGGACTTCATCTGCTAGGTCGAGGTTTTCGAACAGTTTATGGTCGTTTGCCTCAGACGAGAAGCAGATGACTCGGAGGGAGGGGTTGCCAATCTCCAACGGAATCACAGCCTCAGTACTGTATACCAGCTGAAAGGGACTTTCACCGGTTGCCGTTCTGGGAGTCGTTTTGTGTGACCAAAGTACGTTCGGTAATTCCTCAAGCCAGCTGCCCTTGGCTTGGCCGAGCCTAGTCTTGATGCCTTTTAAGATAGTCTTATTGGCATTTTCGACCAGCCCGTTAGCCTGAGGGTGGGCGACCGAGGTGAAGTGATTGCGAATGCCTAGGTCGGCACATCTGTCTCGGAAATAATGAGAATCAAATTGCCGACCATTATCACTTACTATCACCCGGGGGATGCCATAACGACAGATGATCGACTTCCAGATGAAATTCCAGATGACTGTCTCGGTGATCCTTGCTGTGGCTTCGGCCTCGATCCACTTAGTGAAGTAATCGATGGCGATGATAATGAACTTCTTCTGGGCCTGGGCTGTGGGGAATGGCCCGAGGATGTTGATTCCCCAGCGAGCGAAAGGATAAGGCTCGGCTAGGGTGATGAGCTCCGTTGCTGGCTGATGGACCAAGTGGTCAAATCGCTGGCACCGGTCGCAGTGTTGTGTGTAGGTCGAGCAGTCGCGCTGCAGAGTGGGCCACCAGTAACCTAGCCGTAGCAAGATCCTGGCGAGCGACCTACCTCCTAAATGCGCTCCGCACAGACCTTCGTGAACTTCTTCGATCGCTCGGTTGGCTTCGTCGGTGCTGAGGCACTTCAAGAGAGGACCGGAGAAGGATCTCCTGTACAGAGCGCCATCCAGAGTGATGAATCACCGAGCTTGGTACTTCAATCTTCGGGCTTCCTGAGGGTCGGGAGGTTCCTGAGAGTCTTGGAGCCACGACAGGTACGGGGTACGCCAGTCGCTTGGGGAGGCCGAGTCAATAGCTAGGAGCTCCGAATCGATGCTCGGCCGCTCAAGCTCTTCAAGAAGGACCGATCGAGTACCCTCGGGGTCAAGAGAGGAGGCCAGCTGAGAGAGGGCGTCCGCTCGGGAGTTTTCCTCCCGAGCTATTCGGACTACCTCAAAACTCTTGAACTGTTGTGCCACGGTCTTGACCAGCTGGAGGTATTTGATCATCGGTGCTTCTCGAGCTTCATAACTGCCATTGACCTGGCTAGCGACCAGTTGGGAGTCGGTGTGAATCCTGACTCGCTCAGCCCCTAACCGCCGAGCCATGTGGGCTCCCGATATGAGGGCCTCATACTCGGAAGCGTTATTAGATGCTTGGAAGTTGAACTTCAGGGCATACTGTAGCTCTGCTCCTTCGGGGGACTTCAGGAGGATCCCGGCGCCGCTCTCGGCTGAGTTGGAGGATCCGTCGATGAACAGTTCCCAGGTCGGCCCGGGCACGGACGGAGATCTTTCTTCAGTCGGGATGGTGCTCTCGGCGATGAAGTCAGCGAGCGCCTAGCCTTTGACAGCCGAGCGAGGCCGATACGATATATCATCGGCCCTGAGCATGATGTCCCACTTGACGAGGCGTCCCGAGGCTTTAGGGTGAGCGAGGATCCTCTTCAACGGTTCGTCGGTCAGCACGGTGATGGAGTGCCCTTGGAAATAGGGTCGGAGGCGATTGGCCAAGCTAACCAACGCTAGCACGAGTCTCTCGGTTGCGGGGTACCTTCTTTCAGCCTCATTGAGCACCTTGCTGGTGTAGTAGACAGGTCTCTCGACTCCCGAGTCATTTCTGACTAGGATCGAGCTAACTGTAGATGGAGTCGCTGAGAGATAGAGATGTAAGGTTTCACCTGGGACAAGCTTGGAAAGCATCGGGGGCGAAGCCAGGAACTCTTTAAGCTCGGCAAACGCTTTCTGGCATTCCTCATCCCATGTGAACGTAGCAGATGCCAACTTGGGCCCCCTCAATAACTTGAAGAAGGGTAGGCATCGTTCGGTCGCACGGGACAGGAATCTGCTGAGCGCTGCAATGCGTCCAGTTAGGCGTTAAACGTCTTTTACATAGGTGGGTGGGCGCATGTCCAGGATGGCCTGGACCTTGTCGGGGTTGGCCTCGATCCCACGCCGGATGACTAAGAAGCCCAAGAATTTCTCGGACCTTACTCCGAAGGCGCACTTGGCAAGATTGAGCTTCATGTTGTACTTCAGGAGGGTGTCAAAGGTTTCCGCTAGGTCGGTGAAGTGGTCCTTGGCCTTGGGGGTCTTCACGAGCATGTCATCAATATAGGCCTCGACGTTCCGACCGAGCTGTCCCTCGAACATATGATTGACCAGCCTCTGGTACGTGGCTCCAGCGTTCTTCAACCCGAAAGGCATCCGGGTGTAGCAGTGTACGCCGAAGTCGGTGATAAAGGCGGTCTTCTCGATGTCTTCTGGATTCATTCTGATATGATGGTAACCTGAATAGGCATCCAGAAAGCTGAGTATCTCGTTGCACAAGGTTGAGTCAACTAGTTGGTCGATGCTCGATAATGGATAGTAGTCCTTTGGAGTAGCCTTGTTCAAGTCGGTGAAGTCCACGAACATTCGCCACTTTCCTGAAGCTTTTGGCACCAGGACAACGTTAGCCAGCCACGTTGGATACAGGACCGGTCTAAAAAGACCAGTCTTTTGCCCCTTGGTGACTTGCTCCTTGATAATCGCTTACTTCTCTGGCGCGTGCTTCCTTCTGCGTTGTTGTACGAGCTTCATGGTTCGGTCGAGGTTGAGCTTATGCATCACCGTTTCTTTCGGTATCCAAGGGAGTTGATCATCAGACCATGTTAAGACCCAGATGTACGTGGAAAGAAACTCTTTGTATTACTGTTGGACACCAGATGTTAGGTCGGCTCCGATCTTTACTCCTAGGGTCGGGTCATCGTTTAGGAAAACCGCTAGCAATTCACCTCCAGGCTCGACGGTTGCCGATTTTTCCTCGACTTCCTGGGGGCCCTTGTTCTTCCCGTCCGGCCTTGTGGCTTCAACCGAGATATTGTAGCACCTTCTGGCCATGGCCTGGTTGCCTCGGACTTCCCCCAACCCATTTTTGGTGGGGAACTTCATCTTTTGGTGATAGGTAGAAGGCACCGCTTTCGTTCGACTGAGGATTCCCCGGCCGAAGATTACGTTGTATGCTATCATACCTTTGATCACTATGAAGTCCACCATGACCGTAATGGTTTTGGGTGGGGTGCCGAGAGTAACCGGCAGGCTTAGGGCTCCCTCGGGATAAGTGGCCTGGCCATTGAACCCGCAAAGAGGGGTTCGGATCGGGCGGAGTCTAGACGGATCCTCCCCCATCTTAAGGAAACATTCATAGGATAATACATCAAGGGCACTTCCATTATCAACTAGAATCATGTCTACGTTACAATGGTTTATTGTGGCCGATATGACTAGGGTGTCGTCATGCGGGATGCTTAGCCCTTCCAAGTCTTGGTCGGAGAAGACTATGACCCGGGGCTCACTCGGTAGGGCCCTGGGAGGCTCGATGGCTTGGCTCGCCCGCTCAGCATGACGCTTCCTTCCTCGGCCACTGTCTCCTCTTGATGCCGCTCCTCCGATGATGACGTTGATGTGGACCCCTCGGGGAGGCGTTGTTGATTTCCTCTGGGGAACCTCGGTCTTCTTTGTGCCCGGCCACGAACCGGGAGAGGTGCCCCTGACGAATGAGATGCTCGATCTCATCCTGGAGCTGATGGCAGTCGCCGGTGTGATGTCCGTGGTAGCTGTGGAATAGGCAATGCTTGCAGTGACTGCGGTTCTTCAACCTCATTGGCTCGGGTTGGCGGAGGAGGCCCGAGCCTTTGATGTCATCGTAGATCTCGTAAACCGGAGTGGTTAAGGGGGTGTACCACTCGTACTTCCGTGACGGTTCCTTGCGTTCCCCGTCTTGGTTCCGCCTTTTCCCTGGACCCAAGTTTGGCTCGGGTGCCCGCTTCTTGTCCCCCTCCCGACCCGAGCCGGTTGCGTCTCGGCATGCGTTGAGCACTTCTTCGCACTCGGCATGGCGCAATGTCAGAGTCACTAGTGCAGCAAGGGTCGAGGGAGGGTGGAGGACAAGCTCGCGACGGAGGTTCTCGTCGTGGGTGCCCCCGGTCATCGCGGTTATGGCCGAGGCGACGTCCAGGAGGGGGATCCTCAGGGCTTCTGATTTGAATCGGGTAATGTAAGCCCGAAGTTTCTCCCCTTGCGCCTGTTTGAGGGCCAAAAGGCCCGCTACCGACCTTGGGGGACCGCTACCGGTGAAACTCTCCTTGAATACTCACCTGAATTGCTTGAAGTCCCGGATGGATCCGGGGGCGAGGGCCCGGAACCATGCTTGGGTGCCTTGGACCAAGGTGGTCACAAAGGCTCAGCATTTGATGGCGTCGGACGCTCCATGAAGGGTCATCAGCGCGTCGAAGCTGTAGAAGTGATCGGCCGGGTCGCCCTGGCCGTCATAGAGCGTGAAGGTCGGGATGGAGGTTCTAGGAGATACCTCTACCTTAAAGATATAGTCAGAGAATGGGGATTTCTCCTCATCCTCCGCGGAGGAGTCTTTCTACAGGGCGCGTAGGGCATGCTCTTGCTCTGCGAAATGCCTCTCGAATTCTCGCAGTCGGAGGGATAGCTCCGGCTGCCGCTACGCCGTCGGGCTGGGGGGGCTGTATTGGCGTTCCCCAGAGACTTTGGTCTCTGGGTTCGGACGGCGTGCCCCAGGTTTTCCCTTCTTTGGCGTGGACGAGGCTTCTTGCTCCGGAGGGGGGGGCTTGTGAAGGTCCTCCTGACCTATTACGGATGATATGCTGGCCCCGGAGGGTGAAGCGGCCTCCAGCGGTGTGCTGGGACACGTTCTCGCGGGGAGGGCTCTCCGGAGGGGCGCGTGACCTTCCATCCCTGGCCGCCTGGGTCCTCATGAGTTCCACGAGGACGTCCAGTTTTGTGTTGAGGGCTTCGAAGGCGTCAGCGCCGCCGTTAAGCGGCAGCCCTACCGCCGAGGGGGGAGGGGGTGGTAGCCCTGCCGCAGGGGGAGGGGGCGGTCCGTCGGCGGGAGTGCTGGCATTGGAGGGGGGATTTTGTGAGGCTTGAGAGGGGCCTTCTCCCGCTGCCACCATGGTCTTTCCCCTATCGCCGGCGGACCTCCTCCCTGAACTTCTTCGCACCATACTGGCTCTTCGGTCGTTTCCCACAGACGGCGCCAGATGAAGGGGCGTGATCTCACGAGGCTCCTGAGCTGGGAGGATGATCACCAAACAGTGAACTGTAGAGAAAAGGAAACGGATCAGGGGGCCCAAGGGAGATTCCCTGGGGAAAACCCTCCGATGCCTAAGTCAGTAGAGCAATGGTGGAAGATAGGGAGGGAGGTAGAAAGAGGTGCACGGGATCCCCCTACACCAAGGTGGTGAAGTGGTTCCTGCTCAGGGGATTCTAGGCGCGTATTGCCCTTACCTTTCACTGGAGGGATTCCCTGGTTTATATAGTGTGCTCACCTTATGAGTCCCGTAAGCTGAGGAGTTTCAGGCGGGAGTTACGTCCTCATCGTGGGATCTTTACGTCCTCATCGTGGGATCTTCATAGCCTTGAGGGATCATGGGTCTCTTATCCTCATAAACTCCTGCTCATAAAGGGCTCTCAAAGGGCAGCGTGGATAAGTAGTCGTCGGTCGGTCCGAGCATAAAAGGTGCCAACCCTGTCTGGGCGATAGGCATAGCTCGGATGAAGATAGGTCGGAGTGGGCGCTGAGCGCTTGCCTCTATCCCGATGAGGGGATAACTCAGGCATGGGTCTTCCTCCGTTCTGACCGTCGCTTGGGCCTTCCGAGCCTAAGGGCCGCTGAGGAAGGATGAGATCTCGAGTAATCTTATTGGGCTTTTTAGCCTAAGTGGGCCCTATGGGGCTGTCAATTGGATAAGTTGAGCCTCGTTTGGTCCTGATGGACCTAGTTTGGCTGCTCTTAGATGGGCTACATAAATCCCCCTCTCTAGAGAGCAATGGTAACAAATGGATAAAGGCGACGGCTAAAGGTAGGAAGAAAATAGCAACGATGACGGCTCATGAGCGATAAGGGTGAAAAATACCCCTCAGGGGTGACAAATGAAGGATAAGGGTGACAAATAGGCTGTAAGGGAGACAAATGGCCGTTAGGGGTGAAAAATGACTTGGTAAGGTTGAAAAATGGACAGGCTCATGAGAAATACAAGCTTCATGGTTCAGTTCAGAAGGCCAAATCATCTGGCACATGATCCTAGGCCATGACAACCTTCCAAATGACCCCTCATGCAGGATATTTCCCATCTTTACAGCTGGACCAATCATAGAACTCCTGGGGATGGTTTCATCCAGAAATGAGCTGTGCCTTGAGGAGAAAGAATCAAACCTGTCTTGCCCTGCATGAAGAGGATTGGCAGACCAATCAGAGGCCAACGTACCTTATCTCGTACGAGCCAATCAGTGGCCATTATTCTCAGAGTTTGGAAGCTTCTGTTGATCTGGACGGTCAATATTTATTGCGACCAGATCAGGAACAACATGCTTTGTACCATGCATACAAAATAAGAATATATTTTTGAATCAAAGGAGAGCGTGGGTACAATGCAAAAATGGAGGGAACACATAGAAGGTTCGAGCAGTAGCCCAGTTTACAAGAGGATAAAAAGGAGAGGAGCCCAATTCGTGAAGGAGAAGAGAGAGAGAGAGGAGCAGAAGAAGAAAGAAGAAACATAGCCAAAAGAGCCATCCTATGAAGACTGAAGCTGAAATACAAGCTCTTCCTCCACATACGTTCTTCCTCCTACAAGAAGCAAAGAAGCTCCGTTCACCTGCTTCCTATGGCTAGGGAGAAGTAACCCTAAAAGGAAGCAATCTATCTGGAAGCAACGAAGCACGCCTTCCAATTTTTCAAACATGGACCTTTCCATTGTGCTTGAATTTCATACATCCTGTCTGAGTCTTTCCATTGTCTTTTTCAGTAGCATCCCGAATTTATTCTAATAATAAATTGTGTAGCATTATGGAATTTTACTTAATATTAATTTGATTTTCTCTTACGTTGAATTTCGACCAATTTATAAAAATATGAAAAATTCATAATCACATAGAGGACTGAATTTATTGCAACTTTTGATGGGTGAGTAGGAATAGATCTAGAGGGGGGGGGGGTGAATAGATCTAACCCCAAATAAAACACATAATAGCAGTTTAAAAGAACTAGTGCGGAAATTAAATGAACTGCTATAAACTCATACACAAATTCAGAAGATGAACGATCCAACAAGCGCGTTAAATCGACCAGCAGTAGTGACTTAGTTGAAGGTGCAAGATGGAGAGAGGCAGATGAACAAGTCAGATGAATGTTTATCGAATCAAACACATGCTAAACCATTAGGCGAGCCCAAGCATTCATCTACTCAGTGATAAAACAGTAAATCATCCACAAGATAAGATAGTTTTAAGGTGGTTCGATCTCTATCTAGAGATCTACGTCCACCCCTTACTCAACCGAGTAAGGCTTCCTGCTGCTACACAGCTTGAAAACCGCTGCTCCACAGCTTTGGGGATGGAAATCCCTACAACCGTTGAGCCTTACAGCTTGCTGTCCGAGGAACACCCTCGCCCGCTGAGCAATACAACTTAGCTCTGCTGATACACAGCTTAAAGTGGATTTGAACAGAAAATAACGGAATAAATGAAATACAGATAGAAGACATAAATGTAACTCCATGAAGGGAGCAATCTGACTCTGGATTTGATCCAGAAGTGAGGAAGAGTTAGCCTCGCCTAGACTCTCTTCTTCCTCTCAACTCACTTCTTCTTCTTCCTCTCTCTTCTACGATACTCTGTTTTATCTCCTTTTTCTGAACTCTCTCCTTCCTCTTATTCTCTCGTGATTCTCCTACTTTTGTTTTCTCTGGCTATTCTATGGCCGCCTCCTTATCCACTTCTGTCTTTTTGGTCGCAGAAGATGCCTTCTTATAGGGCTTCAGGTTGGGTTCCCAAGAGCTCATGCGTCCGGCATGTGGAAGGTTCGTTTCTGCTTTTTCAGAGAAGCCACGTGTTGGCTATAGATGGGACAGTGAGCCTCATGGAGGAATGTCCAATGATTGCACCCCTTGGATCACGTGCCAACCATTTGTTCCTTTTTTAATCCACGAGCTCACGCTTCAGGTGTGAGTTTAAGTGATCACGTGACAGACGAAGATGTCTGCACCTCTGTAGTTCAGATGATCGAGAGTATGCCAAGTTGAAAGAGTTGCCTTAGCCTGTAGAAGAAAAGTGAAAACATGGTTATACCTTATGTACGTAGCACAGACAATATGCACTGACTTTATATAGGCCCAAGGCAGATGAGCACTGACTTTATATATGCTCGATAAGAAAAATGCACTGACTTTGTATGCAGGTGACAAAAACGTGCACTGACTTGATATGCATGCAGCAAAGTGTGCACCGACTAGTTATGCATGCAGCAAAGTGTGCACCGACTAGTTATGCATGCTGCAAAGTGTGCACCGACTTTGTATCGTTCAAGTTAAAACGTGCACAGACCTGAGTAAACAAATATGCACAGACCTATATGCACAATGCAAAAATAAATGCACCGACCTTGTGTCGCTCAAGTTAAAACGAGCACAGACCTGAGTAAACATATATGCACAGGCCTATATGCACAACGCAAAAAGAAATGCACCGACCTTCATATGCGTGAATGCAAATATGCACTGACTTATATGCGAAGATGCAAAACGTGCACCGACTTCAAATGTAGACCAACAGAGTATGCACCGACCTTATAACAGTTAGCATTGAAACGTGCACAAATGTTATGCATTGCAGTAAAAACATGCACCGACCTTTATGTATGCATGTGAATAATGATATGCATTGACCTTGATTTGTGCAAAGGACAGCATGCACCGACCTTGTTTTCCACAGGGTAGACGTGCACTGACCTTAAGTGCATGAGGCAGAAATGTGCACCGACGTTACTTGCTGAACAAGAAGATGTGCACTGATGTTACTTGCTAAACAACAAGATGTGCACTGACCTTCTACATGCATGAACAGTAATGTGCATTGACCTGTCTATATGCATGAACAGTAACGTGCATAGACTATATGCAAGCACAATGTAAAACCTGCACCGACCTATATGTATATAGATGGAATGTGCACAGACTTTGCACACAAAAGATGCATGAGCTTCGACTATGAATGTGCATGTGAATAGTGATGTGCACCGACCTTTATGCGAGACAAAGCATGCATCGACCTTATTCTGTCTTAAGATGAAACATGCACCGACCTTGAATTCTACAACATTTTAAATATGCATCGACCTTCTAACAACAACTGAGACTTATTCTGACTTATACAGAGATGCTATTGTCAAAGTCAACTAGTGGTCAAACCACTGTTGCCAATGGTCAAACCACTGTTGCCAATCATTAAAACCAGACATGAATGACATCAAATCTGAGGAGACACAACATTCTCCCCCTTTTTGATGATGGCAACATTGCAATACTTTGATGACAACACAGATACATTATGAGTCAGAAACAACAAGGGGTCACAGTTATGCATAGATAAATATAGTCAAATCAAGAACAATCTCACTCCTTGCATAGTCTACACTCTCTCTCCCCCTATGATAGTGAATTCTCTTCCCTTCAAAGCTTCAAAGGATTTCTCTCCCCCTTTGCCATCAGCGAACAAGGAACTAGAGAGAGACAATGGGATCTAGGATTTGAAAGCAAGAGATCTGATTGACAAACTGAATAATCTTTCATTAAACAAGCATACAGAGATCAGACTCTTCTTAGAATAAGAGTACAGATAATGCAACCTTGATAAAATCTGATTTATGGTAATGGAAGTTAGAGTGTAGCAACTCTACTCTTTGAAAAGGTTTGAATTAGCCATTAATAGCAATAAACCACACATACACTAATCATGTCAGAACAATCTATCTTCAACTTACTTATGTAGAATTCAAAGATGTTCTTAGGAGGACCTAGAACAAGTGTTGAGATTAAACAAGTTGTGGAAACTTTGTGTAGGGGTCAGCTAAATTCAATTATATGTCCACAAAAACTTGTGAGCAGGCAGGCATAATCCATACCTTTGTACATGGAGATACACGTTGATCAGACGCTAGTACCCCCAGTTTACTCAGTAGGATGTACCATTCTGTTTCAATTGTTGAACAGAGATAACTGAAGCACATCATGACATAGGTTCATCCTATTTCATTGATAGAAAACCCAGTTTCTCTGTGCATTCAATCATTGCTTTGCCAATTACTTTTGACACAAAATTTTATACTTTTTAAACATAGTTAACTAAAGCACATCATGACATGGGGTTATCCTCTTTCTTTGATGGAGGACCCAGTTTCTCTCTGACTTAAGCTATTGCTCTGTAAATTAATTCTTGACTCAAAAGTTATATATATATATAGCTACCCCTTTGGTTTTTTTTAAAAACAACACTCAATAACTGAGTTTCTCAACTAAGAGTCCTTGAGAATTTTTTGATTTTCAGTTTCAGAAAGACAGAAACAGACACAACATGTAAAGGATGGTTGGGAGCTATAAACTGTAATGAACTATCCTTTTTCATTGAGCAAACCTTTAGACTCTAAGGTTCATTAAGCATAAATCATCAGTTCATTCATGGTGCATTCACATTCTTACAGAAGTAGGTATCTGATTTTAGTAGCTTAGAGTAGTGAACTTGTTATCAGTTTGTCATTCAACCAGATTCTCAGAAGTGAAAATAGATGAGATTCAAAGTGATGTCTAGTTGAAGGTCAAGGTGTTGAAGATCAAGATGACAGGCATGTGCTGCCAAGTGATGTGTATCAACTTGATACAGAGGGATCCCAAGTGAATTTATCTCAAGAGAAGTAATCTGAATATTAAGTAATACTTAGAGATATTGACTGAATGAGACTTTGGTTCCGAGAAGTTCAGATATGAGAATAAGAATTGATAGACAGTTTAAGAACTCTCTTTAACAAAAAAAAACACAAGCTCCCCCTGACACTTTGCAACACTTTCGGACACATCATGTTAACCTATCATACTTCTATGACAATGCTAGACACAAATGCATGACTCAACATATGACTCTTGACTCAAGGTACCAGGTGGAGGACTAGCCTCTACACATGATGTGGGTTTCTAGACAGAAGATATCTGCCCTTCTCCCAACTATCATTTTATATACCTTTGAGAACAAGATGGGTATGATGCAAGGTATGCAGTTATGCTATAGATAGATTAACTCTAAAGACAACCTGGAGCATGTGCAAATGAACCATTCATTTAGAGGTAATTTATTCAGGATAGACAAGAATGAATGTTTATTCATCATGTTGAAATTTACATAAGCCTAGTTCCCTTCTTAAGAATTTAAATCTATCATTTCCAAGGGACTTAGTAAAGATATTAGCAATCTATTTTTATGATTCAATGAAGTGAAACTCAATTTCATTCTTACTTACCTCATCTCTTAAGAAGTGATGTTTAATCTCAATGTGCTTAGTCCTAGAGTGATATACATGATTTTTGGTTAATGAAATAGCACTGGTGTTATCACACAAAATAGGTGTGCATCCTAGATTGATATGATAATCAGTAAGTTGGTACTTTATCCATAAGACTTGGGCTGCACAATTCCCTGCTGCAACATATTCTGCTTCAGCAGTGGAAAGAGCAACAATGTTTTGCTTCTTAGATGCCCAAGATACTAGACAACCAGCTAGATATTGACAAAATCCACTAGTGCTCTTTCTATCTATCCTGCACCCAGCATAATCTGCATCAGTGTAAGCTACAAGGTCGAACTCACACTTAGCAGGAAACCATAGACCTAAGTCAGGGGTGACTGATAGATACCTAAAGATCCTCTTCACTGCACTCATGTGTGATTCTCTAGGACTAGCCTAAAATCTAGCACATAAACATACTGAGAATTGAATATCAGGTCGAGATGCAGTAAGGTACAAAAGGGATCTGATCATACCTCTATAAAGCTTGGTGTCAACCAATTTACCTTTTGGGTCACCATCAAGACTAGTTGAGGTGCCTATCGGTGCTGTTATTGCTTTGAGGTTTTCCATTTGATATTTCTTCAATAAGTCCCTTAGGTACTTGGACTGTGTGATGAAGCTTCCCTCCAATATTTGATTGACCTGCAAACCAAGGAAAAACTTCAATTCTCCCATAGAACTCATTTCAAATTCATTTGTCATTAATCTAGAAAATTTCTCACACATTTCAGATTTACTTGACCCAAACACTATATCATCTACATAAATCTGAGCAATAAGAATGTCGTTGTTACTTACCTTAGTGAATAGGGTCTGGTCAACTTCTCCTCTTGAAAAACCCTTACCTATGAGGAAGGAGCTCAGCCTGTCGTACCAGGCCCTGGGAGCTTGTTTTAGTCCATACAATGCCTTATCTAATTTATAGACATGATCAGGAAAATCAAGGCATTCAAAACCTGGAGGTTGTTTAACATACACATCCTCCTTTATCAACCCATTCAAAAAGGTAGATTTCACATCCATCTACAGTAATTTTATTCCTAGGCTACAAGCAAATGCTAAAAGTATTCTGATAGCTTCTAATCAGGTAACAGGAGCAAAAGATTCTTCAAAATCTATCCCATATTCTTGGATGTAACCCTGTGCCACTAGCTTAGCTTTATTTCTAACTACCTTTCCCTGCTCGTTAGTTTTATTCCTAAAAATCTATTTAGTGCCTATAACTGATTCATGTGAGGGATTAGGGACTAGGTGCCATACCTTGTTCCTTTCAAATTGGTTCAGCTCATCATGCATGGCATTTATCCAATGCACATCCTCTAAGGCACTATCTATACTTTTTGGTTCTATTTGAGAGACTAGTGCAAAAGAATTCAACTCATTTTCAATCCTAAAATGTGATCTAGTCCTAGGGGGTTCATTCAGATTACCAATTATATTCTCTAAAGGATGATCTTTAAGAACTCTAACATTGGTAAGCTGATTACCTAGTTCTGCATTTTCTCCCCCTGAGGTCTAGACCCATTTATCTTACCATTTTCTGCAGGTTCAGTATTTGGCTCTTCTTTACTCTCAAGAATATCACCATCAGCTTTGTCTATGTAAAAAATAGTTTCAGATTTGTTAGCATGCTCATCGAAGACAACATGTGGTGATTCCTCTACAATTTTAGAGTTAAGATTATATATTCTATAGGCTCTGGACATTTCAGAATAACCTAGAAAAATTCCAAGTTCACTCTTAGGTTCAAATTTATCAAGGTCTCTTTTAGCATTTACATGAATAAAACACTTACAACCGAAGACCTTGAAATGTGCTAGTGAAGGTTTCTTACCTTTAAGAATTTCATAGGGAGTCTTTTGAGTGAAAGGTCTTACCAAGGCTCTGTTAATAATGTAACAGAAAGTGCTCACAGCCTCAGCCCAGAACTTCCTAGGTAGATTTCCTTCAACCAACATTGTCCTAGCAATTTCCACCAGAGTTCTATTCCTCCTTTCAACTACTCCATTCTGTTCTGGAGTTCTTGGAGAAGAGAACCTGTGGTTAATCCCATTTTCCCTGCAGAAAACATCAAATTGTGAGTTTTCAAACTCACCTCCATGATCAGACAAGATATTTAGAATTGAATGCTCATTAATCTGATTTATTTTGTGATAAAATTTATGAAATTCCTCAAATGCATCATTTTTATGAGTCAGGAAAAATACCCATGTAAACCTAGAGAAGTCATCTATTAAAATATAACCATATCTTTTACCAGATAAGCTGACTGATCTAGATGGTCCAAATAAATCCATGTGTATCAACTCAAATGGTTTAGAAGATAGGCTTTCAGTTCTTGACTTAAGTGACTTTCTAGTTTGCTTGAATTGAGTACATGCCTCACAGATTTTATTATTTTTCTTGAATGAGATTTCAGGGAGACCTTTTACGATGCCATGTTTATTTAATTTATGCAATACATGATAGCTAGCATGACCTAACCTACGGTGCCAAAGACAGGCTAAGTCATCTTTAGTGACAGTGAGACATAAATTTATGTGTGCTGGATCATCTAAGTCTACCATGTAGATGTTATTGATTCTCTTACAAGAAAATTTGACAGATTCAGAATTAGGTTCAAAGATTGTGCATGCAAGAGAGTCAAAAACTACTTTGTGACCTTTATCACACAGCTGGCTAATGCTAAACAAATTATAGGCAAGGCCTTCAACCAATAGCACTTCATCAATGCAACAAGAAGAACACTTACCTACTTTACATGATTCAACTATTTTCCCTTTGGTATTACCTCCGAAGGTAACATGACCTGCATCCTTCTCTACCAACATGCAAAATTTATCTTTGTCCCCGGTCATGTGCCTGGAGCAGCCACTGTGAAGATATCATCTGTTTTGATTGGTTGCCAGGCATACCTGCATGGAAAATCAAGTGGAAAGATTTGGAACCCAAAGCCATTTGGGCCCCAGAAAAGCATTTATTTCATGCAGACTTATGACTAGGTGTTTTGGTATCCACATTTGATTTAGTTTCTTCATTGAAATTGTGGATCTTTTATCATTTAGTTTAGTCTGCCTTTTCTTGCCACTATTAATCTTGGAGGATTGCTTTTGTGGTGTGGCTTGTTTCTTCTTTTTAAAATCATTTTGAAAATTTCTTAGCCAGTGTTTAGTCCAATAGGCATTGGGAGTAGTGGGTGCTCTATAGACCCTAGACTGTTTGGGCATGGAATTGATAAAGCCATAAAAGTTCTGGCTTCTGAAATTGTTGTGCCTAGTCTGCATGTGGGAATTCCAAGGGTGAGGCTGATGCATCTGAGTGGAATATGGATTTTGAAAATGATGCTGCATTGGCCTCGTGTAGAAGCTACCTAGACCTCCCTTACTAAAGTTGTGGTTATACGAGTTGTAACATGTAGAGTAGGTAGGAGCTGTTTTGTAGTAGCCTTGACCTGAGGTTCTTCTACTCGGCCCTTGATTCCTAGACGACTTATACCCAGAAGAGGTAGAGGTTGATGCACCTTGATGGGTGCCTCGACCATTCTGTGGTGACTGGGTTGTTTTGGCCTTGGGGCTTCCTTGAACTCTAGCCTTAGAAGACTGACCCCTAGCCTATCCCTTGGTCTGAGGCGTGGGAGTGTATGAGAATGATTCCCTAGACACCTCTATCTTCCCTTTGTCCTTGTCCTTGGCACTGGGCTTAGCTTTCTCAATGTTTTTCGTTTTGTTCTTATTCTGACCTTCTCCAGAAGTCATGTTTATCAGGGGTTGAAATGTCCCCTTTTCTGCCACAAAAGAGATGGCTCTCACGTCAAACCTCTCCTTATTAGTTGGGTTGAAACCCAAACCTTCCTTTCTGAAATTACTTTTTGTTCCAAAGATAGCATTCAGATTTTCTGTATCTTGTGTCATGCCTTCAAGGGAGTTTTATTTGTCTACATTTTCTTTTTCTAAATTTTATATTGTCTTTTTCAATTCAACATTCACACCATTGACATCTTCATATTTTTTAGTGGCTATCCTAGTTTCTTCTTGAAATTCATGTATTCTAAGTTTGAGTTCATCAATGGTGTTCATCAGATTTTCATTTTCAGATCTTAAGTAAATCAAGATGACTTTATCACACTCAGTTTCATGAAGAGATTTTTTTCAAATTGAGATTTTCAATTTCCAGACATGCAATTTTATCATTCAGAGATGTATCATGAATTACATAATTAGTTTTCCTTTTCAAATGTCTGTATTCTTTTCACATATCATCATATTTATCGAGTAACTCAGCATATGCTTCTTGCCAATCATCATGAATGAAATTTTCAAAAGGTGAAGTTACCTCATCATTGTTTTCATTGTCTTCATCATTTTTGGCCATCAAGCATAGCTTGTCTTCTTTCTCATTGTCAGAGGAGCTGCGCTGAGTTCCATCATCTTCATCGCTCCAGGTGCTAACTGATAGGATCGGTGCGCTGGATTCAGAGGGGGGGGTGAATGAATCCCACCCTTAAAAATTTTTCGCTCAATGAAAACTAGAACACTAACTAGACCAAGATAGACAAACTGGATAACTAATCAGAATCTCTTTTGAACCGAAGAACAAACATCTATCTCGCGCCTAAACAATCAACTAGCGGAAGCGGAAGAAGGTAATCAACCTACTGCAAGATAGCAATATGAACGCTCAGACAATCTGTGAAAGGTGGTAGAAGATATGGAGCTAACGCACAAGGTAAACCACTGCACATATAATTTTTTAGGTGGTTCGGTCCTCCAGACCTACATCCACCCCTCACTCCCAACCGGAGTGAGGCTTCCACTAGCACAAGCTAGAAACTGCAGACTCAGTCTACGAACAGAATGCTGTCACACAGCTTGACCAGGGGAACAACCTCCCCTCTTCCTCCACACCGGAGGGACACCCCAAGTGACTCCCAGCCACTTGGAAACCAGAGACCGAAGTCTCTCTTCCTCCAGACCAGGAGGGGACACACCAGTGACTCCCCGTCACCAACAAACCAGAGGTCACAGACCTCTCTTCCTCCAGACCAGGAGGGACCCGACCTCTATCCAGAGAATCGGAAGAACAAAGATAACCAAATGAAAAATGAAAAATAAGAAAGGAAAAATACACAGCAATCAGAAATCTGTAAAGAAAGATAACATAGATGTGGCTCCCATGGAAATGACTGGCCTGGATTTGATCCACGGTCCAGCAGACAGATCTTCAGTCGAGACTTCTTTCTTCTTCTCCACGAACTCTCACTGTCTCTCTTCTCCTTCTCTTTTTCTCTTTCTTTTTCTATCACTCGATCGTGCAGGCTCTCTCTATCTCTTCTTTTCTCTTCTTCTTCTTTTTCCTCTTCTACTACTCTCTGCCTCACTTCTTCTTCACTCACAGTCTCGATCAGCCCTCTTCTGTTCTTATCTATCTTCTTCAGAGGAAGACATCTTCTATATATATAGCAACAGCTTAGGGCGTGTGCTTTCCACTTCTCCCGCCCAAGTGATGCTACCACGTGTCAGCATCTCAGCTCCTTGGATCACGTGCCAGGTGCCCACCTCAAGTCATGTGCTCAGACACATTAACCTCGTCCAACAATCCTGTCAGTTAATCAGTCGAAGATAGTGTCAGTTTAAGGCAATATTCAGACTTCATTCAACAAGCAAGGCAAGCATGGATGGATGTACAGAGTTGATCGTGTGAGGCAAGACGAGTGTATAGACTTCTTACCACTTGCTGTAATATGCATATATGATGCAGTGTATAGACTTGCTGACACATGTTGCAGTATTCATATGATGTAGTGAATAGACTTGAAGAAAGCAATTCATACATAATGATGCAATGTTCAGACTTTGATCATATATGAAGAACATATGCTGTACAGACTTGCTAATGAGTAACGTAGAATGCATCAAGCAAGATAATGCATGAAGACCATTGTGCATACATGCTGGCAAATGGATGTACAGACTTCATGTATGCAAGTCTGTGGCCTTGTACAGACTTTGTTGATGCAAGGCTGAAGCAATGTATAGACTTTAATGAATAGACTTCGATGAGAACAATGCATGAATGTAGTGTATAGACTTGAATCACTAGATGCATGATGTACAGGCTTCAACTCAATGTATAGACTTCACGACTGATGAATGCAATGCACTGAACAATGTATGGACTTAACGATGTGCAGACTTGCCAAGACAAATGAGCGATGTACATACTTGTGCAAGCAAAGTCTGTATATACTTAGTCAGTAGACTAGCTCGATGTACATACTTGCTCGTTGTTCAGACATCATAGACGATGTACAGACATGCAAAGAGAAAGGTTGTACAGACTTGATGAGCGATGCAAGGCAAAGGAATGTATATACTTCCAATGTATAGACTTGCCAACTGAGCGATGTACAGTCTTGAACAATGAAGCTCTGTACAGACTTGATCAAGGCAAGGCAATCGAGTGTATAGACTTTCAATGTATAGACTTGCCAAAGGGTCGATGTACAGACTTGAACAAGGCAAAGTCTGTACAGACTTTGAGGTTCACAATGTATGAACTTTGGCAACACAACCGCTATACAGACTTCCACTCAACTACAATGTATAGACTTGCCAAGGGAAACGACGATAAAGCTATCAGTGTATAGACTTTGAGTGCAACGTCGGTAAAGCTACCGATGTATAGACTTGCAAGTCGAACTGGTGGCTGTACAGACTTCACCTCGAGCTTCTACAGTGCAGTGTATAGGCTTAGAATCATATGAACATGGTGCTGTACAGACTTTGAGTGAGAGTCCAATGTGCAGACTTGCCACCGACCAATGTATTGACTTGATGGTTGTGAGACGATGGCCAAGACAATGCACAGACAGATGTATAGACTTAAGATGAGTGCATGAATAGTCGGATGTACAGACTTCACTTGAAATAGTCCGATGTATAGACTTGGGCTGAATGCATGAACATGCCGTTGTACAGACTTGTAAAGCTTGAAGGCCAATGTAATGTATAGACTTACATGAGACGCTCAATGAGACGCTCAGTGTTTAGACTTATGCTGTGCAGACTTTGACTCAAATGTGCATATGAGACGCTGAACAAGACGATGCACAATGTATAGACATTAAGTGCAATGCAGAGGGCTGTACAAACTTGGATGAATGAACAAGCATGAATGTATAGACTTTGAAAGACACTGCATGAACAATCCAATGTACAGACTTCCAAATGAAGTGATGAACGACACAATGTATAGACTTGGCCCCTTGACGAATGTACAGACTTGGCTTCATGCTTGCTACAGGACAATGTCTAGACTTGATGCAACTTCAAAGCACAATGTGCAGACTTTAGCAATGTAACGCAATGTACACACTTCATGAGATGATGGATGTACACACTTCAGCCAAGCAAGCTACAGTGAATGTATGGACTTTATGAAGATGATGCATGAGACGTGAACTCTGTACAGACTTGGTGTTGCGACACTAGGAAATGTACAGACTTAGAATGCCTGCAGTCTATGCAATGTATAGACTTGGTGACTCGCGTGCTGTGCATTGTGCAGACTTGAAGTCTTGCAAGCTGTGCGGTGTTTAGACTTGAAGTTGCTGCAGCTATGCAATGTGTAGACTTCCACAAGCAGAGAGATGCAGCAGATAAAATGACTAAATATGCTTTATGCAGCAGATAAAATGACTGAACATCAAATGCAATGACTCACAGTGTAAGCAGATAAAATGACTGAGCATCTGAAAGACTGAACATATGAATGACTGCTAAACTGAATCAACAAGGTCTTTCATGCACACATGCATATGGTGACTTATAGTGTTTGCTATCATCAAAACCAATCATCAAGACCACAGGGGCACAACACTAACCATAGCCTTTCCTTTCTTGTTCTTCCACATGGGCTACTTGTCTTTCAACTCCGGATAATCTGCCTTGAGATGTCCTACCTTCCTGCAATTATAACAGACATTACCATCAGTTTTCTTGGCAGCATCATATTTATACTTTGGCTGCCTTTTGCCAGAAAAATACTTTTTCCTAAACCCCTTTCCTTCTTTCCTCAAAAACCTTTTGAAATTCCTAGTAAACATAGCAAAATCATCAGTGTTTTCATCTGAGCTAGAGGAGCTGTGTTCACTGGACGACCCTTTGTTGCTTGAGGTAACTTTAAGAGCCAGGGGTTTCTTTCTTTTGTCAGACTCATCTACCCTCTTAAGGTTCAGCTCATAAGTCATAAGAGAGCCAATGAGCTCATCTATGGTCATCGTAGCAAGGTTCCTTGACTCCTCTACTATGGTGGCCTTGGTATGCCAAACAGGTGTTAGAGACCTAAGGATTTTCCTAACCAGCTCGTACTCACTATATAGTTTACCCAAGTTTCTCAAGCCATTAGTGAGCACCATCAGACAGGCATACATTTCAGACACGGACTCATCAGGCTTCATTTTGAATGCCTCATACTCAGAGACCAACATGTTGGCCTTGGTTTCCCTAACCTGAAAAGTCTCTTCATAGATAACCTTCAGCTTATCCCACATCTCCTTGGCTGTGGTACAGGAGGAAATTTTGGAGAATTTGGTGGGATGAAGTGCACATTGTATGGCATTAATGGCCGCCAAATTCAAGGTGGACCTACGGATGCGCTCCTTGGTCCAGAACTCTTCATCTGGAGGTAAATCGAAAGGACCCTTACTGACAACCTTCCAAATCTCATAGTCCTTAGCACGAAGGAATACCTCAATGCGATTCTTCCAGTAAGAATAACTAGATCCATCAAAGAAAGGTGGCTTGCTAGTGGAGTGGCCCTCAGTAGTTAACCCTCTAACATCCATTCTAAACTCTCTGGGATGTAAAGCCCTAAGGGAGAGGTAGGCTCTGATACCAAGTGATGGGTGAGTAGGAACAGATCTAGAGGGGGGGTGAATAGATCTAACCCCAAAGAAAACACACAATAGCAGTTTAAAAGAACTAGTGCAAAAATTAAATGAACTGCTATAAACTCATACATAAATTCGATGAACGATCCAATAAGCACGTTAAATCGACCAGCAGTAGTGACTTAGTTGAAGGCGCAAGATGGAGAGAGGCAGATGAACAAGGCAAACGAACGTTTATCGAATCAAACACATGCTAATCCATTAGGCGAGCCTAAGCATTCATCTACTCGGTGATAAAACAGTAAATCATCAACAAGACGAGAGTTTTAAGGTGGTTTGATCTCTATCCAGAGATCTACGTCCACCCCTTACTCAACCGAGTAAGGCTTCATGCTGCCATACAGCTTGAAAATCGCTGATTCATAGCTTTGGGGATGGAAATCCCTACAACTGTTGAGCCTTACAGCTTGACGTCCGAGGAACACCCTCGCCCGCTGAGCAATACAGCTTAGCTCTGCTGATACACAACTTAAAGTGGATTCGAAAAGAAAACAACAGAATAAATGAAATACAGATAGAGGGCAGAAATGTAGCTCCAGGAAGGGAGCAATCTGACTCTGGATTTGATCCAAAAGTCAGGAAGAGTCAGCCTCACCTAGACTCTCTTCTTCCTCTCAACTCACTTCTTCTTCTTCCTCTCTCTTCTACGATACTCTGTTTTCTCTCCTTTTTCTGAACTCTCTCCTTCCTCTTCTTCTCTCGTGATTCTCCTGCTTTTGTTTTCTCTGGCTATTCTATGGCCGCCTCCTTATCCACTTCTATCTTTTTGGTCACAGAAGATGCCTTCTTATAGGGCTTCAGGCTGGGTTCCCAAGAGCTCATGCGTCAGACATGTGGAAGGTTCGTTTCTACTTTTTCAGAGAAGCCATGTGTCGGCTATAGATGGGACAGTGATGCTCGTGGAGGAATGTCCAATGATTGCATCCCTTGGATCACGTGCCAATCATTTATTCTTTTTTTAATCCACGAGCTCACACTTCAGGTGTGAGTTTAAGTGATCACGTGACAGATAAAGATGTCTGCACCTCTGCAGTTCAAATGATCGAGAGTATGCCAAGTTGAAAGAGATGCCTTAGCCTGTAGAAGAAAAGTGAAAACATGGTTAGACCTTATATACGTAGCACAGACAATATGAACTAACTTTATATAGGCCCAAGGCAGACGAGCACTAACTTTTTATATGCTCGATAAGAAAACTGCACTGACTTTGTATGTAGGTGACAAAAACATGCACCGACTTGATATACATGCAGCAAAGTGTGCACTGACTAGTTATGCATGCAGCAAAGTGTGCACCGACTAGTTATGCATGCAGCAAAGTGTGCACCGACTTTGTATCGCTCAAGTTAAAAGGTGTACAGACCTGAGTAAACATATATGCACAGACCTATATGCACAATGCAAAAAGAAATGCACCGACCTTGTGTCACTCAAGTTAAAACATGCATAGACTTGAGTAAACATATATGCACAGACCTCTATGCACAATGCAAAAAGAAATGCACCGACCTTCATATGCCTGAATGCAGACATGCACTGACTTATATGCAAAAATGCAAAACGTGCACCGACTTCAAATGCAGACAAACAGAGTGTGCACCGACCTTATAACAGCTAGCATAGAAACGTGCACAACCTTATGCATTGCAGTAAAAACATGCACCGACCTTTATGTATGCATGTGAATAATGATATGCACTGACCTTGATTTGTGCAAAGGACAACATGCACCGACCTTATTTTCCACGGGGTAGACGTGCACTGGCCTTATGTGCATGAGGCAGAAATGTGCACCGACTGTATTTGTAGACAAGTAAAATGTGCACCGATGTTACTTGCTGAACAACAAGATGTGCACTGACGTTACTTGCTAAACAACAAGATGTGCACTGACCTTCTACATGCATGAACAGTAATGTGCACTGACCTTTCTATATGCATGAATAGTAACGTGCATAGACTATATGCAAGCA
The DNA here is from genome assembly GCA_022559845.1 of Amorphophallus konjac. Lineage (NCBI taxonomy): Eukaryota > Viridiplantae > Streptophyta > Magnoliopsida > Alismatales > Araceae > Amorphophallus > Amorphophallus konjac. Next base: position 357,379,475 of record CM040118.1, read on the forward strand.
CAATGCAAAACCTGCACCGACCTATATGTAGACAGATAGAATGTGCACAGACTTTGCAAACAAAAGATGCATGAGCTTCGACTATGAATGTGCATGTGAATAGTGATGTGCACCGACCTTTGTGTGAGACAAAGCATGCATTGACCTTATTCTGTCTTAAGATGAAACATGCACCAACCTTGAATGCTACAACATTCTAAATATGCATCGACCTTCTAACAACAACTGAGGCTTATTCTGACTTATACAGAGATACTGTTGTCAAAGTCAACTAGTGGTCAAACCACTATTGCCAATCATTAAAACCAGACATGAATGGCACCAAATCAGAGGAGACACAACAACTTTGTCTTTTGGATCGACCCCAAAGAAAAATGTAATTAAGCCCGAAATTAGAGATTTTTGGGTTATCTCGTAGTTTTAGATAGAACGATCTTAATCCACCAAATTCGAGCCCAAATCGAGCTCTTACGGGCTCAATCCAGACCCAATCAAGAGGCCCAACCTAGAGGCCCATTTCTCCTTCGATTCCTGTGTGAAACCCTAACCCTAGCCGCCAGAATTTCGAAGATTGACTCGTTGAATTCGTCAACCTCGAATATCACGTGGAGGAAACTCCATGACTCTTCCCCGTCCATATCACGCCCCTAGTATCGACCCTAGCCCTATAAATCGACGCCCAATACTCTCAAGAACCCCATTTGGCCATAGCAGTAGCCGATGCAAGCGATCGAGGTCGTGGTGCGGAGAGGAAGGAGAAGGATTCGTCTGCGGTTCCAGTGTCGTCATCCCTTTTTCTCTCACGTTTAAGGTAGGTTCTTCCATGCCAAATGCTGATTAACATATACCATCGTGTGCGTCATCGAGTCCTCTTTCTTTTGATACCAAATATCCCAATTTCTATTGAGTATAGCGATCATGATTAGGTTTTAACCAAGGCATGTCGAGTTAGGGTTTTCAGTAGTGTTCCCTTATTATAGATTGATCTAAGGTAGGATTATTGCAGGCTAAACTCTAATTAAAAATATCCATATTGTGTGGTTTTTCGTCCTCTTTCCATTGATATCAAAATGCCCAAATTTTATAGAGTATACCGCAAGTTATGATGGCTTTTCCTAAGGTATGTCAAGGACCATCGGAGTGGAACCCGGTCTCCAGAATGCGGTTTAGCAGAAACTGCTACCTGGGAGTAGGGCTGTCAATGGGCCGGGCCCGGGCCGGGCTTAGGTCAGCCCGTCCCGGGCCCGACTTATCAAGATTAAGGCCCGAGCCCGGCCCGGGCCCGACCTATGTCGGGCCGGGTCGGGCCCGAGATTATATAAAAAATACAAAGCCCGACTAAGGCCCGACCCGGCCCGACAACTTAAATAAAATAATAAAAATAATTAAAAATGATAGATTTAATAATATAAAAGTTATAATCTCACTAAATTAATTAAAAATTTCATTATAATTACATAGTTTGTGTGAGAAGAGAGTTTTAAAATTTCTAATTAAGTAAAATAACATAATTTTAACAAAATAGTTTTTAAAATTTGAAGTGAGAATAAACAAAGAGAACAGGCCGGGTCGGCCCGCGGGCCAAACTCAAAGCCTGAGCCCGGCCCGCGGGTCTAGTCGGTACGGGCTTTTAGGCCCGACTAAAAACCCGCAGGCCAAAAAAGACCTTGCGGCCCGGCCTGAAATCGGGTCAGGCCCGCGGGCCTGTCGGGCGGGCCCGGCCCATTGACAGCCCTACCTGGGAGCCACGGTTTCGCGACCAACCGCGACCTTCCAGCCGTGGGAAATTTTTTGTCAAAATTGCGTAAACGCGGTCGTTTACCGACCGCTACCATACATTAGCGGTTGTCTCCTAACTGCAGTCATTGCTCTGATTTATGTTATAACGCTGTGTTTTCCCTGTGCTTTATCCTGCATAGACAACATGTTCCAGGGCTAGAAACGCATGTAATAAATAGGGATTATGAACGAATCTTTAATTTTAAAGTTTATTCGCATCATGATCCCTCAATTTTCATTATTATCTCATGATTGTACCCGACAAAATTAGTAGATTCAACACAGCTCAATCTGATCATAACCATGATAGATCTTGTAATATACTTATTGTTCTTGATTAAATTACTAGGCTTGTTTGAGGGTCATGCCACTCCAGTGGTAATGATTCACCGCTCATACCATTTTTCGCATTTTACACCTTTAATCTTGTGATAATCGGGACTCTCCGCCAGATATTCCTTTCGTCGGACTAGGACCGTTATTTCAAGGCCTCCATAAGCCTCCGCGAGCTTGGGATTCTCACTAGGATGCCGAGCAGGTTGTACCCTGAAAGCCTGTACCGAATGACTCAACCGTATTGCATTTTTGGGTAGTCCAGACTTGGGACTGTTCTGCCCAATCTCGACCTAATCGCGGTTCTGAATAAACTGCTACCATGCAGTAGCGGTCAATTCATGACCGCGTTTGACTCCTGTTCTGCCCTAAACGCCAGTTTGCCCAGTCGACTGCACCTTGTTCAAAGTCGACATAACTTGATCAGGTCGGCATATGTCACCTCAATTGACTAAGGTTAGGTAGTATGAACTCTGTTTCAGCCTATCCATGACCCCAGGTAGACTGAGGGTGTTGATTGGGTCGACCTAAACCTCTCTACTTGCCTACCTAGAAGCGGTTCCTCCTGAACCGTCTCCATCTGAAAGCGGTTCTCCTGAAACCACTTTTTCACTTCCTTCCTGTGTACGTCGAACTGATTGGGTCGATGCCAGTCGAAAAGTGGTTCTTCCTTAACCGCGTACTCATAGTAGCGGCTCGGTGATAACCGCGGCTTATCCCTGAACCCATTTTTCGTGATCCTTGTGTGTTGTGGCAGCTCGGTAACCTTCTGGTTACTACCCAATCTTGGTCATAATTTCCTTTAATGAATCTTGGCTTCCAAGGTCATATTCTTGTGATTGTGTAATGACCCAAGATCTGGATACCGAAAAAAGACCCGATACCATTGGAATCCTAGTCCGCCGCCCACGAGCCGGAGGGCTCAGAAGGGCTAAAAGGTGTGTGTGAGTGGCACTATACACAGAAATAAAAAATAAAGCAGGAAATGCAATAATAAATTAACTACAGAGTCTAGTCCAAAAGTACAGTCTACAGAAAATAAAACGTACCCAATGCCGAGTGAACACTCGGCCTGGCGAGCTGGCACCTAGAAACCTCCGCATAGCACCCTCGAACCTCGAGGAGAAACCACCACACCTGAAAAGTAGGGGGTGAGTCTCGTCTCACTGGCTCAGTAGTTGTCCCGCGGAACCCCAACCATAAACAACGGCAATAGCGGAAAGCAACAACAAAAAGCAGGAGCGGCGATCACGGCGGCCGGTAAAACCTCAACTCTATAGATGCTCCTACTGCATAAGGAAACACACCCCGGTCTCATAGTCGGGGGACTACCGGACTACCTAACACCACATCTACCGAGGGAGAACACACGGCAACTCTACCGTGGAGGCCTGTCACCAAGATGGGGCCTAACCTGGACCACACGGTCCACGGGTACCATCACGACCTCGCTGTCGTGAACCTGACCTGGCCAAGGGATGTAGCCCCAATAATCCTACCGAGCATCCCTGGCCTCAACCTCAAAAAACACATAGAAACGGTCTGGGAGACCACACCTCGCGGTCAGAAAATGGACTCTCAGGTCACGAAAACTCACGTCCCGGGACGGGGGCACCTGCCCACGAAAAGCACAGTTGAAAGTGTCCACAAATGACTTATTCCATGCCTCAGGTGTCTTTCTCTCCCCAGGTGGAAACCGAGACACAACACAACCAACATTTAAAATAAGGGTCTAGTCGGGGTCATGCTCGACAGCACGCCTCCGAAGCCCCCGACCATGTGTGCACACACTTAAAGACTATATAACGTCAAGCCCTCTAGCTAGTTTTCCTCTCATCTCGGACTCGAGTCACTACAGGGGAGGCCCTACGGTAACCAGCCTAAAAATCGTCTCTAACGGGTGTAGTTCTCCACCTATCCCCCAGGTGGGTTAGCACACGCATGCCCAAGCAAGCCATTGTAGCTCTCCATCTACGCTCAGATGGGTTGGCACAAGCGTGCCCAGGAAGCTACGAAGAGCGGGGGTCACCACAGAAGCGACTCTCAGTGGAAACCACCGGAACACGGACAGGCCACGCACCGGCCCTATCATGTCCAGCTCGGGAATCCGGTGGCACGATGCCACCGGATTCCAGGCAATCCACTAAACCTATTAAACCAACGGCCCAAGAGTCACAGGACTCAGGGTCAAGACCATTGTACAGGATAGCTCTAGGCCGTCAATCTAGCCTATCCCTAGGTCAGAAACCACGGTAATATAATGCTCAAGGCGGCTCATAACCGCCGAGCTCAATCCCTTCAAAAGGGAAGCGAAGAAACCCCCCAGCCCCAGGCTGGGCAATTGGACTCACAGTCCACAGGCCATACGCACAGCTCACATGGAAACCACATTCCAGAGAAGTTAACGACGTGCGGAAATAACCCTCCGCTCTCATGCCAACCCGAGGCGACTCGATCTAGCGGACATACATGAGCCCGGAACACAAGAGGGTCACCCCAACCCTTAAACCCATAGGCACGCTAATCAAGGTAAAATGGTACCTCCAGACACCCAAAAACATAGTCACGGTACCCACGGGGTGTTCGGGACACTCACAGGGCCAAAGGTCAGTCCTTGGGTCTCAACCGGACCGATCGGAGGCAAAAACGGGCTTGCCCACTGTAGTTCGGTCGACCAGACCCCTGGGGTCGGTCAACCAACAAGGTCGGTCGACTAGCCCAGGCTGGGCGGTCGACCGCCCACGTGTAGGGCAAGGGGCAGCCTAGGTCGGTAAACCGGTGCTGGCCGGTCGGTCTACCGAACGGAGGCGAGAACCCCTCCGTGGCGAACGTCGATCGGTCGACCGAACTGCCCAAGTTGATCGACCGATTATGGCAGCAAACCCTCGGATCCCCACCTAGGGGTCCGATTCCATGCCCCAATCACCCCAGGTGATGGGGAAAACAATGGTGATCAATCTCCGGGTCCCAAAACCCAAAATGGGAAGGAAGAAAGCGGTAAAATGACGTTCGATCTACCGAATCCGTCACACGCCCTAAAATGCATTCAAAACCCCCCGATGGCAATAAACCCATGCTCGGCTCACCACGGGCTATGAAACTCGTGGGAAAGGAAGTATAGGGGTTAAGGAACCATCCCCCTACCTCCACCGAAGATTCGACGTGCCGTGGACGCCGTTCCACGCAAAAACGCCCACGAAACCCCCGCCGGTTCACGAATGTGCACCCGAGCTTCATCGCGCCATCACGTCTCGATCCTCTCCCCTATCCACACCGCTCTTCGCGCCATGCAGGTCGCCACCTCACCCCCGTCCACCTCCGTCGGCCGCCGGAGAAGAGTGGGAGAGAAAGGGAGAGCGTGAGAAGAGAGAGGGAGAGAGGGAGAGAAATGAGAGTGAGGGAGAGAGAGAAAGGGGTGGGGGGTTTAAATAGAAAAGATCTTGGGATTTTTAAAATCTATAAAATATAAAAAATAGGAAAAAATACTCCCCGCGATCCTCAAAAAATGCACAACGCGCTGGTAATGTCCCGGAGTCGGAGAACGCGTCGGTTCACTCTACACAGAGTTTCGAAGGTCTAACAGGCAAAAACACGCGTAAAGCCCAAAACACGCACCGGGACTCACCATGACGCTCCAAACTCACGGATCCTGATTCGAAAAAATCAAAAAAAATTTCGGGGTGTTACAGATTGCCATTTGAAATTCCTATTTATTGTAATGTACTTGTTCTTAGAGCTTGGTTACTTAAGCTTAACCTTGGAAATCTTGGTCGGAATATAAGAATGTCTAGACATTACTTGGGATCGTTGATCCACCACTCAATGCCAACGCATCATAAAGGGCCCAGTCTGGTCTTGGGAGGAGCGCTCGAAAGTACTTGTGCCCCGGCGAGTTTACAATTACAAGGTGTCGCATTGCACCGAGTACTTGCTAGCGTGTTGTCTATGACATTCTCTCTTATACAATTGCAACAGTTACGTGACTTGTCATACTTGCATGCTTGATACGGCCAATTCATGAAATACTGTTATACACTGTTCTATCACTTACTATTCCTTGCATTTCACATCCTTTTTGTGATCCTCATTGTTTATTTATTCAGGGCGTTATGGCATGGCATTATTAAATTGATTAATCACTTATACATTGCCTATTATAGAACCTACTGAGCATTCGCTCACCCAGTTTTTCCACCCCTTGCAGGTAGCTCTGACGAGGATATGCAAACTGATGGGGTTGGGCGCGAGTGAAGCTTGGAGCAAGCCAGTCTAGGAGTTGTGTCATGTGATGGTCGTAGTATGGATGTGTCAGTTGTGTAGTGGAGTCGAGTTGGAAGTTGTAATTCTATTTAGTCTACTTTGAGTTGAGTCTCTTAGCCAAGTCCACAAGGTGATGTAATGAAATATTCCTCTTTTTATCAATAAAATTTAGTTATTGCTTTTAATTGTGATAATTTTTGATAGTTGGTCTAGTGTGGCAATGTGTGCTCTGATTGACATGATTGATTATAACTGCCGCGTTCCGATTTTCCGCATCGGGGCGTGACGGTTTTATGTTATCAGAGCCGAGGTTTTTTTAAGACCCTAGGTTTCCAGAAAGCGTCAGTAGAACCCGTGACGTTGGTAAGGTCTAGGATCTAACCCAGTGAGAGGGGGTAGAGACTTGGGTTAAATTAATTAACAAACAAACTCTAAAATGAATTCAGTAGAATGTTCTTGATTGTTCTTTCAACGTTGTAGGAATTTCTAGCGATGGCAGCTGAGCGGGCGTAGTGGCGAGATATGCAACGCACGGTGCAGGGCTTGACTCAGGCCCTATAGCAAGTAGCGTAAGGCAGCGCACATCATGGAGCCGGCGATCTCCACCAGAACTTTCGAGGCTTGAATCCCCCATGTTTTGGTGGCACTGCAGACCCTGATGAGGCAGAGCATTGGCTGAAGGAGATGGATCGGATCTTCTGTAATGCCCGAGGATTTTTTAAGAATTTTTCGGGATTAAAAATATAATTATTAAGTATTTAAATGGGCTATTGATTGAATTGTGGTTAATTAAAACTAATGCTTTAGGCCGTATACTAATCCAAGAGGATTAAGCCCATTTTGATACATCCAATTGGCCCAAATTATAATTTTAAACTTTGGCCCATGTTCTAGAAGCTTGGAATTTATGTATTTACGGAATTAAGGAGATAAGTATTAAAATTCTAGGATAAAGAGGTGGATAATAATACAAGAGTTTGAACTGGTTTCAAATTCGGCATCCAAAATTGAAAACGGTCTATCGCGAGACCGCCAGCCACTGGAAAACGGTCTCCCAAATGACCGCTAAGCTCTGTAGATTCCGTGAATAAAAGGAAGTATAAAAAGGTTAGATTTTTAGCATCCAAACTCTCAGAAATTAAAGTGGATAGAAGTATAATCAGGCTTGGAACTCTCAGAGATCAATCTAATACCTAATTAGGACTCTAGAATCGTTCTAATCCAAGGAACCCTAGCTAAACCCTATAAATAGCCCCAGAACCAACCAGTGCGATCCTTACTTTTGGCTCGCGTGGAACTAAGGTAAAGAAGTCGAATTAGAGGTAAGTATCTTCTAGAAATTTGTTTATTTTAGTTAGATCTAACTTTTCTCAAAATTTCGTTCTAGGAGGTCAAGTCTACAGGGAGATAGAAGCCTGTAAAGACGCCGGTTCGGTGAAAGAAACTCAGGGAACTGTGCGACCGACCCAGGAAGATCAGAAAAATAGAAGCCCTAAATGAGGTAATTAGATAGAGGTTCTTTAGAACGATTTGTTCCTTTTAGTACCCTATTCTTACCCTCCAAATTTCACATCTTTAGGTCAAGAGAATCGGGAGATAGAGGGGCAAGAAGTTACTACTTCGGTTCAGGACGAGTAAAAAAATAGGGTTAACTTCCAGCCCTAAATTCAAAGCCTAAAGCCCAAAACAAAGGTAGGATATCTCATGAAAGACTTAAACTTAATGTTAGGGGTAAAAGCCCTCTTGTTTCATGAAATTTCATGCATGGTACATGTCGTATTTAATCATTGCGCATGTAGGTTATGAAGCATGCATCATTCCAAACCGTAATTATAAAGATGACAATCTTTGTTAAAATCTATGCAAAATCCATGCATCTTCACGATGTTATACCCTTACAGCATGTTATATATATATCCCTAGCATGAATTCATACATTAATTGGCTATAGATTAGGTCTGAACTTTGGGTTTGGATCTGTCTGCAACACAGGGAGAAACGGTCTTTCAAGAGACCGCATACGTTTTACAAACGGTCCTACGATAGACCGCTAGCAACAAGAAACGGTCCTCTCTGATAGGATTAGTGCGCTGGATTCAGAGGGGGGGTGAATGAATCCCACCCTTAAAAAACTTTTCGCTCAATGAAAACTAGAAAACTAACTAGAACAAGATAGACAAACTGGATAACTAATCAGAATCTCTTTTGAACCGAAGAACAAACATCTATCTCGCGCCTAAACAATCAGCTAGCGGAAGCGGAAGAAGGTAATCAACCTAATGCAAGATAGCAATATGAACACTCAGACAATCTGTGAAAGGTGGTAGAAGACATGGAGCTAATGCACAAGGCAAACCACTGCACATATAATTTTTTAGGTGGTTCGGTCCTCCAGACCTACATCCACCCCTCACTCCCAACCGGAGTGAGGCTTCCACTAGCACAAGCTAGAAACTGCAGACTCAGTCTGCGAACAGAATGCTGCCACACAGCTTGACCAGGGGAACAGCCTCCCCTCTTCCTCCACACCGGAGGGACACCCCAAGTGACTCCCAGCCACTTGGAAATCAGAGACCGAAGTCTCTCTTCCTCCAGACCAGGAGGGGACACACCAGTGACTCCCCGTCACCAGCAAACCAGAGGTCACAGACCTCTCTTCCTCCAGACCAGGAGGGACCCGACCTCTATCCAGAGAATCGGAAGAACAAAGATAACCAAATGAAAAAGGAAAAATAAGAAAGGAAAAATACACAGCGATCAGAAAGCTGTAAAGAAAGATAACATAGATGTGGCTCCCATGGAGCTGACTGGCCTAGATTTGATCCACGGTCTAGTAGACAGATCTTCAGTCGAGACTTCTTTCTTCTTCTCCACGAACTCTCAATATCTCTCTTCTCCATCTCTTTTTCTCTTTCTTTTTCTGACACTCGATCGTGTAGGCTCTCTCTGTCTCTTCTTTTCTCTTCTTCTTCTTTTTCTTCTTCTACTGCTCTCTGCCTCACTTCTTCTTCACTCACAGTCTCGATCAGCCCTCTTCTGTTCTTATCAGTCTTCTTCTGAGGAAGACGTCTTCTATATATATAGCAGCAGCTTAGGGCGTGTGCTTTCCACTTCTCCCACCCAATTGATGCTACCACGTGTCAGCATCTCAGCTTCTTGGATCACGTGCCAGGTGCCCACCTCGGGTCACATGCCCAGACACATTAACCTCATCCAACAATCCTGTCAGTTAATCAGTCGAAGAGAGTATCAGCTTAAGTCAATGTTCAGACTTCATTCAGCAAGCAAAGCAAGCATGGGTGGCTGTACAGAGTTGATCGTGTGAGGCAAGACAAGTGTACAGACTTCTTACCACATGCTGTAATATGCATATATGATACAGTGTATAGACTTGCAGGAACATGCTGTAGTATGCATATGATGCAGTGTATAGACTTGAAGAAAGCAATGCATACACAATGATGCAATGTTCAGACTTTGATCATATATGAAGAACATATGCTGTACACACTTGCTAATGAGTAACGAAGAATGCATCAAGCAAGATAATGCATGAAGACCATTGTGCATACATGCTGGCAAATGGATGTACGGACTTCATTCAAGCAAGCGAGACAATGTCTAGACTTCAATGAATAGGCTTCGATGAGAACAATGCATGAACGTAGTGTATAGACTTGCTGAATGCCTAGCTATCGTGCGGATGTATAGACTTGTGTTATGCAGCCTAAGTATGTACAGACTTGATGAGGTGCTAAGTGACAGAGCTGGCTGTACAGACTCTGAGGAAACACAAGCAGCGTTGTATAGACTTGAAAAATGCTAGATGCACGATGTATAGACCTTGCCAAAGGAAATGGCTGTACAGACTTGATCAAGGCAAAGCAATCAAATGAATGGACTTTCACAAGGTATAGACTTGCCAAAGAACTGGACGATGTACAGACTTGAACAAGGGAAAGTCTGTACAGACTTGAAGGTTCACAACGTATACACTTTGGCAAGACAATGGCTGTACATACCTCAACTCGAGCAATGTATAGACTTGCAGGTGCAACGTAGGTAAAGGTACCAATGTATAGACTTGCGAGTGTAACGAAGGTAAAGGTACCAATGTACAGACTTCGAAGTTGAACAGGTGGATGTATAGACTTACTTCGTGCAAACTACAGTGCAGTGTACAGACTTCAGACATGATGCACTGTATAGACTTCAAATGAGACTGTACAGACTTGGTCCGATGTACAGTGCAATGTATAGACTTTCGTTCAGTAGAGACGTTAAGAGAGACTGTACAGACTTTGACTTCAAAAGAGACACTCTCTATGAGACGGACGATGTATAGACTTCTAGACACTATAGACTTGAACAGCGTGAGACGTTAACTAAGACGGATGAGAGTGTATAGACTTTAATGAAGAATGCACACGATGCAAAGGACTCTGTACACACTTGGCCAATGTACAGACTTAGCAGTAGCATGATGGCGAGTGCTGTACAGACTTCGTGTGCAATGGCCAACAATGTGTAGACTTGGCCCAGCTAAGAACCGATGGATGTATAGACTTTACGAGCACAGTCCAATGTATAGACTTTACGAAGCACAGTCCAATGTATAGACTTTGCGAAGCACAGTCTAATGTATAGACTTTGCGAGATGCAGACTGGGCAATGTACAGACTTGAAGATGTGAACGACACAATGTATAGACTTCGCCCCTTGACGAATGTACAGACTTGGCTTCGTGCTTGCTATAGGACAATGTCTAGACTTGATGCAACTTCAAAGCACAATGTGCAGACTTTAACAAAGTGACGCAATGTACACACTTCATGAGACGATGGATGTACACACTTTAGCTAAGCAAGCTACAGTGAATGTATGGACTTTATCTAGACGATGCATGAGACGCGAACTCTGTACAGACTTGGTGTGCCGTGCATGAACAGTGCAATGTAACGGCTTGCGTGAATGCAACAGCGATGTTCAGACTTGGAAGCTGATGTGTAGACTTGCTGAGATGCAAGGTAACACAGACACTGGCTGTATAGACTTGCGTTCACACAGTAGTGTATGGACTTCGAATGCCTACCTGCATGTGATGTACAGACTTCAGTTATGCAACTGAAGGCTGTACAGACTTGCTATGAAGGTGAGATGCAACGTGAGACGCTCGAATGTACAGACTTGCTGATTGTGTTAAGACACAGCATGAGATGCTATGATCTGGGGGGTCGACCCATCTGGAAGGGGGGTCGACCCACTTGTGTTCAGACTGTGCTAGAATGTAATGATGCATGGATGTTTAGCATGTACTGATTTCCACAAGCAAAGTAAAGCAACTTATGTATTTGTATATAAGTACTTTATGCAGCAGATAACATGACTGAACATCAAATGCAATGCTTTAGATCTGATAAACTGACATAATGTGCATGACAAAGAAATGATGTGTGCACACAGTGTCTATAATGGAATGTCATTCACAAGCACACATTCACAAATACATGAACACATATGAATGCACTTAACTGAATCAACAAGGTCTTTCATGCACACATGCATATGGTGACTTATAGTGTTTGCTATCATCAAAACCAATCATCAAGACCACAGGGGCACAACAATCTCCCCCTTTTTGATGATGTCAACACTATGAGTCACACTGACTCAAGTCAAAACATTCTCCCCCTTTGACTTCTACAAAAAGACATTAGTTTGAGAGAGGAACAATAAGCAGATATGAAACAATTGAAATAACATTTCTCCCTTTAACTACATGAAAGCACATTCTTCCCTAAATAGATACCAATTGATATAATCCCAATTGATGTGGTTGAGAGGGAGACCACAGTGGCATTCAAGGGTAAGTTCAGGTCAATGAACCAAGGATATTGAGAAGAAGAGTTTCAAACAAAAGAAGTTCAAAACAAGATTTTCAAGGAGATATCAATCTCATAAATCCAAAACATAATTTTTCAAAGTCTTCCATTATAAGGGCTTATGAATGAATTTTATTGATCAGCATGGTTTAAACATGATGTATGCAAGGTTTATCAATAAAATTCTGTATTGATATCTAAAACCAAGGTTTAATAAAAATGAACCAAGCCCTCATAATTATATCTTGATTATCCTCCCTTTCTCTTACACAATCAAATTTATTGACTTCTTTCAGAAATACATGCACTAGTATTGAGATCAAGCAATTATGAAGTCATGAGATTTTGTCTAGGGTTATAATAATTTGATTTTTGCATCAATATTAAAATATTACAATTTGTTCAACAAAATTTCATGCTACAAATTTTACGAGCACTCTAGTTCAGTGTACACTTTGTAACTAGAGGATATACCTTGATCAGAGGCCAATATCCCTAGCACTTAGTGTGACTAACAGTCATGCTTTATATGAACAGAGGTAGCATTTACACATCATGACACACTACAAATCATTTCTTTGATGAGTGAGTTGTATTTCTCAGTGTGCATGCCATTGCTCTGCCTGATTAACAATCATTCTTGAGCAGAGTTAACTATGGCACCTCATGACACAATCCTTTGGACATGTGTTTCTCAGTGACCAAAGTCATTGCTCTGACTGAATTAACCCTTTAGATAATTCAGACAAATTCATTTGCTCCAAGTCAATAATAATTTCATGTACTTAACCAATTAAAGCCATGTCTTCAATAGTGCAGATTTCAGAAGGTTTTACAAGGCACATCATGAAATAGTTGGTTAAGGTTTATTAAACATGATTCATATATTTTTTAAGAGAATTACAGACAAACTCCATGAATACATTAAACTTAAACCACATGAGTTATTTCAGACATTCATAAAATCGTATAATAGAAGATTCCTAGTTCAAGTATTTTCAGATTTATGATCGAAATAGTCCCATTGAAATCTTCATGAAAGACTGATAGAATTCTGATACCAAATGATAGAAGAGATTTTGAAGCTCAATGTTTTCAGAATATGATCAAGGTTTGTAAACAAAATCAATAAGGAAGGATATGTAATGAATTCTGACAAGTGTATGTATTTGACAACTTACATGCCAAGCATTGACTCCCCCTGACAATATGCATTCAGTCAATCTTTTTGGCATTTTTCCATGAAATGCAATGCAATTAACTACATGTATGCAAAGACATGCAAAGACTCAACATTGTTTGCTATGCAAAGACATGCAATTAACTACCCTTGAAAACATGCAATGTTTGCCATGAAAACTGAACATATGTCTTTGTGACTCATGCACATACAGACTGCCCTATCAAAGTAAAATGACCCATGGTACTAGGCGGAGCACTTGGTCTAAAAGACCATCTCACACATAGTAAAAGCCTCCAGATAGATTTCCCTGCCTTTTAGTGGCTTACGATTTAAAATACCATAGAGGTCAATCATGATAATTCAACATGCAGTCCTATATGCAATCCAGATTTTCAGTGAGCTATGCAACAGACAGATTTCAAACAACACTCATATACAGTTCAGATTTTTAAAAGTTGCAATTTGTTTTCAGAGATTATGCATATCAACAATTATCAAACAACTGCAATTGGCATATGTATACATCAGATGCAGACAACCCTTTAAACTCATATATGCACAGAACGCTCAGCAAGTGCATGATCAGAAACTAATGCAAATGGCAGATGATGAATGAATATGTAAAAACAGATTTAATGTGCTATGCAGTAAAACTAAAAATAGGAAATGTAAGAAATTTACCTGAAAGGTTCAGGAAGGGGTTTTCATTCTTGAGTGCCTTGGATTAATCCCCTCTTTATTAATCAGCTTCCAAGGCACACCTGCAAGTTAGCAAACTATTTTACACACATAGGCACCCAAGAAGTCTTGGGTCCTGACATGACAGTATCACTTCTAGCAGGTTTTCTCAGCACATTTTTAACTTGATGATCATTAAATTTCATCAGAGGATAACCATCCATCAAATGTCCAGATTTGCCATAATGATGACAAGAAGTAGCATATTTTTGATTTGATTTATGCACATTCTTATTAGCATGAATTCTATGTGCATATGCATGAACTTTTTTGTTAACAGAATAAAAATTCTGTTTACCAAAACCAGTTTGGTTTTGATATCCTGCCAGCCAACATGTTGCAGCCCTGTGACTTGGCTTTCCACAGTTATAGCATGAAAAACTCACAGATTTTCTAGCATAGAATTTGATAACATAGGGGTTTACATAGTTCTTCTGAGCATGCCAACAATCTCTAGCTCTGTGGCCTAATTTACCACACTCAAGACATGCAAGAGTTTTCCTTTCAAAAATATTTTTGTTGTCATGGAAATTAACGAACTCAGAATGAAATTTCTTCCCCTTAACACGCCAGCAATGAGCTGCAATGTGACCCATCTTGCCACAATTGGAGCAATGCATTTTCTTATTTTGAAAAACATGATTTCTAGCATGAAGTTCTTTAACATTTAGATTATCCTTTTTCTGACCGGACACATGTTTTCTAGCATGCTTTTTGTCATCTTGTTTCATCACAAAATAGTTACTCATAAAGTGTCCATGCTTACCACAATAATGACAGGAGCCATTTGATTTCTTTAAAACATGGCATTTTTCTGATGAGTTCTTAGCATGCAGATTGTTCCTTTGAATTTTTGATGTTTTATGATTTTTATTTTGTTTTCCTGTTTTGTTAGCCTTGTTCTGAGGTGGAGATGTGGTAGAAGGCTATTCTTGTTCTGAAGATTTAACAAAAAAAGTTTTCAGGTTGGATCCATCAACCTTCCTCATGACTGGATTGTAACCCAGTCCCTCTTTCTTACAATTAACCTTTGTTCCCAGCATTTTCTGAACAATGGGCTGTTTATCTTTTGATGTAGAGGCTACATTTGAAGCATTTACGAATGATGTCATTACTTTGTTCTTAAAATCCTTTTTATTCAGATTATTGTAGCCCAACCCTTCCTTCCTGACATTGACTTTTACACCTAGTAGCTTGTCTAGGTTTTCTTGCCCACTCACAAACTTAGACAAAAAATCTTTTAAGTCTTAGATTTTATTTTCTAGAGAGGAAATGTGTAACTCATAAATGGCAATCTCTTGCTCACTGCAATTCATGGCTTCATTCAAAACTTTGTTAGCTATTTTATATTTTTCAATATCTTGTTCTAGATTGCTCAGTTTATCAGAATCTTCAATGCTAACAATTTTCCCTCTTTCTAAGGCTAGAAGTCTCTCAGACATAGTGGAGTTCAGCACTTTTAACTTCTCATTTTCTTGAACCAAAGTATCATTTTGAATTAAGTCATCAAGAAGAATCTGGTCATCTTGAGATACTTTTGGATTATTTGGAGTTTCATACTCCCTTTGCAAGTTTTCAATGTTTTTCTGCAACTCCATGTTTACAGATTTTATGGCATCAGATTTTTCAATCAGCAATGTGTTCTCCTTTTCAAGTTTCTCTTATTTTTCTTTGAAATTTTTCAACAATTTTTCATACTGGTCATGATAGTTAACAAGAGTCTGATTATCATTATTTGAACTGAGTTTCTCTTTGAGTTCAGATATCTCATTTACATGATCTTGATTCTCAATCAATGAATTTTGTTTTTTCAGCATTTGAAAATCAGACATACAAACATCATGAACATTTTTCAATTCAGTACAATTTTTACATGGGGAACTTGAACTATCTAACCCAGTACCCTTCTTCAATTTTTTATACTATTTTCTTAACCTCTCATGTGACTCTAATAATTCAGCATATGCATTCTCCCAATCATCTAGACAAAAATTCTTGAAGAGATTTACCTCCTCATCATCCTGTTCTTCTTCTTGATTGCTGCTTTGTCCACTTCCTCGAGCCATCATGCAGCTTGTTTGATTTCCTTTCCCGGCTCTCTTCATCATCTCCAATATATCACTTGCAGATCTGCAATCAAGGAAACATGAATGAAAGGCTTTGTCAGTAGCTGCCTTCATCAGATTTCAAGCCTTCTGATTTTCTGCACACATAGATCGATGCTTATTAGTCCATTTGGACTGATCTTTTGGTAGTCTACGTGGACCATGTAAAATTAGTTTCCACAGATCTGGATCAGTAGTCGTAACAAACATATGCAAGTTTTTAAACCAGACATTAAAGTCCGTACAACTGAAAATCGGTGGATGAGCCATGAGGACAAATCAACATGTAATTTTTTAAAAATAATATGTAGAAGACAATGATGCACCAAAACGCTAGCAGGATCCTCTGCAGATCGTTGGATCTATAAGTCAGAAACCGCTCTGATACCAATTGATAGGATCGGTGCGCTGGATTCAGAGGGGGGGCGAATGAATCCCACCCTTAAAAAACATTTTGCTCAATGAAAACTAGAACACTAACTAGAACAAGATAGACAAACTGGATAACTAATCAGAATCTCTTTTGAACCGAAGAACAAAAATCTATCTCGCGCCTAAACAATCAGCTAGCGGAAGCGGAAGAAGGTAATCAACCTACTGCAAGATAGCAATATGAACGCTCATACAATCTGTGAAAGGTGGTAGAAGTCATGGAGCTAATGCACAAGGCAAACCACAGCACATATAATTTTTTAGGTGGTTCGGTCCTCCAGACTACATCCACCCCTCACTCCTAACCGGAGTGAGGCTTCCACTAGCACAAGCTAGAAACTGCAGACTCAGTCTGCGAACAGAATGCTGCCACACAGCTTGACCAGGGGAACAGCCTCCCCTCTTCCTCCACACCGGAGGGACACCCCAAGTGACTCTCAGCCACTTGGAAACCAGAGACCGAAGTCTCTCTTCCTCCAGACCAGGAGGGGACACACCAGTGACTCCCCGTCACCAGCAAACCAGAGGTCACAGACCTCTCTTCCTCCAGACTAGGAGGGACCCGACCTCTATCCAGAGAATCAGAAGAACAAAGATAACCAAATGAAAAATGAAAAATAAGAAAGGAAAAATACACAGCGATCAGAAAGCTGTAAAGAAAGATAACATAGATGTGGCTCCCATGGAGCTGACTGGCCTGGATTTGATCCACGGTCTAGTAGACAGATCTTCAGTCGAGACTTCTTTCTTCTTCTCCATGAACTCTCAATATCTCTCTTCTCCTTCTCTTTTTCTCTTTCTTTTTCTGACACTCGATCGTGTAGGCTCTCTCTGTCTCTTCTTTTCTCTTCTTCTTCTTTTTCTTCTTCTACTACTCTCTGCCTCACTTCTTCTTCACTCACAGTCTCGATCAGCCCTCTTCTGTTCTTATCAGTCTTCTTCTGAGGAAGACGTCTTCTATATATATAGCAGCAGCTTAGGGCGTGTGCTTTCCACTTCTCCCGCCCAATTGATGCTACCACGTGTCAGCATCTCAGCTTCTTGGATCACGTGCCAGGTGCCCACCTCGGGTCACGTGCCCAGACACATTAACCTCATCCAACAATCCTGTCAGTTAATCAGTCGAAGAGAGTATCAGCTTAAGGCAATGTTCAGACTTCATTTAGCAAGCAATGCAAGCATGGATGGCTGTAAAGAGTTGATCGTGTGAGGCAAGACAAGTGTACAGACTTCTTACCACATGCTGTAATATGCATATATGATACAGTGTATAGACTTGCAGGAACATGCTGTAGTATGCATATGATGCAGTGTATAGACTTGAAGAAAGCAATGCATACACAATGATGCAATGTTCAGACTTTGATCATATATGAAGAACATATGCTGTACAGACTTGCTAATGACTAACGAAGAATGCATCAAGCAAGATAATGCATGAAGACCATTATGAATACATGCTGGCAAATGGATGTACAGACTTCATTCAAGCAAGCGAGACAATGTCTAGACTTCAATAAATAGACTTCAATGAGAACAATGCATGAACGTAGTGTATATACTTGCTGAATGCCTAGCTATCGTGCGGATGTATAGACTTGTGTTATGCAGCCTAAGTATGTACAGACTTGTGTTATGCAGCCTAAGTATGTACAGACTTGATGAGGTGCTAAGTGACAGAGCTGGCTGTACAGACTCTGAGGAAACACAAGCAGCGTTGTATAGACTTGAAAAACGCTAGATGCACGGTTGCCAAAGAACTGGATGATGTACAAACTTGAACAAGGGAAAGTCTATACAGATTTGAAGGTTCACAACGTATACACTTTGGCAAGACAATGGCTGTACATACCTCAACTCGAGCAATGTATAGACTTGCAGGTGCAACGTAGGTAAAGGTACCAATGTATAGACTTGCGAGTGTAACGAAGGTAAAGGTACCAATGTACAGACTTCGAAGTTGAACAGGTGGATGTACAGACTTCACTTCGTGCAAACTACAGTGCAGTGTACAGACTTCAGACATGATGCACTGTATAGACTTCAAATGAGACTGTACAGACTTGGTCCGATGTACAGTGCAATGTATGGACTTTCGTTCAGCAGAGACGTTAAGAGAGACTGTACAGACTTTGACTTCAAAAGAGACACTCTCTATGAGACGGACGATGTATAGACTTCTAGACACTGTAGACTTGAACAGCGTGAGACGTTAACTAAGACGGATGAGAGTGTATAGACTTTAATGAAGAATGCACACGATGCAAAGGACTCTGTACACACTTGGCCAATGTACAGACTTAGCAGTAGCATGATGGCGAGTGCTGTACAGACTTCGTGTGCAATGGCCAACAATGTGTAGACTTGGCCCAACTAAGAACCGATGGATGTATAGACTTTACGAGCACAGTCCAATGTATAGACTTTACGAAGCACAATCCAATGTATAGACTTTGCGAAGCACAGTCCAATGTATAGACTTTGCGAGATGCAGACTGGGCAATGTACAGACTTGAAGATGTGAACGACACAATGTATAGACTTCGCCCCTTGACGAATGTACAGACTTGGCTTCGTGCTTGCTACAGGACAATGTCTAGACTTGATGCAACTTCAAAGCACAATGTGCAGACTTTAACAAAGTGACGCAATGTACACACTTCATGAGACGATGGATGTACACACTTCAGCTAAGCAAGCTACAATGAATGTATGGACTTTATCTAGACGATGCATGAGACGCGAACTCTGTACAGACTTGGTGTGCCGTGCATGAACAGTGCAATGTAACGGCTTGCGTGAATGCAACAGCGATGTTCAGACTTGGAAGCCGATGTGTAGACTTGCTGAGATGCAAGGCAACACAGACACTGGCTGTATAGACTTGCGTTCACACAACAGTGTATGGACTTCGAATGCCTGCATGCATGTGATGTACAGACTTGAGTTATGCAACTGAAGGCTGTACAGACTTGCTATGAAGGTGAGATGCAACGTGAGACGCTCGAATGTACAGACTTGCTGATTGTGTTAAGACACAGCATGAGATGCTATGATCTGGGGGGTCGACCCATCTGGAAGGGGGGTCGACCCACTTGTGTCCAGACTGTGCTAGAATATAATGATGCATGGATGTTTAGCCTGTACTGATTTCCACAAGCACAGGAAAGCAACTGAGGCATATGTATATAAGTGCTTTATGCAGCAGATAACATGACTGAACATCAAATGCAATGCTTTAGATCTGATAAACTGACATAATGTGCATGACAAAGAAATGATGTGTGCACACGGTGTATATAATGGAATGTCATTCACAAGCACACATTCATAAATACATGAACACATACGAATGCACTTAACTGAATCAACAAGGTCTTTCATGCACACATGCATATGGTGACTTATAGTGTTTGCTATCATCAAGACCACAGGGGCACAACACTCTCTAGACTGTTTTCATTTTCTGAATTCTGTATTTATGTTAACCTGAAACATAAAGTAGATTAGCCTTATTTATCATAAAATAAGCCTAGCTAAATAGGTCTTATTCCTGTTTTAAGTATTGCTTTCATATACTTGGTTACATTCCCTGTAACACCCGACATTCTTTTAAATAGAGATAAAAGAATTTACTACTATTTAATTAATCATTTTGATAATTATGAATAATTAAAAACAAAAAAAATTAAATAAAGAGATATTATAGGCCAAACCATATTTACATGAATTATAAAATTTAATAATACAATTCACATAATTTTCTAATTATTAAGTTATAAGTTATTCATTTGCCTTATTAATAATTAAGACATTTCTTATAATTTATTTTTCTTTATTAACCTAATTGTGTCCAATTATATAGAAGGTAAAATATTTCCGGTGTCATTTTCTTAAGAAATGGCAGCACCTAAGGCGCGATTTAAAAAGTGGCACCACCTAAGGCGCGAATTTGATAAGAGGTGGCACCACCTAAGGCGCGAATTTGATAAGAAGCGGCACCGTCTAAGGCGCGAATTTGATAAGAGATGGCACTGCCTAAGGCGCGAATTTGAAAAGAGATGACTCCTAGGGAGGCGCGAATTAAAAGATGACTTGCTAGGAGTCACGAATTAAAACGTGACTTGCTGGGGGGCGTCAATTTGTTTAAAGGTGACTTAATTGGAGGCATCAATTTGCTAAACGACGCCCTACTAAACGTCGCCAATATAATTGACGACACCACTCAAGTCGTTAATTCTTAACGTCATTTTCTTCGCAGCCAGGCTGTACACGCTGGCATTCGTTGGCATGCCACCCAGATCCGCTTTTCACGGATCTTGCCCCCTATCTTGTCGACCCTAATGCTATAATACACACCCCTATTCTAGCCAAACCCGTTAGCTCGTTAGCTTTAGCTGGTTGCAGGGAGGTTGCAGACAGACAAGCTCTGTGAAGGTTGCAGAGAGGTGCAGACCTGTCCTCTGTCCACGCACCCTTCCTTCTGCTCCAAGAGGTAGGTTGTCTCAACTTTTAGCTAAACCTTAGCTAAACTAGTAGTTAATCTACACAGCATGTTAGTAGGTTTTCTCAAGCTTAACCAAATTCCTAGTTAATTAGGGCATTAAAATATCATATCCATGTGATTGTTTTACCGTTTTAATTAGAATAAATTCATGATAATCTATCATAATTTAAAAGAGTGGGTAAACTGCATGTATTGTTAGTTTAACTAGGTGACTATTTTAGTTGATTAGATGATCTGTTAGTTAAATTAAGATCCTGTTAGATATAGAAGATCCTATTGTTAGAAAATCTTGTAAGTTTAGATGAACTATATATATACATTAGAGACCTACTTAGTTACAGTCGTATAACTATCTGTTAGTCGATTGAACCAAATATATATATAGACATATCACTAGATATAGTAGTGCAAGATCTTATAGTTACCTGCAAATTAGTAAGACTGATAGCTAATTAGAATCAACTGATAACTTAATTATAGATAGATAAGTAACAGGTTAAAGTAATAAATTAACAAATTAAAGTAATAAGCATTCCAGTAGAGTTAACCTGCATGATTAAGCAGCCCAGGGAATTAGCGCCCTACATCAGGGCGCTAGTTTCAAAATTTACGACCCTGTAGGGGTCGTCAATTTATAAATAAATAAATGTCGGCATTTCTAATGTAATTAGATCACTGTAAATGGCGCCCCTGACCAGGGCGCTAATTACAGAATGGACGCCCTTGACACATGTCGTCAATTCTTCCATCAAATAGTCATATGTAACGAATTACAGAAATAAAGACGGCACCCAGGCGCCAATTTCGTAAAAGGCGACTTCTGGAAAGTCACGATTTAAAAGATGACTTGCTGGGGGGCGCGATTTAAAAGATGACTTGCTGGGGGGCGCGAATTTGATAAAAGATGACTTGATGGGGGGCGCGATTAAAAGATGACTTGCTGGGGGGCGCGATTTAAAAGATGACTTGCTGGGGGGCGCGAATTTGATAAAAGATGACTTGCTGGGGGCGCGATTTAAAAGATGACTTGATGGGGGGCGCGATTTAAAAGATGACTTGCTGGGGGGCGCGATTTAAAAGATGACTTGCTGGGGGGCGCGAATTTGATAAAAGATGACTTGCTGGGGGGCGCGATTTAAAAGATGACTTGCTGGGGGGCGCGATTTAAAAGATGACTTGCTGGGGGGCGCGAATTTGATAAAAGATGACTTGCTGGGGAGCGCGAATTTGATAAAAGATGACTTGCTGGGGGGCGCGATTTAAAAGATTACTTGCTGGGAGGCGCCAATTTAAATATATACTTAATTAAGAGGACCAGTCAACCCCAAGGCACCAATTCACTAAAAATCCATGGGAAATTCCAAGAAGTGCATTCTAATTAGGGTGTCATTTCTGAAATTGTTAAGTGTTCTACTAGGTACCAATCTCGCATTGTTTTCCGTGTGTTATCCATCATTGGTTTTACCTTAGTACAATAAATTCACCCTTTGGAATCCATTCCAAATCCACCTTATATTCCTACTGGTCAAGCCTTGAAATTCTATATTGGCTATAAATGAGAGTTGATGTCGAAAACATGACTAATGCTGTGCATATAGGGCCCGGTCTGGTCCTGGGAGGAGCACCCGAAGGTACTTGTGCCCATGGGAGTTTATTGACCACGGTGTTTGGCATTACACCGGAGTACTTGCTTGCTAGATTTTAGGCATACCACTCACTCTCATGATATTTACTTGATGGATTGATTGAGGCCCATAGAAGGGTAAAAGTATTTACTTGAATGAACTGATAAATAGCCAATTCTTGCTATACATGTTAGAATTTCCTTGCTTACTATTGTTTGAATTCCAATTGTTATCCTTCAGTTATTACGTGCTTGATACCACTTGTTGCCACTGCTCAAAAATTTAAATCTATACACTCTCAATTGTAATCCTGCTCTCGTCGATTGTACAATTTCTTGATATCTACCTGTCTGCATGCATTACTTACATTAAATGAACTTGTAATTCACTTAAAGCATGTTAAAACTTGAGATGTAAATCCTACTGAGCGATTCGCTCATCTAGTCGTTTTCTAACCTTTCAGGTGATTTGGATATCGACCAGAACTCGGAGGGGAATGAATCTGAGTGATGAGTGTAGAGATAGAGTCACCAATTGTTATCAATTGTGTTATTGTAATTCCGTTGTTGGTGTTAATTTGTACCCTAATGTCAGTTATATTCTCTAGCATGTCAGTCAAAACCAATAAAGGATATGTGTATTCGACAATTGTAAGCTCGAACCATTTGTATTAAATTCAAGTTAAACTTAGATATTTGCGCATTCTTATAATTGTCTAAGGAAGAAATTCTTTAATTTTCTAGCTTGCTTTGGTTCTATATAAAACTGTCACGCCACGGGTAAGCTTCCGCGCTCGGGACGTGACAGCTTTCTTGGTATCAGAGCCTAGGATTTTAATTTCCTAGGTAAAAACTTGAGTCCAAAGATATAAATGTCTAATAGAATTATCTACTGATAGGTTTTGATCTTACCTGGTGAGATGGGTAAAGCCAAGGGTTAAGTTTAACAATGACAATTGACCCCATAATAACGAAACCCAATATTTATTACACCTTAATTCTTTTGTAGGATTATGGCCGCTGAAAGAGCACAATGGCGCGAGATGCAGCGCACTGTGCAGGGACTTACGCAGGCGCTACAGCAAGTGGCGCAGGGCGGTGTTGGCGGTGCTCACCGTGGAGCTGGTGACCTTCACCGGGATTTTCGTAACATGAACCCACCAAGATTCATGGGTTCGGTGGACCCCGATGATGCCGAGAATTGGCTGAAGGAAATTGAGAGGATCTTCCGTGTAATGCAATGCACGGATACAGAGAAGGTTCTATTGGCTACATTTCAACTAGAACGGGATGCTCGATGCTGGTGGGAGTCCGTGGAAGCAACACTGCCCGACAATCATGTCACATGGATGGAATTTGTCGAGCATTTCAACAACAAGTATTTCTCAGACCGTGTGCAAGAGAAGAAGGCCGCGGAATTTGCTGCATTAAAGCAATGGACCCGAAAGGTAGCTGAATATGAGGCCCAATTCTCAAGGCTTTCCCGTTATGCACCTCACTTGGTGTGTACGGAAAAGATGAAGGCGAGGAGATTTCTCAACGGGCTACGGCCCCAGTATATTACCCAGCTTGCACCGATGGACATCCAAGTCTACTCGGAAATGGTTCGTCGTGCTCAGCTGCTGGAAGATGCCACCGAATTTTCTGAAAGGATTCGAGGCAAGGACAAGAAAGAACATGTTACAAGTTCAGGAAGCTTCAAACCACCATTTGGCAAGAAGCGGGTCTTTAATGGAGGCGAGTCTTCCAAGGAGAAGAGATCCCAGAGAAGTCACAAGCCATTCCTCACCATCAGCAACAAGCCCTTCTCCGATATTGCACCTACTAAGGAGATTTGCAAATATTGCGAAAAAGCTGGTCATAAGACCGAGGAGTGCTGGAGGAAACTGGGAGCGTGTCTCCGATGTGGGAGTCAAGAGCATCGAATTCCCGATTGCCCCTTAATGAAGGAACAAGTCAACAAGGACGATAAGCGTCCAGTCAAAAAGCAAGGCCGTCTGCAAGCTCTTCAAGGGACGGAACCTATGGAAGGAGGAATCGTGGAAGGTACATTGACTGTTTGCTCTAAACCTGCTAGAGTTCTATTTGATACTGGAGCAACTCATTCGATTGTTTCCAAGAAATTTACTGCCTCATTTTCTAAAGAACCTGAATGGTTAAATTTAATTCTATCTACACCTCTTGGAAACAAATCGGATATTACGCATCACTACCCAAGTTGTGAGGTCATGGTTCAAGGTAATAATCTACCGGCCGACCTGATATGTCTTGATATGGAATATTATGATGTCATATTGGGAGCTGACTGGTTATCAACCTACCAAGCAACGGTAGATTGTTGGCATGGCAAGATAACTTTTGTGGACTATCCCGAGTTAGTTTATATCAAACCTCGGGATAAATCCCTACTTATCTCAGCTCTCCGAGCTAGTAAACTAGTGAATAGAGGATGTATGGCTTTCTTAGCTTTTGTAACTACCACAGAAGCCGAGAAGATAAAGATTGAAGACATCCGAGTGACTCGGGACTTCTCCGATGTATTTCCAGACGAATTGCCTGGTTTACCCCCAGAAAGAGAAGTGTCATTCACAATTGATATTGTTCCGGGTGCCGGTCCTATTTCTAAAGCACCCTACAGAATGTCTCCTGCGGAACTAAAAGAACTGAAGGAGCAGTTGATGGATTTACTGAAGAAAGGATTCATTAGGCCGAGTACTTCCCCATGGGGGGCACCGGTGCTCTTTGTTAAAAAGAAGGATGGCACATTAAGATTATGCATTGATTACCGGCAGTTAAATCATTTTACAATCAAGAACAAGTACCCACTGCCGAGAATTGATGAGCTGTTCGACCAATTATCAGGAGCAAAGTATTTCTCCAAAATAGATCTTCGGTCTGGTTATCACCAATTGAGGATCAAGGAAGAAGATATTTACAAAACTGCATTTCGAAGCAGGTATGGGCATTACGAATTTACTGTTATGCCTTTTGGACTAACTAA
Organism: Amorphophallus konjac; assembly: GCA_022559845.1. Classification (NCBI taxonomy): domain Eukaryota; kingdom Viridiplantae; phylum Streptophyta; class Magnoliopsida; order Alismatales; family Araceae; genus Amorphophallus; species Amorphophallus konjac. Next base: position 357,405,319 of record CM040118.1, read on the forward strand.
TGCCCCTGCAGCTTTCATGCAGTTAATGAATAGCATTTACCGGCCTTATTTAGACCAATTTATTGTTGTCTTCATTGACGATATATTGATCTATTCAAAGACTGAAGAAGATCATGAGGAACATCTCAAGAAGGCATTACAAATATTGCGAGACAATAAGTTATACGCAAAATTCAGCAAATGCCAGTTCTGGCTGGAGGAAGTGTCCTTCTTAGGACATGTTATCTCAAAGGATGGGATTACTGTTGATCCTGCAAAGGTCAAAGCCGTGCAAGATTGGGAACGACCGACGAATGCAACGAAAATTCGTAGCTTCTTTGGTTTAGCTGGTTACTACCGGGTTTTCATCAAGGACTTCTCCAAGATTACTGTTCCTCTTACCAGATTGACTCGCAAGGAAGTGTCTTATGAGTGGAATGAAGATTGTGAGAAGAGTTTCCTGACTTTGAAGGATCTCTTGACTACTGCACCGGTCTTATCTCTTCCAATTGAAGGAGAAAAATACGAGGTATATATCGATGCTTCTAGTATCGGCCTCGGATGTGTATTGATGCAGAACGGAAAAGTCATTGCATACTCTTCCCGTCAATTGAAGAAACATGAAGAGAATTACCCGGTTCATGACTTAGAACTAGCCGCGGTGGTATTTGCCTTGAAGATTTGGAGGCACTATCTTTACGGAGAACAATTCACTGTATACTCTGATCATAAAAGCCTCAAGTACTTATTCTCCCAAAAGGAGCTAAACATGCGGCAAAGGCGTTAGCTCGAGTATCTTAAGGATTTCGACTTCACTATACAGTACCATCCTGGTAAGGGTAATTCCGTAGCTGATGCCCTTAGTCGAAAGCCCAGAACAATATTGGCCAACTGCATGATACAAGAATGGAAACTGTTGGAGAAATTCTCTGAGCTTGATATCAACACAGATGAGAAGAACATGTGTATTATTCTATCTCATATGAGCTTACATACAGATTTGCTACCTGAAATCAAAAAGTTGCAAGAAGAAGATCCCTCACTAGTGGAGATAAAGAGCAAATTGGACGAGAGATTTGATTTCAAGCTGGCACCTGATGGCAGACTGCTATTTCGTGAACGGACATGTGTGCCCGACTGTCCTGAGCTGAAGAAGAAGATTCTTGAAGAAGCTCATCGGTCGAGATACACAATCCATCCGGGAGCCACTAAGATGTACCAAGACATAAAAAGGACCTTTTGGTGGCCCAACATGAAGAGGGAGATAGCGGATTTTGTGTCTCGATGCTTGACTTGCCAGCAGGTGAAGGTCGAACATCAGAAACCCGCAGGGAGACTGCATCCGCTGGATATTCCCAAGTGGAAATGGGAAGAAATCGGCATGGATTTCATCATGGGTTTGCCCAAGTCTAGGGGCGGATATGATGGAATATGGGTAATCATCGATCATCTTACTAAATCGGCTCATTTCTTGCCCATTAAGAACCGATGGTCGATTGATGTTCTTGCCGCCTTGTATATTAAGGAAGTTACTAGACTACATGGAATTCCTGTGTCTATAGTATCTGACCAAGATCCACGCTTCACATCTCATTTCTGGAAGGGTCTACAATACTCTCTGGGAACGAAGCTCAATTTCAGTACTGCTTTTCATCCCCAGACAGATGGTCAGACGGAGAGGACCAATCAGGTTATTGAAGACATGTTGCGAGCATGCATTATAGATTTCGACGGAAGTTGGCATGATCACTTACCACTAGCCAGTATTCAAATGGAACCTTTCGAGGCACTCTATGGTAGAAGTTGTAGATCTCCGGTATGCTGGGAGGAAGTCGGTGAAAGACAACTCCTAGGTCCTGATATGGTCAGAGATTCAACTGAAAAGATACTCGTTATCAGAGAGAGACTCAAGGTAGCTCAGTGCAGGCAGAAATCTTATGCTGATAACAGAAGGAGAGACTTGTAATTTCAAGTTGGTGATCATGTGTTTCTCAAGGTATCTCCCAGCCGAGGTATCAGAAGATGTGGTGTTAAAGGCAAGCTCACACCAAGATTCATCGGTCCATTTGAGGTGTTGGAAAGAGTGGGTGAGGTAGCTTACTGTATCGCTTTACCTCCTCAACTCTCGGAAGTACACAACGTATTTCATGTTTCTATGTTGAAGAAATACGTGCATGATCCCTCTCATGTCATCGACCACGCCGATTTGGTAATTCAAAAGGATCTTACTTACAAACAAAGGCCGATGCAAATCCTCGATCGAGAAGTCCGAGTTCTAAGGAGCAAGACGATCCCTATGGTGAAAATTCAATGGAATCGATGCTCGGAGCAGGAAGCAACTTGGGAGACCGAGGAATCTATGAAGGGAAGATACCCAGAGCTATTTTAGACTGTAAGTGTCCTATACGCTCTGCATTTCTCTTACATAGCAGAATTATCCTCATGCAGTTGAATTTGGGGACCAAATTCTTTTAAGTAGGGGAGGGTGTAACACCCGACATTCTTTTAAATAGAGATAAAAGAATTTACTACTATTTAATTAATCATTTTGATAATTATGAATAATTAAAAAAAATTAAATAAAGAGATATTATATGCCAAACCATATTTACATGAATTATAAAATTTAATAATACAATTTTCATAATTTTCTAATTATTAAGTTATAAGTTATTCATTTGCCTTATTAATAATTAAGACATTTCTTATAATTTATTTTTCTTTATTAACCTAATTGTGTCCAATTATATAGAAGGTAAAATATTTCCGGTGACATTTTCTTAAGAAATGACACCACCTAAGGCGCGATTTTAAAAGTGGCACCACCTAAGGCGTGAATTTGATAAGAAGTGACACCACCTAAGGCGCGATTTAAAAAGTGGCACCACCTAAGACGCGATTTAAAAAGTGGCACCACCTAAGGCGCGAATTTGATAAGAAGTGACACCACCTAAGGCGCGATTTAAAAGTGGCACCACCTAAGGCGCGAATTTGATAAGAGGTGGCACCACCTAAGGCACGAATTTGATAAGAAGTGGCACCGTCTAAGGCACGAATTTGATAAGAGATGGCACTGCCTAAGGCGCGAATTTGAAAAGAGATGACTCCTAGGGAGGCGCGAATTAAAAGATGACTTGCTAGGAGTCGTGAATTAAAACGTGACTTGCTGGGGGGCGTCAATTTGTTTAAAGGCGACTTAATTGGAGGCGTCAATTTGCTAAACGACGCCCTACTAAACGTCGCCAATATAATTGACGACACCACTCAAGCCGTTAATTCTTAACGTCATTTTCTTTGCAGCCAGGCTGTACACGCTGGCATTCGTTGGCATGCCACCCAGATCCGCTTTTTGCGGATCTTGCCCCCTGTCTTGTCGACCCTAATGCTATAATACACACCCCTATTCTAGCCAAACCCGTTAGCTCGTTAGCTTTAGCTGGTTGCAGGGAGGTTGAAGACAGACAAGCTCTGTGAAGGTTGCAGAGAGGTGCAGACCTCTCCTCTGTCCACGCACCCTTCCTTCTGCTCCAAGAGGTAGGTTGTCTCAACTTTTAGCTAAACCTTAGCTAAACTAGTAGTTAATCTACACAGCATGTTAGTAGGTTTTCTCAAGCTTAACCAAATTCCTAGTTAATTAGGTCATTAAAATATCATATCCATGTGATTGTTTTACCGTTTTAATTAGAATAAATTCATGATAATCTATCATAATTTAAAAGAGTGGGTAAACTGCATGTATTGTTAGTTTAACTAGGTGACTATTTTAGTTGATTAGATGATCTGTTAGTTAAATTAAGATCCTGTTAGATATAGAAGATCCTGTTGTTAGAAAATCTTGTAAGTTTAGATGAACTATATATATACATTAGAGACCTACTTAGTTACAGTCGTATAACTATCTGTTAGTCGATTGAACCAAATATATATATAGACGTATCACTAGATATAGTAGTGCAAGATCTTATAGTTACCTGCAAATTAGTAAGACTGATAGCTAATTAGAATCAACTGATAACTTAATTATAGATAGATAAGTAACAGGTTAAAGTAATAAAGTAACAAATTAAAGTAATAAGCATTCCAGTAGAGTTAACCTGCATGATTAAGCAACCCAGGGAATTAGCGCCCTACATCAGGGCGCTAGTTTCAAAATTTACGACCCAGTAGGGGTCGTCATTTTATAAATAAATAAATGTCGACATTTCTAATGTAATTAGATCACTGTAAATGGCGCCCCTGACCAGAGCGCTAATTACAGAATGGACGCCCTTGACACATGTCATCAATTCTTCCATCAAATAGTCATATGTAACGAATTACAGAAATAAAGACGGCACCCAGGCGCCAATTTCGTAAAAGGCGACTTCTGGAAAGTCACGATTTAAAAGATGACTTGCTGGGGGGCGCGATTTAAAAGATGACTTGCTGGGGGGCGCGAATTTGATAAAAGATGACTTGATGGGGGGCGCGATTTAAAAGATGACTTGCTGGGGGGCACGATTTAAAAGATGACTTGCTGGGGGGTGCGAATTTGATAAAAGATGACTTACTGGGGGGTGCGATTTAAAAGATGACTTGATGGGGGGCGCGATTTAAAAGATGACTTGCTGGGGGCGCGATTTAAAAGATGACTTGCTGGGGGGCGCGAATTTGATAAAAGATGACTTGCTGGGGGGCGCGATTTAAAAGATGACTTGCTGGGAGGCGCCAATTTAAATATATACTTAATTTAGAGGACCAGTCAACCCCAAGGCGCCAATTCACTAAAAATCCATGTGAAATTCCAAGAAGTGCATTCTAATTAGGGTGTCATTTCTGAAATTGTTAAGTGTTCTACTAGGTACCAATCTCGCACAGTTTTCCGTGTGTTATCCATCATTGGTTTTACCTTAGTACAATAAATTCACCCTTTGGAATCCATTCCAAATCCACCTTATATTCCTACTGGTCAAGCCTTGAAATTCCATATTGGCTATAAATGAGAGTGGATGTCGAAAACATGACTAATGCTGTGCATATAGGGCCCGGTCTAGTCCTGGGAGGAGCACCCGAAGGTACTTGTGCCCATGGGAGTTTATTGACCACGGTGTTTGGCATTACACCGGAGTACTCGCTTGCTAGATTTTAGGCATACCACTCACTCTCATGATATTTACTTGATGGATTGATTGAGGCCCATAGAAGGGTAAAAGTATTTACTTGAATGAACTGATAAATAGCCAATTCTTGCTATACATGTTAGAATTCCCTTGCTTACTATTGTTTGAATTTCAATTGTTATCCTTCAGTTATTACGTGCTTGATACCACTTGTTGCCACTGCTCAAAAATTTAAATCTATACACTCTCAATTGTAATCCTGCTCTCGTCGATTGTACAATTTCTTGATATCTACCTGTCTGCATGTATTACTTACATTAAATGAACTTGTAATTCACTTAAAGCATGTTAAAACTTGAGATGTAAATCCTACTGAGCGATTCGCTCATCTAGTCGTTTTCTAACCTTTCAGGTGATTTGGATATCGACCAGAACTCGGAGGGGAATGAATCTGAGTGATGAGTGTAGAGATAGAGTCACCAATTGTTATCAATTGTGTTATTGTAATTCCGTTGTTGGTGTTAATTTGTACCCTAATGTCAGTTATATTCTCTAGCATGTCAGTCAAAACCAATAAAGGATATGTGTATTCGACAATTGTAAGCTCGAACCATTTGTATTAAATTCAAGTTAAACTTAGATATTTGCGCATTCTTATAATTGTCTAAGGAAGAAATTCTTTAATTTTCTAGCTTGCTTTGGTTCTATATAAAACTGTCGCGCCACGGGTAAGCTTCCGCGCTCAGGACGTGACATTCCCTACTCATCTTAGATGATTTCATGTTCATATGCACTTAGAAGTTGTTTTTAATCTATATTACTTTCATTGCCTAAAACTTATACTTTTGTATTTATGGGCACATTTTTATAAGGTTTATTGACTTATTTGATCGCTATTTTATCATGATCTCTCTCATCTAAGAGTCATTTTCTTTAGTACATGACACATATCCCGGTATGTTGTCATTAGTTACACGTTGCACATTAAGAACATCATCTTGTACTAGTGAACCTATCCATTGGATATTCCTTCCAACGGACTAGGTAATCTTGTTTCAAGGCCTCCATAAGTCTCCGCGAGCCTGGGATTCCTACTAGGACGCCGAGCGGGTTGTACCATTAAACCCCATTGTCTAGAGAGAACTTTTACCGGTGTTTTAATGAAGCTCTGGACCTTAGCAGCCTAATGTATGATCGCCAGAGTCAGTTAGCGGCCTATTGATAGACCGCCAATGTCACCTAGCGGCCCTGCCCTAGACCGCATGGTTCCAGCTTCTTTTTCAATGTTTAACCCATGGTTTTACCTTTGGGTTGAGTATTCCTATGTTCCAGATGGTCTATTGATTATCTAGAACTTATCTTGATTCAAATAAGCCATTAATAAATTATGGAAATAAAGAATGTACCGTTATGCTGCCGAATTTTCTTCATAGCATAACCTAGTTATTAATGCATTTCTTGAATTCTAATGATCAATTATTGGTACGTTTTATACCTTGGTTACCTTATCATGGAATTATTGTTGAACTTGTACTTTATTGGCCACATTATTGTTGTAATCGTGGAAGTAGCTTGATTTATACTTGAAGATGCAGTTCGAGCACTGATTGTGTTCAAGGGCTCTATGCTAGTCCCCTCGGCTGATTGTCGGAAACATACTGTAAACCATGGGGTATGATGCTACTGGCGTCGCATTACGCTGGGAGTACTTTCTTTATAAATAAGTGAAAATCCACGGACTTGAATAAAGATCCACGTAAATTCACGAAGTACTTGCTATTAAGCAAAAAGTACTTTCTTGCTTGTTACATGACTTTCTAGTTCATAGCCTCCATGGTTATGAAAAGTACAATCTTGTTGCATTCTTGTTCATGGAAAGGCCAAATTTACATTCTTGTTATATACTTGATCAATCATATTCTCGTATCTCGTCATGATGATATCTTGTTACTTTGGTTTAATTCACATGTTTTACCGTATTTGCACGATTTATCTTATTCTCTAGTGCTTAAATGCTAATCACTTAAACTCGCCTTCATGTTGATACGAAGATACCTACTGGGCAAGTGTGCTCATTACCTATTTTCTCAATGTTTCAGGAAGGACTAGTGAATCGGATTCGGATTATACAAGTAGCGGGTCCGAGAGCAATTAAAGGTTATATGGATGAGAGAAGCCTTAGTTTTCTAATGTCTAGCCAAGTCATTATGTAAATTTTTGTTTTCTTGAGTCTATGGTGTAAGAATGTTAAGAGTCAAAGATCTTATGTATTTTGATGGTTATTTATATGAAATAAAGATGAAGGTTTTAGTGAATTACTTGTGCAATTACTTTGTGTGATTGTCTGGCGCTCTGATTATATTACTTGCACGAGGCTTACCATGTCGGCTGTTCACGTTCCCGATTGTTTCCGCTGCATAAATCTCGGGGCGTGACAGTTAAGGTGGTATCAGAGTGTAAGTCCGAGGACTTACTTATTTCTAGGAAGTATATATCATGTCATAGGCTAGGTCCAAGGTTTAAGGACCCACACCTATGAAACTAGAAAAAATTCTCCAACCCATGTGAGAATTGGGTAGAACCCGGGATGAGTTAATTGTTTAGAATATATCTTTAAGCTAACTTTCTTTAAATTCTATGAAGAATAACAAACCTATCACTTTTCTCAGGTACCTCATTCTTACGATGGCTCACCGCGTTGATTGGGGTGGAATGCAACAGACCGTTGCGGGTCTCACCCAGGCATTGCAAAACATGGCTTAAGCCGGTGCAAGAGCTGGTGCTGGTGATCTTCACCATAACTTCAGAAGCCTAAATCCTCCATGATTTTCTGGTTCCTCTAATCCAGATGAAGCAGAGAATTGGATTGATGAAATGAATCACATATTTGAGGTTATGGAATGTGCCGACCAAGAGAAGGTTCATCTTGCCACGTTCTAACTCAATAAAGATGCTTGTACATGGTAGAAGTCAATGCATGCATCACCTCAAAATGAACCACATACTTGGGAGGGATTCCTCACCCTCTTCCGAGCAAAATACTTATCCGAACATGTCAAGGAGAGGAAAGCTATGGAATTTGCTTTGTTACGTCGAGGCATGATGACAGTAGCGGAGTATGAACTCCAATTTTCTAGGCTGGCGCCTTATGCTCCTCATCTGGTTAGTACCGACTTATTGAAAGCTAATCGATTTATGGACGGTTTAAGGCCTGGCTTTATTCAACAATAGGGTCTCAGAACATCCGTACATATGCGGAGATGGTCCAACGGGCATAGCTATGCGAAAGGACCTTGGAGAAGGTCGAAAAACTTAAAGGTAAAGAAGAGGAGCTGATCTGAAGGTCTGATCGACATGAAAAGAAGGGAAAGTTTAGTATCAGGTTACCTTACAAATCCCGTGATAGCAAGAAGAGATCCCGGAACGGGAGTGGTAGTGGATACCACAAGAATAAGAAGGTTAAAGAAGAAGAAAAGCAAGTCATGGCGACTTGTACTTTCTATGAGAAGTTCGGGCACTCAGCCGAAGAATACTGGAAGCGTCTCGGCCCTTGTTTACGATGTGGCAGCTGGGAGCGCCGCATGCCAGATTGCCCCCTCATGAAGGATAAAATTTCCAATGGTGGATGCAAATGATAGGCTCATCTTAATGCTATTATGGATGATGAAGAAGCACCCAAGGATGATGGGTTAATGGAATGTACCATTCAAGTCTATTCCCATCCTGCATTCGTGTTATTTGATACTGGTGCTTCTCATTCCTTTATATCTACTACTTTTGCAAAAACCTTGCCAGTTCATCAGTTCCTCTACCTTCGGACCTAACAATCACTACACCATTAGGTCCCGGAACCAAACTTACAACCTACTACCCCGATAGTGAGGTAATGGTAGAAGGTCATAATCTTCCAGCAAACCTCGTATGCCTTGACATGGAAGGCTATGATTCTATCTTAGGTGTAGATTAGCTTGTGGATCACGACGCCTATATAAATTGTCGCAACAGGATTATCTCTTTTCGAAAACTAGGTCTTCCAAGGTTTTCCTTCCTTGGTATCAAGTATAGGAAACATCCTATTATTATTTCATCTCTTCACGCTTGCAAACTCATTTTGCAAGGATGTGAAGCTTTCCTTGCTTCCGTAATCATTATCGAGTCTAAGGAGATCGTCTTAGAAGATATTCCCGTTGTGAATGAGTTTCCCGATGTATTCCCACCAGATTTACCTAGTTTACCACCCGAAAGGGAAGTAAACTTTTCCATTAAATTTCTACCTGGAGCAGCACCCATTTCAATAGCTCCTTACAGGATGTCCCCCACAGAACTAAAGGAATTAAAGAGACAACTTCAGGAGTTATTAGATAAGGGTTTCATTCGACCTAGCACATCCCCTTGGGGTGCGCTAGTTTTATTTGTCAAAAAGAAGGATTGATCTCTCAGGCTATGTATCGATTACCGGCGGCTGAATCAACTCACTATCAAGAACAAATATTCGTTGCCACGTATCAATGAGCTCTTTAATCAAATTTTGAGAGTGGAATACTTCTCCAAAATAGACCTCAGGTCAGGTTATCATCACCTCTGAATCAAGAATGAAGACATGCACAAGACAGCTTTCCAAAGCCGATATGGCTACTATGAGTTCGTTGTAATGCCGTTCAGGTTAACCAATGCCCCGGCAGCATTTATGCAACTTATGAATAATATTTTCAGACCTTATCTTGACCGATTTATGGTCATCTTCATTGATGATATTCTTATATACTCCAGAACTATGGAGGAACACGAAGAGCACTTAAGAATAGCCTTGCAAACACTAAGAGAGCACAAACTGTATGCAAAGCTTAACAAGTGCGAGTTCTGGCTAAAGGAGGTCTCTTTCATTGGCCATATTATTTCAAGAGAGGGTATCACTGTCGATCCTTCTAAAGTTAAAGCTGTTAAGAATTGGAGCCAACCGACAATCGTGACAGAAGTTAAAAGTTTTCTAGGTCTGACTGACTATTACAGAAGGTTTATTAAAGACTTCTCTAAGATCGCCATCCCTTTGACTAGACTCACTAGAAAGGAGAACCCTTTTATATGGTCGAAGGATTGCGAAGAGAGTTTTCTAACTCTTAAAGATCACCCTACTACAGCCCCTATTTTGGCATTGCCCATTGAAGGTGGAGATTTTGAAGTTTATACGGATGCATCTGGCATTGGCCTAGGATGCGTTCTTATGTAAAATGGAAAGGTGATTTGCTATTCAACAAGATAGTTGAAGCATCATGAAGAAAACTATCTTGTGCATGATTTGGAATTGGCAGTTATTATATTCGCCTTAAAAATTTGGCGGCATTACCTTTATGGGGAGAAATTCACTATATTTTCATATCATAAAAGTCTGAAATATCTCTTCACCCAGAAGGAATTAAATATGCGACAATGCAGATGGTTGAAGTATCTCAAAGACTTCGATTTTACTATCCAATATCATCCAGGCAAAGCCAATGTAGTAGCTGACGCTCTTAGCAGAAGACCAATGTCAACATTAGCAAGCCTCAGGAAAGGTATGATATGTCTTATTGATGATTTTTCTCACTTAAATCTTGATATTGATAGAGAAGGAGAAGGATGTATGATTGCCAATATAAGATCTCAACCTACATTGATTGAAGATATAGTCAAATTGCAAGAAAATGACCTTACATTGATGGAAATCAAGGATAATATTGATCACAGGATGGAATTCTCTATCACAAATGATAGAAGACTGTTATTTAAGGATCGGATCTGTGTGCCGAATCATGCTGACACCAAGAAATTGATCATGGAAGAAGCTCATAAGTCAAAGTATGCTATTCACCCTGGTGCTACCAAGATGTATCAAGATTTGAAGAGAAGCTTCTGGTGGCCCAACATGAAAAGAGAAGTAGCAGACTTTGTATCTCGATGTCTTACTTGTCAGCAAGTAAAGGCAGAACATTTAAAGCCTACTGGGAAATTATACCCCTTGAATATTCTCGAGTGGAAATAGGAAAGTATAGGGATGAATTTCATCATGGGTTTACCTAAGACAAGAGGTGGACATGATGTCATATGGGTGATCATAGACCGATTGACCAAATCTGCACATTTTCTACCAATCAAAAGTCGATGGTCTGAGGTTGTATTAGCGGCACTATATATGAGAGAAATTGTCAAATTACATGGTGTCCCTGTTACCATTATATATGACCAAGACCCTCAGTTTACATCACAGTTTTGGAAGGGTCTTTAAATTTCAATAGTAACCCGACTCAACTTTAGCACTGCGTTCCATCCACAAACCGACGGTCAAATTGAAAGGACAAATCAGGTGGTGGAAGATATGCTCAGGGCTTGTGCTATTGATTTTGGAGCGAGTTGGCACGACCATTTACCTCTAATGGAATTTGCATACAACAATAGCTACCAAGCTAGCATACAAATGGCACCATTCGAGGCTCTATATGGAAGAAGCTATCGTTCACCTACTTGTTGGAGTGAAGTAGGAGAAAGGTAATTTCTCGGTCCCGATATCATCAGGGATACTACCGAGAAGATAAAACTTATTCGGGAAAGACTCCAGATGGCTCAAGATAGATAGAAATCATATGCTGATAATCGAAGGCGCGACCTAGAATTTCAAGTAGGAGACCATGTATTCCTTAAGGTTTCTCTAGGTCGAGGTATTCGAAGATTCGATATCAAAGGCAAGCTTACTTCGAGATTCATTGGCCCCTTCGAAATTCTCGACAAGGTTGGTGAAGTCGCGTATCGAATAGCTTTGCCCCCTCAATTATCAGGAATTTATGATGTATTTCACGTCTTAATGCTCAAAAGATATGTTCCTGATCCTTTCCATGTCATAACTTACGACAACTTAGAAATTCAAAAGGACCTGATGTGATGTCCCGAACCTTTCGGATCCTTCTTCGTGGGTCCTGGATCTGGTTTCTCGGAGTGTCTGACTCCGTTGTGTCTGAAATTTCGTTTCGGACATCTTTCATGTTCGGATCGGCGCGATCCGGAGTTGTTCAGAGGCCCGGAACGTGTTCCGCGTCTTTTTCCGCATGTTTTCTGATTCCCGCGTGTGTGTCTCAGAAACACTTACGGAACCTTGTAGCGGGTGAACCGGGTCGTTCACCTACCCACGAGTGGTACCGTTGCGATCAGCACGTCGAGAGGATCGAGGTGGTGTATTTTTCTATTTTTTGGGATTTTTCTGATTTTTTGGATTTTCTATAAATACCATATCTTTTTCTTTTTTCTTTTCCACCTTTTCTTCTTCTTCTTCTTCCTCCTTCTTTCAACCGTTGGAGCGCCCTCTCCCCCGCGCCACTCTTCTTCCCCGGGCGATCGAGACGCGGCATCCCTCACTCTGGCAACGACGTGGCGGCGGCGGCGACGGTGAGGCAGTCCCGGCGGTGTGCTTTTCGCGGCGAGAGGTGGGGCGTTCGTGGGTCTAAAAGCTTCTTCCTTGATTTCGACATCGATTCGGCGGGGCATTCGCTCCATTGTGGTAGGGGGATGAATCCTTATGCTCATCCCGTCGTTCCCCGCGATTTGTAGGCCGAATGGGAGCCGAGAGGGGCATTTTTGAGCGGGTTAGGGCAAAACCATGCTTTGGGGAGAGCTCGCCCGATCTATGGATTTGAGCCGCGATTCGGCATTTTGATGGCCTAGAATCATGCTAGGGGTCCCCAGGGGTCTTCCCCTTCGATTTCCCCCTCTCCTTTGGAGGCATGGGGGCGTGGTTTGCATTTTTGGCTGTTTCACGCCGTTCCGCCGTCGGGTGTGTGTGACGGTCCTTCCAGGGACCGTCACACGGTGTAACGTACCCAAGTAGGTGCGTTACAACCCCTTTATTTAGCTGTTGGGATCTATGGCAGTGACAGTCCCGCGACAGACCGCTAGGGCGCTGTGACGCGCCCGGGCTAGGCCGTCAGAGCCTTCTGACCATTGGCTTTTGACCATTGATTTGTGACCGTTGGGGGTTCAGGGCCTGTGACGCACAGGGCTTGGCGCGTCACAACCCTGTAATGCCCAGGTGTGGGCGCGTTAGAGCGGGCGACCCAACCACCCTGACGCGCCCAGGTCGGGCCGTCAGGTGCTGTGACGGCCCGGGCGGGGCGCGTCATGGTCTATTTTCACCCTGGCTGTGACGGCCCAGTGCTGGACCGTCAGAGCTGTGTGACGCGCTAGGGCAGGCGCGTCACAGCCTGTGACGGCCCAGGAGGGGTGTGTCACATTCTGTTTTCTCATCTGGCTCGTGACGGCCTAGGGCTGGACCGTTAGAGCCGTGTGACGCGCTGGTGTAGATGCGTCACAGCCCGTGATGGCCCAGGGGTGGATCGTCAGGCTCTGAGCTGCACAGTGTGTGTGCAGCCCCGTTTCTTCGACGGTGGTTTCCGTGAGTTAGTCCTTACTGTCGGTGACCTGTCCACTAGTCGTAGCTTCCTGCGCACGTGGGTGCGGACCCACCTGGGAGTGGTGGAGAGCGAGACCCAGTGAGAGGTGGTTTTTAGGCTGGTTACCGTAGGGCCCCTTGCCTTTGCCACCAGAGTTCGGTGGGGGGGAAAACCAGCTAGAGGACCTGACCTAGAGCAGATGGTCTGTGTGTGCACACGTAGTTAGGGGCTTAGGACACGCGCTGACGAGCGTGACCCCAGCTAGTCCTTGTTGTGGTACTTGTTGGGTGTCTGAGTCTCACGCCTGGGGCGTAGTAGCTAGACACTTGTGACGCGGTGTAAGACGTCAGGGGTCGCATCCGGTCGTTCTTCTTGTGGGTAGTGCTCCTATTTGCTGACAGGTGTGGACTCGAGTTTCTTCGGACCGAGGTTCAGTAGTACGGTACTGTTAGAGTAGATGGTTTTTTCATTTATTTACTTTAGCTTGTCGGTTCTACCGTACTCCTGTTAGGTAGGGTTGCCTTCTGCTTTCTCGTTTTCCATGCGAGGTGGGGATTCGCGAGATCCCTACTGGGCCAATGAAATGAGGTTCACCCCTGCTTTTCAGGTGAAGCGGGGTCTTCGAGAGGCGCGGCCGAGTTTCAGCGTGGTTCTTCTAGCCAGGGTTAGCCGCCAGTCTGCCAGAGCCTGGGGATGCCCCGTGTAGTTGTACGCCGGGGGATGCCCCGTGTTGTTGTACTTTTCTTTCTGTTGATTGTACTTTTATTTTGGACATGAGACTCTGTGGGCCTTGTAGCAGTTTATTTATTTATATTATTCTGTGCACTTTATTTTTGATTATTGTGCTATCTCTACGGTCGTTTCAGCTTCTCTTGTACTCCCACACCATCCCTTTCTACCCTTCTGAGTCTTCGGGCTCGTGGGTTGGCGGGCCGAGATTCGAGACCCGCCGGTTCCTTTCCGGTACTTGGATCCCGGGTCGTCACAGTTGGTATCAGAGCGTAGGTTGTGGAGGTATATCGGAACTTGAAACGAATTGCGGTGGCCCAGAAAGTCCATGAATGTCCTGTACAGTCGGCGACTGGCTTAGGGCCGCGTGTGTTTTATTGATTTGTGATTGTTTTCTTGATGCCAGGTGTGTTATGGCGCCACGGAGGAGGGCTCGTCCCCAGCAGGGAGAGTCTAGTGGTGGTCCGGAGGAGTAGAGCATGGCTTCAGTTTTCGAGGGTGTAGCTGGAGATGCGAGAGCTCTGGGGATGGACGATTTCTTCCGAGGCATGTTTGAGTATGCGTTTCAGCGGCAGCAGGGAGGCCAGCAGCAGGGCGGTGATGCTGGTGAGGGCCAGGCTCGTGGTGGTCATGGTCATGTGCTGAAGGAGTTCTTGCTGTTCCAGCCTCCTTCTTTCAGTGGGCAGCCAGACCCTGAGGTGGCCAGAGAGTGGCTGGATGATGTGCGGCAAATTTTCAGTGGAATGGAGTGTCCAGAGGAGGAGCAGGTAGCGTTGGCTACTCATCATCTTCAGGGAGAGGCCCGTACTTGGTGGACGTCAGAGTGGGGTTCAGTGTTCCAGTCCCGTCCTCTTCGGCAGATTGCGTGGCAGGAGTTCGTCACGGCTTTCGAGTGTGCTTTCTGTCCATCCTTTGTCAGGTCGCAGAGGTTCCGTGAGTTTATGGAGCTGACTCAGGGTGACATGACGGTGATGCAGTACCGTGCCAGGTTTATCGAGTTGGGCCGTTATGCTCCTCATATTGTGGCGGATGAGGAGGTGAAGACCGATCAGTTCGTGGGTGGTCTGAGGCTAGAGTTGAGGCATCATCTTCTTGCATCAGGTTTGACCACTTTGGATGCGGCATGTAAGGCGGCAGCGGCGCTGGAGAGAGATTTGCAGAAGGTTCGAGGGTAGGGCAGTGCTAGTCAGGTGCATGCAGATTTCAGCTAGCCGACGGGGATGCAGCAGCAGAGTACCGTCCAGCTCTCAGTAGGTGGATCAGTGGCGACGCAGTCTGTGGCTCCTGCACCAGGATCGTCATCCTTTAAATCGGAGCTTAAGAAGTTGCTTAAGGAAGCTGGTTTTGGCAAGAGGCGTCAGGATCGTAAGGAGTCGAAGCAGGAGTCGATGGACAATGTTCAGCAGCCGGTGGCTTTTCAGCGTCAGGGTTCGACGACTGGTTCGCGGGGCAGTTGTCCTAGGTGCGGTGGTTCTCATCCGGGTAGACCGTGTTCAGTGCCCGTGATTTGATTTAGGTGCGACCAGCCAGGGCACATGGCACGTGACTGTCTGCAGAGACCGAGCCAGCCGCATGAGTTTCGGTAGCAGCAGTAGTTTCAGCCCCAGCAGTTGTCATCACAGCCGCAGCAATACCAGCAGCAGGGACAGTTTCCTCTGTTGTCACGGTCAGCTACTGTGGGGAGCAGAGATCCCGAGGCAGGGTGACTCACATGACTAGGGCAGAGGCTGAGGCGTCGCATCTGGTGGAAGGTACTCTTTCGATTTTGGGTTGTGCGGCTCCTGTTTTGTTTGATTCAGGTGCTTCTCATTCGTTCATCTCGGAGGATTTTGCTCAGAGTGTGGAGGACCCAGTGACCGGGGTGTCCAGTGACTTGGCGGGGGAGTTGCCTACCGGTGACTTCATGATCACCCCGTACTGCTTTGAGAAGGTACCTGTGTGGGTGGAAGGGCGGAACTTGCCGGTTAGACTCTACGCGTTACCGCTTCAGGACTTCGATGTGATTTTGGACATGGATTGGCTCGAGGCTCATCATGCCTCGGTGGATTGCGGCTCTAAGAAGGTCTACTTCCGACAGCCTCATGGACCCACCTTCTATTTCCAAGGTATTTGATCTTCCTCTTCTCGCTTGCTTATTTCGGCTATCCATGCACGTCGCTTGCTTGATGCGGGTTGTCAGGGCTTTCTCGCATCCGTGGTTTTGAGTGATCGACAGTGTCCTGAGGTAGAGGACATTCTTGTCGTGTGCGAGTTTCCCGATGTTTTTCCCGAGGAGCTACCAGGCTTGCCACTGCAGCGAGAGATTGATTTCGTGATTGAGGTGGTGCCGGGTACGGCGCCTATGTCGAAGGCCCCTTATCGGATGGCGCCTGCGGAGTTGCGAGAACTGAAGGCGCAGTTGCAGGAGTTGTTGGCCAAGGGGTATATTCATCCTAGTTATTCCCCGTGGGCTGCGTCGGTGTTGTTTGTGAAAGAAGGATGGTAGTTTGAGGCTGTGCATCGACTACCGCCAGTTGAACCAAGCGACTGTTAAGAACAAGTATCCGTTGCCTCGAATTGATGACTTGTTCGACCAGCTTCAATCGGCTCGGGTGTTTTCGAGGATCGATTTGAGATCATGCTATTACCAGTTGCGGATTCGAGAGTTGAACGTGGAGAAGATGGCGTTTCGATCGAGGTATGGGCATTATGAGTTCTTAGTGATGCCGTTCGGGCTCACCAATACCCCCACATCGTTCATGGATTTGATGCATAGGGCGTTTCGTCTGTACTTGGACTAGTTCGTGGTCATGTTTGTGGATGACATCCTTGTGTATTCGTGGTCTGCTGAGGAGCATGTGCACCATTTGGGTGTGGTGCTGCAGACGTTGCACGATCACCAGTTGTATGCGAAGCTCAGTAAGTGCTAGTTCTTGCTTCGTGAGGTGCACTTTTTGGGGCACGTGATTTCTGGTGATGGTGTTTCCGTAGACCCGGCTAAGGTCGAGGCTGTGGTACAGTGGCCGAGGCCGAGTTCTGTCACGAAGATTCGGAGTTTCTTGGGGCTCGCAGGTTATTATCGGTGGTTTATTCAGGATTTATCTCGTATTGCAGCCCCGATGACCAGGCTTACGCGGAAGGAGGTGCCGTTCGTCTGGACAGAGGAGTGTGAGCGGAGCTTCGTGGAGCTGAAGAGATTGCTTACCACTGCTCCGATTTTGGTGTTGCCATCGGGCTCGGGAGGCTTTATGGTGTGTACAAATGCTTCTGGGGTAGGTCTCAGTACTGTGTTGATGCAGCATGGAAGAGTGGTGGTGTATGCGTCACGGCAGTTGAAGCCACATGAGGCGAACTACCCTACTCATGATCTTGAGTTGGCGGCGGTGATTTTCGCTCTGAAGATCTGGAGGTATTATTTGTACGGCGAGAGGTTCGAGCTTTTCACTGACCATCAGAGTTTGAGGTATGTGTTCACCCAGAGGGATCTTAACCTCAGGCAGAGGAGGTGGATGGAGTATATGAACGATTATGATTTCACTCTGTCTTATCAGCCTGGCAGGATGAACGTCGTGGCTGATGCTCTGAGTAGGAGAGTAATGGTCAGTCGGATGTTGTTGAGAAAGTGGAGGCTTTGGGAGCAGGTTCCGGCCATGACTTTTAGGCTCAAGGTCCCTCAGGACTAGGGTTTGGCTGCCCTTGCGAGTCTAACTGTCACGCCCGCGGTACGTCAACAGGTGACTGAGGCTCAGCGAGCGAACCCCGAGCTACCTCATATACTGTCGATGGCCGAGGTGGAGTTTGGAGAGGATGGAGCCGTGAGGTTCAGAGGTAGGTTGTACGTGCCAGTCGAGGAGCAGGTGCAGCATACGGTATTGCGTGAGGCTCATGGGAGTCGGTATGCCGTGCACCCCGGATCGGCTAAGATGTACCAGAACCTGACGAGGTAGTTTTGGTGGCCTGGCATGAAGAGAGATGTGGCGGAATTTGTGGCCAGGTGTTTGACTTGTCAGCAGGTGAAGGCTGAGCACCAGCGACCAGGAGGCACACTTCAGCCCTTGGATGTTCCTGCGTGGAAGTGGGACCACGTGACCACTGATTTCGTGGTTGGGTTACCGAGGACGTCCAGCGGGGAGGATAGTATCTGGTTGCTAGTGGATAGACTAACGAAGATGGTGCGATTGCTGCCGGTCAAGGTTAGTTGGAGCGTGCAGCGCTTGGCTCGTTTGTATGTAGAGCGGATCGTTCCGTTGCATGGAATCCCCATCTCCATTGTGTCCGATCGTGATCCCCGTTTCACTTCTGGATTCTGGAGGAGCTTCCAGAAGGCTCTAGGCACCGAGTTGGTATTTAGCTCGGCCTATCATCCTCAGTCGGATGGTCAGTCTGAGCCGACCATCCAGACTTTGGAGGACATGCTGCGAGCGTGTTGCTTAGGATGACAGGGGAGTTGGACCCACCATCTGCCGTTGGTGGAGTTTGCATATAAAAACAGCTATCATTCGAGCATTGGTATGGCTCCCTATGAGGCGTTGTATGGGCGACCCTGTCGGACTCCGCTTGATTGGTTCGAGGTGGACGAGCGTGCCCTGACCGGACCAGATTTGGTGCAGCAGTGTGTTGAGGTGGTGCATCTCGTTCGGCAGAGGATGTTGGCAGCTCAGAGCCGACAGAAGAGTTATGCCGATTGGAGAAGGCGACCTCTCAACTTTGCTGTGGGAGACCGAGTTTTCTTGAGAGTTTCTCCCATGAAGGGTGTGATGCGTTTCGGTAGGCGTGGGAAGCTGAGTCCCCGCTACATTGGTCCATTTCCCATCGTCGAGCGTGTTGGGGAAGTTTCTTATCGGTTGCAGCTACCTCCGGAGCTTTCCACCGTGCATGATGTGTTCCACGTGTCGATGCTTTGGAAGTACATGCCCGATGATTCCCATGTTCTCGAGGATGCCGTTTGGCCTGAGGTGACCCCAGATCTATCCCTTCTAGAGTTTCCTGTCCGCATTGAGGATCGGCGAGAGCAGCGCCTGCGGAACAAGGTTATCCCTCTGGTTAAGGTGGTCTGGCAGCGTCATTTTGGCGGTGAGGCGTCTTGGGAGCGCGAGGATGAGATGCGGGAGCTGTATCCTTATTTATTTGTGTGAGTTCCCCCCCGCTCTTGCACTTTGTTCTTGAATTTCGAGGATGAAATTTATTTAAGGGGGGAGGGCTGTGATGTCCCGAACCTTTCAGATCCTTCTTCGTGGGTCCCAGATCTGGTTTCTCGGAGTGTCTGACTTCGTTGTGTCCGAAATTTCATTTCGGACATCTTTCATGTTCGGATCAGCGCGATCCGGAGTTGTTCGGAGGCCTGGAACGTGTTCCGCGGCTTTTTCCACGTGTTTTCCGATTCCCGCGTGTATGTCTCAGAAACACCTACGGAACCCTGTAGCGGGTGAACCGGGTCGTTCACCTACCCGCGAGTGGCACCGTTGCGATCAGCGCGTCGAGAGGATCGAGGTGATGTATTTTTCTATTTTTCGGGATTTTTCCAATTTTTTGAATTTTCTAGAAATACCATATCCTTTTCTTTTTTCTTTTCCACCTTTTCTTCTTCTTCTTCTTCCTCCTTCTTTCAACCGTTGGAGCGCCCTCTCCCCCGTGCCACTCTTCTTCCCCGGGCGACCGAGACGCGGCCTCCCTCACTCCGGCAACGACGTGGCGGCGGCGGTGAGGCGGTCCCGACGGTGTGCTTTTCGCGGCGAGAGGCGGGGCGTTCATGGGTCTAAAAGCTTCTTCCTTGATTTCGGCGTCGATTCGGCGGGGCATTCGCTCCATTGTGGTAGGGGGATGAATTCTTATGCTCATCCCGTCGTTCCCCGCGATTTGTAGGCCGAATGGGAGCCGAGAGGGGCGTTTTTGAGCGGGTTAGGGCAAAACCATGCTTTGGGGAGAGCTCGCCCGATCTATGGATTTGAGCCGCGATTCGGCGTTTTGATGGCCTAGAATCATGCTAGGGGTCCCCAGGGGTCTTCCCCTTCGATTTCCCCCTCTCCTTTGGAGGCATGGGGGCGTGGTTTACATTTTTGGCTGTTTCACGCCGTTCCGCCGTCGGGTGTGTGTGACGGTCCTTCCAGGGACCGTCACACGGTGTAACGCACCCAGGTAGGTGCGTTATAGCCCCTTTATTTAGCTGTTGGGGTCTGTGGCTGTGATGGTCCCGCGACAGACCGCCAGGGCGCTGTGATGCGCCCGGGCTAGGCCGTCAGAGCCTTCTGACCATTGGCTTTTGACCGTTGATTTGTGACCGTTGGGGGTTCTGGGCCTGTGACGCACAGGGCTTGGCACGTCACAACCCTGTAATGCCCAGGTGTGGGCGCGTTAGAGCGGGCGACCCAACCACCCTGACGCGCCCAGGTCTGGCCGTCAGGTGCTGTGACGGCCCGGGCGGGGCGCGTCATGGTCTATTTTCACCCTGGTTGTGACGGCCCAGTGCTGGACCGTCAGAGCTGTGTGACGCGCTAGGGCAGGCGCGTCACAGCCTGTGACGGCCCAGGAGGGGTGTGTCACATTCTGTTTTCTCATCTGGCTCGTGACGGCCTAGGGCTGGACCGTTAGAGCCGTGTGACGCGCTGGTGTAGATGCGTCACAGCCCGTGACGGCCCAGGGGTGGATCGTCAGGCTCTGAGCTGCACAGTGTGTGTGCAGCCCCGTTTCTTCGACGGTGGTTTCCGTGAGTTAGTCCTTACTGTCGGTGACCTGTCCACTAGTCGTAGCTTCCTGCGCACGTGGGTGCGGACCCACCTGGGAGTGGTGGAGAGCGAGACCCAGTGAGAGGTGGTTTTTAGGCTGGTTACCGTAGGGCCCCTTGCCTTTGCCACCAGAGTTCGGTGGGGGGGAAAACCAGCTAGAGGACCTGACCTAGAGCAGATGGTCTGTGTGTGCACACGTAGTTAGGGGCTTAGGACACGCGCTGACGAGCGTGACCCCAGCTAGTCCTTGTTGTGGTACTTGTTGGGTGTCTGAGTCTCACGCCTGGGGCGTAGTAGCTAGACACTTGTGACGCGGTGTAAGACGTCAGGGGTCGCATCCGGTCGTTCTTCTTGTGGGTAGTGCTCCTATTTGCTGACAGGTGTGGACTCGAGTTTCTTCGGACCGAGGTTCAGTAGTACGGTACTGTTAGAGTAGATGGTTTTTTCATTTATTTACTTTAGCTTGTCGGTTCTACCGTACTCCTGTTAGGTAGGGTTGCCTTCTGCTTTCTCGTTTTCCATGCGAGGTGGGGATTCGCGAGATCCCTACTGGGCCAATGAAATGAGGTTCACCCCTACTTTTCAGGTGAAGCGGGGTCTTCGAGAGGCGCGGCCGAGTTTCAGCGTGGTTCTTCTAGCCAGGGTTAGCCGCCAGTCTGCCAGAGCCTGGGGATGCCCCGTGTAGTTGTACGCCGGGGGATGCCCCGTGTTGTTGTACTTTTCTTTCTGTTGATTGTACTTTTATTTTGGACATGAGACTCTGTGGGCCTTGTAGTAGTTTATTTATTTATATTATTCTGTGCACTTTATTTTTGATTATTGTGCTATCTCTACGGTCGTTTCAGCTCTTGTACTCCCACACCATCCCTTTCTACCCTTCTGAGTCTTCGGGCTCGTGGGTTGGCGGGCCGAGATTCGAGACTCGCCGGTTCCTTTCCGGTACTTGGATCCCGGGTCGTCACAGTTGGTATCAGAGCGTAGGTTGTGGAGGTATATCGGAACTTGAAACGAATTGCGGTGGCCCAGAAAGTCCATGAATGTCCTGTACAGTCGGCGACTGGCTTAGGGCCGCGTGTGTTTTATTGATTTGTTGACAGGTGTGGACCCGAGTTTCGTCGGACCGAGGTTCAGTAGTACGGTACTGTTAGAGTAGATGGTTTTTCCGTTTATTTACTTTAGCTTGTCGGTTCTACCGTACTCCTGTTAGGTAGGGTTGCCTTCTGCTTTCTCATTTTCCGTGCGAGGTGGGGATTCACGGGATCCCTACTGGGCCAATGAAATGAGGCTCACCCCTACTTTTCAGGTGAAGCGGGGTCTTCGAGAGGCGCGGCTGAGTTTCAGCGTGGTTCTTCTAGCCAGGGTTAGCCGCCAGTCTGCCAGAGCCGGGGGATGACCCGTGTAGTTGTACGCCGGGGGATGCCCCGTGTTGTTGTACTTTTCTTTCTGTTGACTGTACTTTTATTTTGGACATGAGACTCTGTGGGCCTTGTAGCAGTTTATTTATTTATATTATTCTGTGCACTTTATTTTTGATTATTGTGCTATCTCTGCGGTCATTTCAGCTTCTCTTGTACTCCCACACCATCCCTTTCTACCCTTCCGAGTCTTCGTGCTCGTGGGTTGGCGGGCCGAGATTCGAGACGCGCCGGCTCCTTTCCGGTACTCGGATCCCGGGTCGTCACACTTGACATACGGGCAAAAGTCAATCAAGATCATTGAACGAGAAGTGCGTCAACTTCGAAATAAAACTATTCCTATGGCTAAGATCCAATGGACCAAGTCATGGCCACATGAAGTAACATAAGAAACTGAAGAAGCCATGCGCAAAAGATTTCCAGAGATATTTGAATGTAAGTACACCCTCCTTAGCAAATCTTATTACAAGGAATTTGGGGACCAAATTCTTTTATGTGGGGGAGGGTGTAATGCCCGAGGATTTTCTAAGAATTTTTCGGGATTAAAAATATAAGTATTAAGCATTTAAATGGGCTATTGATTGAATTGTGGTTAATTAAAACTAATGATTTAGGCCTTATACTAATCTAAGAGGATTAGGCCCATTTTGATACATCCAAATGGCCCAAATTATAATTTTAAACTTTGGCCCATGTTCTAGAAGCTTGGAATTTATGTATTTACGGATTTAAGGAGATAAGTAGGAAAATTTTAGGATAAAGAGGTGGATAATAATACAAGAGTTTGAACTGGTTTCCAATTCGGTGCCCAAAACCGAAAATGGTCTATCACGAGACCGCCAGCCACTGAAAATGGTCTCCTAAATGACCGCTAAGTTCTGCAGATTCCGTGAATAAAAGGAAGTATAAAAAGATTAGATTTTTAGCATCCAAACTCCCAGAAATCGAAGTGGATAGAAGTATAATCCGACTTGAAACTCTCAGAGATCAATCTAATACCTAATTAGGACTCTAGAATCGTTCTAATCCAAGAAACCCTAGCTAAACCCTATAAATAGCCCCAGAACCAACCAGCACGACCCTTACTTTTGGCTCGCGTGGAACTAAGGTAAAGAAGTCGAATTAGAGGTAAGTATCTTCTAGGAATTTATTCATTTTAGTTAGATCTAACTTTTCTCAAAATTTCGTTCTAGGAGATCAGGCCTACAGGGAGATAAAAGCCTGCAAAGATGCTAGTTGCGTGAAAGAAACTCCGGGAACTGTGCGACCGACCTAGGAAGATCAAGAAAATAGAAGCCCTAAACGAGATAATTAGATATAGGTTATTTAGAAAGATTTGTTCATTTTAGTACCCTCTTCTTACCCTCCAAATTTCACATCTTTAGGTCAAGAGAATCGGGAGATAGAGGGGCAAGAAGTTACTACTTCAGTTCAAGACGAGCAAAAAATTAGGGTTAACTTTTAGCCCTAAATTCAAAGCCTAAAGCCCAAAACGAAGGTAGGTTATCTCATGAAAGGCTTAAACTTAATGTTAGAGGTAAAAGTCCTCTTGTTTCACGAAATTTCATGCATGGTACATGTCATAT
This sequence comes from Amorphophallus konjac, assembly GCA_022559845.1. Taxonomy (NCBI): domain Eukaryota; kingdom Viridiplantae; phylum Streptophyta; class Magnoliopsida; order Alismatales; family Araceae; genus Amorphophallus; species Amorphophallus konjac. The sequence continues at coordinate 357,429,242 of CM040118.1, forward strand.
TTAATCATTGCGCATGTAGGTTATGAAGTATGCATCATTCCAAACCCTAATTACAAAGATAACAATCTTTGTTAAAATCTATGCAAAATCCCTACATCTTCACGATGTTATACCCTTGCAGCATGTTATATATATATGCCTAGTATGAATTCATACATTAATTAGCTACAGATTAGGTCTAAACTTCAGGTTTGGATATGTCTGCAACACAGGGAGAAATGGTCTTTCAAGAGACCGCATACGTTTTACAAACGGTCCTACGATAGACCGCTAGCCACAAGAAATGGTCCTCTCTAGACCGTTTTCATTTTCTGAATTCTGTATTTATGTTTACCCGAAACATAAAGCAGATTAGCCTTATTTATCATATAATAAGCCTAGCTAAATAGGTCTTATTCCTATTTTAAGTACTGCTTTCATATGCTTGGTCACATTCCCTACTCATCTTAGATGATTTCATGTTCATATGCACTTAGAAGTTGTTTTTAATCTATATTACTTTCATTGCCTAAAACTTATACTTTTGTATTTATGGGCACATTTTAATAAGGTTTATGGACTTATTTGATCGCTATTTTATCATGATCTCTCTCATCTAAGAGTCATTTTCTTAAGTACATGACACATATCCCGGTATGTTGTCGTTAGTTACACATTGCACATTAAGAACACCATCTTGAACTAGTGAACCTCTCCATTGGATATTCCTTCCAACGGACTAGGTAATCTTATTTCAAGGCCTCTATAAGTCTCCGCGAGCCTGGGATTCCCACTAGGACGCCTAGCGGGTTGTACCATTAAACCCCATTGTCTAGAGAGCACTTTTACCGGTGTTTTAATGAAGCTCTGGACCTTAGCGGCCTAATGTATGACCGCCAGAGTCAGTTAGCGGCCTATTGATAGACCGCCAGAGTCAGTTAGTGGCCTATTGATAGACCGCCAATGTCACCTAGCGGCCCTGCCCTAGACTGCATGGTTCCAACTTCTTTTTCAATGTTTAACCCATGGTTTTACCTTTGGGTTGAGTATTCCTATGTTCCAGATGGTGTATTGATTATTTAAAACTTATCTTGATTCAAATAAGCCATTAATAAATTATGGAAATAAAGAATGTACCGTTATGCTGCCGAATTTTTTTCATAGCATAACCTAGTTATTAATGCGTTTCTTGAATTCTCATGATCAATTATTGGTACGTTCTATACCTTGGTTACCTTATCAAGGAATTATTGTTGAACTTGCACATTATTGGCCACATTATTGTTATAATCGTGGAAGTAGCTTGATTTATACTTGAAGATGCAATTCGAGCATAGATTATGTTCAAGGGCTCTATGTTAGTTCCCTCGGTTGATTGTCGGAAACATACTGTAAATCATGGGATATGATGCTACTGGCGTCGCATTTTGCTGGGAGTACTTTCTTTATAAATAAGTGAAAATCCACGGACATGAATAAAGATCCACGTAAATTCACGAAGTACTTGCTATTAAGCGAAAAGTACTTTCTTGTTTGTTACATGACTGTTGATATTTATTTGTCTATCTTCTATCTTTTCTTTTAAGGTTTGGAGAGTGATATGGTAAGATGACAAACAAGCAATCAAAGATCTACTCAAACCTATGAACATGTGATCATGAACCTAGGCAATCATAGCTAGCTCTAGCATGGGCATGCTATCTCAATCCAACTACGCTAAGGAAAAGGAAAAACACACGCCGGGGCGTGGAGCAAGGAATAAATAAAAACACACCGTGAAGGTGGAATAAGCAAGGAAAATAGGAAGATATGATGAAGAAGACAGCTAATGCCCAATACCAAGAAAAGATGTGATCGCCACCAAAGTAAAACAAGTCAAAAGAACCTAAATATACCTTGGAAATAGGTGGATGAAACACCCGCCCACGAGAGAGAAAACCAGAGAAAGCCTGCAGATCAACTTGGAAGTAACGGCCAGAATCCCGTGCGTCGCTTTGAAGTGATGGCCACACGATAGACCGCCGGAGGAGAATGACGCGCCTGCCCAAGACCGTCAGATAACCTGCAGTAACAAAGCTTGAATTCTTTTAACTCCAACTCTTCCAGCCGGCTAGAAGACCTGCGCCTAGTGTCAATGAACCTGTAAACCTGCCAAAGATGTAAAAAGACCAAACACAATAACCTCAATTAGTCCTTTTCACAAGCATAGCATCAATTCTCAAAGGACTTAACATCATCAAAAGGAGAGGGGATTACCGGGGAGTTTTGGTTTTTTAACCCCTCTGGGTGTTTTAAAAGTTTGGGAAGATGTTTATATGCTTAGAGGACAGTGAAAAACGTGGAGAAGGAAGAGGGACAATGCCTTGATTGAGGAAAAAACCAGGGAAGAACTCAAGCATGCAATGATGAACTTGAAAGACCAAAACTAAAGTACTCCCTTGATTATGAGATGGATGGACGTGGGAAGCAGTTCCTCTTGGATGAAGATGGCTCCTGAGTTTGGCAGCACTTCGTCGTGAATTCAAAATCTCCCCCCCTTTGGCCATGAAGTCAAGGGTTCTATTTATAGACCCTCAAACTCTTAGGTCGAGCAGAGGATAATTCAAACGTGAAAGGAGATAACTCTTAGCAAATCCTCGAAGATAATATCACCAAGAGTCCATAGAATCGAACGGGAGGTCCTGAGGATCAGATTTGAAAGAGATAATGTCAATCCAAATCCTTATCTCGACCACGGAGTAGCAGAAAAAAGGCCTGAACTGCCAGGACTCTCGGAAGGAAGTAACGGCTGCACGACAGACCGCCACTTGGAAGCAACGCATCAAGGAACGACCGCCATTTTCAACCCTATCCCAAAGGATAAGATCAACGGGAAGAAGACCCAAACAATAGGACTCTGCAAGGAAGCGACGGCCAAGGCATAGGGCGTTAGAATGAAACAACGGCTGCACGACAGACCGTTATTATCAACGTGGAAATTAAGGGATAAGCACTGAAAACGAGGCCTCAAGCCTTAGGACTCTTCAAAGAGTAACGGCCCAGGATCTATCCGTCAGAAGGAAGCAACGCGCCTGACTGGGACCGTTATTAACATTGAGGTTCCAAAAATAGAGTGAAGGGTTTTGCTAAGCTTCATCCAACGAAATGCCACCGGGAGCCACATCTTAATCCAGGAATTAAGACCCAAAAAATAGGCTTCAACTGATCAAGAGACTCAATGAAGAGTGAACAACTCGGAGCATCATATAGAATGAAATAAGGAGATGACCCGACTTATTGGGTATAAAACGGGTGTCAACAGATGCCCCTCCTTAACGTCCTCTTTGCAGGGGAGCGAGTGGAGGTGAGGCGGAAGTGAAATGGAACATGAAGATGAAGCGGAAATGAAGCGGAGTGTATCAAAAAGAGGGCGTTAAGGTAAACGACACCCGTTTTTTTACCAACAAGCGATAGGAATTTTTCTGGAAAACTTCAAACTGATCACAAGGAAATAGCCAGCCAAAGGACGCGAGTCTGGAGGAACTAATTAACTAAGGAAAGGAAACACGGCTAGCCGCCGGAGGCAACGAAAGGAAAGAGACTAAACTCCAGACAGGAATCTTCAGCAAACCAGATCAAGCGAGCAGATCGAAGGAAACCTTCTAATTCAGAGTGGAATAATTCTCCTTATTTGGGATAATCAACACAGCCGTTCACCATCAACGAGACACTTTGAACAAATGAAGCTTCATGAATGCTCAAAGAATGCGTATGATGCATGCTGGGTTAAAGGAAAAGAAATCTTCAAAACAGATGCAAAGAAAGATAAAATATCAAATACTCGAGAATAATATTGCTAGTTTGGAGAAATCGGAGTCAGGACACTATCTGCAACCACGGCGTGCAAGATAGAACCATCGTCCCCAAATTTTCCAATCTAACGGCCTATCCAACGATTAATCATGTGAACTTAGATCATCATCATTTTTGTTTAAGGGGAACATCAGATCCCAGGACACATGAATGACCAGCCGGTTCTCGAGATAATATATCATAGGTAACATATAGTAATGCATTAAGGGAGTGAGGGAACAAGATACAATACCTGACTTACCTGCCTGACGGACGATAAAGCACGACTTCACTCATAATTCCTTCATGAAAGATAGGTTAGCCAACAATAAATATGATCATGTATCAAGTCATAACCATTTGTACATGCGAGAGGCATCAATAAGGAACAACATGGAAGAAAATGGAACCATTTTGACATTAATTAGACCATTTAATTCATCAAGAAACTTGCAAGTTTGTAACGGTCTCATGTACGTGCGTTACATCAAGTAACGGACCACCCCTAGTCCGTCATAAACCAGGCGGTTCACATTCTTCAATAAAATAGGGCCAACACATGTAACGGTCAGATCCAGACTCGTCAGAATGATGTGACGGTCGGTGGATAGACCGTCACATTTCCTGAGCGTTCAAAAAATAAAACCGAACGGTTACGGCCTTCATTCAACACCCATCACCCAAAAAACCAACCGAGGGAAACCACCGGCGACCACCGTCCCCAATACTACCATGGCCGGCGACGAGGCTCCCCAGCCGTCACCAAAGAAGAGAGAGAGAGGGAAGAGGATGGCAATACGGCAGTTCCACCGCCGTCTTGAACGGGAGGCGATCCCGCCGGTGGAAGAAGAACAACCGGCGAGGAGAAATCCAAGGGAGGAAGAAGAAGCTCCCACGGCCACGGAGGACGAAGGGGAAGCTCCCTTGGGTGCAGAGGAGCCCAAGGAACCGAAGAAGAAGAGGAAGAGAGCCATGGACCACGAGGTAGGCCCCCGCCCTAATTTTCCAATTTTTGATTTTTTCGTGTTTATTTATGGATGCATGTGAGGGAAAGGGGTAGAAATGGGTCTACGAACCTACTAGGAGCAATTGTAGGCCATTTGGCCATAGTGGGAGACCACGGGGATGCAAGGGAAAAAATTCCCAAATGCAGATAATGTGACGGTCCTGCCAGCGACCGTCACACACCCGACGCATCAGGCTGCGTCCGTCAGAGTCAAACGACGCCCTACCCCAGGGCCGTCACTCTAGCCAGGGAATTAAACTATTTTTTAGGGTTTTCAATTTTCAAATTTTTGTTTTGTTTTCAATTATGAATGATTATGCAATGATTATATGATGCAATTGGACTAATGAATGATCTAATATGTAATGCAGGGGAAGAGACGGTCGCGGATCTCCTGGCTACAGATCCGGGCAGTGTACCAGGCATTGCCCGACTACCAGAGAGAGAGATTAGCCGGCATGGGATTCGCCGAGGTGCTCAGCATCGAGGTGATCCGGATGGACACGCCGCTGCTGTACGCCTTGCACGAGAGATGGGACCCGATCAGCAGGGCGTTCATCTTCCCGTGGGGCCACATGATCCCCACGCTAGAAGACATAGCGAGGATTACCGGATTGAGAGTCCACGGAGCCGCGGTGACAGGGTGGACATACGGCGACTACCGAGAGATGGCGCAGCAGCTGCTCGGGCTGGATTTGATCAGGCCGGGACAGTCCTCCTCTCAGCTTTCGAGGTCAGTGCTGCAGGAGAGCTTAGGCTTGAGAGGAGCGGCGATCACCGTGGGAGAGCTACCCGAGGAGCATCTGGGCAGAGTGATAGACCAGGTGCGCCCTCGCGTGGCGGCGGAGGCTGGACCAGAGGGAGACAGGGTGCTCAGACGCTTCCTGATGCTGCTATTCGGGAAGCTCCTCTTCGCGACCCGGGCGGATGTCATCAGCTGTAGACTGCTGCCGATGATAGAGGATTTGGGCAGAGTCAGGAGATACGCCTGGGGAGCAGCAGTGCTCGCATTCCTGTTCGAGTCCCTCAGCACTACGGACCGGCAGACGATGCTGGGCGGCTTCTCACCTTTCCTACAGGTAAATGCACTTCATATGTTTCCTATTATGCCATGAGTATCGATGCTATGATTTATGTAAATGATTTATGCAATGATTTATGCAATGATTTATGCAATGATGCGACTGACTCGATTTCTAAATGCAGATCTGGAGCTATATGTACCTCCCGGGCATCGGGAGAGGCGCATTACTCTATCCCGGCCGCATACCGATCGCGAGGCGTTGGTCGGTGGCGAGGGACACAGGGTCAATCATTAGACTGACCCGGACGATCCAGGATGACCTGGACTCCTTCCCGCATACAACGGTAAGTCCAGAACTCAAAAATGATTTCTATATGCTTCTAAAATGCTTCTAAATGCTTTCTAAATGCTTTCTACATATCTCTAATATCTTTAATGCTTTTATATGCTAATGAATGAACTAAATGCTCTCAGGTGAGATGGACCCCATACCGCGATGAGGGTTATACGGGACAGCCATGGGTGGAGGCGGCCTTATCGTACCGGGGGCGAGACATATGGTTGCATTGCATCCATATCATCGAGCCTCTGCACTACAGGCTGATCCTGCAGACCCGGGGACTACACCAGCCCGAGGTGACCTTTCCACGCCACAACGATGACCACCCCGGCAAATCAGCAAGGGGCATCAGCGGCAATGTGGATTGGTGCGCCCGGAAGGCGAAGTACGTCCACGATTGGAATAGGCGGGGTCGAGCGGTGAAGGAGCGAGATTAGAGCGACGAGGCATATCTGAAGGCCTTCGCTCGACTCTACGGCGACCGGGTGTACCGAGGTACCCGACGACCGGTATGCAAACTAAAACTCTAAACTTTTCTATTGTGCAATGTGCAACGTGATATATGCTGACTCGTGCCTTCTAAAATACAGCTAGACCCTGAGGGACGGATAGCCGAGCTGGAAGGGCTACTCCACTCCACCATCCAACAGCGGGACGGGTACCGGTCGGCCCTGGAGCTCCTGGTGAGACTAAAAACTTAAATGCTCATGATTTATGCAATGATGTCCATGATGCAAATGCCAACGTCAACTAACCATGACTTCTAAATGCAGCGGGCCGAGGGAGCCCAACGCGCTGGACCGGATGCCCCATCGTCTTCCTCGCAGCCTGCGGGAGGCAGGGCTGAGTAGGAGGCCGACTTTGCTCGGGCGGTTGCCCAGGCCGAGGAGGCAGAGGCCACCCTCGCGGAGCGGGTAAGAGACTAAAAATTCTTATGATTATGCCTAATTAAATGCTTCATGACTAATGATATAAAATGCAATCTACAGGCGAGGGATCTAGCAGCAGCAGTGGCCGAGGCCAGCCAGGCGAGAGCAGAGGTAGAGAGAAGCCGGGCCGAGATCGATTGAGCCCGAGTAGAGACAGAGCTGGTACGGGCAGAGATGGCCCGGCTGAGAGCGGAGACCCTGCGATGCCCAGATGATGCAGAGATGGAACAACTCCGGAAGGAGTTAGCGCGGGCACGAGCTGAGGTGGAGGAGCTTCGGATCGGGACGGCAGACTTAGATCGCTACCGGACCGAGGCACGGGAGACGCGGCGTCAGATCTTTACACTGATGATCAAGCTGCGGACACTGGAGCGGACGGTCCGGATGATGGGCCGGGGACCAGAGCGGAGTGCCTCCCAGAGTGGGGTACATAGGAGTGCCGCCCCGAGCGGCTCAGTAGGAAATTTCCTTGTCAGCTCCTCCGCCCAGCGGAGGAATGAGAGGGCAGAGAGAGGACAGCAGGAGGAGAGTGCTTCCATAGCACCGCCACCCGTGAGGAGACCCGAGGATAGAGAGGATGAGGGCGGTCCGGCGGATAAGCCGACCGAATGATGTATTTTTATGTTTTTTCTTATCTTTTGTATAGAACTTTTGGCAAAATGGAATGAGATCCCTTCTTTTTAGTTTTCTGTTTTGTTTTAATTTTATGCAAGCGTGAATGAATGAATGTGAAAAATGCAGGATGGATGAAATGTGAATGAATGAATGAGATGTATGCAGGAATGTATGAAAATGGGAAGAGGACGAGGTGTACAATGTGAAAGACCGCCAGGTCTAGGCAAGGGCAGAAGGAATAGCCTGAACTCAGCAGCAGAGAAAGTGACGGTCTAAGATCTGATCGTCATAATCAAACGACGCTCTGGTGAGAGACCGTTAATCATCAGAGGCCCACTCTGGCAGTGGGGCATCAGGATAAATGACGGCCAACTGAGGGTGCGTCAAAGATAAGTAACGGCCAAGGGTCAGACCGTTGATCATGGCAGAACGATAGTTGGTCAGGGCAACCAGCAGGAAATGCGACGGTCTGAAGGAGACGCGTCAGACTTAAGAGACGGTCATAAGCAAGACCGTCAGGAAGCGTTTAGCCCAGAAGAGAAGGAACTGAGTGCTGGGAATACGACGGCTCAGGGTTTGCGCGTTACAGAAAGCGACGGTAGACCCGTAGACCGTCATTCTCCACAGAACATGATTCGGGGAATTGAAACCCACAGAAAATGCGACGGCCAAGGGCTGGCGCGTCGGAATGAAGTAACGGCCGCACGATGGACCGTTAGAATCTGGGTTGTAATCCGAAACGGATTGAGCCGAGATAACTAAAACCTGAGGTTTAGCCACTTAGTCCATCATTAGAACTTATCCTGATTGAAGATAAAGCCTTCTAGTCTGAGTCTTATCCTTCCAAAGTTAAATATAAGCCTTAGCAACTTGGAACCTTAATCAAAATCGCAGCTTTGCTGAAACCTCTGTTCTAGGGTTTGAAGAGCTCTTCCAAAGAGCAGAAAGCATGATGAAGAGGAGCTTCGAGGTGATGGCTATGGAGGAGAAAGCTTACACCGGCCCCAAAGCTGCAAGAAAAGAGTATGGAGAACTCCAGCGGCTGACATCAATTCCCAAGCACTTAAGCTCCAATGCCCAAAGAGTGGTAAGTTCTTACAACTCACCCAAAGTTCAGAATTTTGCTGCACTTATTCTTTTCATGACTTCCTTCTTTCTTTTCTCAAGCCCCTTCCTGGTCCAAGGTGCTATTCCAATCTGAAGTGGGTGGCTCCCATGGTAAAGGCACTTCCCATAGAGATCACCTCAATCCTTAAAGCATGGCATCTTCAACCCCTCTTGGTTTTAGGCAAGAATTTCCAGAAATTATCCTTCGATTGGCCAAGCCTTTCAGCACTTGTGGAACTATGGCATCCACAAACTCATACTTTCATCTTCCCTTCCTTTGAAGCAACCATCCTTTTAGAAGAGGTAGAGACCTACCTAGCCCTTCCTAAGACTAAGGTGGGGGATGAAGACCGGGTTTGCTACATAATAGAGCCTATCGACCCGTCCTTGATCTTGAGTGATTTCATTCACAATCCAAAGGACGTGAGGACCATGATCAGCCCACACCACATTCACTTGATACCCTTGACGCAATGGATAGTGTCTCATTGTAAAAATAAGTGGGAGAGACATGAAGCAATAGCCAAGGCGGTGGTGGTTTGCTTGTGTGGAGTCTTTCTTTTTACCACTACTGACCACCTCTTAGACATCCAAAATCTTGGCATTATTAGCGGACTGTGGCGGGGAATGTCTATCTCTCAAGCGGTCCTCTCATACCTTTATGAAGGACTAAGCTCGGCTTGCATAGGAGGCCCTTTGTTTGGTTCCATGACACTCCTTGAGTGCTGGATGGGAATAAGAATCAAATTCCTTTCTAAGGAAGACATAATTTCAGCAAGCCGGATCTTCGGGAGCCACCCTCTCTTCTTCATTGGAGGGGCATTTGGATATTCTCCTCAGGTTGAATGCAGGACGGCGGACAAGAAAACTCGGGACGAATGGCGCCTCTTCCTTAATATTCTTCCCATGGACAAGTTCATCATGCGACCAAGAGTCCTCCGAAGCACTCTTCTCAAAACACCGCGGCGTCAAGGCCTGGACCTCCAGCTAGTAGGGAACACTACCATGGCGATCTACAACCCGCACCGATGCCATCTTCAGATCGGATTACCTCGAATCAGCGTTTCTACACTATCACACTACCCTCCCCTTCTACCTAGGAAGATGGGGACCGAGGAAGATGAACGAGCAGTCCGGAACGCGCTGACCATGTGGGAGATCAGCAAGGTGCGTCCGTGGCAAGCAGAAGTTGAAGAGAACGACGAAACACGCCGAGATTACATGAGAGAGTTGAGAAGAATCCGCCCTCTTGCGGATAAGAAATTGAATGTATCTTGATTTTTCTTTTTGTTCATGAGAGATATCACGTAATTGACAATCGAAGTTGAATTTATCAAGAATTATATTTCATTAATCTTTGCTTGAATGAGATGAGATTGCCATAGTTGAATGATCTTGAGTTCCATAGTTTGAAAGGCTAGAATGATGTGAACAGACAGGGCTTCTGGAGTAAGAGACGGATATGCAGTGGGCCGCCATAAGGAAATAACGGTCCTACGACAGGCCGTCATAATGAGAATAACAAGAGCCCTATCTCTGAAGGATATGACGGATGAGTCTTGAGCCGTTATATGCAAGTAACGGTAGATCAGGGACCGTTATAGTGATGGTTCAACGAAAAGGAAGAAGGCCCATGCCTGAAGGGAAATAACGGTCAAAGATGGGCCCGTTATATGACTGTAACGGTCTGATGCTGGCGCGTTACACACTTTGAACCTTCATAGTTGTGAGCTTTTGCTTTTGGACTTGTCCATGTATTCTGCACATACTCAAACATGAAACAAGTTAGATCTGTTCTTAGACTCAACCCCTTGCCTTGAAGCAAGTTAGATAATGACCGTTTCTTGATATTTGGTCAAGGGTGGAGCCTTATTAAATAGGTGAAAACATAATGAAAATGCGATGCATGCTATACATATGATGGTATTTGTGGGAGTTTTGGAAAACATTCAATGTTTTTGGATTTTGGAAATATTTGTTTTGTTTTGGATTTTGAAGGCATTTGTTATATATATATTTTTTTGGATTTTGAAAATATTTGTTGTTTTTAGATTTTGAACGATATTTGATTGATTTTTTTTTTGGATTTTGAAAGAATATTTGATGTTTTTGGATTTTGAAAATATTTGATGTTTTTGGATTTTGAAAAAAACCAGTGCCTCTCTAGCAACACGAGACCTTCCTTGTTTTAGGTTGAGTCTCGAGATTGGCGTGCAATAGTGTGACAACCCCTGGCCAAGACCTAATCATTGTGACGGTGTTTTTACCAATGCCATACCTAGGGTACTCATCTCAGTCCTAAAAGGAAAAAAAGATCATGGGGGTAAGCTTAGGCCAGATATGGGAGTTTTTAGGACTTGATTTTCTCACCGCACAACCCTATTAGAGATTGGGTCTGTTGCTCCGGGGCTTTTTATGTCCGTCATCGAACCTTTGTCCACTTAGGCATGCATGCGACCGGGCTCATAACGTCCCGCGGGGAACTGTACTGCCACTCTTGTCATGCCTAACTTTCTTTTTCCTTTGGAGCTTTTGAAAATTCTTTCACAGACTTTGAGATGATGCTTTTGATTTTGTTGTAAAGAGCACTCCTTTTCTTTTCTTTTCCTTTCTTTCTTGTGGCGTCAGGTCATAACGGACTTGCACCTATTTGAGACCTCTTCTCGTTAGGGAGTTTGGATTGGTTGTCTCCTCCTTATTTACTCCTTGCCCCTGGATTCAGCCGAAGAATGAAGCGGACAGGGACTTCGACTTTCCCCTAAAGCATGGCCGAGGAAAACGGTGTCTTATAAGCAAGGAACCCGACTAGGGATGCCGTGTAGTGTGTGATTGCCTTACTCGGGACCCTCTTTTCGAAGATAGGGAGGAAGTTCTTATTACCGGAGAAGCACATGGTTTAGATTTTAAGGAAAGAAACGCTTAAGATACAACCCATTCCACGGGTGAGAGAGCTCCTCACCTTCCGCGTTTACTAAACGATAAGCATTTCCTGGATAAGCCTCCTTTACTACAAACGGCCCTTCCCAGTTAGGTTGCAACTTGGACCTAGGACCTGCAGACCGAATGAATTTGCGTTTCAAAACAATATCACCCGTCATGAATTTACGTTCAATTACCTTCTTTTGAAAATAACGTGAAACCCTCTTTTGATAAACAGAAACATGATCAGCCGCATTCATCCTCTTCTCATCCAAGAGTTCCAACTGGACCAGCAACGCCTCCCGACGCTCATCGAGATTAAGTTCCTTATCGAGCTGCACTCTAAGGGAAGGGATTAAGATCTCATATGGGAGCACCGCCTCCATCCCATAGGTTAGGGAATAGGGAGTTTACCCCGTAGGGGTACGGACGGAGGTGCGGTAAGCCCACAGAGCTTCCACCAATCTTTCAGGCCAATCAGAAAATTTATGTGCTTCGCATATTTTCTTGATGATTTTAAGAAGGGTTTTATTAGTGGCCTCGGCTTGACCGTTGCCTTGAGGGTAATATGGAGATGAATGATGCAGTGCAATATTGAACTTCTTACATAGGTCCTTAAGCTCTTGGGAGACGAACTGGGGTCCGTTGTCGGTGATGATGCTGCTTGGCACTCCGAACCGCGAGATGATATTCTTCATGATAAAGCGGCACACCGTTGTAGCTTTGATTTCTGTGTACGCCTCGGCTTCGGCCCATTTGGTGAAGTACTCAGTAGCGGTGAGGATGAAGGATTTTTGCTTGATCTGAGAATTAGGATCACCGAGCGGACCGACAACGTCGAAAGCCCACATAGAGAATGGCCAAGGAGCAGTCATAGGATGGAGGGATGAAGCTGGAGAGTGAATTTTATCAGCATGGAGTTGGCATTTAAGACACCTCCGGACATAGAGGGAGCAATCTTCCTCTAGAGTGGGCCAATAGTAGCCCTGCCTAAGGATCTTCTTCGCTAGAGCCTGGCCATTGACATGACCTCCACACTGACTAGAATGGGCCGCTTCAGCCACTTTCCAAGCTTCTACATCATCCAAGCATCTCATGAGCATTCCATTAGTAGCGCGCCTATACAGTTCTCCTGCAATGATAGTGTACCTTGCGGCGGCTCTTCTTATTGCTTTACGCTGCTCGGCCTTTGCCCCTTCTGGGAATGACCCTTCTTTACAAAACAATTCGATTTCATGATACCAAGGCAATTCTTCTTCGTCCAGAATCTCCTCCAGTTCTGTTAATGAAACTTCCTTGAGATCTTCCTTCTCAACTCTCGCCTCTACAGATTTCCTGAGGTTGATGAACCAAGGATCTTGAAGAGAAGGTGCGTCCAATCTCTGGATGACGATGGTCTCAGTACTACGACTGAGAGGAAAAGATAAGGAGGAAGTAAGAGATGCCAAAGCATCAGCTAGAATGTTCAGAGAACGGGGAGTATGGATATAGATCAGCTTACGGAATCGCTTAGCAATGAGCGTGACCAAATCTTGATAAGGTTTGAGCTTGGGGTCACGAGTACGGTAAGTGGACAGAACTTACCGTAGAACGAGCTGAGAGTCTCCTATGATGTTTAAATAGCGCGCGCCTAGGAGATAGGCGTGCTTCAATCCGGCTAGGAGAGCCTCATACTCAGCGATGTTGTTGGTGGCAGGAAATCGAAGTTGATAAGCGAAGGGGATGGTTACTCCCTCTGGAGTAAGCAAGACAGCACCGATCCCTTGGCCTTGGGAGTTGAGCGCACCATCGAAGTGCAGAGACCAAAAGTGATGATGAGAAAGGACAGAGAGATGCTCATCAGGGAAATCATCCTGAATGGAATCGGTATGAGGAATAGGGAGATGTGCCAGATGCTCAGCAATGGCATATCCTTTGACTGCCTTCTGAACGACAAAGGTGATGTCGAACTGAGAGAGGAAGCTCTGCCAGCGAGCTGACCTACTAGAAAGGACGGGTTTTTCTAAGAGATAACGGACCGGGTCTATTCTAGAGATCAACCTAACTGGGTGGGCGAGAAAGTAATGTTTAAGCTTCTGAGCCACCCACACTAAGGCGGCACAAGTTTTCTCCATAGCGGTGTACTTGGACTCAGCTGGATTAAATAGTCGAGAGAGGTAGTACGCAGCCCGCTCTTTCCCTTCATCATCTACTTGTGCTAAGACCGCCCCTAGGGAGTCCTCAATAACCGAGATGTATAGGATTAGGGGTTTCCCAGGGACAGGAGGTTGCAAAACCGAGGGATTGGACAGGTACTCTTTGAGGTCCTCATAGGCCTTCTGATAATCTTGATTCCATTCGAACTTGACACCCGCCTTAAGCAATTCATAAAACGGACGACACCTCTGAGAATGCTGAGATATAAATCTTCTATTGAATTGCAGTCTACCAATCAATCCTCGAAGTTCCGTAATGTTCTTTGGTGGAGGCATGTCCATGATGGCCTGTGCTTTATTAGGATCAATCTGGATCCCCCGTTTGCTCACTATGAACCCTAACAACTTCCCTGAGGAGACTCCGAACACACACTTCTTCGGATTCATCTTAAGCTTATACTCCCTGGCCCTCTGCAGCACTTTACCAGGATAGAGGGGTGCTCTTCTTTTGTTCTTGACTTCACCAAGATGTCATCCACGTAAGCTTCCATGTATATGTGCATCACGTCGTGGAAAATGGCCATCATCGCCCTTTGATAGGTGGCACCTGCATTTTTTAAACCAAGTGGCATAACTACATAACAATACGTGTCCCAGGGTGTGGTGAAGGAAGTTTTCTCTTGGTCTTCCGGAGCGAGACGGATCTGATTGTAGCCCGAGTACCCATCCATAAATGACAGAGCTTCATACCCGGCAGTGTTATCCACTAGGACGTCTATATGGGGTAGCGGGAAATCATCTTTGGGACATACTTTGTTTAGATCTCTGAAATCAATGCATATGCGCACTTTTCCATCCTTCTTGAGAACAGAGACTATGTTTGCCACCCACTGAGGATATAACACCACTCTGACGAACCTGGCCTTGTATAGTTTGTCGACCTCTTCTTTGATCCTTAAGGCCATGTGGGGGTGAAATCTTCTTGACCGTTGTTTCACAGGTGTTGCCCCTGGTTTAAGCACGAGCCGATGTTCTACTAAGGAGGGGTCAAGACCTGGCATGTCCTCATAAGACCAGGCGAAAGAATCGCTATACTCTCTTAATACCTTAATTAGATCTTCTTCTACCTGTGAAGGGAGATTAGCAGAAATAATGACGGGCCTTGGGTCTTCTTCTGTTCCCAAGTTGATTTCCTTTGTAGGTTCATCCACTGCCGTCGACGGCTGGTCGAATCTTTTTAGTCCTTGTGCATATAAGTCGGCAGTACATTGCTGCCTTCATCTATTGGATCCTTCTCATCCAAAACCTCATAAACGCCTAATCCGTCGTCGCTCCATTCCCCTTCTATTTCCTCCTCATCCTCAATCACGATTGCTGTAGCGACGAATTCTGGACATTTCAAAAGAGCATGACACCGCTGAGCTATATCCTGCAATAACCTATCAGGAACAGATCGGGAAGGATGCGCAAGCGAGCGCGGTTCAGAATGGGAAGGGTTGGACGACCCAGAACAAGACCCTACTTCTCTAGACCTAACGGACTCTACTCCTCTAGACTCGACGGACCCTAATCCTAACCTAGGGGATAGAAGACCTAGTGGAAGGGAAGGCGCAGGGGACTCGTGCCCCTGGGAGGAAAATGGCGGCAAGATAGCGTAATCTTCCACTGAAATCTCCGTTTTAAATTTGACGTTTTTTTTTGGAGGTCAGCGGAGACTATACAGCAAGATGGAGGAGGTGGGAGCTGCATTGGGAACAGCTCGGGGAAAATGCAGTCGAAGAAAGGATCGGAAGAAGAGAACCTGTAGCAACCCTAATAAATGAATAATTGAAATGAATTAAAACATATATATTACAGAAGTAATATATATAAAAGGAATAGGGTTAATTGGACGAAATAAAACAAAATAAAAATAACGCCTCTTATTAAGGCGTTAATTTATAAATAAACGCCTCTACCAATGGCGTGAATAAAGAAAGGACGCCCACACCTACGGTCGTCAGTTCTCACGCGACCAAATGGGTAAGTAAAAGAAACGCCTCTATCTTGGGCGTGTTTTAAAACAAGAAACGCCCTTTTTCAAGGCGCTTTTTAAGAAACGCCCTTATGCAAGGCGTCAATTAAAGAATACACGCCCTGACCTAAGGCGTTAATTCAGTTCGTGAACCGTTCGAACCCAGAGCTTATCCAAGGAAAGATTAACCTAATCTAGTAAGTGTCTATTAGAGTAAGGACTCTATTAAGGATATATTACCCTCAATCAAACCCTACTCTTGTTAGGACTTCAAAATCCTATAAATAAACCTGTTCGGCCAACCCTAAATCTATTTGGACGAACTACTGCTGCTAGGTACGTGAAGAACAAACAGTTCTTCTTCCTTTCCTTGCTTTTGATAAACACATGAGGAGGTTTTAACCATCCTTCATCGTCTTTGCTATAGGTGGCTGCTTCTAGTGTTTGAAGACAAAGGGTCTTCATCATCATCGTCTTCATCACCATCGTTGCCGAAGAATAGGTAAAGTTCTTCTTTTTCCCTTGCCTTCAGGTTACGTAGGTAAAGAAGATTGATATCTTCTCTTCCTTTACAGGTAGCTGTGGCAATATCTTCCTGAAGAACGAAGGTTCTTCATCCACGAAGGTTCCAAACAGAGTATCAGTATTATCAAACCATAAGGTAGGTTTTCTCAAGCTACTGTAGCCCAAATGAAATTAATGCAAGATATATATATATAAGCATGTCATGCATATGATTATTATAGTTTTCATGCGTTTTCTGAAATATTTTGAAAGAAACGCCCTTGATTAGGGCGCTAATTTAAAAGAAACGACCATGCTAGTGGTCGTCAATTTAATATTTGACGCCCTCTACGCAGGCGTTAATTTCATAAGAATCGCATATGATTAATAATTGATCCTGTTTAAAATTACAATACATATGAAATATTGATTTTTAATATCTTGCATGACTCTGTGAATTCCTGTTAAATTTTACTGCCATGACATGTCTCCTGTCTCTCGAAATATTATTTATTAAAATATCGTAAATCCCTTGAAATTCACGACTTGGACAAAGTCGTTTTCCATATTCTAACGCCCCAGTACAAGGCGTGAATCTGAAAAGAAACGCCCCTTCCTAGGGCGTGTATCTGTTAAAATCCTGAAATTCACATATTCTGTAAAATGGAATTAGAAAGTAACGCCCCTTCCAAGGGCGCGTTTTTGATAAATTTCTGAGAATAATTATATCCTGTCGAATATGTAAATGATGAGACGCCTGCCCATGCAGTCGTCAACTTTTAAGAAACGCCCCCAGGAAAGGCGTGTTTTTGATAAATTAATGAAATAATGGAAATCCTGCAAATTGGCAATATATGTAAACGCCCTTTAGTTAGGCGTTAATTACTTGAGACACGACTTGACCTAAGTCGTTATTTTACTGTAAACTGATTTTTCCTCTGATTTGCTAACCGATGGTTTATATATTATACATATATATATATATCGGCACTATTCTCCACTCCGTGAGTATAGTCCCACGTTTCATGTTGATTTATCGATCACACTCAACTCTCATTGACATACAAGCTCTCCATTGGACATTCCGTTCCTTTGGACTAGCGAGTTAGTCATAGAGACCTCCGTAAGACTCCTCGTAGCCTTGGATTCCCTCAAGGCCGACTGAGCTGGTTGTACCCTAAAAACCCATTACACGATCCTTGCCATGTCAATCTAAAGAAACATGGTATACCGGCCCTTATGATTATACAAAGAGTATATCATAAGCAATTCTTGATGGGATGATGATATCATGCCATATCGTGTCATTCTTGTAAACCCCAATTCTATGATAAGGATGAGGGTATCTTGCTTGATCTAATGTTCATGTGGACCTCAATTCTATATAAAGAATGTCCATATTGATTTGTCATGGTACCTAAGTTAAGGGAACCATATTCTACCTAGTTTTATCGAACTCGTGATTATACCGTTATTATCGCCATTCTATGTCCTTTGTCATATTTTGGACTCTATTCTATCAAAGTTGTCATACGTATCTACAAGCTTGATTATTGAAATTCTATATTGGCTATATAAACAAGAGTGGATGTCAAAACACATGATAAATGCCTGCGCATATAGGGCCCGATCTGGTCCTGGGAGGAGCACCCGAAAGTACTTGTGCCCATGGGAGTTAAAATGATAAGGTATCTGGCATTATACCGAGTACTTGACTTGCTTGATTGGACATTCCACACACATCTTGTACTTGACTCGTACTTGACATGAAATGAAATGCGTGGCCCGAAAGAGGGTAATTTACTTGCTTGATACATGATAGCCAAAGTTCTTGACATGACTCGATAATGGTACTTGCTTGAATATCTTGAATATACTTGTCATCTTGTTGGAAGTTCATGATTAAGTTCATCTTATTTCTTTGATATTACATTCTCTCTTTCTTGTCGTTTTATGCGAGCATGCATAGCTTTATTGCATTCATGAAAGATGTAATTACTTAAACCCCTTGCTAGTACTTGAGATATAATTTCCTACTGAGCGTTCGCTCATTCCGTTTGTCCCTTTTTACTTTTCAGGTAAGTCCGACGACGATGGAAGTCAATCGGATGGGAATGGTCAAGAGTGAAAGTGATAGAGCTTCTACAAGTGTCGTCTAGTCTTTTCCATAGTTTCTTGAGTCAACTATGTATTCTTTTCCTTTTTATTTAACAGAGTATTGGATTTGTAATAGTCTATCCATTATGAAATAAAGGATTGGGTTATCTTGCTATTTTGCGCATCTCTGTCTTTGTGTCGAATACACGACCACTCTGATTGACATGATTGATATAGACACGTCGCGCATCTCCGGGTATCTTCCGCGCTCGGGGCGTGACAGAACCACATCTCATGGAGTTGGGCGTTGGGAGGAGGAGGAGTGAAGAGAGTGGATAGATCGAGGGGTGGGCACTTCCCGCAAGCATAAGGAACAAATAGAATCTCGGGCGGATCAATGAAAGACAGATTTATTATGATGGGAGGAAGGCGGGGTATGAAGTCCCTTTGTTGAAAGATAGATTGGAGGCGTGAGGGAGGCCAAGAAAAGATAACGGGAGAGCCCCCCCTTTCCTGTAGATCAACAATAGGCTACTTCTTCGGCCTCCACTTCATAAGCCGAACTTCTTGTTGTTTCTTCTGACATTCCTCCTCATGAAAGAGCCCCTGCAAGGCCTGACTGTAGTTGAGCACGTCATCATCTGACCCTCCTAGCGAGGGAGGTGGACTGGCGATTGGACAAACTGTATTCCTTTCTTGCTGAACCGGCTT
Organism: Amorphophallus konjac; assembly: GCA_022559845.1. Lineage (NCBI taxonomy): Eukaryota > Viridiplantae > Streptophyta > Magnoliopsida > Alismatales > Araceae > Amorphophallus > Amorphophallus konjac. The sequence continues at coordinate 357,448,453 of CM040118.1, forward strand.
TGGAGCTAATGTGCCAGGTTGGAGAGGCCCTTTGACAAAATGCTGATGATAATCCCAGGTGAGCAGCCTAGAATCACCCATCATAGATAATGATGTTTCTTTGTAGCCGAGACCTATCCTACCCATTTTCCTTCCCTTAGGTATAGGCTTAGTCATCCCTTGCAGTTGCGCACCGAGGCCTCTCCCCGGTTGATAGCCCAGTTTCAATATAATGTTCCACCCCTTTGAATCTCGGATCTGCGGCTTCACTTTGACATTAACCGGAGTAGCGACGGGCTTAGGGGATGTGTAAGCCCAAGGAAAGTTCAAATCCAGCACTGACAGAACGGGCCGGCTGCTTGGCCAAAGTGTGGGAAGAACTTACTCTGAAATAGCCTTTACTGACTGTACTGTGGATAAGCTCTTAACTTTGACGACCCTCCCTTGAAAGGGGAACTTAATGCACTGATGTGCGGTGGAGGGCACGGCGCCGAGTGTGTTAATCCAGGGACGACCCAAGATGGCCTTGAACATAGGGTCGATATCAAGAACATAGAATTCCACGGCCATAGTAAGGGGCCCGAGCTCTGCCTGAATGGTGACTACCCCGTGGCATGCTCGCCTTGAGTTGTCATATGCCGCTATAGTGGTGGGGGTAGGCCGTAGTAACTCTTCAGATATGTTGCATGCTCGGAGGGTGCTGAGTGGGCAAACATTAATTGAGGCCCCTGTGTCAACCAGCGCTGCCTCAATGTCGACTTTGTTCAGGGTAATTGTTATGCAGAGCGGCATTTGCCGAGCCCCCGGAGGTGCAAGCTCGGTTTCAGAGAACGTGATTGCCGGCCCTTTGGAGATGGTTGCCAGTGCCGTCGGTAGGCTATCAACTGCCATGTCTTCGCTAACCATTACCGTCTGTAGAAAATCCCTCAGTGCATCTTGATGAAGGGTAGACCTTTTGATCAGCTCCAGCACAGATATTTTGACGGGCACTCGATCCAGATGATGCAGCAAGTCATATTGAGTACCCGGCAAAGGTCCAGTTTCTTCTTGCTCGGCCATCGGCTGAGAGGACTGGGGATTAGAAGTAGTAACGTAATTCCGATGGAACATCTTCCCGCTCCTCAAAGCACAACTTGCCGCGGCATCTGAAGATAGTATGATGGGCCCTACGGGATGGGTGAATGGAACTGGTGGTGCGGGGGAGGCGGTTTGGTGGAGCGTAGGGTTGGTGAGTTTAATGGGCAGTGCGCGGATGATGGATGAAGGATTGGTGGAAGGCAGGGTGGTGATGGATGTAGATGCGGGTGGAGGGAAGGCTAGCGGTTGGGAAAGAATGGGTGAAGGATTGGGCGGCGGTGTGATGGTGGTGATGGGAGTAAATGAGGGAGAGTATGATGGAATGGAGAGTGGTAGAGGATTTGCTGGAGCGGGTGCGAGTGGGAGGATGAGTTGAGAGGACGTCGGCTGTGCAGGGATGATGAAGGGAGGATTGCGGTGGTTATGGTGGAGGGCCATGACCTGCGGTGTGGCGCCATCATCATCGAAAGACCATCCGGCGTTGGAGGCCGGTGGCTGGACCATGTTTACTTGCGCTGGTGCTGGCGGCTGCTGCTGAGGAGCGGGCGGATGATTCGACATCGGGTTCTGATGGATGCCCAGGTCTTGTACTTGCTGTGGTTGCTGCTGTTGTGGTGGCTGCCGCGGCGGCGGTGCTTGATGCTGCTGCACTTGCTGCCCCTGCGGCTGCCTTCTCTTTTCTTTAATCTGAACAATGGCCCTATGCATTTCGGCCCAGTCGATCCTCTGCCCCTCATGTAGGTCATACACAAGATCTCGGAACTGAAAACATCCTTCTATGGTTTGACCTGGCTGCCGGTGGAACATACAATACTTAGTCTGATCGACTGTCGGGTTCCAAACAGGCCGTTCCGGAGGAAGTTGGATTGCATTCACTGACATGAGTGCCGAGAAGATATCCGTAAGTGTCTCGGGCAATGGAGGATACTGGGCTCTCCTGGGAGCCGGGCGCTTGCTATTTGGATTGTTGTTGTTGTAGCCGTTGGGTGGAGGGACGTTATGGTATTGTGGTGGCGGCGATGGTTGTTGTGGTGCGGTGAAGGTGTTTTGTGGAATGGTGAAGGCAGGTGGAGGGTTTTGTGGAGTGGCTTGGAAGTTTTGCGGAGCGGCGTTTTGTGAATTGCGGGGGTTTTGGTTGTAGCGGAAAGGTGCGGCCTGATATGGAAAAGCAACGGCTTGTACTTGCTTATTTGTTTGGACTCCCTCAGTAACCGGCCCTTGGGGTTTCTTGTGGTACTTGGGCTTTTGGTTTTCGAAGAGGGAATGGATAGGGGAGTCCTTGAATTGAGTCTGGATGAAGCGCGCCCGGCTATAGAGTTGATGCATGTTGGCTATGTCATTCATCGCCAGGATGTTGCGGAAGGTCGGGATGGCATTGGAAATCAGCAGTTTGACCTTCTCTTCCTCCGGAATGTGGCCCGGTACCCTGGCGGCCATTTGTCTCCACCTGTCTGCATAGGTGGCGAACTCCTCATCCGACTTCATCTTCTCGGCCACTAGATCTGTAAATGAATATTCAGGGCCGACCCTGTCTTGAAATCGCTGGATGAATTTGTCTTTTACTACCTTGAAACTCTCGGCCTCTTCCAGTGGTAGAGAATAGAACCATTCTAGAGCAACACTGTCCAAAGATCGGCGGAATAAGTATGCCATGAGGCGATCATCATATTGGAACTGCGCCGATTCATAAAGAAACTCCCTCACATGGATGAAGGGATTACTGTTCCCATCGTACTTGCGATAGTTGGGGAGCTCTGACTGCGGAGGGAACCGGATGTTCTGGAAGCTCGGAATAGGAATATCGGCCAAGGATTGTGGGCCAACCCTTTTCTGGAGAAAGTCGAGTTGTTGCTGCATGGTGGCCCACTTGTCAAGCAAGTCCTGCTCTCGGGAAGGAGCAGGGGCAGTGAAGGATGCTGTTTGTATTTGAGGGGCAGATGGAATGGCTGTAGCCATAGGCGGGAGCCCGTAAGAAGGAGTGGAAGGATAGACAGTGGGAATAGGCGGCCCGTAAGAAGGATATTGGGCCTGAGATAGACCCGGATTGGAATTATTTTGGGCCACTCCTTGCTGAGAGCGTAAGAAATCGGAAGGGTTCATAAGGAGCTGCGGAACTACCGAACCAGAGTTGTGATGATCCAACTGGACAAAGGAAGAGATGGGTGACTTCCCTTTATCGAAAGATTGATGGGCTGGATTAGAAGATTGGCCCATCTCCATGCCAGTGAAAGTGATGGTCCGGGGTTGGACCGGAGTGAGATCAATCAGAGTGGGCTGAACGGGCGGCCCAATATTGGAATGATTAGATTGACCTTGGATAGTGGCAGAGGGAGAAGTATTGGACCCTTGCATAGCTTGATATAGAACTTGGAGTTGGGTCGGATCCAATTGGGCCATCATATGAAGGACGGAGCCCGCGGAAGGAGTAGAGAGAGAAGGGGTAACTTGACTTCCTTCCATAGAGGTGGAGGATGGGAGGGGGGCAGTCCCCTCTCCAGAGGAAAATGTAATAACCCTAGGGGGGTTTTCAAGGAGCCCTTGAGGAAGAGAGTCCTCTTGGGAGCGAGAAGGATTGAAGGATGCCATGGTGGACTCGAAGAGGGGATTAGAATAGAACGTGAAGACGGAACTGACTCGAGAAGATGATTCAGACGGACGAAAACAACCCCACATGCAACGGGCAACCTTGGAAATGCGAAAACAACCAACAAAGGACACTCAACAAGCAACCAAACTTAGGTGATTCTAACAAGATGTAAGTGATAAAAGATGAAAACACTCAAATATCAACCAAATTGTTTTAAGATGATGCAACAAGGTTCTTATGATTTCTCCTTTGGAACTTTAGTGGATTGATTGATATGTGCTCTCAATAATGGGTTCCTAGTAGGAGATGAATATGGGACTTGGTTTGACTCTAAGTGTAACCACTCCTTCACCTATGCAACCCTAGACACGGGGTGGGAAAGGTACAACCAGCCCGGCGTCCGTGTGGGAATCCACGGCTCGCGGGGACTTACGGAGGTCCCTGTTATGATTTCCTAGTCGGCTCCAAGGAATATGGAGACGAGAGGTCCTCACAACAAGGTAGGAAAATGCAATCTAAGATATGACAAGATGAATGACCCTATGTGCACCGGAGTGCATGCAAAGTCTAACCTAAAATCTAGCAATCAATGATGCACACTATGATATGGAGATATGAGCAAAGCAAGGAGGAGGTCAAGTATCACCCAAGCAATAAATCACAGCAAAAACTGCGGAAATAAATGCACCTCGGATGTGTACCTGCCAGGAGAGTAACGGTCGAAGGACCCTGCGTCAGAGAATAATAACGGTCTAAGGCCAGACCGCCAGATAATATATAACGCAGGGGGATGAGACCGTCAGATGAGCCAGGGAACCAAAACCAGACAGAAGTAACCGGAAAGCCCATGGAAACTCACACAGCAGAACCAAAGTGGCGGTCTAATGCCCCTGCGTCAGAGAACTGTGACGCGGGGACACCTGGCCGTCAGAGAACTCAGAAAGCCAGAATGAGCAATAATCAAAGGGGAAACAAAAGGCAACTCCACAAGCAGATGATGGCAGGTTTAAACAAGAATCAAAAGCACGATTGGCACAAGTTGTCCCACCGTGATCGCCAAAAAATTATCTGTTGATATTTATTTGTCTATCTTCTATCTTTTCTTTTGAGGTTTGGAGAGTGATATGGTAAGATGACAAACAAGCAATCAAAGATCTACTCAAACCTATGAACATGTGATCATGAGCCTAGGCAATCATAGCTAGCTCTAGCATGGGCATGCTATCTCAATCCAACTACGCTAAGGAAAAGGAAAAACACACGCCGGGGCGTGGAGCAAGGAATAAATAAAAACACACCGTGAAGGTGGAATAAGCAAGGAAAATAGGAAGATATGATGAAGAAGACAGCTAATGCCCAATACCAAGGAAAGATGTGATCGCCACCAAAGTAAAACAAGTCAAAAGAACATGAATATACCTTGGAAATAGGTGGATGAAACACCCGCCCACGGGAGAGAAAACCAGAGAAAGCCTGCAGATCAACTTGGAAGTAACGGCCAGAATCCCGTGCGTCGCTTTGAAGTGACGGCCACATGATAGACCGCCGGAGGAGAATGACGCGCCTGCCCAAGACCGTCAGATAACCTGCAGTAACAAAGCTTGAATTCTTTTAACTCCAACTCTTCCAGCCGGCTAGAAGACCTGGGACTCGTGTCAATGAACCTGTAAACCTGCCAAAGATGTAGAAAGACCAAACACAATAACCTCAATTAGTCCTTTTCACAAGCATAGCATCAATTCTCAAAGGACTTAACATCATCAAAAGGAGAGGGGATTACCGGGGAGTTTTGGTTTTTTAACCCCTCTGGGTGTTTTAAAAGTTTGGGAAGATGTTTATATGCTTAGAGGACAGTGAAAAACGTGGAGAAGGAAGAGGGACAATGCCTTGATTGAGGAAAAAACCAGGGAAGAACTCAAGCATGCAATGATGAACTTGAAAGACCAAAACTAAAGTACTCCCTTGATTATGAGATGGATGGACGTGGGAAGCAGTTCCTCTTGGATGAAGATGGCTCCTGAGTTTGGCAGCACTTCGTCGTGAATTTAAAATCTCCCCCCCTTTGGCCATGAAGTCAAGGGTTCTATTTATAGACCCTCAAACTCTTAGGTCGAGCAGAGGATAGTTCAAACGTGAAAGGAGATAACTCTTAGCAAATCCTCGAAGATAATATCACCAAGAGTCCATAGAATCGAACGGGAGGTCCTGAGGATCAGATTTGAAAGAGATAATGTCAATCCAAATCCTTATCTCGACCACGGAGTAGCAGAAAAAAAGGCCTGAACTGCCAGGACTCTCGGAAGGAAGTAACGGCTGCACGACAGACCGCCACTTGGAAGCAACGCATCAAGGAACGACCGCCATTTTCAACCCTATCCCAAAGGATAAGATCAACGGGAAGAAGACCCAAACAATAGGACTCTGCAAGGAAGCGACGGCCAAGGCATAGGGCATTAGAATGAAACAACGGCTGCACAACAGACCGTTATTATCAACGTGGAAATTAAGGGATAAGCACTGAAAATGAGGCCTCAAGCCTTAGGACTCTTCAAAGAGTAACGGCCCAGGATCTATCCGTCAGAAGGAAGCAACGCGCCTGACTGGGACCGTTATTAACATTGAGGTTCCAAAAATAGAGTGAAGGGTTTTGCTAAGTTTCATCCAACGAAATGCCACCGGGAGCCACATCTTAATCCAGGAATTAAGACCCAAAAAATAGGCTTCAACTGATCAAGAGACTCAATGAAGAGTGAACAACTCGGAGCATCATATAGAATGAAATAAGGAGATGACCCGACTTATTGAGTATAAAACGGGTGTCAACAATGACTTTCTAGTTCATAGCCTCCATGGTTATGAAAAGTACAATCTTGTTGCATTCTTGTTCATGAAAAGGCCAAATTTACATTCTTGTTATATACTTGATCAATCATATTCTCGTATCTCGTCTTGATTGTATCTTGTTACTTTGATTTTATTCACATATTTTACCGTATTTGCATGATTTATCTTATTCTCTAGAGCTAAAATGCTAATCACTTAAACTTGCCTTCATGTTGATACGAAGATACCTACTGGGTAAGTGTGCTCATTACCTATTTTCTCAATGTTTCAGGAAGGACTAGTGAATCGGATTCGGATTATACAAGTAGCGGGTCCAAGAGCAATTGAAGGTTATATGGACGAGAGAAGCCTTAGTTTTCTAATGTCTAGCCAAGTCATTATGTAAATTTTTGTTTTCTTGAGTCTATGGTGTAAGAATGTTAAGAGTCAAAGATCTTATGTATTTTGATGGTTATTTATATGAAATAAAGATGAAGGTTTTAGTGAATTACTTGTGCAATTACTTTGTGTGATTGTCTAGCGCTCTGATTATATTGCTTACAAGAGGCTTACCATGCCGACTGTTCACATTCCCGATTGTTTCCATTGCATAAATCTCGGGGCGTGACATCTTTCGAGTTATGCAGTGTAGTGACCAAGAGAGAGTCCTCTTGGCAACATTCCAGTTGGAGCACGATGCACGTGCTTGGTGGGAAGCCGTGGAAGCCACGCTAGGCAACAGGCGTGTGACATGGGATGAATTTAAGGAGCACTTTAACAGCAAGTACTTTTCAGACCGTGTGCAAGAGAAGAAGGCGGCAGAGTTCGCTACTCTGAAGTAAAGAAATCTATTAGTTGCTGAGTACGAGGCGCAGTTCACCCGATTATCTCGTTATGCACCGCACTTGGTATCTACGGAGAAGATGAAGGCCAAGCGATTCCTAAATGGGTTGAAGCTTCCCTATATTAACCAACTAGCACCAATGGAGATCCACACATATGCTGAAATTGTGAGAAAGGCCCAAGTTCTCAAAGATACCATGGAGATGACGGATCAGATTCGAGGGAGAGATAAGAAGAGAGAACAGACAACCAGTTCTGAAAATTTCAAGCCCACAAATGGCAAGAAGAGGCCCAATGGAGGGCATAGTTTTTCGAAAGATAAGAAGCCCATAGAAGGAGATAAGAAGGCCGCAGGTTCGACTACCCAATCCAAAGCAATTTGCAAGTATTGTGATAGGCCCGGCCACAAGATGGAGGAATGTTGGTGCAAGGTTGGCGCCTGTCTGCGTTGCAGGAGCAGGGACCACTGGATCCCTGAGTGTCCTATTATTTCTGATCAAACTACCACAGAGAAGCCGCAAGGGAGTCAAAGGCGGCAGGGTAAGCTCTAGGCTCTCTAAGAGACCGAAACGGAAGCCACCGAGGAGGGTGGACTGGTCGAAGGTACTCTTACTATTCTTTGTAAGTCGACGTTTGTTCTTTTCAATACCGGAGCTACCCATTCATTTATTTCTCAAAATTTTGCTAAATCTGTATCTGTGAAACCTGTGTTGATGGATTCTCAGTTAGAAATTTCAACCCCTATTGGTTCGGGTTCATCTATCAAGTATTATTATCCTTCTAGTGAGGTCCTAGTTAATGGTCAGAATTTTCCAACTGATTTAGTATGTATGAAGATGAAGGATTATGATATAATCCTAGGAGTAGATTGGTTAACTAGACATGGTGATGGGACATCAGAGCAAGCAATTTCATTTACCTTTCTCTGGATATTTTTTTGGAATGTATTTGGGTGTGTATTTGTATTTGTGGGTGTTTATGAGTGTAATTGGGTCAAGAATGTAATAAGGGCTACACTTCATGTAAGGGGTCCAATTCTCCAAATGGGCCTCAAAACTTTTAGAAGCCCAATTGGGCCTCCCCTCCCTAGTGGGCCTCCTTTCCTAGAGGGCCCAATATGATGGCCCATGGTCAAGTGTGGAATATTGACCATGGGTTGCCAATATTGACTTAGGAGGGGGGCGCCCCCTTGTTTGTCTCCACATGGGGATTTGTTTAATATTGTTTATTCTCCCTTTCCCTTTATGCCCCTTTGACCAAGGGCATTAGAGGTCATTTGGCTAGGTCTAGGGTTTTAGTATATAATGTCTCTTCTGGCATTTTATGCATTTTTAATGAAGAAAATTACATGAATATTTGCCAAGGGCGCACCCCCTCTCTCTCTAGCTCTTCTTGCTCTTCATCTTCTTCCCTCTTGATCCAAGGTGTGAAGCCCTCAATATTGGAGTGAATCCAATTTCTATCTCCTCCCTAGAGTGTGAAGCTCCACCACCGTCGTTCGTGCCACCATCGGAGCCGCCAACAAGCCGCCACAAGCCATCTCCCACCCTGCTATCCTGAATCACGAGTTCCAGAATAGCAAGCTAAAGAACAGGTCGGTTCTCCCAGCTCCCAGCTCTGAGCAAGCTGAGATTTTGAGAGATTGTTCCTCTTTGAGTTAGCTTTCCAGCAATATAGATTTTGTGCCGTTCCGATCCCGTTTGCCCCACCTCCCAGGTCATTCTTCATACCCCTTGCAATCTGCCTGGTTGTAGATCTGTAGGATAGATCCCTGATCCCGTATTTTCCCACCCCCTTAGTCTTCTCCAAAAATTTCAAAAATAATTCTGTACGTCCCCCACATAGTCCTTTTCCACCAATAATTTTCACAAGCTCTAAATACACCGCCAACCCCTCAGTCAAAAATCACCTTTAGACACCTCCCTTTCTGTTCTGCTGGATCTGGATCCTAAGCCAGAAAAGAGTCCATGGCATAGTCATTTTAATTTTTAATCCATTCACTTGATGGGCCTGAAATTCTAATATATCGTATATTTTTGAGTCCTCTTTCCAACGGTACCAACCACGTCTTGATCCGACACCAGATCTGGGCGTACCGGCCGTTTTTTTCAGAGTGCGCAAGACTGTCCAGATCTATCCCGTGACAAGCCTGCAAAAAGGGGTCACAAGTTAATTCCAAAGAAATATATCGGGGAAGCTTCAGCGACCGCCGCTCCTAGTGGTCGACCAGGGGTCCTCTACGAGCGTATCGGAGAACCGCCGCCATCAGAAGAGTCCCGGAGATCGACGTCCCTTTGGAGGCCCGTGCTTGCTATCCTGCCGGCCAGCAAATCGCAGAATCGGAGCCGCTGCCCGCCGCCGCCCGGAACCCACCGCCTTGCTGCCCGTCAACCCAAATTCGGAGCTCCCGACTTATTTTTGTATCCCTTTACCTCCCTGCGTGGAGTGGGCAGTAAAATCCTTGCTGTAACTAATTTTTATCGTTGTACCGGGAGTTACGAAGTTTGGTCGGGAACGTCATCCCCACGCCCGATAGCGTGGAGGTATCGTGTTCGCTCCTTACTCGACATTTTTGCTTATTTCGTATATCTTCATATGCCGTTGCTAGAGTGTTTGGATAACTTAGCTCGCTTAAATTTCAATCACCGCTGTGAGAGAGAGAGCGAGACTGTCCAGTGACCCGATCCGGGCACGAAAGTGTGAGTTGACCACCCTAGCTCTTTGCCGGTTTCTCAACCGCGCACGTCCGCACGCTTCCCTCGTTAGGGACGATCGTGAGTTTGCCTAGAGTCTAAGGTTTGCATATCAATTGGCGTCGAGTCGCATCCCGTCCCGCATCAAATTGGTATCAGAGCCAGGTTGAGTCTAGGGTCATCGGTCCAAGGTGTCACATTACATCTCGATATCCGGTATATCAAAAGGTGCCTCCGGAACAATAGGTTACACCTATTGGGACGGTAGCACACTTGCGTGAGTGCGATCTTTGGATCAAACCTCCGCCACGTACCTAATATTGGAGTCTAGGTCGTCCTTCATTTCACCTTGGTCGGTGCATTCCAACCCCTTGTCATTTGCATGCCCACTCGTAGGGGTACCCAATACTCACCACCACCACCACCTATGGCAAATCCCCGAGCCCCTAATCCCGATGATTCATCGGTGGTCGACATGTTTCGAGTTATTATGGGAAAAATGGATGATTTGAGTGCTCGAGTGGATAAGATGGAAGGATTGAGTACGCGAGTGGATGGTCTAGGCGAACGTTTGGAAGAGAGGATGAAGGCCTTAGAGGATAGGGCCGTAGAGTCAGAACAGTCTTTTCACGGTCTGGTAGGGAGAGTAGACGTCCTAGAGAGACCCCTAGTTGAGGTGCAACCCGCGCCGAAAAATGGTCAACCAGAGCCGGTTCAGCCACCAGTTGCTCCTAGGGCTCAAGGGGTAGATGATAGGAGGCGCCGAGTCCCCGGGGTGGTTGATTATGAGTCCGAGAATGAAAATGGGGGATATGGTCATGACCGTCGTGTTCAACGATGGAACCGTGATTTAGATGAGGACGAGCGAACCCTAAGGACCGTTCGTGCAGATCCTCCCACTTTTGACGGGTCCTTGGACCCGAAGGTCTATCTCGATTGGGAGTCCGGCATGGATCGGTATTTCGATTGGTTCGATATGACGGACTGTCGAAGAGTCTGATTCGCTACCATGAAGCTGATGGGACAGGCTCAGACCTATTGGAAGAATGTAGAGAGCATATTGTTTCATCGGCAAGAGCCCCAGGTTGAGACATGGGGTGAGATGAAGGTCAAGCTTCGGCAAAAGTACATTCTTGCCACATACCGTCACCGACTCATTGATAGGTGGCAGAGTCTCAGTCAGGGAGATCGGTCCGTCTCTGAGTATATCGCTGAATTTGATGAGTATTTTTTGCGATGTGGCGTCTCGAAGGAGAGCACCATGCCCATTTTTTACTTCTGTCGTGGTCTGCGACCCCACTATCAGTATGAGCTTTTTCGCCGCAATGTGACCAAGTTGGAAGACGCGTATCAGGTTGCTCTCGAGATGGAGTAGTTTGAGGGAGAGTTCGAGTCTACCCAACGGTTGGGCCCCGTCCCTCTTCGTAGTGCCGAGCCCCATAGCTCCTTAGGCCCATATCCGAGGGCCCCCTGGCTCGACCTCAGGAGCCCGCCCGTCAGGAGCAATTCGCTCCATGGCCTCGCCCTCCCCCGCCGAGGGATCTACCTCCACCCCAACCACCAGCACCCATTGCCCACCCCTCGGGACTTATTGCTCATCCTCCGGCACCCACACCACTTCCCCTGTTACCTACACCCCCTGTCCGTCGGGAGGATAAGGGTAAGGGACCACTTATCGGAGAGACTAGTAGGTCACGACTGCAGTGTTATCACTGTCAGGGGTTTGGCCACTGTGCCCGCCAATGTCCATCTCGTACATCACTAGCCCTAGGGGACAAAAGGGTTGGAGAAGCCTCACCATCTGGGTTTGTGTCTGTCAGTTATGAGGCCCAGCCGGAATTAGCTGATGAATTCTATGAAGAAGATCTAGAAGGACCTATCGGCACTCAGGATGCGGTGCTCGGATGATGACCACCTAGGGGGTAATGTCACTGCATTATGTCTAGGGTCATGCATGAGTTTATTTTCTTCTTTGTGTGGTTTGTTTGTGTGGTTTGTTAGGAGTCTATGCATGCATTTGTCAACTGCATGGTGAGTCTACATATGTCGAGTCGAGTCGGTCTTATGCAAGCTCGCTGATGTCAGTCCCTTACGAGTGTGAGGCAAGTCGGGTCTAATGCGTATGTTGTAGACTTGCCGAAATTTGGGATCGGCTCTATCATTCTATGTCTCGGATCTAGTCACATAAAAGGGACCCAGCAGTGATTCCTAGTGAGTCATTGAGCCATCTCCTTCCTTTGAGAGTGACCCCACCTAGGAGTGTCCACCACTAGCCTCGTTCCCACAGCAGCATGTGCATATCGAATATATACGGGATGAGCAGGTGACGGTTACTTGGAGTGGAGCGTACCCGCGCTACCTGGTACGGCGACGGATCCGCAGGTGTCACGTGAGAAGCCGCACCCATTACTCGACAGGGTCGAGTTTCTCCCACCCGGGGAGAATTGATGGGACATCAGAGCAAGCAATTTCATTTACCTTTGTTTAGATATTTTTTGGAATGTATTTGGGTGTGTATTTATATTTGTGGGTATTTATGAGTGTAATTGGGTCAAGAATGTAATATGGGCTAAACTTCATGTAAGGGGTCCAATTTTCCAAATGGGCCTCAAGACTTTTAAGAGCCCAATTGGGCCTTCCCTCCCTGGTGGGCCTCCATTCATAGAGGGCCCAATACGATGGCCCATGGTCAAGGGGACCATGAGTTGCCAAGGTTGACCTTAAGGGGAGGGCGCCCCCTCTTTTGTCTCCACATGGGGATTTGTTTATTGTTTTTTAGTCTCCCGTCCCTTTATGCCCCTGTTGATATGTTTTTCCCCCTCCTCTCCCTTACCTTTCTATATCAAGATATAAAAATCGAAGTAAAGGCTAAAAGGGTGGAGAGGTGTGTGCATGATCGTGATCGCCACCAAGACACGAGGTACCGAAGAATACTACGTACCTTGGAAAGGGGGGAAGACACTCGCCCAAAGTGTAGCGCTGGCAATTGTACACGGTTCAGTGAAGACCGCTCAATGACGTTGACGGCTGCTCGATCGGCCGCGTACAGCGCTGGAGAGAGAATGCGGGATGAAGACTGGTTGGCTTCAAACGGTCTGTAGCTGGCCGCAAAAAGGTGTTGAACGGTCCTAGATAAGCCGTGTACACCTGCCAACGGAGGGAAAATGACCGCTCTATGCTGCCAGACCCCAAGTTGTGGAACTTGATCCTCCACCCCTTCCGACAGATCAGAGGGGATGGGCCTTGTGATGAGCTCGTGCTGACCTACAAAACAACGTAGACAACAAGAAAACAAAGCCCAAATCAATCCTGGAATGTGTAGTAACTATAAAAGAATGAAAGAACACCCATGTAATTGGAAGGGGGAATACCTGGGGGTTGGGTTTTTAACCCTTATAGGGCGTGAGAAAACAATAGGAGGGGGTGATAGAATGGAGGTGACAGTGAAAAACGTAGACGAAGATAGGAAGAAAATAAGCATGCAATGTATGCAAGAAATGACGTAGACACTTAGACCAAAACATGAAATACACACTACTCCCTGAACCGGAGGCTCAAATGGACGTAGAGAGCCTCCCTCCCTGACTATAGTTCGCTCAAGAATTCGGCAGCACTTCATCGCGAACGCTGAATCTCCCCCCCTTTCAAGCTTAGACTAAGGGTTCTATTTATAGACCCCTGAAAGTCCACTCAAAATTGAGAGGTTTTCAGGGAAAATTAGGTCGAGATTATGAAGATAAATCAAAGATAATATCCCCAACTTTTATCGGGATCAAACGGAACTCAATTTGGTTGAGAATCCGCGAAGAAAATGACAGAGTAAGTGAAAGGTTTAACCATGGGTGGAGAGAGAAAAGCTAGCTTGCCCACAGATATTGACTAGTTACAAGGTCGCTCGATAGGCCACCCAGCCCAGTACATGGTCCATTGCTAGACCGCCTACCGCTGTCGGTGGTAAATAGATAAATCATTAAATTATCCAATTATCCCATTGAACCGACCGGCTACCACGGCGCTGGACTCTTTAGGATAAGACGGTATAATGCTAGACCACTCAATAAATGGCACTGTCAATGCTAGGCCATGCAAAACGTGTCGGTGATAAATCCAATAAAACAGGATAAATAGATAATTATCTGAAAAACCAACCGACTTAGGACTCTGGGAGCTGAACGGTCTAAAGACAGGCAGTTTAATGGGAGTAAACGGCTGAACTCAGACTGTGCAAAGGGTTGTCGGTGAAAATTCAGGAAAATCAAATAAATACCCAATAAATCGCTTAGAGTATGTAAACAGTTCTAAACAGACCGCTCCGCCACTGCACGGCCCATCGCTAGACCGCGTACAGGCTGGACGTTTGAAATAAATAAAATGGGATAAACAAGCCCACTTACCTAAAAACAAAGTGAAGTCAAGGCCCAATAAGCCCGATTCCAAGAGCATACCTAGCCAGGGAGGGAGATACCTATAGAATAAGCCCAAAGACGTGCCTGGAAATGGCCCAATGAGTAATGGACAACTCGAGACATCAATAAATGGTGATAAGAGGAATGACCCAACTCAAAGGCAAAAAATGGGTGTCAACAGATGCCCCTCCTTAACGTCCTCTTTGCAGGGGAGCGAGCGGAGATGAAGCGAAAATGGAACATGGAGATGAAGCGGAAATGAAGCGGAGCAGACTAAAAAGCGGGCGTTAAGGTAAAAGACACCCGTTTCCTTGCCAATGAGCAATAGGAATCTTCCAAAAAACTTCGAACCAAACACAAGGAATGATCAAACCAAAATGACACCAGTCTGGAGAAACTATCTAAACGAAAAGGAAAACACACGATCAACCTCATGGGGGATATAATCCCTCGGACCAATGAGGAGATCAGAGCAAGCAGTAAAGAAAAGTAAAAGGGTAAACTAAAACTCCAGACCGGGACTCTTAGTCAACCAAACCAGGTGAATAGACTAGAGGAAACCTTCTAACTCTGAGTGGAATAGATTCTCTCTGACGCGGCGGCGACATGGAAGACGGATCGACGGCACTCCGAAACGCGAACAGGACGGGACGGATAACTGCTATCTCACACAGCTCGGCCTCACGCCGGACGGTCTCACACCGGGCGACACACTCACACTCAAAAGAGAATGAGGGAAGGAGGAAATGCAAGAGGGAGGGCTCTCACACACAAAAACAACACTTCTTCAATCTTCATTCATCATGCAACATACGTAACACATTAGCCTCTTTATATAGGAAGAGAGCTATAACAATATGACCTTCTAACTTTCACTAATTAGATTCATACCCTAGCCTAACAAGACAAATCTCACCAACCATCTAACAACCCTCATTTGACTTGTGGGTTTAAAGTAAATAAAATATAACAACTTTTGACCAACCTTGCCTAATAAAACAAAGTAAATAATACATGTAGTAAATACATGTATTTTACACGCGTAGATACTCAATACTCATACGTATAAATACACACAAGTAAATAATACTCGGGATGCCCATGCTACTTGACGATCCTCGTCAAACCCCTCCACTTGGAAGAGGTTCGACCTCGAACCTAGGACCGTTGCTCAGAGAAGTAGCGGCATTGGTGGAGACGTACGGTGAAGATGGACGGTAGAGAAGGACGGATCTGGAGCTTCGAATGGGGCCTCGCACCCGTCCCAATCCAAGGATGATGCATCCGAAATTTCAAATTCTTCCTTCATGATGGAGCAGAGGAAGACGGAACTGGAGCTTCGAATGGGGCCTCACACCCGTCCCAATCCAAGGACGATGCACCCGAAGCGTCAAATTCTTTCTTCCTAGCGGGGTGGAGTTGGCCAAAGACCGAACTTGACTGATGCAGGACAAAACCCGAATATGATGATTTTATTATTTTCTCACCTAGTTATAGTTTCAATATTCGAAATATTCTCACTCCATTTATTTAATCTTCTCCCATTTTAGACAATATATATATATTTTCTTTCTCATTTTTTTTTAACCCTCAAACTTCTCATTTTCTTCGAACCTCTTTTTTTCCCTTTTTCAAACTTCTCATTTTCTTTTTTTTTTGTTTCAACCTTTTTTTTTCAAACCTCCTTTTATGACTTTTTCACAATATCGAATAGAATATAAATATATGTATCAACGCCCCCTTTTTTTTAAAAACTTCTCTTTCTCTTCTATATTTTTTTTCTTCAAAATCTTTTTTTTTCTACCACTATTTTTTTTTGACTTTTTTTTAATATATATAATATTATACTAAATACATCACCCCTTTGTCAACAAATGATGGAGGGTCAACAAAAGCTGCAGGCGGCCTCAAGGAGGGTGGACGCTGGGTCAACCAAGGCTGCTCTTCACACTGTGGGCTCGGGCGACATGCAGGCGAGGTGGCATCTAAGGCTGACAAACGCACAGGCTTCTTCACAAAATTGTTGCCGTCACACGCAGTCCACAAACGCCAAGGCTTCAGGCGGCCGAACGTGGGTTTCACTTGGGCGGTTCGGTGGGGTTGGGTTGGTGAGAGGGGAGGTCCGGTGCGGGCGCGGTGAGTAGTGAGAAGGTGAGAGGGGGGGTTTCGCTCAGAGGAGGGTGGCGTCCGGCTGTGGCTGGCAGGGGGGTTGTTCACGGTGGTGGCCGGAGAGGGCTGGCCGGAGTCGCGGCGTGCAGGGCTGACAGGTGGGCGAGGGAGGGGGAGATGCAGAGAGAAAGAGTGGGAGAGAGAGAGGGCGGTGGCTGGCATGTGAAAAAGGGGAGGGGGGAAACTGGCCGGCGGCCGCGGGTGAGAGGGCGGTCAGCCGGTGGGGGTTGCTCGCGAGGACGGGAGATAGGTGGGTGGCCCCTGGTGGCCGGACCGGTGACGAAGAGGGCCGCGGACGGCGGCCGTGGGGCGCCGGGACGGGAAGGCCCTGCCGGCTGGGGCACCGGGGCGGGCGTGGGCCTGCACCTGGCGGCGACGCGGACGGGGCGAGCGGTGGAGCCGTCCGCGGACGGCCGCGAGCGCCGGTGCCGGACGGGGCGGGCGCACGCGGTGGCAGCGGCGGGCGGGAGCCGGCTGGCGCGGGAGGGTGTGGTCGCGGGGGCGAGCTCGGTGGCCGCTGTGGCAGGGCGCGGGGCTCGGGCCTGCACTGGGCGGGTGCGGCCGCGGAGCCCGGGCTCGCTCGGGCGGGTGCGCGAGCGCGTGCGCGCCTGGGTCGCGGCGGCAGCGGCGACCAGGCGCGGCGGGGGGGAGGGGCCCAGGCGGTGGCGCGCGGCGGTGGGGAGCGGGCCGTTGCGGCCGCGACGGTTTGAAGGGGGCACGGGCGACGAGGCCGGCCCCCTTTGCGAACTCTTTCTCTGCTTTTTTTTTCTTTTCCCCTTTTCTATTTTCTTCTGATGCGTGTTGAACTAGAGATAGAGATACAGAGAGAAATAGAGAGAGAGAGAGGGGATTAACAGGGCGAGAGAGAGAGTAACAAAAAGAGATTAAGAGAGAGAGAGAACGAGATTTTTTTTTTGCTTGATTTTTTTTTCACTCTCAACCAACAAATAAAACTCAACTATTCTTTTCTTTCTTTTTTTCTTTATTTTTTTTCACTCTAGCAACCTAGAGAGAGAAAGAGAGAGACGTCGGGGACGTCGGGCTCGTCGGAGGCGCCGTGTTGAGCTCTGATACCAATTTGACACGGCGGCGACGTGGAAGACGGATCGACGGCACTCCGAAACGCGAACAGGACGGGACGGATAACTGCTATCTCACACAGCTCGGCCTCACGCCGGACGGTCTCACACCGGGCGACACACTCACACTCAAAAGAGAATGAGGGAAGGAGGAAATGCAAGAGGGAGGGCTCTCACACACAAAAACAACACTTCTTCAATCTTCATTCATCATGCAACATACGTAACACATTAGCCTCTTTATATAGGAAGAGAGCTATAACAATATGACCTTCTAACTTTCACTAATTAGATTCATACCCTAGCCTAACAAGACAAATCTCACCAACCATCTAACAACCCTCATTTGACTTGTGGGTTTAAAGTAAATAAAATATAACAACTTTTGACCAACCTTGCCTAATAAAACAAAGTAAATAATACATGTAGTAAATACATGTATTTTACACGCGTAGATACTCAATACTCAAATACGTATAAATACACACAAGTAAATAATACTCGGGATGCCCATGCTACTTGACGATCCTCGTCACTCTCTTACCAAAACCATGAACGGCACAATCGCCCATCACAAATGAGACACTTTTAGACAGACCATGGGTCATGAATGCTCAAAAGATGCGTATGATGCATGCTGGGCTAAAATAAAGGAAATCATTAAAACAAATACAAATAAAGCCATAAAATAGAAAATACTCGAGAATAATATTGCTAGATTGGGATAATTAGGGTCAAGATAATATCTGCAACCACGGCGTGCAAGACAGAACCATCGTCCCTCAATTTTCCCAACCTAACGGCCTATCCGATGATTAAACACGTGAACCTAGATCATCATCATCTTTGTTATAGGGGAACATCAGATCTTGGAACACGTGAACAACCAACTGGTTCTCGAGATAATATAGCATAATACCATATAGTAATGCAATAAGGGATATAGGGATCGAAATACTTGCCTGACTTACCGGTCCGGGTCGGAAGTGAGGTGATGCTGCAAAAGAATCATGAACAAGGTTTGCAATGATACATACCATGGAATAATTCAATTGAGCCAAAGATTCATTAATGAGGCATATAATGCATCAAGAAAAGCATCATTTATCATTCTTAGAAAGTACACGGTCTAACCAAGACCGCTCAAAAAGAATAAACGGTCTAGCTAGGGTCGTAATGGCAATGAGAGAGTGAATCTGATCGCGACCCTAGCACGGCCTGGTTACAGACCGCTCAGTGAAATGAACGGTCAAAGGATGATCGTTTAAATGCGAAATGAGATGTTATTAATGAATGGTCTAATCTGAGACCATCTATAGGATAAACAGTCTATCGATAGACCGCGTACCAACTACCGGTTTCAAAAAAAATAAACCGACGCCTTCTTCTTCTTCCACACTTCCACTCTCCCACTCTCCCACACTCACCGTAACCGACGGAGACTCCCCCCCACTCTCTCCATTTTCTAGCCCAAACCCTCTCTCACTCTCACTCTCCACTCCCTCATCTTCTATGCAGTTCAAGAAATAGTCATCGAAGCGCCTTCTTCGTCAGATGGCCAGGGAGGACACCATAGCACCGCCGCCGGTGACACCCGCGGTGGAGACGACGACGCCTCGGACGGCGGCCGAGGAGGAAGCAGCACCGCCAGAGCCGTCCTTGGAGGCACCCACGATGGAGGCTGAAGGAACCATTGTAGCCGCCAGAGTGGCTGAGGAAGGAGATGCTCCGCTGGAGATGGCGGTTGCAGCGGTGGAACGAACGACTAGGACCTCAGAGGTAGGCCAAAGAACCCAATCCTTTCTTCTATTTCAAGGCACACATGTAACCCTAGGAGAGTCGGAAGGGGCATACGACCCCTTAGAAATGCTCTGTAAGGCCCTAGGGCCATTAACCATGGTGGGAAGGGG
This sequence comes from Amorphophallus konjac, assembly GCA_022559845.1. NCBI lineage: Eukaryota > Viridiplantae > Streptophyta > Magnoliopsida > Alismatales > Araceae > Amorphophallus > Amorphophallus konjac. The sequence continues at coordinate 357,468,019 of CM040118.1, forward strand.
GTGAAATGCCGTTGGGCATGGTGATCAGAACACGGTTCAACAGGAATCGCTCACTAAACCACACGGTTCATATAGAACCGTTCATAGATAGCACGGCCCATGGGTGGCCGTTCCAAGGGAATGTGAACAGACGAGGGTGAGGGATAGAGATGTGGGACGGCCCACTTCAGTCCATTCAGAATTTGAACCGTTGGGATTAGAATGGTCTCCAATAGACCACCATTATCCACACGGTTGAAGGAATGACCGCGCAAGTCAAATGATCAAGGGCTTGAGAAGGAAGCGACATGGTCAGATGGGGACCATGGGCTTATTAAACGGATAGGAAAGAGCCGCCGCAAGGGTAGACATGGGAAAATGGCATGGTCTGAACTGGGCCATCCAATAGGTAGAATGGTCCACGGATGGCCATGGACCTTTGAAAGGGTCTATTGAGACAGTGGGACGGTTGGAAGTCAACTGTTGAAGAATGTAAACGGCCCAGAGGTGACCGTTGTTATATCAGACTGCATTTTTCTTTTTTTTCCCTTTCATTTATTTGTTTAATGAAATGCATGATTTGTCATGAAATGTATGACTAATGCAACTATTTTTAAATATATGTAGGGAAAGCGTAGGACTCGGATCTCCTGGCTTCAGGTCCGAGCAGTGTATCTCGCACTGTCGGACTTTCAGTGGGAGAGGCTCGCAACGATGGGCTTTAGCGAGTTCCTGAGCGTAGATGTGACTCGGCTGGACACGCCACTCCTCTATGCTCTGCATGACTACTGGGATCCGGTGAGCCGGACGTTCCTTTTCCCATGGGACCATATGGTCCCCACGTTAGAGGATGTCGCGCGCATCATCGGATGGCGCGTGCATGGGACACCGGTCAGCGGGAGGACCTACCCCGACTACCAGGAGCTGGTCCAGGAGCGGCTAGGGCTAGAGCTGCTGCACCCAGTGCGGCAGTCGATGACTCTGATGAGAGCGAGGCTGCAGGAGAGCCTCAGGCTTCGAGGAGCGGGAATCGCGACCGGGGAGCTACCAGACCAGCACCTGCAGAGGCTCGTGGACTGGGCACGTTCGAGAGTAGCAGCCGAGCCAGGACCTGAGGCAGACTTGGTCCTGAGGAGGTTCTTGATGCTGCTATTCAGGCGACTGCTATTCGCGACCAGGGCCGATGTCATCAGCTGTCGGTTCTTGCCGCTGCTCGAGGACGTGAACCACGTCGGGGACTACGCTTGGGGAGCGACAGTCCTCGCGTTCCTCTTCGACACACTGAGCTCAACCTGTTGTGCCCCTGTGGTTTTGATGATAGCACACACTATAAATCACCATGTGCTTACATGAAAGATTGAATGAAAAATTGAACATGCTTTTTTTTATGCATCTGGTCTTTGCACTACACATTAATGAGGATCGTTTACTATGCATTGATGTTTGTGCATTAATGTTGTCATCATAAACATTTGCATGATATGTGATTTCTAATGATATATGTTTTGCTACGTTGCATAGAACTTCATCAAAGTGCATGCATGATCATACATGTTGCAGGCACACACACATTTTCATTTGCGTCTCTTATTGCGTCTCATGAACATCTGTTTCTAAGTGCATGTTCTGTGTTTTATGCATATGTGCATCTTATTTTGCGTCTCATGTGGCCTAGGTCAGTGCATGTGTTCGTCTTATATTGCGTCTCATGTGGCCTAGGTTAGTGCATGTGTCCGTCTTATCTTGCGTCTCATGTGGCCTAGAGTACGTCAGTACATGTGTGCGTCTTACATTACGTCTCATGTGCATTTGTGTCTCAGTGTATGCGTCTTATCTTTGCGTCTCATGTGGCTTAGGAGGTCAGTGCATCTTCTGCCTCGGTGCATGTTTTTCTAAAGCATATAGGAGGTCAGTGCATTTTCTGCCTCGGTGCATGTTTTTCTTAAGCATATAGGAGGTCAGTGCATCTTCTGCCTCTGTGCATATTTTTCTAAAGCATATAGGAGGTCAGTGCATTTTCTACCTCGGTGCAAGTTTTGCCTCGGTGCATACCATTGTTCCTATGCATATAAAGGTCTTAGCATCTTTTGTCTAAGGCACATACCATAGTCGGTGCATGTTTTGCCTCGGTGCAAGTTTTATCTCGGTGCATACCACTGTTCCTATGCATATAAAGGTCTGAGCATCTTTTATCTAAGGCACATACCATAGTCGGTGCATGTTTTGCCTTGGTGCATCTTTTATGAAAAGGCAGGTCAAGGTCGTTGCCAGTTTTGCCTCGGGGCATGTTTTTGCCTCGATGCATGGCTAAAGCCTATTCACAGACGGTGCAGGTTTTTATCTTAGACATATAAGAGTCGGTGCTAGTTTTTGTCTAAATAATGTGGTCCGAGCACATATCAACTCTGAGCTACCTAGGGTCTGAGCATGTGATAAGGTATGTACATGTTTTAAGGTCGGTGCAATATCTTCACTAGCACGAGGACTCGGTCGGTGCAATATTGGTCGGTGCATATCTGCATAAGCATACAATAGTCTGAGCATTTTGACTTGACTTTGACCATATAGTATTGACTAAGTGCTTTATTATTTGCAGAAATTTAATTAATTCATTAAAGCATGGAACCATTGATTGGGCACGTGATCTTGAGATTGGCTGGAAGCTGGCACGTGATCCAAGGCGTACATTTCCTGGAGATTTTGACACGTGGCTCCTTGCTCTCATCTAATCGTTGCACGTGGACAATAATCTCTCACAGTCTGACACGTGGACTGTAATACCCCAAATTCTTTTAGAAATTTAATTAGAAATTATTTGAATTTATTTGAATTAATGGGAATTAATTCATAGAATAAGTCACATTTCGACTATTTTATAAAAATCCATAAAAATCATATTCTTGTAGAATCAATTACGTTTAACAATTTTTTCTTATGTTGCCAACCCTAATAAAATCATTAACTATGCCGAATTAGTGGGATTAGTCAAATTTTCACACCTACCTAACCAAATTCGTGCTCAATGTTAACCCCACATTAAAATCCTCAATTCGAACTCATTTCGTAACCAAATCAGGTGATTCCAGAGGTAAATGAAAGGTATTAAAGAGAGGATCATTTCCCCTCTCACAATGCCACGAAATGTTTAACTTATGGTAAGCATTTGGTCACGCATGGGCTAGGTCAACACTTGCGGCGGCGGGTCGAACACTCCACTTCAAGGGATGATTTCTCCCTTTGTGGAAGGATCCAGAACATGTATAAGCTATTAAAGAAAAGCCCTATGTGTTTATTTTCATTTGGGAGCAGTGGTGGTCGCAGAGGATTCCGATCTAGTGAGATCTCTCGCGTACATTGGAGGAATGTCCGAGTTCATGGGTTTTTCTTAGGCCCTCTTCCTTCCTTCGATTGAGGTAGGTAATATTGGCCAAAATATGCAAGTAAATATACCATTTTGTTCCTCTCTTAGTTGGCTTTCCATTGGTAGTAAAATCCCAAAATTCTATTAGGTGTAGAGGGAGATCTCGTGGAAATAGTGAAGGGCTGTCAAACGGGCTTTCTTCGTTCTAACTTCTAAATCTCTCTTCGATTCAGGTAGATGATAACAGACCCAACTCTAATTAATGTATATGGTTGTAATCATCAGCATGTTATCTATCTTTTGGCGTAGAAAGCCCCAATTTTTATAGACCATGCTTAGAGAATTTTGTGTTTGATTAGAAGCATGCTAAGACTAGGTTTTTAAGTGTTCTTCCTAGATAGGTTGTGATTTCGATTGGTTTTCCAGTGAATTTAGTGTTCCAAACCCTTGTAATATGACCCTAGTATGTCCATAAAGAACCTAGGGGTATGGGGTTAAGATCTCAGCCCAATTAGACCCCAATTGGGTGAGATCCGACGGTTTCCGAAAGTCTCGTTTGCGTCTGCGAACCTGGGGGTCGACCCATACACAGACAGTCTGTCTGTGCAGAGGGTCGACCCATGGGGTCGACCCATACACAGGCAGACCCCTGGTTTTCCAGGGGTCGACCCAATGGGTCGACCCATATGCTGTCAGACTTGATAGGCTTATTTTTGGCCCGAGGATCGATCCAGACCGTGAGGGGATCGACCCATTCAAGCCTAGTCCAATTGAAAACCACATTTTGAGGAAGCAATGACCCATACATGCAACCCTATGATCTCAAATTAAGCCCGGTGTTCCTCAATCCAAAATTGAAGAACAACGGTCCCTGCACTCAATCAAAGTGCATAAACCATTCCGATTACTATCTCCACTTCAACGCACAAATGGTTAATTAGAAACCCATATAATAAAATAGTAATTTTGAAAGTAAATTACTGTCATGTATTACTGTCTATTGTCATTATTGGCTTGTTCTAGTATCTTGAGTTACCATCTTGTAATTAACTTATCTCTTGAAATTGAGATTATAATAATTCACGAATCAAGGTATTTTGAAATGGCTGTTAGGAAATCAATTAAAAGCCCTTATACCCCGGTAGAATAGACTAATAGCACACTAACAATCTATATGGCATTATGGCCATTAAGCCTAAATTGTTGTCCCTTAGTACGATTCTACCCGGACACTCTATCCGGCGAGTTAGAATCCGCCATTTTGAGACCCGTATGACCCGGCTACGACCTGGAAATTCGTGACCAAATCGCTGAGTTATAAGTCACGGATCAACTTGGGCTAATCAGCACATGAGCAGCCCATAGTTGACTGCTTGTCTCCATGAACGGTCTAGTGTAGTCCGTATAAGTATCGTAATTGTGTCTTAAGGTCACGTATTACTTACTTACCTGAACGGCACACTGTCAACCGTTCATTCTTGACCTTGTGGACTGAGTTTGGTCCAGCTCTTGTAATGCGGCCAGTAGTAGCCGTATGTCCTGTCAAACGGCCCAGAAGTCACCGTATACCGAGTTTTTAAGTTAATGAATCCTAGGACATGTTAGTCCTTAAATCTCATACTTTTGACAGAAATTCCTCTGATTAATTGGCCATTAAACTTGATTAAATGTCTAGCCAAAACTTGGGATCTTGGATCCAACAAATCAATGCCAACGCATCATAAGGGCCCGGTCTGGTCCTGGGGAGAGCGCCCGAAAAGTACTTGTGCCCATGGGAGTTTGTAATGACATGGTGAGGCATTGCACCGAGTGCATGATCAGTGTGACGTCTACGACAAAAAATCTCTTGTTATACTTGTTACATTATCGTGCTTGACTTGATGTTTAAAATACTTGCTTGTTAGCCAATTCTATATTTCAATTTCCTATTGAACATTCTTGTACTTGATATTCTTGTTAAATTCTTGTCATCATATATTTCTTGACCTTGCAAGATCTTATACTACGCTGTTTTATCGTCTCGTCAGTTATTTCTTTTCTTGTCATTGCATATGAAAATGTAACTAATTGGTTAATCATGTAAACTTGCCTGTTATTATCTACTGAGCGTTAGCTCATGTAGTTGTTTTCCCCCTTTCCAGGCTATTCAGGTGACGATGCGCATACTGAAGGGGAGGGACAGGAGTGATACCCTTGAGTGTACCTGTTAGTAGATGCCGAGTTGGCATAGTTGTTTACATTAGTTACTCCTTAGTGTTGTGTTAGCACTTTATTTACCTTTTGGAGTCAGTTATTGTATTAGAATCAGTTTGTAAGTTATGGTTGATCATGTTTAAGCATTGATGGTTATTGTAATAAAACTTGGAGTCTTTCTTGATCAATAGAAGTACTTCTTTCCATAGCACCTGTACGAATGTTTAGTTTAGCATATTAATATTATCTCTAGCTAGTTTCTAAGTGTACGTCCCGATATTTCGCGTTGGGGCGTGACAGTTTAGTTGGTATCAGAGCCTAGGTTTAATATTCCTAGGTTTCCCTAAAAGTTCTAGGTTTTCCAAGTTCTAGGGTTCTAAGTGTTATCATAGGACCCCTAACCTTGTTAAAGTCTAAGGACCTGACCTGGTGAGATTGGGTAGAAATTTGGGTTAAGTTCATATCTTAATCGTGTTATTATCTATTTTTAATGAACCTAAGTAATCTATTCCACGTGTAGGCCTTTGCAATGGCGGCTGATCGTGCGGAATGGAGGAACTTGCAGCGTACGGTTCAAGGCCTTACTCAGGCCTTGCAACAAGCGGCCTGGTGATTTATATCGAAACTTTCAGGGAATGAATCCGCCAAGATTTGGTGGCTCGACTGATCCTGATGAAGCTGAGCACTGGCTGGATGAGATGGGAAGGATATTCGAAGTAATGCAGTGTAGCAATCAAGAAAGTGTCCTTCTATCAACTTTTCAACTTGAACGAGATGCAAGAACATGGTGGGAATCAGTAAAGGCGACTCTCGGTGATCAGCAAGTCACATAGGAGGAGTTCGAGGAGTTCTTCAATGGCAACTATTTTTCTGATACAGTGCAAGAGAAGAAGGCAGCGGAGTTCACAGCTTTGAAGCAGCGAAGTCTATCCGTGGCAGAATATGAAGCTCAATTTTCTCGGCTTTCTCGTTATGCTACTCACTTAATATCCACCGAGAAAATGAAGGCTAAGCGCTTTCTTAATGGACTGAGGCTGCATTATATCAATCAATTGGCACCGATGGAGATCTCAACCTATTCTGAGATGGTGAGGAAAGCTCAAGTCCTAGAAGATACTCTAGAAATGACGGAGAGAATCCGTGGAAAAGGCACAAAAAAGGAACAACCTACGGGTTCCGGGAATATCAAACCCGGGTATGGCAAGAAGAGGCCTATTAGTGGGCCTGGTTTGTGGAGTGGTTCTGGAACGTGGAAGAGCAAGATTCCGAAGCATGAAGACAAGAAGCCTGGCCCTATTGTTCCATTCAAGGGCGTGTGCAAGTTTTGTGATCGTCCTGGTGACAAGATGGAGGAGTGCTGGCGCAAGCTAGGCGCCTGTTTGTGATGTGGAAGTAAGGAGCACCGTATCCCTAATTATCCTCTTTTATCGGAGCAAGCTACCCCGGCAAAACCATAAGGCATCAGAAAGCCGCAAGGCAAGCTCCAAGCTTTGCACGCAGATGAAGCAGGAACCGCCGAGGATGGTGGACTCGTCGAAGGTACTCTTATTATACTCGACAAGCCAGCATTTGTTCTTTTTGATACGGGTGTCACACATTCTTTTATTTCTCGGAGATTCGCTAAGTCTTTAGCTGTGGAACATGTTTTGATGATTCTCCATTAGAAATATCAACACATATTGGTTCTAGATCGGCAATACAGTATTTCTATCCTTCTAGCAAGGTTAAGATTGACGAACAGAATTTTCCAGCTGATTTAGTTTGCATGGACATGAAGGATTATGATGTAATCCTAGGAGCAGATTGGTTGGCTAGATACGAGGCAAATGTTCACTGCAGTTCTAGCTCTATGTCTTTTACTAGGCACCTTGGACTTTCTTTTGTGGGAGTTAAGCACCATAACTCCGTACCACTTATCTCGGCTCTTCGAGCTGATAAGCTGATGAGACGAGGATGTGAGGTTTTTCTAACCTTTGTCTGTGCAACCCCTGAGCAGAAGATTGAGATTAAAGACATTTCTGTTATCCGAGATTTTTCTGATGTCTTTCCAGAGGAACTACCAGGACTTCCGCTTGAGCGGGAAGTTATCTTCTTTATTGATCTCATTCCTGGCTCATCTCCTATTTCCAAGGCTCCTTATCGTATGTCTCTTGCGGAACTAAGAGAATTAAAGCAACAGTTGATGGAATTGCTCGAGAAGGGTTTCATTCGTCCAAGTACTTCCCCTTGGGGAGCCCCTGTATTATTCGTCCGGAAGAAAGATGGTTCGATGAGGTTGTGTATCGATTATCGGCAATTGAACCAGCAGACTGTCAAGAACAAATATCCATTGCCGAGGATTGACGAATTATTTGACCAGATAGCGGGAGCTCAGTATTTTTCTAGGATCGATCTTCGATCTGGATATCATCAGTTGCGGATCAAGGAAGAGGATATCTATAAAATAGCTTTCCGCAGCAAGTATGGTCATTTTGAATTTGTCGTTATGTCTTTTGGTCTAACGAATGCACCAGCAGCTTTCATGCAGTTGATGAACAATGTATTTCGGCCCTATCTTGATCAATGAGTCGTGGTATTCATTGATGACATCCTGATTTATTCCAAGAATGAAGAGGAGCATGCTGAGCATCTGAGGATGGCATTGCAACTGTTGAGAGATCATCAGCTATATGCCAAGTTCAGTAAATGTGATTTCTAGCTGCAAGAGGTGTCCTTTCTAGGACATATTATCACAAGAGAAGGTATTTCTGTTGATCCTTCGAAGGTAGAGACCGTAAAGAATTGGGACCAGCCTACTAGTGTGACTGAAGTGAGAAGTTTCCTAGGCCTAGCAGGCTACTATCGAAGATTTATTCAAGATTTCTCCAAGATTGCAGTACCTCTCACCCGATTAACCCGCAAGGAGAGCAAGTTTGATTGGTCAGAAGCATGTCAGCGAAGCTTTCAGACTTTGAAGGAATGTTTGACTACGGCACCTGTATTGACTTTACCTTCTGGTGAAGGAGGTTTTGTGGTATACACGGATGCTTTAGGTATCAGTTTAGGCTGTGTACTCATGCAACACGGGAAGGTGATTGCCTATTCTTCTAGACAGTTGAGGAAGCATGAAGGGAACTACCATGTTCACGATTTAGAACTTGCAGCAGTTGTGTTTGCCTTGAAAATATGGAGGCATTACTTGTATGGAGAAACATTCACAGTGTTTTCAGATCATAAGAGTCTGAAATATTTATTTTCTCAGAAGGAACTCAATATAAGGCAGAGAAGATGGTTGGAGTACTTGAAGGACTTCGACTTCTCTATTGAGTATCATCCTGGAAAAGGCAATGTTGTGGCAGATGCATTAAGCATGAAGCCTATAGCTAAATTGTCAAGTCTCATGTTACAAGAATGGAAGCTACTGGAACAATTAGCTAGTCTGGATCTGAATATTGACAATGATCGAGTTATGATTGCACAGATTCAACTTAAGCCCGAATTGTTGATGGAAATCAAATCTTTGCAAGATAATGATCCCGAGCTAGTAGAGACTAAGGGAAGCTTGAGCAGCAGACCTGACTTCACGATGGCTGACGATGGAAGATTGTTATTCCATGGTAGAACTTGTGTACCTGATGAAGCTGGAATAAAGAACAAGATTCTGGAGGAGGATCATAGATCCAAATACACCATTCATCCTAGAGGCACTAAAATGTTCAAGGATTTGAAGAGATCCTTTTGGTGTCCGAATATGAAAAGGGAAATTGCAGACTTCGTGAGTAGATGCTTGGTTTGTCAGCAAGTCAAGGCTGAATATTTCAGACCGATAGGAAAGTTGAAACCACTCGACATACCCCAATGGAAGTGGGAAAGCATTGGCATGGACTTCATTATGGGTCTACCTAGGACTCGTGGTGGATTGGATGCAATGTGGGTGATTGTCGATCGATTGACAAAGTCAGCTCATTTCTTACCCGTTAAGTCCAAATGGACAGTTGATGTATTGGCTGCTTTATATATGAAAGAAGTGGTAAGACTCCATGGCATTCCAGTTAGCATTGTGTCTGATAGAGACCCCAGATTTACTTCACATTTCTGGAAGGGACTGCAAGAGTCTCTTGGTACTCGTCTGAATTTCAGTACTACTTTTCATCCACAGACAGATGGACAGACTGAGAGAACCAACCAGATAGTGGAAGATATGCTTAGAGCATGCATGATTGATTTCGGAGGCAGTTGGAGTGATCACTTGACATTGATTGAATTCGCCTACAATAATAGTTATCAATCTAGTATACATATGGCTTGTCACGCCTCGGGCCGATAGCAGCGGAACGTGTCGTTTGCTCGGAACGTGGCAGTAAAGCAGTCGTGAATGATCAAGAGCAATCGCATAAGACCAAGATAATTTTGAACAACAATAGAAATTTTATTTCTAATATGAATCTCTTACAAGAACTTGTTGTCCATCTTGGAGACTTCAACATAATGGAAAAGAAGATAACGACATACTAACAGACTTAGACAAGATCACTGAATAAGAGACGATAAGCTAACTTAGCTAGACAATACTATCTAGACTCAAGAAAAATAAAAGACTCGGGTTCACTAGTTTCCACAGCTCGCTTGCACACTTGTCCCGCCCGTGTGGGTCTCGGTCTTGCTAGCCACCTGATTACCTGAAAATGTTGGAATAAAACGGAGTGAGCGAACGCTCAGTAGGAAATTATATCTCAAGCACTAGCAATGGGTTTAAGTAATTACATTTTTCACATGTGAATGCAATAAGGCTATGCATGTAGAAATAACTGAACAAGTAACTAATCAAGAGAATAACACATCGGGCAAAACCTTCAAGCGAATAATAAACAAGAACTTTCATGAGAGACTTTATAGATTATTGGCTATTTCACGCAAGTACATTGCCCGTGTCGGGCCACGCTAGTAAAGTCACGCAAGTCAAGTCACGCACGCAAGAAAAGAGAGATCGTGGAATGCCAAAGATCAAGATAAAGAGTACTCCGGTGTAATGCTAGACACCATTATTATTAAAACTCCCATGGGCACTAGTACTTTCGGGCGCTCCTCCCAGGACCAGATCGGGCCCTATATGCACAGCATTCATGATAGATCTAGACATCCACGATAGTTTATAGCCAATAAGGAGTTCCAAGAACAAGCTTTAATTAGGATGATAAGATAAGATTTTCATGGAATTCAAGGGCAAGACCCTTGAGTAAGGACATACTGGCGATAAAATCCACGCAAAGCATATAAATCATGACATGTCGATAAACTGGGTGGAATTAGGTTCCCTTAACTTAGGTACCATGACAAATCGATATGGACATTCTATATATAGAATTGAGGTCCACATGAACAGTATATCAAAGGTAAGATACCCTCATTCTTATCATAGAATTGAGGTTTACAAGAATGACATGATATGGCATGATATCATCATCCCATTAAGAATTTCTTATGATATACTCTTTGTATAATCATAAGGGCCGGTATACCATGTTTCTTTAGAGTGACATGGCATCAATGGTGTAATGGGTTTTTAGGGTACAACCAGCTCAGTCAGCCTTGAGGGAATCCAAGGCTACGAGGAGTCTTACGGAGGTCTCTATGACTAACTCGCTAGTCCAAAGGAACGGAATGTCCAATGGAGAGCTTGTATGTCAATGAGAATTGAGTGTGATCGATAAAATAATCGTGAAACGTGGGACTATACTCACGGAGTGGAGAATAGTGCCGATAATTATATTATATAACATATGAAACCATCGGTTAACAGAAACAGTGGAAAATCAGGTTTACAGTAAAGTAACGACTTAAGCAGAGTCGTTTATCAAGTAATTAACGCCTAACAGAAGGGTGTTTACACATGTTTCCATTTTTTTCAGAATTTTAATATTTCATTAATTTATCTAAAACGCGCCCTGGACAGGGGCGTTTCTTTGCAATGAGACGACTACAGTAGCAGGCGTCTTTTTATTTATAATATTTTACAGAACATATTTATTTTCAGAAATTATCAAAAACGCGCCCTTGGCAGGGGCGTTAATCATTAAATTCTTATTTTTACAGGATATGTTGTTCGGGATTTTAACAGAAACGCGCCCTATGAAGGGGCGTTACTTTTCAATTCACGCCCTGTGATGGGGCGTTAACACATGGAAAATGACCTAGTCTAGGTCGTCAATTCAAGAAATACCAGGAAAATAAGATTTGCACGATAATCAAGGATAACAATCATATAGTCATGACAGAAAAATTGGCAGGAATTCAGATGCAGTATATTAGATTTGATGTTTCATGTTTATTGACTTTTAACCGTTAACAATTATTGATTTCATGTAATTGCATGGATAATTAGTTCTTAAGCTAGGTGGTTAACATTTACATGAAATTAACGCCTGTGTACAGGGCGTCAAATATAAAATTGACGACCTGAGAAGGGTCGTGTCTTGTAAATTAGCGCCCTGGACAGGGGCGTCTCTTTCAAAATATTGCAGAAACATAATAAAACCATATTAAACCGTATGCATGTCATGTTAATACGTATATAAGTCTTGTCTTAATTTATTTGGGCTACAGTAACTTGAGAAAACCTACCTTAAGAAGATTTGGGAAGATGGAACGTGAAGGATTAGATAGAATATGAGCTCTGTTGCTTCAACAGCAGCAGCAGCAGGAGGTAGAACAAATGTTCTTCAGAGATCTTCACGCTACAGAACCTGTAGAGGAAGAGAAAAAGAAGGAAGATGAAGATGTTAATAATCTTCATAGTTATAATCGACGTTTAAGGAAAAAGATAGAAGAATATTACCTATTCTTCGACGGCAGCAGCAGAGTTTCCTGAACAAGAAGAAGAATAATTATTCTTCACGAACTCTAAAGAATCATAGGAAAGGCTACAGGAAAACATACCGTAACAGACGATCGACCAAATAGTTTTTAGGGCTTGGGTGATCAAAGGTATTTATAGGATTTTGGGGGTCCTATTAGGGTTAGAGTTTGAGTGAGGGTAATATATCCCTATTAGAGTCCTTGCCCTATTAACCACTTACTAGATTAACATGATCCTTCCCTGGATAAGCTCTGGGTTCGAACGGTTCACGAATGGAATTAACGACTTTGGTCAGGGCATCGATTCCTGAATTGACGACCTGGTTCAAGTCATTTCTTAAGAAGCGCCTGGTACGAGGGCGTTCTTTGTTTAAAAACACGCCCATGAAAGGGGCGTTTCTTTTACTTGCCCAATTTGGTCGCGTGAGAGTTGACGACCGCTCGTGTGGGCGTCCTTTCTTTAGGCATGCCTTCCCTGAGGGCGTGTATTCTTTAAGTAGCGCCTGTACTAGAGGCGTTATTTCCATTTCACTCTTTTATTTGTTCATTCGTATATAATATATACTTTCCTTCTATTTCTAGGTATATATATATTGCCTATATGGGAGAAGATAATAAAACGTGTTAAAAGCCCATTAAGCGTAAAATGCTTGGGTTGAGTTTGGGCCAATGGAGCTTAGCATTAAAAATGTTAATCCTTTATCAAGGCCTAATAATTATATTGGTAACTAGTTATTTCTATTTGTTCCTTTACACAAGTTCACTTTGTTTGGAAGTCTTACTTGTTTATTTGTCAAGACCTTACACATACGACTTATATCTTTTAATAACTTGGATGTATTTCCGTCTATGCATAAATAAGGCTCTTAAGACTATCTCTAAGGTTCTATACCTCATTGATTTGGTGTGGCTAGTTCTCACATACATTGAGATCTTAGTAATCTTCTATTTAGAGATTTTATTGCTCATAAGTTCTTTAACTTTTATTAGTCCTTGTCCTAGGTATCAGAGGCAGGTTCGATCTGAGCAACCCTTTAGGAACATCACTTGACCAAGTATTTATTTGAATAAACTTTAATCATTAAACATTATATACTTATGTATATATTTTATTCCTATTCCAAAATTACCGAGCGTTACATGGCTCCTTTTGAAGCATTGTACGGGCGAAGCTGTCGTTCCCCGTTATGTTGGGAAGAGGTAGGTGAGAAGCAATGGCTTGTACCGGATCTTATTTCAGAATCATCACAGAACATCCGTATTATCCGAGACCAGTTACAAGTAGCCCAATCAAGATAGAAGAGTTATGCCGACAATAGAAGAAGGGCATTGGAATTTCAAGTTGGCGAGCATGTATTTCTGAAAGTCTCTCCTACAAGAGGGATTCGAAGATTTGGCATTCATGGAAAGCTGAGTCCGAGATATATTGGTCCGTTCGAGATTCTGGATAGAGTGGGAGAGGTTGCTTACAGATTGGCATTACCGCCTCAATTGTCAGGCGTACATAATATTTTTCACGTGTCTATGTTACGAAAATATGTGTACGACCCCACTCATATCATTCAGCATGTGAATTTCGAATTGAAGGAAGATTTGACCTATGAGGAAAGACCTATCAAGATTCTAGATCGGAAGCAACAATAACTCCGGAATCATTCCATACCTATGGTCAAAATTCAGTGGAGTCGGCGTGGAGCTGAGGAAGCTACTTGGGAGTCTGAAGATACTATGCGGAAGCGGTATCCTGACTTATTCTAGGTGAGCTAGTCTTTCCCTATCTCTGTATTAAAGTGCAGTGAATTTGGAGGATCAAATTCTTTTAGTGGGGGAGGGTGTAATACCCCAAATTCTTTTAGAAATTTAATTAGAAATTATTTGAATTTATTTGAATTAATGGGAATTAATTCATAGAATAAGTCACATTTTGACTATTTTATAAAAAACCATAAAAATCATATTCTTGTAGAATCAATTACGTTTAACAATTTTTTCTTCTGTGGCCAACCCTAATAAAATCATTAACTAGGCCGAATTAGTGGGATTAGTCAAATTTTCACACCTACCTAACCAAATTCGTGCTCAATGTTAACCCCACATTAAAATCCTCAATTCGAGCTCATTTCTTAACCAAATCAGGTGATTCCAAGGGAAAATGAAAGGTATTAAAGAGAGGATCATTTCCCCTCTCACAATGCCACGAAATTTTTAACTTATGGGAAGCATTTGGTCGCGCATGGGCTAGGTCAACACTTGCGGCGGCGGGTCGAACACTCCACTTCAAGGGACGATTTCTCCCTTTGTGGAAGGATCCAGAACATGTATAAGCTATTAAAAGAAAGCCCTATGTGTCTATTTTCATTTGGGAGCAGTGGTGGTCGCAGAGGATTCCGATCTAGTGAGATCTCTCGCGTATATTAGAGGAATGTCCGAGTTCGCGGGTTTTTCTTAGGCCCTCTTCCTTCCTTCGATTGAGGTAGGTAATATTAGCCAAAATATGCAAGTAAATATACCATTTTGTTCCTCTCTTAGTTGGCTTTCCATTCGTAGTAAAAGCCCCAAATTCGATTAGGTGTGGAGGGAGATCTCGTGGAAATAGTGAAGGGCTGTCAAACGGGCTTTCTTCGTTCTAACTTCTAAATCTCTCTTCGATTCAAGTAGATGATAACAGACCCAACTCTTATTAATGTATATGGTTGTAATCATCAGCATGTTATCTATCTTTTGGCGTAGAAAGCCCCAATTTTTATAGACCATGCTTAGAGAATTTCGTGTTTGATTAGAAGCATGCTAAGACTAGGTTTTTAAGTGTTCTTCCTAGATAGGTTGTGATTTCGATTTGTTTTCCAGTGAATTTAGTGTTCCAAACCCTTGTAATATGACCCTAGTATGTCCATCAAGAACCTAAGGGCATGGGGTTAAGATCTCAGCCCAATTATACCCCAATTGGGTGAGATCCGGCGGTTTCCGGAAGTCTCGTTCGCGTCTGCGAACCCGGGGGTCGACCCATTGGGTCGACCCATACACAGACAGTCTGTCTGTGCAGGGGGTCGACCCATGGGGTCGACCCAAACATAGACAGAAGTCTGTCTATGCAGGGGTCGACCCAATGGGTCGACCCATACACAGGCAGACCCCTGGTTTTCCAGGGGTCGACCCAATGGGTCGACCCATATGCTGTCAGACCTGATAGGCTTGTTTTTGGCCCGAGGATCGATCCGGACCGTGAGGGGATCGACCCATTTAAGCCCAGTCCAATTGAAAACCATATTTTGAGGAACCAATGACCCATACATGCAACCCTATGATCTCAAATTAAGCTCGGTGTTCCTCAATCCAAAATTGAAGAACAATGGTCCCTGCACTCAATCAAAGTGTATAAACCATTCCGATTACTATCTCCACTTCAACGCACAAATGGTTAATTAGAAACCCATATAATAAAATGATAATTTTGAAAGTAAATTGTTGTCATGTATTACTGTCTATTGTCATTATTAGCTTGTTCTAGTATCTTGAGTTACCATCTTGTAATTAACTTATCTCTTGAAATTGAGATTATAATAATTCACGAATCAAGGTATTTTGAAATGGCTGTTAGGAAATCAATTAAAATCCCTTATACCCCGGTAGAATAGACTAATAGCACACTAACAATCTATATGGCATTACGGCCATTAAGCCTAAATTGCTGTCTCTTAGTACGATTCTACTCGGACACTCTATCCGGCGAGTTAGAATCCGCCATTTTGAGACCCGTATGACCCGGCTACGACCTGGAAATTCGTGACGAAATCGCTGAGTTATAAGCCACGGATCAACTTGGGCTAATCAGCACATGAGCAGCCCATAGTTGACTGCTTGTCTCCATGAACGGTCTAGTGTAGTCCGTATAAGTATCATAATTGTGTCTTAAGGTCACGTATTGCTTACTTACCTGAACGGCACACTGTCAACCATTCATTCTTGACCTCATGGACTGAGTTTGGTCCAGCTCTTGTAATGCGGCCAGTAGTAGCCGTATGTCCTGTCAAACGGCCCAGAAGTGACCGTATACCGAGTTTTTAAGTTAATGAATCCTAGGACATGTTAGTCCTTAAATCTCGTACTTTTGACAGAAATTCCTCTGATTAATTGGCCATTAAACTTGATTAAATGTCCAGACAAAACTTAGGATCTTGGATCCAACAAATCAATGCCAACGCATCATAAGGGCCCGATCTGGTCCTGGGGAGAGCGCCCGAAAAGTACTTGTGCCCATGGGAGTTTGTAATGACATGGTGAGGCATTGCACCGAGTGCATGATCAGCGTGACGTCTACGACAGAAAATCTCTTGTTATACTTGTTACATTATCATGCTTGACTTGATGTTTAAAATACTTGCTTGTTGGCCAATTCTATATTTCAATTTCCTATTGAACATTCTTGTACTTGATATTCTTGTTAAATTCTTGTCATCATATATTTCTTGACCTTGCAAGATCTTATATTACGCTGTTTTATCGTCTCGTCAGTTATTTCTTTTCTTGTCATTGCATATGAAAATGTAACTAATTGGTTAATCATGTAAACTTGCCTGTTATTATCTACTGAGCGTTAGCTCATATAGTTGTTTTCCCCCTTTCCAGGCTATTCAGGTGACAATGCGCATACTGAAGGGGAGGGACATAAGTGATACCCTTGAGTGTACCTGTTGGTAGATGCCGAGTTGGCATAGTTGTTTACATTAGTTACTCCTTAGTATTGTGTTAGCACTTTATTTACCTTTTGGAGTCAGTTATTGTATTAGAATCAGTTTGAAAGTTATGGTTGATCGTGTTTAAGCATTGATGGTTATTGTAATAAAACTTGGAGTCTTTCTTGATCAATAGAAGTACTTCTTTCCATAGCACCTGTACGAATGTTTAGTTTAGCATATTGATATTATCTCTAGCTAGTTTCTAACTGTACGTCCCGATATTCCACGTTGGGGCGTGACATGGACTCTAAAGGAGCGCTGCTTTTCAAATTCATTGGGCGGGAAATGTGGTTTCCACACGCCCATCTCTCAGAAGCCTCCATATATATAGGCACCTGTAGAGAAGAAGAATAACGAACAAAGACAAGAAGAAGTAAGAGAGAGAGCACCCAGAAGAGAAGAAGGGGCGTGCAGCCTGAAAGAGTAGCACGAGAGCAGTGGGAAAGAGAAAGAAGAAGAGATCAGAAGAAGAGTAGAGCTGAAGAGAGGAAGAGCAGAGCGTGAGAGAAAAAGAAGCAAAAGAAGAGGAAGAAAGAGAGAGAGAGAGAGAGAGAGAGAGAGATAGACACGAGAGCAGTGAGAAAGAGAAAGAAGAAGAGATCAGAAGAAGAGTAGAGCTGAAGAGAGGAAGAGCAGAGCGTGAGAGAAAAAGAAGCAAAAGAAGAGGAAGGGAGAGAGAGAGAGAGAGAGAGAGAGAGGAAGAAAAGTGAAGCCATAGCTGAAGATCCATTTCTACTGGACTTTAGATCAGATCCAAGCCAGTCAGCTCCTACGAGAGCCAAATTTGTTTTACGATTTCTTCCAGCTTTCAGTTGCTGTATTTTCCACTTCTTATTTTTTCTTTTAAACCCTTGTTTCTTCAAGCTGTGAGTCAGTGGAGCAAGCTGTGTTGCTCAGCGGTTGCAGAGGATTGGTTCCTCTGGTCAGCAAGCTGTGATTGCTCAGTGGAAGCAAGCTGTGTTGCTCAGCAGTTGTAGGCAAACTGTGATGCCCAGCAGTTTAAGCTGTGTATCAGCGAGAAGCCTCACTCTGGTTTGAATGGGGGATGGACGTAGGTCTGCGGGTAGTAGACTGAACCATCTAAAAATCCCTTGTCCACCGTGGTTTGATTGTCTTCTCTGATCCTCTAGATGTATGCTTAGGCTCGATCTGAATCTTCTATCTAGCGAGGATTTTGGTTGCATATCGTTCATTTAATATTGGTCTTGAGAGATTCACTTTGAATAGTTAATCATTGTTACTGGAGAGTGTCCAATTTGCTCAAGCCATCTGAGTGTTTTAGTTACATTTGATCGCTTGATTGGGTTCGGTCAACAGTATAGATTTGCTCAGGAGTCTGCACTATAGCAGTCCAACTGTTTGATTTAGCGCACCATTGACTCTCATATTCTGTAGAGTTTAACTCGATTTAATTCTGCATCATTGTCCAGTATTATTTTAATTGGGCAGAGTTTTGAAGAGGGATTCATTCACCTCCCTCTGAATCAGGTTTGTGCATTCGCACCTAGTCTTTACAGACTAACAATTGGCATCAGAGTGGTCTCTGACTTTCCAGATCCAACGATCTGCAGAGGATCCTGTTGTGTTCGGTGCTATCTTGCTTTTGGTGCATTTCTTATCGATTGCTTTGTGCGTTGAATCTGTTTGCTATCTGTCTTAATGGCTCGTCCTTTTACGTTTGATGGTTCTAACTTCAGTAATTGGTTAGGCGGCCTATGTGTCTATATGAATTCCATTGACCCTAATCTATGGAATTTAGTTTCAAAAGGCCCATACCAATTACCTCATGATGAGACCAAGTGGTCTAGAGAGGACAGAGTAAAGAACCGTGATAATGTCACAGTTCTTAATATTTTAAAAGCTGCAGTTAATACTAACGGATTTTCTTTTATTCTCAAGTGCACTTTTGGAAAGTAAATCTTGGATAGAATAACTGCTACAAATGGGGAGCAAGAGGATCAATGCCTGATGGCCAACCGGGGTGATCACAACACTGATCAATAGGAGGAAACATCATCCAAGGTAAGCTCTGGATCCGAAGAGATTTCGTTTGATGATTTATGGAATATAAATGAAGAACTTACTGATAGATGTAGAAAATTAAAATCTAAAAATAAAAGGTTGAAAAAGAAATGTGATCAGATTAATTCTAATGTTCATTGTGAAAACTGTCAAAAACTGAGAAAATCTCATGATATCTGCTTAGCCGATGTTAATAAGAGTAAGGAACAAATTTCTTTATTGGAAAATAAAAATAAGAAACTCACAGATAAGATCTCTGAACTGAAATAAAAATTGAGCTCAATTAATGGTGATCAAATCTTACTAAATGAGCGAGTTCAGAATGAAGAACTAATAAAAGAAAATGAAAGAATGATGGAAGAAATAAAGATTTTGAAGGATCAAAACAAAAAGCTCATGGTCTTAATACTGTTATGGGAGAAAAATGGTTAACCATTGAAAAGGGAAAGTGTGTTGAAAATGACTCTGAACAAAGATTGAAACAGGAAATTAATACACTCAAAAGTCTGAATGATGTTTTACATCAACAGGTTATCAGCTGTGAATCTGACATTGCTTGTTATGAGGTTGACATTATTTCTCTAAATTCTGAAAGTCAAGATCTAAGAAATTCCATGTCTAAATCTTTGAAGGATAAAGGCAAAATGAAAATGCCTCTAGAAGATAATGTAAGTGGTCAAAGAAAGGGGACTGGCAACATTTTTGAAATTAAGCAAGCCAAGAGGAACCAGCTGTACACCACTTTTATTCGAAGCTCTGACGTAGCTGGAACCTCAAGACAATCCCCAAAATAGTCTACTGTAACTGAAAATCAAAAACCACTGAAAATAAAAAGAACAATCTGCATGCTAAAAACTTATTTGATAAAAGTCATGCTTCAAAGAAATCCAATAATGTTTCATGTCATTACTGTGATAAGCATGGTCACTTCATGGATAATTATCTTATGCTGAAAAAGGATGATCTGAATGTTGATAGAATGCATGCTAGGAATTTTCATGCTAAGAAACCTTCTTTTATTCAAAAGAAAAGAATTCACTACTTTTACTGTCATGAGATAGGTCATCTCATGCATGAGTGTAGACAAATGAAATTAGATGTTCTAGCTGCTGTAGGAATGCATGATAAACAACTCCATGCTAAATATCATGCAACTCCTAAAAGAAAACTTCATTGCTTTCATTGTGGTAAATTGGGCCACATTGCTGCAAAGTGTTGGCATGCTAAGGGAAGAACACTTAACTCCAAACCTGCTAAAATCCCTACAAAAAGACATGCATTTTATGAGAATTTTAACAGAATGAATTCTTCATGTTTTGAATGTGGAAAACCTGACCATAGAGCAAATCAGTGCCAGTTGGCCGGTTTCAGAAAATAGAACTTTCATGTGCATAATAATAGAAACTTCAATGTTCATAGATTCAATGATCACAATAATGTGCATAAAAAGAGCTTGAAATCTGTTACTTGCCATTACTGTGATCAGTTTGAACATTCAATGTCCAACTGTAAGCTGATGGATCTTGATGATCTTAATGCTCAAAAATGGTGGAGAGCACCCTTCAAAGGTGCCACTATCATTTCAGGACCCAAGGCTGCTTGGGTTCCTGCGGGATCAAGATAACCCAGCTGTTGCAGGTGTGTCTTGGAAAGGAATAAATGGGTAATAAATCAGGGCACCTGAAATGACCCCATTTCTGAGCTTTCCAGGTAAACTCACTGTATTCTCTGTCTTTACATTCATTGCTTAATTTGTCAGTTAAATTGATTGATTGCATAGCATGTTAAATTTGGTTCAGCATTATATGCATTGCATATCTCTTGCATAACATGTTAATTCATCTGTGCGTCTTCTAACTGATCTTCTCTGAAAATCTGAATTGATCATCAAGATGATTGTAGCCTGTCTCTGTTGGAATTGCATATTTGTTTCATGAGCATATTTCATGATTTTCCTCACACAATGTTTTGTGTGTTTGTAGCACTTAAATGATAGTTTCATAATGCACATAGTCAGGGGGAGTAAGTCAAAGCATTTCTTGTGTATCATGCATACTTGTTCAGCTAATTCCCTGCATGGTCTTCATGTCATTCATGAGTGGGTAATGCATATGCATACATGTAGTAAATTACATAGCACTTCATTAATTTTGAAAAATTCAAAAGGAAATGACTCATTACATCTAGACAGGGGGAGCATTTTAGACTCATTAGTCCTTTTCAATATGAACCCTTCTTGTCTAGTCACTTAAATCATTCTCCTACTCATGTGTGGTGATTGGGCTCTGAATTATCCATCATCTGAATTCATATATTTTATTGAAGCTGAAATCTCTGTATCCTTCTCCTTAATGTTGCTGAAGGAATGTTGCACTCGAATTCATTCTTGACAAGCTGATCTGTCTGTATTCCATACTCAGCTACTTTTTTTTTTAATAGGAAACCCTGCCTAGGGACGAGTGAGAGAATGTGCCCTTTGCCAGAGGTAAAGGACTGAGCCATTCCACCACCAAATCACTAGGAGGTAAATTTTTATTGCAAAAGACTCAGCTACTAGCTTCTGAATTGAGTTACTCAAGTGCATACCTCTTGCTGCATCCTTGCAAACTCTCTCTATCTCCTGAAAATCTGTCTGATTCATAAGCAAGTGCTCCAACTCTTTCACTCTCTATGCATGCTTTATAATATCTTCTGTTGTTGGACGTTACAGTCAAAATATTGATTGAACTGATTTTGAAGAGACTTAAATCTGTGTACCTCAGTTATAAATCTAAAATCTTAAAAGAAACTCCTATTATACAGGTTTAAGAATAACTTATTGATCTACGTTGGTGTAAGTCTAATGTATTCATGAATTTGAATTTGAAAGACTTGAAAGTATCTGAATCACAAGTTTTAATAAACTTTAACCAACTGTTTCATGTAATCTCTGGACAAAACATTCTGAAATCTGAAAATTTGAAATCATGGTTACTTTGGTTGAGATACATGTTGGTAGTATTGTTCTTAAACATTAAATCTGTATGAAGTTAACTAAAAAGGAAAACAAAAATCAGAGCAATGACTTTGATCACTGAGAAATTGAGTCCTCTTTCAAAGAAATGGAGTAAACCCATGTCATGAAGTGCCATAGTTATCTCTGGTGTAAAAATAATTAAAAAGTCTGACAGAGCAATGGAATGGTTATGTTGAGTAACTAGGGATCCTGGCCTCTGATCAAGGTGTTTCCTCATGTAAAAAGACACTCCAATTGCTAACTCTGTTCTCATGTTCGAGAGGCAATGCGGTTATCACACTGAGTAACTGGGTCATTTCACCTAAGACGTGTTTTGCCTCATGTAAAAAGGTGTTGATCAACCAAGATTGATCAAGAAAAATAAAGTGAAGTTCAAAAGTAAAATCTAAAAATGAATATCAGAAAATTTCTGCCAACATAGTCAACTTCAAATACTATTAAAGGTGTTTAATCTCAATACTACAATGTGTAACTCCTAATGGAATCATTGAGATTATTTGAGTATGATGGAAGAAGATTGAACTAGAATATCACATGAATAATTGGTTCACCTTTATTAAAACTCAGGTTCAGATATGAGTATTGAATATAATTGACAAATTTGGTATACATTATGCTTAAACCTGTCGTGTCATGCATTCTAATTCATAAGCCCTTATGATAGGAGAGTCTATCTGTACTTGGATTTATAACAGTGATACATGCTATGAGATTCTTCTGATCAGTTACTCTTTGGAAAACTTCATCACCCTTGTGTTTTGCTGATGCTTTCTTAGTAGTATCCTTCTGAGGGGGAGAATAGTCTATGACTCGTCTTGGCTATATCAGGGGGAGCATGTGATTCTTTGACATTTTCTTAATTTTCAGCTGCTCCTGATATCATGTTGTGTTCTCATCTCTTTACCCACTCGCTCTCACCATTTGAATTCCATCTCTATCTTTCTTTGTGATGAAATCATAGGGGGAGGTTTGTCAAAGTGAACATAGACTTGATTGGTACTTGATTGTCGAACTACCCATGTGTTCTTGCTAATTTAATTCCTTCATCCAGGGGGAGAATAGTTCTTCTGTGCCTTAATGATGAAATCATGCATGTCTGTATGTTTTGTTTCAAACTATTTTTTCTTTTTGATGAAGTCGAAGGGGGAGAATAGTTTGACATAATGAGTCAGTGACATGATGAGTCAGTGTGACTCATAGTGTTAGTGTTGCCATCATCAAAAAGGGGGAGATTGTTGTGCCCCTGTGGTTTTGATGATAGCAAACACTATAAGTCACCATGTGCTTACATGAAAGATTGAATGAAAGATTGAACATGCTTTTGTTTATGCATCTAGTCTTTGCACTACACATTAATGAGGATCATTTGCTGTGCATTGATGTTTGTGCATTAATGTTGTCATCATAAACATTTACATGATATGTGATTTCTCATGATAGATGTTCTGCTATGTTGCATAGAACTTCATCAAAGTGCATGCACGATCATACAGGTTGCAGGCACATACACATTTTCATTTGCGTCTCTTGCTTGCATCTCATGTTTAAATGCGTCTCTTATTGCGTCTCATGAACATCTATGTCTAAGTGCATGTTCTGCGTTTTATGCATATGTGCGTCTTATTTTGCATCTCATGTGGCCTAGGTCAGTTCATGTGTCTGTCTTATATTGCGTCTCATGTGGCCTAGGTCAGTGCATGTGTCCATCTTATCTTGCGTCTCATGTGGCCTACAGTCAGTATATGTGTGCATCTTACATTACGTCTCATGTGCATTTGTGTCTCAGTGTATGCGTCTCATCTTTGCGTCTCATGTGGCTTAGGAGGTCAGTGCATCTTATGCCTCAGTGCATGTTTTTCTAAAGCATATAGGAGGTCAGTGCATTTTCTGTCTCGGTGCATGTTTTTCTTAAGCATATAGGAGGTTAGTGCATCTTCTGCCTCGATGCATGTTTTTCTAAAACATATAGGAGGTCAGTGCATTTTTTGCCTTGGTGCAAGTTTTGCCTCGGTGCATATCACTGTTCCTATGCATATAAAGGTCAAGCATCTTTAGTCTAAGGCACATACCATAGTCGGTGCATGTTTTGCCTCGGTGCAAGTTTTGCCTCGGTGCATACCACTGTTCCTATGCATATAAAGGTCTGAGCATCTTTTATCTAAGGCACATACCATAGTCGGTGCATGTTTTTCCTCGGTGCATCTTTTATGAAAAGGCAGGTCAAGGTCATTGTCATTTTTGCCTCGGTGCATGACTAAAGTCTATTCACAGACGGTGCAGGTTTTTGTCTTAGACATATAAGAGTCGATGCTAGTTTTTATCTAAATACTATGGTCCGAGCACATACCAACTCTGAGCTACCTGGGGTCTGAGCATGTGATAAGGTCTATACATGTTTTAAGGTGGGTGCAATATCTTCACTAGCACGAGGACTCGGTCAGTGCAATATTGGTCGGTGCATGTCTGCATAAGCATACAATAGTTTGAGCATTTTGACTTGACTTTGACCATATAGTATTGACTAAGTGCTTTATTATTTGCAGGGATTTAATTAATTCATTAAAGCACAGAACCATTGATTGGGCACGTGATTCTGAGATTGGCTGGAAGCTGGCACGTGATCCAAGGCATACATTTCCTGGAGATTCTGACACGTGGCTCCTTGCAATCATCTGATCGTAGCACGTGGACAACAATCTCTCACAGTCTGACACGTGGACTCTAAAGGAGCACTGCTTTTCAAATTCATTGGGCAGGAAACGTGGTTTCCACGCGCCCATCTCTCAGAAGCCTCCATATATATAGGCACCTGCAGAGAAGAAGAATAACGAACAAAGACAGGAAGAAGTAAGAGAGAGAGCACCCAGAAGAGAAGAAGGGGCGTGCAGTCTGAAAGAGTAGCACGAGAGCAGTGAGAAAGAGAAAGAAGAAGAGTAGAGCTGAAGAGAGGAAGAGCAGAGCGTGAGAGAAAAAGAAGCAGAAGAAGAGGAAGAGAGAGAGAGAGAGATAGCTCGAGGAAGAAGAGTGAAGCCATAGCTGAAGATCCGTTTCTACTGGATTTTGGTTCAGATCCAAGCCAGTCAGCACCTACGAGAGCCAAATTTATTTTACAATTTCTTCCAGCTTTCAATTGCTATGTTTTCCGCTTATTGTTTTTTCTTTTAAACCCTTGTTTCTTCAAGCTGTGAGTCAGAGGAGCAAGCTGTGCTGCTCAGCGGTAGCAGAGGATTGGTTTCTCTGGTCAGCAAGCTATGATTGCTCAGCGGAAGCAAGCTGTGTTGCTCAGTGATTATAGGCAAGCTGTGATGCCCAGCGGTTTAAGCTGTGTATCAGCGGGAAGCCTCACTCTGGTTTGAGTGGGGGATGGACGTAGGTCTGCGGGCAGCAGACTGAACCATCTAAAAATCCCTTGTCCATCGTGGTTTGATTGTCTTCTCTGATCCTCTAGATGTATGCTTAGGCTCGATCTGAATATTCTATCTAGCGAGGATTTTGGTTGCATATCGTTCATTTGATATTGGTCTTAGAGAGATTCACTTTGAATAGTTAATCATTGTTACTAGAGAGTGTCCAATTTGCTCAAGCCATCTGAGTGTTTTAGTTGCATTTGATCGCTTGATTGGGTTCGGCCAACAGTATAGATTTGCTCAGGAGTCTACACTATAGCAGTCCAACTATTTGATTTAGTGCACCATTGACTCTCATATTCTGTAGAGTTTAACTCGATTTAATTCTCCATCATTGTCTAGTATTATTTTAATTGGGCAAAGTTTTGAAGAGGGATTCATTCACCCCCCCTCTAAATCAGGTTTGTGCATTCGCACCTAGTCCTTACAAACTAACACGACCAGCCGGCAGATGATGCTCAGTGGTTTCTCTCCCCTACTCTAGGTACGACTCAACTTTCTAAAATGATTATGCAATTTGTTATATGAACTCTATATGCTGTATGCTAACATTTAATGAAATGCAATGCAGGTGTGGGCCTATGTACACCTACATGGGCTAGGGAGAGGTGAGGAGACACACCTGGACCGGCTGCCCATCGCGGGACGGTGGACGGCCCCACGGGAGACTGGGTCCCTGCGCCGATAGGTTCGGGGGATCCATGATGACTTGGACACACTGCCCTATGCCTCGGTAAGACCTCAACTTGAACTTTACATTAAATGCAACCTATATGCTTATGATGCTAAAGTGACTTTCCTACTCGATAGCTCCGGTGGACACCGTACCAGAGCGAGAGGCACGAGGGCTAGCCTTGGGTGGTGGCGGCCCTCGCCTACACCGGACGTCACATTTGGCTTCACTGCATGAATGTAGTGGAGCCCCTTTACTACAGACTGGTGATGAGGAGCCTCGAGGTCCATCAGGAGGAGGTGGAGTTCCCGGCGCCCGAGAAGCCGGAGGAGCGAGTCGGTCGGCACGCCCGCGGACTAGCAGCGGAGATCGACTGGACCAGCAGAGCGGTGGAGCAGATCCACGATTGGACGGGGCTCGGACGAGTGGTGTGCACCCGCCCTGAGAGTGATGAGGCATACCTCACAGCGTATGCTAGGCGCTATGGAGACCAGGTCTTCCGTGGCACTCGACGACTGGTACAGTCCTAACCCTATACTTTCTATTATGCTTTATGACTTTGATGCACTGACACTAGATTCCTATATGCAGGTCGACCCCCAGGGGCGGATCGCTGAGCTTCAGGGGCTCCTACACTCGACCGTCCAGTAGTAGGATGAGCTTCCGCAGGCGCTGGACCTCCTGGTGAGTAACGCTGAACCCTAGACTTATATGGATATGCTTATGACTAACCTGGAGCTCTAAATGCAGCGAGCCGAGGGGACCCAGTGTCAGGGAGCTAACGTGCCTACCTCCTCTTCCTAGACATGCGCAGATCGTGCTGAGCGAGAGGCGGAGTTCGCGAGGATGGTCGCACAGGCCGAGGCGGCCAAGGCTGCTCTCACAGAGAGGGTAAGTACACTATGCTTTCCCTTAATGATTATGATTATGAAATGCAATTAGCTAACCATGATGTGTGTATATGCAGGCGACCGAGCTGACCCAGCTTCGGGAAGAGATGGAGCAGATCCGTGCAGTAGCGCAGGACGAGGTTGCCCGTCTCCGGGAGGAGATGGAGCAGAGCCGTCTGATCGATGCGATCGAGGTGGCGCTCCTCCGTGAGGAGTTGGAGCATCTCCGGGCTGGGGCTGCAGAGACGGAGCGCTACTGAGCTGAGGCGGAGCGCTACCGAGTTGAGGCGGAGCGAGCCTGGCTTCAGGCGGAGAAGCTGGAGAACGTCGTGGAGGGGATGAGCCGGAGATCCGAGTGCAGCGGAGCTCCGAGCGGCACACACGGTATGCACGGCTCCTACAGTAGTTACTTCATGGGCTCCTCCAGTCGCCGGAGGAACGAGGAGGAGGAGCGGCACCGACGATCTCGAGAGGAGGTGAGCTCAGCGATGCCCCCGCCAGCGAAGAGGGATGAGGGTGTGGGTGACAGTGACGGCCCGGGAGGGGGACATGCTTGATGTATTTAGATAGAACTTTTGTACATGATGCTATGATAGTGATAATGACATGACATGTTTTTGGTTGATTTCCTTTTGTAAATGAACGTGTGTGAATGAGTGTATGAATGAATGAGTGCTAACTAACTAATAACGGACCCTAGAAGGACACGAGAGAGAGGGTGGGGGAGACAGAAACCTTTGAGTGGAATGATGCAAGAAGGACCAAAATTGGAGTAGTAGGGAGGCAGACGGTCATTACAATGACCGCTCCAAGATTGACACGGTCCCCTGATAGACTCCTGAAATCTGCTCGGTTAAGCCTCAATGAAGCAAATAAACGGTCCATGATGGTTCGTTCAAGGAACCATAACGGTCCTGTTTTGACCGTGTTGTTGTAGAACGACCTCTCCAAGACCGTGCAACTATCAAGGATCGAAGCGTGTAGAAGGTTGGTACACGGTCTATTTCAGACCGTGTTCATACTATAGCGGTCTATCGCCTGACCGCGTACGAAGATGTGCTGGTAGTCCGATCGGGACTCCCTTGGAGAGTCCTAACCCGAGAGTGGGGAGTTTTAAACCAACCCAAATTCTATCCTAACTCGATCTAGAGTTATCCTACCTCAATTCTAGAGGGTTTAGGCCTCTAACCAAGTTCTATAAGTAAGAGGGGACTCTAAATTCATCCTTCACACCACATCCCTCTCTCAAACTTTGAAAAGTTGCCAATCTTCCTCGAATCATCATGAAGAGGGCCTTTGAAGGGAGCTCTATGGAGGGGGCAGCTTATGAAGGGCCAAAGTCGGCTAGAAAAGGGCATGGAATGCTACAACGGCTGACCACCATCTCGAGACATTTGAGCTCCAGCCCCTTGAGAGAGGTAAGCTTGTACACTTTTATTTCATTCGATTAATTCCTATAAAGGCTCATATGTTCTTCCTCTCTTCTTCTTTCTTTTTCCTTTTCTTCTTCTCCAGCTTCTCCCCGACCCTAGGTGCTATTCCACCTTGAAGTGGATGACTCGCATGATCCGTGAGCTACCCATATCCGTGACATCCATCCTTAGGTCCCGGCACCTACACTCTCTTCTAGTGTTGGCCAAGAACTACCCCAAGCTTTCTTTGGATAGGCATAGCATTTCAACCTTGGTAGAGATATGGCACCCTCAGACCCACACTTTCATCTTCCCTTCCTTTGAGGCTACCATATTGTTAGAGGAGGTAGAGACCTACCTATCCCTTCCTAGGTCCAAAGTTGGGGAGGAAGACTTGGTTTGCCACACCGTTGCCCCTATAGATCCTGCCCTCATCTTAGGAGAGTTCATACCTAGTAGTAGGGACATTCGCACCATAGTGGGCCCACACCAGATCAATTTACTACCTCTCAGCCAGTGGGTGATAGCACATTGTAAGAATAAGTGTGGGTGGGACGAGACCATAGCTAAGGCCACCTCTATTTATTTGTGCGGGGCCATACTCTTCCCTTCTACCGACCATGTCTTAGATGTCCCTATCCTTAGCACCATCAGTGGTCTATCGTAGGGTCTATCCATTTCCCAGGACATCCTTGCTTACTTATATGAGGGTCTTAGTTCAGCTACTCTAGGGGGTCCACTTTTTGGCTCTATGATTCTCCTGGAGTGCTGGATGGGTGTCAGGTTGAAATTCATACCCAGGGAGGATATCACTTCGGTCAGTCGGATCTTCGAGAGTCATCCACTCTTCTTTATAAGTGGTGCCTTCGGATTCTCTCAGCAGGTGGAGTGCCGGACTGTAGACAAGAAGACCAGAGACGAATGGCTCCTCTACATCAACACTTTGCCCTTGGATCGATTTGTGATGCACCCTTTCTTCCTCCACGGTACCACCCTCAGGCTCCCTAGGGGGGTTGGACTAGACTTGAGGCTCGTGGGAGACACCACCCTGGCGATGTACAGCCCCCACAGGTGCTTCCTACAGGTCGGGCTTCCTCGCACTACGGTTCCAGCGCTTCCCCACCTTCCTGCACTACAGGCGAGGTGGCTTGGCACGGAGGAGGACGAGCAGGCGGTCAGGAGCGCCCTGATCATGTGGGGGATCACCAGGACCCGCATCCTTCCTGCGGAGGTGACAGAGCTTCAGGAGGGCTATCAGACTTATGTGAGGGAGCTTAGAGAGATCAGGCCTCGCGGGGATGCCCGGCTGAGGATTGAGTGATTTTTAGCATTTATGATGTATGGAGACCATGGATTTGACATTGATTAATCTCTGAATAAAGAATAGAATGCTTTGCTTAAATGAGGTTGGCCTTTGGTCTCTTGTGCATTTGTGTGGATTGAGAAGGCTCTCTAGCCAGGACGCGGTCTTCCATAGACCACTGGGTGACTTAGACGGTCTGAAATAGACCGCTCCATAGACGGATAGCAGGAGTTCAAAACGAGGGTACCGGCAGTCTATCGAGGGACCGTCTAGGATAATCAAACGATTAGTGATGAACCGTTCAGGAATAAACGGTCATAATCGGACCGCGAAAATCTGGACGCAAAGAAGGGTCACTAGACTTGTAAGATATAGTGAAGGCGGCCTTATGAAGGCCGTCTATAACCTGAAGTGGTCACATTATGACCGCTTAAAAGATTGAGACGGTCTTAGAGAGGCTGTGTACCTGTAGATGCCAGCACGATTTGCAACACCTGCCCCTGCACATACACTCAGACAGAAAAAATAGGTTAAATCTTTTTTAGGCTTAACCCCTTGCCTGTAGCAAGTTAGGGAATGACCAATCCTTGATTTTTGGTCAAAGGGGTAAGCCTTAATAAATAGGCAAAATGACAACAAGGAAAAGGATGCAATGCATGCCATGAAAAATGCAAGTGATGATTTTTTAAAATGTTTCTTGTAGTTTTAAAGATATTTGATTTTTTTGGTTTTTGAAACATTTAAATTTTTTGTCGGATTTTGAAATATTGTATTTTTTTGAGTTTTGAAATATTTGATTTTTTTGAGTTTTGAAATATTTGATTTTTTTTTAGTTTTGAAATATTTAATTTTTTTAGTTTTGAAATATTTGATTTTTTTTTGATTTTGAAATATTTGATTTTTTTAGATTTTGCAATATGTGTTTTTTTTTTAATTTTGATAAGCCAACTCTGTCCTAGCAACAATAGTCCTACCCGTCCCACTAGGAATCACCGGCGCCCGGCGTGCTTTAAAGGTGACAATCCCTGGCCGAGGGCCGTTCCTTACAACGGTGCTTCTACCGAGGTCATGCCCGGGGTACAGTGTCGGTCCCTAAAAGTAAAAGCGAATTAAGGAGGTAAGCCTAGGCCAGGTGTAGGAGCTTTCAGGGTTTTGAGTCCTTCTCATGGCTACCCTTTCAGAGGTCCAGCCTGTTACGCCGGGGCTTTGTGTACATCATTGAACCTTCATCCACGCTAGGCACGTATACGACCGGGCTCATAACGTCCCACGGGGAAACTGTATTGCCACTCTTGCCATGCCTAGTTTTATTTTACTGGAGCATAAGGATTTTTGAGTTTTGAGCCTATAGACAAACTTTTCAATTTTTATCTTTAGTTTTGCTCCATTTTCTTTCTTTTCTTTTCTCTATTGTGGAATGAGGTCATAACGGACTGCCCCTATTTGAGACTTTTCCCCATCATGGTGTCTAGATCAGTCATCGCTCCCTTACTCACTACTTGCCCCCAGATTCAGCCGAAGGGAGAAACGTACAAGGGTCAATACTTCCCCCAGGCATGGTCAGGGAGAAACAGTGTTACACAGGGCTAGGGTACCTGACTAGGGACGTCGTGAGGTGTGTGAATGCCGGACATGGGATCTTTCTTTTGTGATCGAGGCACGAGTCATCTTGCTGCCAGCCCTTCATTGGCTTGACTCTAAGGGAAAAAATGTTTAAGATACAACCCATTCCACGGATTAGACAATTCTTCACCCTCGGCGTTGACTAGATGGTACGCATTCCCAGGTGGAGAGGGGAATTTCTGCAGCCCATTCAAAGAGCAGCCGAACTAGGCCCATCAGGACCAAACGAGGCCATGCTCGCCCAAGTCACAGCCCACAGGGCCCACTTAGGATAAAAAGCCTAATAAAAGATTCACTCGAGGATACTACCTTCCTAGGCGGCCTCTAGGCTCGGAAGGCCCGAGCGTCGGTCAGGTCACAGGAAAGGTCCATGCCCGAGCCATCTCTCCGCCCGGGAGAAGAAGGCGCATGTCGACCGATCCGACCCATCTTCATCCGAGCTAAGCCTACCGCCCGGATAGGGCTGGCCTCTCTGAGCTCGGAACGGCCGACGATTGCTTATCCATGCAGCCGTTAAGAGTCCTCTGTGAGCAGGAAGTTATAAAGGTGAGGGACTCCAGCTCCCCAAGGTGATAACGCTCCCACGATATGACAGTAAAAGCCCACGTTGAGGACGTAACGCCCACCTAAGACCCCTCGACTTACAGGACTTCGGAAGACGGCACACTATTTAAACCAGGGATACCCTCTGGCAAAAGGTAAGGTCAACCAGACGTCCTAAACTCCTGAGCAGGAACCACTTCACCTTTCTGGTGGAGAGGGATCTCGCGCAGAAGCTATCTCCTCCCTTTATTGCTCCCACCATAGCTCCACTGACTTAAGCATCGGAGGGTTTTCCCCAGGGACTCATCCCTAGGCCCCCTGATCCATTTCCCTTTCTTGCAGTTCACAATCTGGTGATCCACTGCCCGCTCAGGACCAGCGCGAGATCACGCCTCTTCACCAGGATAAACCTCCTTAACAACGAAAGGACCTTCCCAATTGGGCTGCAACTTAGACCTAGGACCTCTAGTTTTAATAAATTTGCACTTTAACACCATGTTACCCACCTGAAATTTACGTTCAATGACTTTCTTTTAAAAATGACGCGAGACCCACTTTTGATAAACAGAGACATGATTGGCTGCGTTAAGCCTCTCCTCGTCCAAGAGTTCCAACTGTACGAGCAATGCCTCTCGACGTTCGTCGAGATTAAGTTCCTTGTCCAGCTGCACTCTTAGGGAAGGGATCAGTATCTTATATGGAAGTACCGCCTCCATCCCATTAGTCAGGGAAAACAGAGTCTGCCCAGTGGGAGTGCGGACGGAGATGGGATATGCCCATAGAGCTTCAACAAGTCTTTCAGGCCAATCAGCAAATTTGTGCTACTCGCAAGTTTTCTTGATAATTTTCAAAAGCGTCTTGTTGGTGGCTTCGGCCTGGCCGTTGCCTTGAGGGTAGTAAGGTGATGAATGATGCAATGTAATGTTAAATTTCTTACAGAGGTCCTGGAGTTCTTGAGACACGAACTGCGATCCGTTGTCGGTGACGATGTCGTTTGGCACTCCAAACCACGAAATAATGTTCTTCAGGATGAAGCGGCATACTATGGTGGCTTTGATTTCTGCATATGCTTCAGCTTCGGCCCACTTGGTGAAATACTCCGTAGCTGTAAGGATGAAGGATTTCTGTTTGATCTGGGAGTTGGGATCACCTATCCGGCCTATAATATCAAAGGCCCACATGGAGAATGGCCATGGAGCAGAAAGGGGATGGAGTGATGAAGCAGGAGCATGGATTTTGTCGGCGTGGAGTTGGCATTGGACGCACCTACAGACATAGGTGGAGCAATCTTCCTCTAGGGTTGGCCAGTAATAGCCTTGCCTAAGGATCTTTTTCGCTAGCGCCTGCCCATTGACATGCCCTCCACATTCGCTCGAATGGGCTACTTCTACAACCTTCCAAGCCTCGTCATCGTCTAGACATCTCATCAGAGCTCCATTAAGAGCTCGCCTGTATAACTCTCATGCAATGATGGTGTATCTGGAGGCGATTCTTCTAATGGCCTTGCGTTGCGCGGCGTTGGTCAATTCTGGGAATGACCCGTCCCTACAATACTGCTCAATCTCGTGATACCAAGGCAATTCCTCTTCTCCTAAAATTTCCTCGAGCTCACTTAACGACACTTCTTTCAAATCCTCTTTTTCAGCCTTCTTCTCTACGGATTTCCTAAGGCTATCAAACCACGGATCCTGAAGGGAAGGAGCGTCTAACCGCTGGACCACGATGGTCTCAGTGGCGCGACTGAGAGGAAATGAAAGGGAAGAAGCAAGCGATGCGAGAGCATCGGCAAGAATATTCTGTGATCAAGGTGAGTGAATGTAAATCAGCTTATGGAATTGCTTAGCCAAGAGCGTGACCAAATCTTGATAAGGTTTAAGCTTAGGGTCACTGGTGCGATAAGTGGAAAGAACTTGACGCATCACCAACTTAGAATCTCCTATGATATTTAAGTATCACACGCCCATGATGTAGGCATGCTTCAATCCAGCAAGGAGAGCCTCATATTCGGCTATGTTATTGGTAGCAGGAAAAGAGAGCTGGTATGCGATGGGAATGGTCACCCCCTCTGGAGTGAGAAGAACATCACCTATCCCTCGGCCCTGAGAATTGAGAGCACCATCAAAGTGTAATGACCAAAACGGGTGATGAGTAAGCACATCCAGGTGTTCATCAGGAAACTCATCCTGGATAGAATATGTACAAGGGATAGGTAAATGAGCAAGATGTTCAGTGATAGCATATCCCTTGATAGATTTTTGAACGACGAAGGTAATATCGAATTGGGAGAGAAAGCTCTGCCAGCGGGCTAACCTACCAGAAAGGATGGGTTTCTCTAAAAGATAGCGAATTGGGTCCATTCTAGAGATCAACTTAACCTCATGGGCAAGGAAATAATATTTGAGCTTCTTAGCTACCCAAACTAAGGCTGCGCAGGTCTTCTCCATGGCAGTATACTTTGCTTCAGCAGGATTAAACAATCTAGAGAGATAGCATGCTGCCTTTCCTTTCCTTCGTCATCCACTTGAGCCAAGACAACTCCTAGGGAGTCCTCGATAACAGAAATGTATAATATCAGGGGTTTCACAGGGACAGGTGGTTGCAGAACTGGGAGATTAGATAGATAAACCTTAAGATCCTCGTAGGCCTTTTGACATTGCTCGTTCCATTCAAACTTGGCCCCCGCCTTCAACAATTCATAAAATGGGCGGCATCTTTGCGAGTGTTGAGATATGAACCTTCAAATAAATTGCAAACGCCCAATTAGACCTCGGAGCTCGGTAATGTTTTTTGGCGGAGGCATGTCCATAATGGCATTTACCTTCTTCGGATCAATCTGAATTCACCGCTTGATAACTATGAACCCTAGCAATTTCCCTAACGTAACTGCAAACACACATTTCTTTAGATTCATTTTTAACTTGCACTCCCTAGCCCTTTGCAACACCTTGGCTAAAATGACAGGGTGTTCTTCCTTGGACCTTGATTTCACCAGAATATCATCCACGTAGGCTTCCATATACACATGCATCATGTCGTGGAAGATAGCCATCATTGCCCGTTGTTGGGTTCCGTGCGCCCCTCTTTCTTTGTCTTTGATAATGGTTTTGATGATCATAATATATTGTGTGTTTTACGTATGCTTTAAAGTGAAAATATTCTAAGTAAGTGTTGTGGAACATGTTTGTTATGTCTGTTGTTATCTCATGAACTCATATGTTGCTATCTTGCTTTGCAGGTTGATTCATGATTGAGATGTCTCATATGTAGAGATATTTTGAAGGTTCTTTAAAAGGGCTTGAAGCTAGAATACCAGATTTCTAAGTTGTATTGATTTAATGCTTTCATGAATCTGATTTTCAGATAGTGGTGATTTAAGGTGCCTTTCATCCCTTGGTCCCATGGTAAAACAATGATGGTTGGATGTGGTTTTAGAAAGCATTGGGCTGAATTTGCAGTTCTCTATTCCATTTTGCAAGGGTCGACCCCATGGGTCGACCCCTGGCTCTTTGAGCCTTGTTCTTTGTCTTGGCCTGTTTAAATAGGTTTAGGTCGTGGACATACATGTCAAATTGATTGTGCCACTACCTGAGGTTTTTCTGGTTCACATGTGCTTTATTGGATTGGATATTTTTGGTCTGGACCTGGTTTTCATGTATGTTTGATGGTTGTGAGTCATTTTGGAAAGGTTTGATGTTTGTTTTTCTATGAGCTGAAATTCAAGTCCACACTCACTTAATGTGAGTTCAGCTAATCTTGACTTGGAAGGTCAATGAATGATTAGTCTACCTTGGACTGAATTTGGTCTCAAAGAGACATTTGAATGAGTTAAGTTCAGATGGGCTTTGTTTAAGTTTGAATTAATTGGACTGAACTTGTGAGGTTTCTGAACTGAATTTAATATTTTTTGGGGTTGACTGGAAACCATGTGTGTGGTTTGTTTGAACTACTTTAACAATTGATCACCTATGTCATTTGGTCTTTTGAGCTATGCTGGTAATTGGATATTTGGTATGGACTGTATTTTGGAAGTTATGATAGGTTTGAATGGATTGCATTGGAAATGCACTTTCCATGCATAAATTAATTCTTCATATGAGATATATGAGCTTGAGCTATAGATGAATTAAATAATTGGTGGAAAAGTGTTTTGTGTATCTTATTTGCTTTAACAGAAAATTGACATGAATTTTAACTTCTAGAAAGTGCAGGTTCATGCTGCCCATAATGCATTGGATCAATGGTAAGTTTCAACTCTTGTTTACAATTCCTTGAATCTATGGTAAGTAGATATGGTTGAATGGATTTCCATGTGCCTAGAGTGGGGTTGATTCATTAGTAATGCTTTCAAATGATTTCATTTGCTAGTTGAGGACTTAATGGCTTGAAATTCAATTACTTGTTACTTTCATTGGCTTGTGTTGGAATGCGACTTAATTCATGCCAATACCTTATTTTCAATGCATGGTTATTTGTTTTTAATGTTTCGGAGTAGTTTTGTAAGGTTTCATTTGAGTTTTATTGAGTTTTCACTTATGTCAGTAAAAGTGTCGACTCATGGAGTCGACACTTATTTCATGGTATGCTGTTTGCATTGATTTTTGATATGCTGACAAAAAGTGTCGACTCTGTGGGTCGACACTTTTGTCTTGGTTTGCTTTGTTTTGTTGAAAATAGAACACGTTGGAAAAAGTGTCGACCCAGTGAGTCGACACTTTTGCCTCGTGTCCTGATTTCTTCATCGGGGTAGAATCTGTTGAGAAAAGTGTCGACCCCAAGGGTCGACACTTTCTCTGGTTCGTTCGGAACGGGTTTTTCGGATTGGTTTTGAAATGCCCATTATATGATCTGATGGCCATGGTATTTTACCCTAATCCCCTTAGAATTATACCCTACCATTAGGAGTGCATTTGAGAGGGTATAAGCATGGACCTTATGGTCCTTTCTTGTAGTTTTCTCTTGGGTATATCTATGCTACGAATTCCATCGAAAGAAGATCGAAGTGCTAACATTCTTCATCTGTTGCAGGAAAAGAAGAAAGTGGGAGAGGGAAAATGTGAAGGAGGGCTACGCATCATCAAGGAGGAGGAAGAAGAAGCCACGGAGATCATCTTCCACGAGCCTGTCCCTTGATCTGGAAGCCGCGGCTGCTGCTCTCCACGGTCTACGGGTTTGGGCATTTCAATCTCAAGCTCGGCTGCTTCCACCCTGGTTTATCATTCCCATCACACCCTACCTATTGATTGAAGGGTCCAATGGGACATTCAAGGGGAAATACTATAAATCTGATATTCATCTATTTGTGATGTCCCTTTTATTAAATACAAGGTTGTGAGCATATTGTTTCATTTGCTCCTTGTGATTGCAGAGACGTTCGGAGCTTGGGCTTGAAGGAACTTCATTGAAACTACAAGAAAGAAGATTGTCTACTCCGGGTTCCTGCGGACTCAACTTTCTCCAACCTAGGCTTCAAGAAAGATATTCTTACGGCTATTGGAGAATCAAGGAGATATTTCTACATCCTATTTATGTTTATTTCCTTGTGTGCTTCATAGTTTATCATCATTCACATACTGCTGTGGGCGTTTATTGTACATCTTTTTATTGTCCTAAACTCAGAATATTACTGTGTGTGTGTACGGAGCTGCATCTCCGTGTGGTCTAAGTGTCTGGGGCGTGTTCCCCGACGTTGTGTGTGTGTGTGTGCTGCGGTGGCAGCGTGTTGGGGCTTGTCCCCGTGTGGATATTACTGCAGAAGTAGCGTGTGTGGTTGGGGTTCGCCCCCGTGTTGCTACGTTTCGTAGCGTGGAGTGAAGCCTCACTCGGTTGGGTGAGGGGTGGACGTAGGGAGCCCGTCATGATCCCAAACCACCTAAAAATCCCTGTGTCTTGTGTGATTACCTGTGTGATTGTCATTTCTTCTATCTTTGTTCACAGGTACATTATATAGGTTTTTAATTCACTGCATGATGACACACTGCTACCTCCATAATCTGTGTTGAGCAAAATTTTCCTGTTAGTCGCATTGTTATTACAAGTGAGATCGGAAAGTTTGAGAGAACGTTTTAAATCTCACTTAAGTTTTGGCTATTTACATTGTTAATCTTAATTCCACTGTGTTTAGTTAATAAAGTTCTTAAAATCCGCCATCTCGGCAAGGGGACAATTCAACCCCCCTTCTTGTCCGTCATTTCTCTGGGCCAACAATTGGTATCAGAGCCTCATCTCTGATTTTTTATTCGACCTTGCGGTCGTAGAGTAAAGATCATTTTTATGATGGTTAGTGTGAACTATATTCCTGTCTTTGATGGTTTTGATTATGCTTCACGGCTAAGAAAATTTTGTGTTTGGATTACTGGCTTTGATCCGAAGCTCATGAGATTGATAACTCATGGTCCACATGTCTTGCCCAAGAATGAGCTAAAATGGACCGATGAGCATAAAAGAATGAATTCTGATAATGTTTATGTTTTGAATGTTCTTAAAGCTGTTGTTTGCATTAAGAAATTTCCATTTATTTCTAATTACAGAGCTGCCAATGAAATTTGGGATGGGCTAAAGGAAGCCCAAGAAGAAAGTCAAAACAATGAGTGCCTCGCAGCAAGCAACAGTGATAGGCAAAGCAACGGAAGCTCAAAGGTAAATTCTAACTCTGATTCTGAAGATGATGATGAGTTGAGCTATGATGAATTGTTAAATGCCTATGATGAACTGTTTGATAGATATAAGGCATTAAAATCTGAAAACAAAAGGTTGAAAAAGAAACATGACAACTCTTCATGTGGGAAATGTATTGAGCTTGAAAAATTTGTTGAATCTCACATGCTTGTTGAAGAAGAACTCAAAGAAATGATTGAAAATCTTAGATCTGAAAATAAATCCTTATTGGATAAAAGTTCAGAATTTCAACACATTGAGAGAGATAATGAGAAGTTGAAAATATTGAACACCTCTCTGTCTGAAAAGGTCCTTCTTTTGGAAAAAGGGAAAGTAACTCTGAATGTTGACAAGACAAATAAACTGGAGGAACTTAGGACGGAAATAGAAAGCTTCAGAAATTTGAATGACAAATTTGAAAACAATGAAACAATGAGTAGAATGGTTGGTGAAAATGGGAGTTTTCAAATGAAAGAAACTAAACACACTTCCATGAACAAAAGTTCATTTGAAAAACTCCAAAATGAAAATAGTGATTTGTTGATTCAAATTTCATCGCTTGAAAGTAAATTGAAAAGTCTTGAAAATTTGAAAAAGAAAAATGTGTGACTGATGATGATTGTGACAAACTGCATATCCTTGAACAAGAGATTGAAAGTCACAAAAGTGTAAATCTTTTTTTGAATGAAAAAGTCACTTCTTGTGAAAAAGAGATTGATGATCTTGAAATGCATATTGTGTCTTTGCAAAATGAAATCAAAATCTTGAATGAATCTCTATGTTTGTGTGATGAAGGAAATGAGAAACATAAAAATGTTAATGATCAATCTTGTGTGCATGCAAAACCCCTCGTTGTCAAACATAATCATGCATTAAGAAAAAGAAGAAATATTTCATGTTATTACTGTGGAAATTTTGGTCATGACATGTATGATTATTCGTTGATGAAATTCGATGATAATGAGGCATTGAAGTCGAGAATGAAATTTGTTGATGATTTTAAACACCATGAAAAACCTATGAAGAAAAACTTCAATGCTCATTGTTATTATTGTGGAATACATGGTCATATCTTTGAAAATTATTTCATGAAGAGAAATGATGATGAGTGGTCTTTCAAGAAAAACATCTCTTGTCATTACTGTGGTGGCCTTGGACACAAGATGAACAATTGTTCTTTAATGAAAGATGATGAAAAATGGTCCATGAGAAGAAAATCCTCTCACTGTTATTATTGTGGCATGAATGGACATTCAATGGATGATTGTACCATGATGAGGGCCGATGATGAATGGTATGAATGGAAAAATGAAAAGAAAACTTTTGTTCATGTTAAAACTAACCCCTCGGGACCCAAGATGGCTTGGGTATCCACATCTCCAAAATGAGAAATCTGTTTTATAGGGGTGCCTTGAGGAGGAAGAATTTATT
Organism: Amorphophallus konjac; assembly: GCA_022559845.1. NCBI lineage: Eukaryota > Viridiplantae > Streptophyta > Magnoliopsida > Alismatales > Araceae > Amorphophallus > Amorphophallus konjac. The sequence continues at coordinate 357,508,096 of CM040118.1, forward strand.
GATAAATGAATGTCCTTCAAGGAAAAAGAAAAGATGAGTTGATCTGGTAAAGATTTTGGTATACTCTTTACTTTTGGATTATTCAACTCAGGTGAGAGGTTGAATTCTGAGAAAAACATAAAGCTTCTAATTGCAAATCTTCTATCAAATTGACTGTCCATGCTTGTTAGTTTGCATGATTATAAATAAAGTCAAATCTGAGTTTCATTTGAATTTTACACTATCTTTTGTTAACTTTGGTAGCCAAAAAGAAAATGGTTTGATTTTGAGAACTTACTTTGGTAAGGTTCTTTTTGAAAAATCTGGGAAGGTAAAATTTGAGCCTCGATGAAAAATGATTGAATTCAAATTGTTACATTCCTGCTTTATTGATTAAGGCAAATTCTAAAATCATGAGATCTTGTGAGCTTCATATTTAGAGGAGTTGAACACTCTTCACTCTTCACATCTTGTGAATAAATGTGATCTTAAACGCTTTTCACTGTGTATAGAGTCTTTCATACTCTTGCTTACTTTTTTCAAATAACAACACACTTAGTTGCATGACACAATTTGCACATATCATACACACATTTGCATACTTATGAATATGAATAATTTTCAATCATCTTTTCAAGTTATATGTATACACTTGCATATCATTGTATACTTCTATGCTTGAATGCCATGATTATCCGGTATATCAAATGATGATTGTGGAAGGTTGGATTATGTCCAACTGGAAACTTTCTTCACGCGTGATGGTGGTCTTTGGACCTACGTTCTCCGCCACGTACCGGTAATCAACTTGCTTGAAAACTTCAGTTCAATGCTTGTTTGAATGTATATAATATATAACCACTTTTTGACTCCTTCTATGACTCATCCCTTGCTAAATGAAATTACATTGATTTAGACATGTTTGTTACATGGCATATATTAACGGAGAGATTTTTTTTTATAACCGTGCATACATTTAAGGGGAGACATTACTATGTTGAGACTAATTCATCTTTTACATTCAATACAACCACCCACACAAAATGCACCTTTTTGAGATAATGATTCATCTAATAAGGATTACTATTGTCTACTCTACACTTTTGAGGACTATTGATTCTCTACATAGAAATCACATGTCTCATGAGGAAAAAGCTGTTTACCCCTTCAAAAATTTGTATAAGTGGAACGTGGATCTGAGTAGCCGGGAATCCTCCCTGAAATAAAGGAGGAAACTCGTGTTGAAAGGAGAAACTAATCCATATGAAAATAAGTGTGATTTGCCACCGAGTAGTCGGGAAGTGCCCCTGAGACAAAGGGTACAACTCGCGTCGAAAAGTGTCTCATCCACATCATAAAAAGTGACGAAACTGAGTAACCGGGAATTGCCCTTGAAACAAAGGGCATGACTCGTGTCAAAAAGTTTGTCACATCATTTTTAGTAATTAAAAAATTGGGGTCATACGTAGCTACCAATATTCGAGTATCGTGTATGGAAGTGTATGGATGATAAGTTCTTTTTCGTGTTCTTTAGAAAATCTGATTTTCCATATTGACTTGAACTTCATTGCTCAATCCTCACATATGCACCTTGGGTTTGATTGTTTGAATGTCCTCTATGAATCAGTCGTCTTTCATAGTTAATGTAGTACTTCATTTATGTAAGCACGACCTTCTTAGTATTGTTCATGCACTTCATGTTCAATGATCAATAGCATTATCCTTACACCTGTCCCGAAGGGACTTGCATGAGTCTATACCCTACTATGCATGCCTGAGTGCTTGATTGCTTAATCTAGTTTGCAGATATCATGCTTCATTTGATTTACATGCATCTATAGGTTATACTTGTAGATAACATGCTAAATAACCCATTGTCGGTTGGTTTTTTGTACTTGACAATTGAAGGAGAATAATGTGCTTTTTAAGCACAATACAGTTTGTGCATAAGTTAGGTTTCACTTTTTGCTGACAGGTTAGTTAAAACATACACTTGTGCATAGTTCAATCATACTCTCATGCATATAGTTCCAAATATGAAAATCTAAATTTTTCTTCACACACCTTCCTCTCATGGGAGGTTAATTGCTGGGTTCGTGCGTTCATATCTTACTCATCTTTGAAAACCTCACAATTGCTCTATTTTTTGATAATGCCAAAGGGGGGGAGAGAGATTTGAATGGCCACAATATATTGTCATCATCAAAAAGGGGGAGATTGTTGGGTTCCGTGCACCCCTCTTTCTTTGTCTTTGATAATGGTTTTGATGATCACAATATATTGTGTGTTTTACGTATGCTTTAAAGTGAAAATATTCTGAGTAAGTGCTGTGGAACATGTCTGTTATTTCTGTTGTTATCTCATGAACTCATATGTTGCTATCTTGCTTTGCAGGTTGATTCATGATTGCGATGTCTCTTATGTAGAGATATTTTGAAGGTTGTTTAAAAGGGCTTGAAGCTAGAATACCATATTTCTAAGTTGTATTGATTTAATGCTTTCATGAATCTGATTTTCAGATAGTGGTGATTTAAGGTGCCTTTCATCCCTTGGTCCCATGGTAAAACAATGATGGTTGGATGTGGTTTTAGAAAGCATTGGGCTGAATTTGCAGTTCTCTATTCCATTTTGCAAGGGTCGACCCCATGGGTCGACCCCTGGCCCTTTGAGGCTTGTTCCTTGTCTTGGACTGTTTAAATGGGTTTAGGTCTTGGACATACATGTCAAATTGATTGTGCCACTACCTGAGGTTTTACTGGTTCACATGTGCTTTATTGGATTGGATATTTTTGGTCTGGACCTGGTTTTCATGTATGTTTGATGGTTGTGAGTCATTTTGGAAAGGTTTGATGTTTGTTTTTCTATGAACTGAAATTCAAGTCCACACTCACTTAATGTGAGTTCAGCTAATCTTGACTTGGAAGGTCAATGAATGATCAGTCTGCCTTGGACTGAATTTGGTCTCAAAGAGACATTTCAATGAGTTAAGTTCAGATGGGCTTTGTTTAAGCTTGAATTAATTGGACTGAACTTGTGAGGTTTCTGAACTGAATTTAATATTTTTTGGGGTTGACTGGAAACCATGTGTGTGGTTTGTTTGAACTACTTTAACAATTGATCACCTATGTCATTTGGTCTTTTGAGCTATGCTGGTAATTGGATATTTGGTATGGACTGTATTTTGGAAGTTATGACAGGTTTGAATGGATTGCATTGGAAATGCCCTTTCCATGCTTAAATTAATTCTTCATATGAGACATATGAGCTTGAGCTATAGATGAATTAAATAATTGGCGGAAAAGTGTTTTGTGTATCTTATTTGCTTTAATAGAAAATTGACATGAATTTTAACTTCTAGAAAGTGCAGGTTCATGCTGCCCATAATGCATTGGATCAATGGTAAGTTTCAACTATTGTTTGCAATTCCTTGAATCTATGGTAAGTAGATATGGTTGAATGGATTTCCATGTGCCTAGAGTGGGGTTAATTTATTAGTCATGCTTTCAAATGATTTCATTTGCTAGTTGAGGACTTAATGGCTTGAAATTCAATTACTTGTTACTTTCATTGGCTTGTGTTGGAATGCGATTTAATTCATGCCAATACCTTATTTTCAATGCATGGTTATTTGTTTTCAATGTTTTGGAGTAATTTTGTAAGGTTTCGTTTGAGTTTTATTAAGTTTTCACTTATGTCAGTAAAAGTGTCGACTCATGGAGTCGACACTTATTTCACGGTATGTTGTTTGCATTGATTTCTGATATGCTGACAAAAAGTGTCGACTCTGTGGGTCGACACTTTTGTCATGGTTTGCTTTGTTTTGTTGAAAATAGAACACGTTGGAAAAAGTGTCGACCCAGTGAGTCGACACTTTTACCTCGTGTCCTGATTTCTTCATCGGCACAGAATCTGCTGAGAAAAGTGTTGACCCCAAGGGTCGACACTTTCTCTGGTTTGTCCACAACGGGTTTTCTAGATTGGTTTTGAAATGCCCATTATATGATCCGATGGCCATGGTATTTTACTCTAATGCCCTTAGGGTTATACCCTACCATTAGGAGTGCATTTGAGAGGGTATAAGCATGGGCCTTGTGGTCCTTTCTTGTAGTTTTCTCTTGGGTATATCTATGCTACGAATTCCATCGAAAGAAGACCGAAGTGCTAACATTCTTCATCTGTTGCAGGAAAAGAAGAAAGAGGGAGAGGAAAAATGTGAAGGAGGGCTACGCATCATCAAGGAGGAGGAAGAAGAAGCCACGGAGATCATCTTCCACGAGCCTGTCCCTTGATCTGGAAGCTGCGGCTGCTGCTCTCCACGGTCTACGGGTTTGGGCATTTCAATCTCAAGCTCGGCTGCTTCCACCCTGGTTTATCATTCCCAGCGCACCCTACCTATTGATTGAAGGGTCCAATGGGACATTCAAGGGGAAATACTATAGATCTGATATTCATCTATTTGTGATGTCCCTTTTATTAAATACAAGGTTGTGAGCATATTGTTTCATTTGCTTTTTGTGATTGCAGACACGTTCGGAGCTTCGGCTTGAAGGAACTTCATTGAAACTACAAGAAAGAAGATTGTCTGCTCCGGGTTCCTGCGGACTCAACTTTTTCCAACCTAGGCTTCAAGAAAGATATTCTTACGGCTATTGGAGAACCAAGAAGATATGTCTACATCCTATTTATGTTTATTTCCTTGTGTGCTTCATAGTTTATCATCATTCACATACTGCTGTGGGCGTTTATTGTACATCTTTTTGTTGTCCTAAACTCAGAATATTACTGTGTGTTTTTACGGAGCTGCATCTCCGTGTGGTCTAAGTGTCTGGGGCGTGTTCCCCGACGTTGTGTGTGTGTGTGCTACGGTGGCAGCGTGTTGGGGCTTGTCCCCGTGTGGATATTGTTGCAGAAGCAGCGTGTGTGGTTGGGGTTCGCCCCTGTGTTACTACGTTTCGTAGCGTGGAGTGAAGCCTCACCCAGTTGGGTGAGGGGTGGACGTAGGGAGCCCGTCGTGGTCCCGAACCACCTAAAAATCCCTGTGTCTTGTGTGATTGCCTGTGTGATTGTCATTTCTTCTATCTCCGTTCACAGGTACATTATATAGGTTTTAGTTCACTGCATGATCACACACTGCTACCTCCGTAATATGTGTTGAGCAAAATTTCCCTATTAGTCGCATTGTTATTACGAGTGAGATCGAAAAGTTTGAGAGAACGTTTTAAATCTCACTTAAGTTTTGGCTATTTACATTGTTAATCTTAATTCCACTGTGTTTAGTTAAGAAAGTTCTTAAAATCCGCCATCTCGGCAAGGGGACAATTCAACCCCCCTTCTTGTCCATCATCTCTCTGGGCCAACACCCGTTGATACGTGGCACTTGCATTCTTCAATCTAAATGGCATGAAAACATAGCAGTATGTTCCCCAGGGTGTCGTGAACGAGGTTTTCTCTTGATCCTCGAGAGCAAGATGGATTTGGTTGTTTCCAGAATAGCCATCCATAAACGAGAGGGCTTCATACCCGGCCGTGTTGTCTACCAACACATCAATGTGAGGAAGCGGAAAATCATCTTTCGGACATGTCACGCCCCGAGCGCGGAAGGAACCCGGAGACGCGTGACGAGTTTATATCAATCATGTTAATCAGAGTGTTAGTGTATTCAACATAAAGACAGAGCGCGCAAGAGTAAAGATAACCCAATCCTTTATTTCATCAAAACCTTCAAAGTACTTCTATTACAATCCTCTTAGTGCTAAGACTCAATAAAATGAAAAAGTACAATGATTGACTCAAGAATGTTGAAAAGTCAAGACTAGACAACGCTTGGATAGTTGGAGTAGCTATAATCACATCACTCTTGACTTTCCCCATCCGAAAGAGTTTCATCCTCGGACTTACCAGAAAAATAAGGGAAAAACACTATGTTAGTGAACGCTCAGTAGGGATTATATCTCAAGAGATAGCTTACTTTAAGTAAATTACAAGTTAGATGAATGCAATTTAGCTATGCATGTTCGAGTAAAACGACAATAGAGAATGTATAACAAGAGAATGTTGTGCCCCTGTGGTTTTGATGTTTGGATTTGATGTGATTTAATCATTTGATGATTGGTTTTAGTTGTGAGTTAATCACTGTGAGTTATCCTGATGTGTGAGTCATCTTCATATGTTCAGTCATTCTGATGTTCAGTCTGTTTATCAAAGCATTGCACTGCTGTTCAGTTAGTTTATTCTGATGTGTGAGTCATCTTCATAATGTTCAGTCAGTCTACTGTTATGTTAGTTTATCAGGTCTAAAAGCATTGCATATTTGATGTTCAGCCATGTTATCTGCTGCATGAAGCATTCACATACACTTACATAAGTCACCACATCAGCATCACGCAGCAAGTATGTACATCGCCTTCCGTAGGCATGTCAAGTCCACACATTGCATAACATGCATCGTACCTCAACTGAAGTCTATACATCAGCTTGCATGAATTCAAAGTGTGTACATTGAATAGCATGCATTTCATGAAGTTTGTACATTCTGTGTCTCTATTAAGCTTCAAAGTCTACACATGGCTCACCATCTTCTGCATAGTCTGGACAGTGATGGGTCGACGCTCCCTTCTGATGGGTCGACGCACCCTTTGCTTTTCAAGTCCATACAACGACACTGAAGCTTGCATCTAAAGTCTATACATCCTTTCAAGGGGTAAAGTCTATACATTCTCTCGTTCATTTCAGAGTCTACACATCGCCTTCCATCTTCCAAGTCTGTACACCCAGTTGAACCCCAAAGTCTACACATCATCCTTCATCTTCCAAGTCCATACATCTATGCATCAAGGGTCGACCCCTTTCTTTGATGCGTCGACCCTCCAGACTACCAAGTCTAAACATCTGCCTTTGCATTGCTCAAGTCTGTACAGCCCTCTCGTTGGCAAGTCGATACATCGGTCTGTTTGAGCAAGTCTGTACAGCGGTTGCATTCATTGGAAGTCTATACATTGGCAGCACTGTGCAAGTCTATACAATCCCAGCCTTTACCTATGTTCAGAACTTCAAGTCTATACAGTGGTAAAGTCTGCACATTCTGCTCTGAAGCTCACCAAGTCTATACATTGCTGAGCCATTCGTCAAGTCTCTACATTGGCTTCGGTTCTTCAAGTGTGTACACCCTTCAAGGGCCTCCAAGTGTATACATCGTTCACAGCACACACGTTCAAGTCTGAAGTCTGTACAGCCAAGGCATGTGCTTCGCAAAGTCTATACAATGCTCAAAGTCTGTACAGCATGCTTCGTCGTTCAAGCTTTCAAAACTCTATTCATCACTGTTGAGCTAAAGTCTGTACAGCCGTTCCTTGTGCCAAAGTCTACACACTATGAACTTCCAAGTCTGTACAGACTTTACCTTGTTCAAGTCTGTACAACGACCAGTTGTCTTTGGCATGTCTACACACTGGAAGTCCATACAGTCAACTGCTTTGCTTTGATCTAGTATGTACAGAGTTTCTTTTGGCAAGTCCATACATTGAATGTCTCTGCTTTTTATTCTGATGAGTTGATGCTGCAATAGCGTGGAGTCGACGCACTGACATTATCTCAGTGTTTTATATTGCTGCCTCTTCAACTGATGAAATTGTCTGTACATCGAGTGAAGTCTGGTGAAGTCTATACAGCGCCCATCTCTCTTAGAGTCTCATGCATATGTGAAGTCTGTACATTGCATTTGCGTTTACAACGTCTTCACACTTGAAGTCCATACATCGTTAGTTGTCTGTCAAGTCTTCATATTGCTAAAGTCTGTATAGCGGCTGCTTCACATATGAAGTCTGTACACTGTGCATCACTTGAATTCAAGTATGTACATCGTGCTTTCATTGAGTTGAAGCCTGCCTAAGTCCATACACTGGCTGCTGTTCTTCAGAGTCTGTAAATTGCATACTTTGAAGTCTATACATTGGCTTTAAGCTGAAGTCTACACATTGCTTCAGGCTGAGCAAGTCTATACATTGCATGCTCGCTCATTCAAGTCCATACTTAGTCCTGAAGCATGTACAAGTCTGTACATTGTCTGCCTGTCGATTGAAATGTCTATACATTACTGTTTGCATTGTAAAGTCCATACTTTGAACAATGTCTGCACATTGCTTTACACTTCAGCAACTCTATACACTGCTTCAGCTCTGATTCATGAAGTCTATACACTGCATACAGTTATGCTTCGCAAGTCTACACATTGTTGTTCTTCACAACAAGTATATACACTCTCTCACGTTGTACACACTTGCCTAATTGACATCTCTAAGTCTATACACTCGATGGCTTTATACATTTCACAGAAGTCCACACATTCCCCCTGTTGTGCTAATGCATTCTTCAGCTAGTCTATACACTGAGGTCGCATGAAGACACACAAGTCTATACGCTCCCTCAGTGTACACACTTACTCATTTACTGCTTCTAAAGTATATACACTCGTTGTTATAAACCTGAACTAACTAATTCGTTTCATTTCATCTTGTCTCTGTCTGCAGATGACTCAGGTTAATGACTGGGCGCGTGAACCGAGGATGATTCTTGGCACATGATCCGAGGTGCTCTCTGGGCGCGAACCTGAAGGACACACGCCCTAGCACCTACTGAAGCTGATGTAAATAGAAGCCTTCGTCCACTGAAGAAAATAACAAGAATAGAAGAGGGGCTGATCGAGACTGTGAGATGAGAAGCAGAAGAAGAAGAAGAAAGAAGAAGAAGAAGAGTGAAGATAGAGAGTGAGAGCAGCAGAAGAAAAAGAGAAAGAGAGAGCTCGTGAGGATTGAAAGAAAAGAGAAAGACAGTGAGAGTGAAAAGGAGAGCAGAGAAGAGAAAGATTGCGTGAGCTGAGAAGAAGAAAGAAGAGGAAGAAAGGAAGAGAGGAGAGTGTTCTATTGAAGATCTGTTCAGTCTGTTCGTGGATCAAATCCAGAACGACTATGCTCATTGAGAGCTATATTTCTTGTGTTTCATTTCCAGCTTTTGTCGCTGTGCTTTTTATGTTTTCTTATTTTTCCTTTTGTTACTCAGACTACTATTATTCTTCTGATTCTCAGTAGTGAGGTCGGGTTCCTCCTGTGGACTCAGGAGAAGGGAGATCTGATCTCCGGTTTTGGGCTTGTGGGTTGCAAGTCCAGGGGTCCCTCCTGGTCTGGAGGAAGAGAGGTCTGCGACCTCTGGTTTGCTGGTGACGGGGAGTCACTGGTGTGTTCCCTCCTGGTCTGGAGGAAGAGAGACTGTGTGTCTCTGGTTTCCAAGTGGCTGGGAGTCACTTGGGGTGTCCCTCCGGTTGGGAGGAAGAGGGGAGGCTGTTCCCTTGGTCAAGCTGTGTGGCAGCAACTTGTTTGCAGACTGAGTCTGCTTTCTAGCTTGTGCTAGTGGAAGCCTCACTCCGGTTGGGAGTGAGGGGTGGACGTAGGTCTTGGTGACCGAACCACCTAAAAAATCTCTTGAGCAGTGGTTTATCTGTGTGTTTGCTTCCGCTAGATGATTGCTTAGGCGCGCTCCATGTGTTTGCTCATGAGTTTAATTGAATTAGTTTTATTCTGTGATTGCGTCTAGCATCTGTGTTTTAATTTGGGCATTATTTCTGAAGGGTATACATTCACCCCCCCTCTGTATCCTGGCTTAGCACCCTATCAATTGGTATCAGAGCGGTGTCTACATAGAAGGTCCAGCGACCTGCAGATCTGATCCTGCAGTCTTAGGTGCTTATTTGCTTTTGGTGCATCAATATTCCTGTTGCGTTATATCTGTTTGTTTCCGTTGGTGAACCACCAGTTTTCAACGGTTCCAATTTTAGTGTATGGTTTGCTAGTCTGAAAAATTGTGCTAAATCTGTTAATCCAGACCTGTGGAAAGTGATTTCACACGGTCCTCATGAACTACCAAAGAAAAATTCCAAATGGACTGACATTTATAAATCAATGCATGAAGAGAATCAGATAGCCATAAATCTAATGAAGGCAGCTACTGATAGAGCTTTTCATTCATGTTTCTTAGATTGCAGCTCTGCTAAAGATATTCTGGACATGCTGAAGCGAACTCAGAAGAGAAATGAAGACAGCTGCATGATGGCTGACAGAAGCAATCAAAGTGGCAGCCAAAATGAAGAAGATGATGATGATGAGGTAAATCTCTTTGAGAACTATACCTTAGATGACTGGGAGAATTCATATGCTGAACTATTAGAGTCTCATGAACAGTTAAGAAAACAATACAAAAAATTGAAGAAGAATAGTAGGTCAGACAGTTTCAATTCTCCATGTAAAAACTGTGCTGAACTGAAAAATGTTCATGATACTTTTGTGTCTGATATTCAAATGTTGAAAAAGCAAATTTCGATACTGAAGATTGAGAATCAAGATCATATAAAAGAGAGCTCTGAACTTGAGAAGAAGCTTAGCCTAACTTGTAATGATTCTGTTCAGAGTAAGAATTTGCTGGAAAAATTTGAATGTGTTAAGTCTGAACTAAGTAGGCTAGAATCTGAAAATGACTCTCTGAAACAATCTGTTAAAGATAATGAAGAAAAATTTGGGAAACTTGAGCAAGAGAAGAGTTTGGTTGCTGAAAAATTGAATGCCATAAAATCTGTAAACATAGAATTACAAAAAGATCTTGAAAAACAGCAAAAAGGTTTGAAGGAACTTGAGGCTGGAAGAAAGTATGGAGTCAATTCAGAAGATCAGCTTCTAATAAATGAATTGGTTCAAAATGATAAGCTTAAGGAAGAAAATGAGAAGTTAAAAATGTTGAACTCCACTATGGCTGAGAGACTGCTAGCCTTAGAAAGAGGAAAAAGTGTTTGTGTTGAAGACCCTGAAAAACTGAGCAATCTGGAACAAGAAATTGAAAAATACAAAACAGCCAATAAAGTTTTGAATGAAGCTATGAATTGCAGTGAGCAAGAGATTGCCAGTTATGAGTTACACATTTCCTCTCAAGAAAAAGAAATTCAAGATTTAAAAAACTCCTTGTCTAAATTTGTTAGTGGGCAAGATAATCTGAACAAACTGCTGGGAGTAAAAGTCAATTTTCAGAAGGAGGGGTTGGGCTATAACCCTGTAAATAAAAAGAATTTTGAAGATAAAATTTATACATCCTTTGTTCCTAGCTCTACCTCTCACACTTCTCAGATGCCACATGTTTCTCAGTCTACTGTTCAGAGAACCGAAAAAAAAATTGAAAAGTCGAAAAAGGTTGATGGATACAAGCTGAAAACTGTTTTCGTTAAATCATCTGAACAGGAAAAGCCTTCTACTTCATCACCACCTCAGTACAAGGCTAAGAAAACAGAAAAACAAAATGAAAATTATAAAACATCAAAAACTCAAAGGAACAGTCTGCATGCTAAAAACTCATCTGATAAATGTCATGTTTTAAAGAAATCAAATGGCTCCTGTCATTATTGTGGTAGGCATGGACACTTTATGAGTAACTGTTTTGTGATGAAACAAGATGACAAAAAGCATGCTAGAAAATCTGTGTCTGGTCAGAAAAAGAATGTCACATGTTCTAATTGTGATAAAGTAGGACACACTACTGCTCATTGTTGGTTTGCAAGTGGTAAGGAAAAATCATGTTTTTTAGAGAGAGAGTGTTAGAGAGAGAAGCTCTGCATCTCCCGCATTGGTTTCCTTTGTTTTTCCGGTGTGCTCCCCGCCCTACCGGCGATGGCTGGTGTGGCTGGGGAGGTTTCTGCTCCTCTGCTAACGAAGGAAGTTTGCGCCTCTGAGACGATACAGGTTGTGCCTTGAAGATCTTATGCCCAGATGGTCATGGAAGTCCATCGCCGTCCTGTTCCTTCTCTTCAGGTGAAATCCCCTGCGTTCACAGATAAGGGTGAGCCGGCTGTGTTTTTCTCTCAAGATGAAGTTCAGGCCTCCTGTTCCTCACTCCAGAATGCTATAATTGCCAAGTGCTCGTATGGCCGGCCTACTATACCGGAGATTAAGCTGTGTCTTACGCAGCGGCTCCACCTGAGATCTGAATTTATCATTAGTAGACTTAATGCCAGACATGTTTTGGTCAGATTGGGTTCGGAGGAGGATTTCCTTCGTGTTCTTCTGCAAAAAAATCTTTATATCGAAGGTTTCCTGTTTAGATTCTTTAGATGGTCCCATGATTTCAACTTCAATGCGGATCCATCTACTATCCCGGTATGGATCGGTTTTCCTTCTATTCCTGTTAATTTTTACCATGACGACATGCTCCGATCGATTGCAGGCAATATTGGTCCAGTTCTTCGAATTCATGATGCCACTATAGCTATGACGAACACATCTGAAGCCTTAGTTTGTGTTGAAATGGATCAAGATTTACAGAGGAAAGACAGGATTAGGATCGGTATTGATAATGCAGGATTCTGGCAGCCGATTAACTATCATCGGGTGCCTCATCTATGCTCATCCTGCCACAAGATTGGGCACCTGGAAAAGGAATGTAAAAAGAATCGAGGTACAAATCTGCCTCGGGTGAATTTGATAGGAAAAACAAATCGCCAGGAGGTTAAGCATGTCTCTTGGCAAAACATTAAGTCAAGGCCGGTAATGTCAAATCCTCCTTTGGTTGCAGAGACAGGGAATAGATTTTCAGTTTTCAATCAAGTCCTGGAGAGTTCGGAGGTGATTGATGGTGTTGCTCAGAGCAAGGAAACTACAGAGATTAACTCGATCTGTGATCCTGCGGATAACTATCGGATCTCAGATGCATTGGAGAATAAGGAAAATCCTGGTCCCTCACATGTTGCTTGTAGTAATGCTCCTTCGGGAATAACTTTAGAGAAACCTCCCCATAATACAGAGGCTTCGGATTCTGTTAAGATGCCTTCAATTCAAAGTTATTATGAGACTACTCAGGGGATTTCAAATTCTTTCTGTTCAGACAAATTGGTAATAAATACAGAGAATTCAGAGCTTATTTCTAAAATATCGAAGGATGAGAATGTCAAAATGTTTGGGGGTCAGACACAAAAAGGAAAGGAGCTGCTTCAAGTATCAAAACCAATTGAAGTTTCAGTTTTGCCAGGTGTCTTATTCAGTGATGCCCAGATGACAAGGGCTAAAGCCAAAAGCCTGATCACTAAACCTATGCTTTATAACCCATGTTAAACTCTGCATTAATTTGGAATGTCAGGGGTATTGGAAATAAAGCTACTCAAAGGAGTTTGGCTCATCATATTAGTGTCAACAATGCAGGTTTGGTGGCTATCTCTGAACCTCGGATTAACTTTAATAGAGCTCACACAATAGCCCGGAAGATCAATATGCAGTCATTTGTTGGAAATGACGGGGATGCCTCCAAGATATGGATTCTGTATAAATCAAATATATGTTTAGATATTGTTGAGTCTCATCCACAATATCTAACTGTTGGAATAAAGGACAATGATAAGGTAACTCTGTTCTTCACTGCAGTATATGCCTCCTGCTCTGTTAGCGAATGCAGAATTCTTTTTGATGCTTTAATGGAGTTTAGTCGAGATGTTAATATTCCTTGGTTACTAGGGGGTGATTTTAACTGCATTGCATCTCCGGATGAAAAATGTGGTGGTTCTTTTTCTTCCATGACTGCTATGACTGATTTTCAAGGTTTCTTAGTAGCGACTGGCTTAGTAGATGCAGGCTTTTCTGGCTCATTATACACTTGGTCAAATAATCAAATTGGCTCTTCCTCCATCAAAGCTCGATTGGACAGGATTTTATTTAACTCATACTGGGTTAGCTCACCTAATTTTCTTTCAGTTAAACATTTAGCCCATGGCCCTTCAGATCATGCCCCTTTATTGATGACTATGAAGTCCACTCAACATTCTCCTGGGAGATTTATGTATCAACATATGTGGCACTCTCATGAGAGTTTCTTAGACTTTGTAAAAGACAGTTGGAATAAATATTCACATACAGATGTTCACCCTTTTGTTACTCTTCAGTACAAATTAAAATGTTTGAAGGCTGACTTACAAAAATGGAACAAATAAATCTTTGGCAACATATTTCAGGCTAAGAGCAGAGCTGAGGCTTTTGTTACACAGGCTCAAATAAATTTTGATTCTGATCCATCTGTGAACAACCGAATTCAGATGCAGAAAGCTAATGTTGATTTGCGTCTTATTCTATTCAGAGAAGAGATGTATTGGTATCAAAAGTCTAGGGTGGAATGGATCTCTTGTGGTGATCGTAACACCCAATTTTTCCATCATTACACTCAAGTTAAAAGGCAGAGGAACTTCATTCACAAGTTAAAAATTAATGAGGAGTGGGTGGATGATCAAATTGTTCTAGCTGATGGTGCAGTGGACTTCTTTAAGTCCCTTCTGTCCTCTGAACCTCATACAATTGAAGATAGAATTTTTGAAGCAATTCCTCCTTTGATTAATAATGAGCAGAATTCTTCTTTGTGTTTAATTCCTTCAGCATATGAGGTGAAGAAAGCTACATTTTCTTTATCTGGAAACATCTCCCCTGGCCCAGATGGATTCTCTGGGGGATTTTTCTCCCATTGCTGGGATATAGTTGCAGATGATGTGGTTAAAGCTGTCCAAAGCTTCTTCCAAGGGTGGGGACTACCTCAAGGCATCACTTCTACTATTATCTGCCTAGTCCCTAAGAAGAAAAGTCCCACTACATATGCTGATTTCAGGCCAATTAGTTTGTGCAATTTTACTTATAAAATTGTTTCAAAAATCATATGTGAGAGGTTGAGTCCAATTCTTCCAATGATTATTTCAAAGGAGCAAAGTGGATTTGTGTATGGCAGACACCTTGCTGACAATTTTCTGATGGCCAAGGAGATGATTATAGATATTGATAAGCCTATGCGGGGTCATAATATAATCATGCAACTTGATATGGCTAAAGCTTATGATCGTTTGGAATGGGATTTTCTGTTCAAGGTTCTTAGGAGCTTTGGTTTCTGCAGCAGATTTATTTCTTTGATTTCTCAATTACTGGTAAACTGCTGGTTTTCTATCTCCTTCAATGGTCAAATCAAAGGTTACTTTAAGTCTACCAGAGGTGTTCGTCAAGTAGATCCCCTTGCTCCATCTTTATTCATTATTGCTGAAGAGGTCATGAGTAGGGGCCTTGCACAGCTTTTCCTATCTGGTCGATGTAAATATTTTCATCTCTCTAGAAGGGTTCAGCCCATAACCCATTTACTTTATGCTGATGACTCTCTGATATTCATTAATGGTGGTATGGCCTCTATAAAGCAGTTAATGTTGTTCCTGGGGAGATATCAAGCTGCATCCGGTCAATGCATTAATGCTCACAAAAGCTATTTCCTAACTGCTAAGAAAATGCCTCAGTGTTCTATTGCTCGGATAACTCAATTGACAGGATACTGCTTAAGGAATGGCAGCATCACTTACCTTGGCATTCCTCTCTTTAAGGCGTGTGAAGACTTCTCACTTCAAGTATCTCATTGATAAAATTAATATCAGATTGGCTGGTTGGCAAAGCAAGATGTTATCACAGGCAGGCAGACTGGTTCTAATTAGGACAGTTTTATCTGCTATTCCAGTATACACAGCAAATGCAGCATCAATCACATACACTATTCTAAATCAGATTGGAAGTATCTGCTCTAATTTTTTCTGGCAGGGCTATAAAAATTCCCACAGGAAGCATTGGGTTTCATGGGAAAGAATCTGCTGTCCGATAGAAGAAGGAGGTCTTGGAATCAGAAACTTGAAGGAAATTCAGCAATGCTTTTATGTGAAATTGATTTGGCAGGCTATAAACAATAATTCCCCCTGGGCTATGTTTGTTAGAAGCAAATACCTAAATGGTCGGCATATTTCAGAATGTAAAGTTCCTTTCTTAGCAGGGATTAAGAAACAAGACTTTGAGAAGGCTAAAACCATCTACATGGCAGGCTCTAGAATGATTATCCAGGACGGGGCCAACACAAATTTTCTCAAGAATTGCTGGTGCAAAGACACATCCCTGGCCAATCTTTTTTCTCTGCAGAATGACTCAGATTCCTTAAATTGCTCTATTCAAGAGGCTCTAGCCAATCGCCTACACCCAGTTTAGGATAAAGTTGAAGACCAGCAACTGAAAGACCAACTTCAAGCGATGGTTTTACATAGAGGGGAAGACATTCCTGTTTGGACACTTTCAAGCATAGGTAAATTTAGTTTTAAAACTACGTTCAGCATATGCAGAAATCAAACTCCTTGGCTGGATGCAAAGTTTAGAAATCTTTGGCAGAATTTCCTCTCTCCCCGAGCTTCTATATTTTGTTGGAAAGTTTTGTGCCAAGCTGTTCCTGTTGATACATTAATTCAGAAGAGTGGTATAAGTCTGGCCTCCTACTACAACTGCTGCTCTTCAATCCAGAATACTGAAGATATGGACCGCCTATTTGTTAATAGTGACATAGCTACTTTTCTTTGGAGTAGATTTGGATCCCTGATCAATGCTAGCTGTCTGGAACTTAGCAATATAGCAAGTAGGCTGAAGTCTGCTATAAATAAGGATGTTCTTCATAAACCAAAAGCATTTATATCTCTATTGCTTATCATCCTGATAATCTGGGAGACCTGGAAATACAGATGCAGAGTAAGATATGAAGGCAAATATCTTAGTTTTCTCAACACTGCAGATCATATAATTGCAGAGGTTGCATATGCTGTCAGCAAGATAAAATTTAAGCAAGGGGTCAACACAGGTTATCTGGGAATCCTGCAGGAATTTGGCATTGCTATCAACCATTCCCACCCAAATGTCCTAAGTGTTCGATGGGTTGCTCCTGCTGAAGGTTTGGCTTTAAATGTGGATGGTGCAAGTAAGGGGAACCCAGGTTTAGCAGGAGGGGTGGCTGTTTCAGAGACAAAAATGGGAAGCTCTTCATGGGTTTTGCTTTCTTCTATGGCTCTGGAACAAATATGGCTGCAGAAGGTCATGCTTTGTTGGATGGATTAAGGCTGGCAAAAGTTCATGGCATCTCTTTGGCTGTGATATATACTGATTCAATGGCTTTAATTGATATGCTGGCTTCTAAAAGAGACCCCCCGTGGACTCTTCTTCCCTGGTGGCAGGATCTTCTTCAATTGTTTCCAACATTTAACTGCCCTATTGTTCATTCCTATATAGAGGCTAACCAAGTGGCAGATGCATTAGCTAACTATGCAGTTGCTAAGGGTAGTAGCTATGTATTTTCTTGTATTCGGGAGTTGCCATTGCTGGCCAAGGGGTATGTTTTAGCTGATGCTTGGGGTTTGCCAAACATCCGCATTAAGCTTGTATAGGAGTTTCTTCATTTCACATACAAGAGGTTCTATCCTCTATTGATGATGTAACCACATTTTGATAGCAATAAAATGAGCATCTAGTAGGTGATTGGTGGAGTGAGAACATTCCCGTCCTTTGGATGGGGGTGCACTCTCCCTATTCTCTTCCTAGATGACTGGCTTTATACAAAAAAAAAAATCATGTTCAAATCATACAAAATACTTTTCAAATCAGCATGTTTTTAATATGAATAAATATGTTTCAAAGAACCAGCACCTCATCTGTTTTAACTGCAACAAAAGGGGTCACAGGGCCTCTGAATGCTGGTCAGGTTCTTATAGAAGAAATTCTCTCAATTGCTCTCACTGTGGAAAGCATGGCCACACAGTCAAGGACTGTTGGCATGCTCAAGGGAAAATTTTCATCTCTGAAAGGTTTAAATTCCCTGCAAGTACAAATGCTCTCAGAAAGAGCAAAGTTGTTTTTAAAAAGAAAAACTTTGAATGTTTTGATTATGGAAAACAGTTTGGTGATGCAAATAACAGAAATTTCCATGCCAATGCACATAAATTTCATATTCATAAGAATGTGCATAAATCAGATCTGAAAACTGCTGCTTCTTGCCATCATTATGGCAAATCTGGACATTTGATGGATGGTTATCCTCTGATAAAATTCAATGATCATCAAGTTAAAAATGAACTAAGAAAACCTGCTAGAAGTGATATTGTCAATTCAGGACCCAAGACTTCTTGGGTGCCTATTTGTGCAAAATAGGTTGTTAACTTGCAGGTGTGCCTTGGAAGCTGATTAATATAGAGGGGTAACAATCCAAGGCACTCAAGAAGAAAACCCCTCCTGGATCTTTCAGGTAAATTTCTTACACTTCCTGTTCTAAGTCTTATTGCACAGCACATTAGATCTGATTTTGCATTTTCATTCATCATCTGCCATTTGCATCATTTTCTGATCATACACTTGCTGAGTGTTCTGTGCAAATATCAGATTAAAAATAATTGCTTGCATCTGATCCATACATATACCAATTGCAATTGTTTGATAATTGTTGTTATGCATAATCACAGAAAACAAATTACATTCTAAAATTTCTAAAAAAAAAATCTGAACTGCATATGAATGTGGTTTGAAATTTGTCTGTTGCATAGCTCACTGAAAATCTGGATTGCATATAGGACTGCATGTTGAATTATCATGATTGACCTCTATGGTATATAAATGGTAAGCTACCAAAAGGCAGGGAAATCTGTCTGGAGGTTCTTGCTATGTGTGAGGTGGTCTTTTAGACCAAGTGCTCCGCCTGGTACCATGGGTCATCTTGCTTAATAGAGCAGTCTGATTGAGTGTAAGTCACATTGTCATATGTTCAGTCTTCAGTGCAAATCATTGCATGTATTTCGGAGTAGTTAATTGCATGTCTTTGCATAGCATTCAATGTTGAGTCTTTGCATGTCTTTGCATACATGGAGTTAATTGCACTGCATTTCATTGAAAAATACCAAAAAGAGTGACTGAATGCATATTGTCAGGGGGAGTCAATGCATTGCATGTAGGTTGTCAAATGCATACTCTTGTGAGAATTCATTGCATATCCTTTCTTATTGACTTTGTTGACAAACCTTGATCATAATTTGAAAACAATGGGTTTCAAAATCTTCTCTATCATTTGATTTCTAAATTCTATCAATCTCTCATGAAGATTTTAATGGGACTATCTCAATCATAAATCTGAAAACTTTTGAAATAAGAATCTTCTATTATACGATTTTATGAATGACTGAAATAACTCAGCTGGTTTAAGCTTAATGTATTCATTGAGGTTGACTTTAAAATTTCTTAAAAAAAATATTTGAATCATGTTTAATAAACTTTAACCAACTGTTTCATGATGTGTCTTGTAAAATCTTCTGAAATCTGCACTATTGAATACATGGCTTTAATTGATTAAGTACATGACGTTAGTATTGTTTTGAAGCAAATGAATTTCTCTGAAATGTTTAAAGGGTAATATCTGTCAGAGCAATGACTTTGGTCACTGAGAAACACATGTCCAAAGGACTGTGTCATGAGGTGCCATAGTTAACTCTGCTTAAAATGAGTGTTAATCAGGTAGAGCAATGGCATGTACACTGAGAAATACAACTCACTCATCAAAAAATGATTTGAAGTGTGTCATGATGTGTAAATGCTACCTCTGTTTATATAAAGCATGACTGTGAGTCACACTAAGTGCTTAGGGATATTGGCCTCTGATCAAGGTATATCCTCTAGTTACAAGGTGTGCACTGAACTAAAGTGCTCGTAAAATTTGTAGCATGAAAATTGTTGAACAAATTGAAATGTCTGAATATTGATGTTAAAATAAAATTGCTTCAACCCTAGACAAATTCACATGACTTCATAAATGCTTGATCTCAATTCTAGTACATGTAATTCCGATTGAAGTCAATAAATTTGATTGTGTAAGAGAAAGGGAGGTTAATCAAGATAAAAAGGAGGGCTTGGTTCATTTTTATTAAACCATAGTTTTAGATATCAATACAGAATTTTATTGATAAACTCTGCATACATCATGTTTAAACCATGCTGATCAATAAACTTCATTCATAAGCCCTTATAATGGAAGACTTTGAAAAATTATGTTTTGGATTTATGAGATTGATATCTCCTTGAAAATCTTGTTGAACTTCTTCTGCTTGGAGCCTCTTTGAAAATCTGTTATTTGAAACTCTTCTACTCACTGTCCTTGAATTCCACTGTGGTCTCCCTCTCACCCATATCAATTGGGAGAAATGCAACAGATGCATATCAATTGGCATCTACTAAGGGGGAGCTTCCTTGTAATATCGAATCATGTTCATCTCAATTGGTAACAATTGTGTCTTTGCATTCATATATTTAGGGGGAGGTATTGCACTTCTTCTTGCATCTGCATTTCTGCATTCATACCTCTCCATGGTTCATCTTGTTTATTGCAAGGAGGAGAAATTGACTGTATTTTAAACATGCTTTAACTTCTCAAACTATTTTCTTTTTGATGAAGTCAATGGGGGAGAATAGTTTGTGTCATCAGAATTACTCATAGTGTAGTGTTGCCATCATCAAAAAGGCGGAGATTGTTGTGCCCCTATGGTTTTGATGATTGGTTTTGATGTGATTTAATCATTTGATGATTGGATTTAATCATTTGATGATCGGTTTTAGTTGTGAGTTAATCACTGTGAGTTATCCTGATGTGTGAGTCATCTTCATATGTTCAGTCATTCTAATGTTCAGTCTGTTTATCAAAGCATTGCACTGCTGTTCAGTTAGTTTATTCTGATGTGTGAGTCATCTTCATAATGTTCAGTCAGTCTGCTATTCTGTTAGTTTATCAGGTCTAAAAGTATTGCATATTTGATGTTCAGCCATGTTATCTGTTGCATGAAGCATTCACATACACTTACATAAGTCACCACATCAGCATCACGCAGCAAGTATGTACATCGCCTTCAGTAGGCATGTCAAGTCCACACATTGCATAACATGCATCGTACCTCAACTGAAGTCTATACATCAGCTTGCATGAATTCAAAGTGTGTACATTGAATAGCATGCATTTCATGAAGTCTGTACATCCTGTGTCTCTGTTAAGCTTCAAAGTCTGCACATGGCTCATCGTCTTCTGCATAGTCTGGACAGTGATGGGTCGACGCTCCCTTCTGATGGGTCGACACACCCTTTGCTTTTCAAGTCCATACAACGACACTGAAGCTTGCATCTGAAGTCTATACATCCTTTCAAGGGGTCAAGTCTATACATTCTCTCGTTCATTTCAGAGTCTACACATCGCCTTCCATCTTCCAAGTCTGTACACCCAGTTGAACCCCAAAGTCTACACATCGTCCTTCATCTTCCAAGTCCATACATCCATGCATCAAGGGTCGACCCCTTTCTTTTATGCGTCGACCCTCCAGACTACCAAGTCTAAACATCTGCCTTTGCATTGCTCAAGTCTGTACAGCCCTCTCGTTGGCAAGTCGATACATCGGTCTGTTTGAGCAAGTCTGTACAGCGGTTGCATTCATTGGAAGTCTATACATTGGCAGCACTGTGCAAGTCTATACAATCCCAGCCTTTACCTACGTTCAGAACTTCAAGTCTATACAGTGGTAAAGTCTGCACATTCTGCTCTGAAGCTCACCAAGTCTATACATTGCTGAGCCATTCGTCAAGTCTCTACATTGGCTTCGGTTCTTCAAGTGTGTACACCCTTCAAGGGCCTCCAAGTGTACACATCGTTCACAGCACACAAGTTCAAGTCTGAAGTCTGTACAGCCAAGGCATGTGCTTTGCAAAGTCTATACGACGCTCAAAGTCTGTACAACATGCTTCGTCGTTCAAGCTTTCAAAACTCTATACATCGCTGTTGAGCTAAAGTCTGTACAGCCGTTCCTTGTGCCAAAGTCTACACACTGTGAACTTCCAAGTCTGTACAGACTTTACCTTGTTCAAGTCTGTACAATGACCAGTTGTCTTTGGCATGTCTACACACTGGAAGTCCATACAGTCAACTGCTTTGCTTTGATCTTGTATGTATAGAGTTTCTTTTGGCAAGTCCATACATTGAATGTCTCTGCTTTTTATTCTGATGAGTTGATGCTGCAATAGCATGGAGTCGACGCACTGACATTATCTTAGTGTTTTATATTGCTGCCTCTTCAATTGATGAAATTGTCTGTACATCGAGTGAAGTCTGGTGAAGTCTATATAGTGCCCATCTCTCTTAGAGTCTTATGCATATGTGAAGTCTGTACATTGCATTTGCGTTTACAACGTCTTCACACTTGAAGTCCATACATCGTTAGTTGTCTGTCAAGTCTTCATATTGCTTAAGTCTATATAGCGGCTGCTTCACATATGAAGTCTGTACACTGTGCATCACTTGAATTCAAGTATGTACATCGTGCTTTCATTGAGTTGAAGCCTGCCTAAGTCCATACACTGGCTGCTGTTCTTCAGAGTCTATAAATTGCATACTTTGAAGTCTATACATTGGCTTTAAGCTGAAGTCTACACATTGCTTCAGGCTGAGCAAGTCTATACATTGCATGCTCGCTCATTCAAGTCCATACTTAGTCCTGAAGCATGTACAAGTCTGTACGTTGTCTGCCTGTCGATTGAAATGTCTATACATTACTGTTTGCATTGTAAAGTCCATACTTTGAACAATGTCTGCACATTGCTTTACACTTCAGCAACTCTATACACTGCTTCAGCTCTGATTCATGAAGTCTATACACTGCATACAGTTATGCTTCGCAAGTCTACACATTGTTGTTCTTCACAACAAGTATATACACTCTCTCACGTTGTACACACTTGCCTAATTGACATCTCTAAGTCTATACACTCGATGGCTTTATACATTTCACAAAAGTCCACACATTCCTCTGTTGTGCTAATGCATTCTTCAGCTAGTCTATACACTGAGGTCGCATGAAGACTCACAAGTCTATACACTCCCTCAGTGTACACACTTACTCATTTACTGCTTCTAAAGTATAAACACTCGTTGTTATAAACCTGAACTAACTAATTCGTTTCATTTCATCTTGTCTCTGTCTGCAGATGACTCAGGTTAATGACTAGGCGCGTGAACCGAGGATGATTCCTGGCACGTGATCCGAGGTGCTCTCTGGGCGGGAACCTGAAGGACACACGCCCTAGCACCTGTTGAAGCTGATATAAATAGAACTCTTCGTCCACTGAAGAAAATAACAAGAATAGAAGAGGGGCTGATCGAGACTGTGAGAAGAGAAGCAGAAGAAGAAGAAAGAAGAAGAAGAAGAAGAGTGAAGATAGAGAGTGAGAGCAGCAGAAGAAAAAGAGAAAGAGAGAGCTCGTGAGGATTGAAAGAAAAGAGAAAGACAGTGAGAGTGAAAAGGAGAGCAGAGAAGAGAAAGATTGCGTGAGCTGAGAAGAAGAAAGAAGAGGAAGAGAGGAGAGTGTTCTATTGAAGATCTGTTCAGTCTGTTCGTGGATCAAATCCAGAATGACTATGCTCATTGAGAGCTATATTTCTTGTGTTTCATTTCCAGCTTTTGTCGCTGTGCTTTTTATGTTTTCTTATTTTTCCTTTTGTTACTCAGACTACTATTGTTCTTCCGATTCTCAATAGTGAGGTCGGGTTCCTCCTGTGGACTCAGGAGAAGGAAGATCTGATCTCCGGTTCTGGGCTTGTGGGTTGCAAGTCCAGGGGTCCCTCTTGGTCTGGAGGAAGAGAGGTCCGCGACCTCTGGTTTGCTGGTGACGGGGAGTCACTGGTGTGTTCCCTCCTGGTCTGGAGGAAGAGAGACTGTGTGTCTCTGGTTTCCAAGTGGTTGGGAGTCACTTGGGGTGTCCCTCCGGTTGGGAGGAAGAGGGGAGGCTGTTCCTCTGGTCAAGCTGTGTGGCAGCAACTTGTTTGCAGACTGAGTCTGCTTTCTAGCTTGTGCTAGTGGAAGCCTCACTCCGGTTGGGAGTGAGGGGTGGACGTAGGTCTTGATGATCGAACCACCTAAAAAATCTCTTGAGCAGTGGTTTGTCTGTGTGTTTGCTTCCGCTAGATGATTGCTTAGGCGCGCTCCATGTGTTTGCTCATGAGTTTAATTGAACTAGTTTTATTCTGTGATTGCATCTAGCATCTGTGTTTTAATTTGGGCATTATTTCTGAAGGGGATACTTTCACCCCCCCCCCCCCTCTGTATCCTGGCTTAGCACCCTATCAGAGAATAGAGAATGTATATCAAGTGATAGTGAGTGAACTAGCAAGTCTTTCAAGAACTCATGTTAAGATAGAAACATAATCAAGCACGTATATCTATCATGTCAAGTGATCATGTCATGTCAAGAATTGACTATCATGTTTCAAGCAAGTACAATAAATACCCTTTCCGGGTCACGCAAGTCATGTCATGTCAAGTCAAGTCAGGTACGAGATTTGTGGAATGTCTATCAAGCTAGTCATGCACTTCGGTACAATGCCATACCGTGATCATTACAACTCCCATGGGCACTAGTACTTTTGGGTGCTCCTCCCAGGACCAGATCGGGCCCTATATGCGCAGGCATTGATCATGTATTTTTGACATCCACTTTAGTTATAGCCAATATAGAATTCCAAGGATTCAAGCTGGTATGAACTTTAAGGTATATCGTGCGGAATAGAATCACAAGGATTCAACATGTAGGGACGATAATAACGGTATAACCACGATTCGTATTAAAACTAGGTGGAATCGGCTCCCTAACTTGGGTGCCAAGATAATAAGAATAAGCGCTCATATAGAGATGGTTGCTTGTTCTTGTACATGATAAGGTAGATAGAATTAGTGTCCACAAGTATGGCACATCATTCTTAAGCAGTATTAATGGCATGGTTTCCCATTCCATTAATGAGTATTCTCATGACATCAAAATAGCATATCATGAGGGCCGGTATACCATGTTTCTTTAGAGTGACATGGAAATCAAGTAGTGTCATGGGTTTTGATGGTACAACCTGCTCGACTGTCTTGAGGGAATCCAAGGCTAGCAAAGTCTTACGGAGGTCTCTATGATAAAGTCACCGGTCCAAAGGAACGGAATGTCCCATGGAAGGTTCGTCTATCACCGAGAAATAGTGGGTAATCGATAAAATATCATGAAATGTGGGGCTATATTCACGGAATGGAATATAGTGCCAGTGTACACAACCCATGGTCAAGGGTTATAGAAAACCATGAAAATCAGGAAATCAAGAGATCAGTAAATTGACGCCTGAGCTTTAGTCTTTATTTTCTGAATTGGCGCCCTTGTTAGGGTCGTCAGTTCAGTAAATGACGACTGTACACTCAGTCGTTGTTGTGCCCCTGTGGTTTTGATGATTGGCTTTGATGTGAGTTAATCATTTGATGATTGGTTTTTGTTGTGAGTTAATCACTGTGAGTCATATTACTGTATGAGACATCTTCATATGTTCAGTCAGTCTGTTGTTCTGTTAGTTTATCAGGTCTAAAAGCATTGCATATTTGATGTTCAGCCATGTTATCTGCTGCATGAAGCATTCACATACACTTACATAAGTCTGCACATCAGCATCACGCGGCAAGTATGTACATCACCTTCAGTAGGCATGTCAAGTCCACACATTGCATAGCATGCATCGTTCTTCAACTGAAGTCTATACATCAGCTTGCATGAATTCAAAGTGTGTACATTGAATAGCATGCATTTCATGAAGTCTGTACATCCTGTGTCTCTGTCAAGCTTCAAAGTCTGTACATGGCTCACCGTCTCATGCATAGTCTTCACATCGGTTTTTCAAGTGTGTACATTGGCACATGCATTTCTTGATCGTGTCTACACACTATCTGCATAGTCTGAACAGTGATGGGTTGACGCCCCCCTTCTGATGGGTCGACGCCCCCTTTGCTTTTCAAGTCCATTCAATGACACTGAAGCTTGCATCTGAAGTCTATACATCCTTTCAAGGGGTCAAGTCTATACATTCTCCCGTTCATTTCAGAGTCTACACATCGCCTTCCATCTTCCAAGTCTGTACACCCAGTTGAACCCCAAAGTCTACTCATCGACCCTCCAGACTATCAAGTCTATTCATCAGCCTTTGCACTGCAAGTCTATACAGCGTGCATTGTTTAAAACGAGTCTGGCAGTCTACACTGCACTGTAGCTGCATCGTTTCACCTGAAGTCTGTGCATCGTCTCAGCCACCGTCTCTTTCACCGTCTCACGCTTACAAAGTCTATACACTGGTCGGTGGAAGCAAGTCTATACATTCGACTGTTTAGCCTGTGATCAAGTCTGTACAGCCAGGGAGACCATTAAGTCTATACACTCATTCAATGTAGCTTGCACGATCTGAAGTCTGTACATTGGCATTAGTTTCTCAAGTCTGTACATCCTTCTGTTCAAATTCCAAGTCTGTACATCGGACTGGTTGAGCAAGTCTGTACAGCGGTTGCATTCATTGGAAGTCTATACATTGGCAGCACTGTGCAAGTCTATACAATCCCAGCCTTTACCTACGTTCAGAACTTCAAGTCTATACAGTGGTAAAGTCTGCACGTTCTGCTCTGAAGCTCACCAAGTCTATACATTGCTGAGCCATTCGTCAAGTCTCTACATTGGCTTCGGTTCTTCAAGTGTGTACACCCTTCAAGGGCCTCTAAGTGTATACATCGTTCACAGCACACACGTTCAAGTCTGAAGTCTGTACAGCCATTCCTTGTGCCAAAGTCTACACACTGTGAACTTCCAAGTCTATACAGACTTTACCTTGCTCAAGTCTGTACATCGACCAGTTGTCTTTGGCATGTCTACACACTGGAAGTCCATACAGTCAACTGCTTTGCTTTGATCTAGTATGTACAGAGTTTCTTTTGGCAAGTCCATACATTGAATGTCTCTGCTTTTTATTCTGATGAGTTGACGCTGCAATAGCGTGGAGTCGACGCACTGACATTATCTGAGTGTTTTATATTGTTGCCTCTTCAACTGATGAAATTGTCTGTACATCGAGTGAAGTCTGGTGAAGTCTATGCAGCGCCCATCTCTCTTAGAGTCTCATGCATATGTGAAGTCTGTACATTGCATTTGCATTCACAACGTCTTCACACTTGAAGTCCATACATCGTCAGTTGTCTGTCAAGTCTTCATATTGCTTAAGTCTGTATAGCGGCTGCTTCACATATGAAGTCTGTACACTGTGCATCACTTGAATTCAAGTCTGTACATCGTGCTTTCATTGAGTTGAAGCCTGCCTAAGTCCATACACTGGCTGCTGTTCTTCAGAGTCTGTAAATTGCATACTTTGAAGTCTATACATTGGCTTTGAGCTGAAGTCTACACATTGCTTCAGGCTGAGCAAGTCTATACATTGCATGCTCGCTCATTCAAGTCCATACTTAGTCCTGAAGCATGTACAAGTCTGTACATTGTCTGCCTATTGATTGAAATGTCTATACATTGCTGTTTGCATTGTAAAGTCCATACATTGAATAATGTCTGCACATTGCATTACACTTCAGCATCTCTATACACTACTTCAGCTCTGATTCATGAAGTCTATACATCGCTACAGCTTTGTCTTCACATAGTCTGTACAACGCAATAGTCCATCTTCATAGTCTATACATTGCATCACTGTGCATGCATTGAATTCATTGAAGTCTATACACTGCATACAGTTATGCCTCGCAAGTCTACACATTGTTGTTCTTCACAACAAGTATATACACTCTCTCACGTTGTACACACTTGCCTAATTGACATCTCTAAGTCTATACACTCGATGGCTTTATACATTTCACAGAAGTCCACACATTCCTCCTATTGTGCTAATGCATTCTTCAGCTAGTCTATACACTGAGGTCGCATGAAGACTCACAAGTCTATACACTCCCTCAGTGTACACACTTACTCATTTGCTGTTCTAAAGTATATACACTCGTTGTTATAAGCCTGAACTAACTAATTCGTTTCATTTCGTTTTGTCTCTGTCTGCAGATGAATCAGGTTAATGACTGGGCGCATGAACCGAGGATGATGCCTGGCACGTGATCCGAGGTGCTCTCTGGGTGGGAACCTGAAGGACACATGCCCTAGCACCTGCTGAAGCTGATATAAATAGAAGCCTTCGTCCACTGAAGAGAAAAAACAAGAATAGAAGAGGGGCTGATCGAGACTGTGAGAAGAGAAGTAGAAGAAGAAGAAAGAAGAAGAAGAAGAAGAGTGAAGATAGAGAGTGAGAGCAGCAGAAGAAAAAGAGAGAGCTCGTGAAGATTGAAAGAAAAGAGAAAGAGAGTGAGAGTGAAAAGGAGAGCAGAGAAGAGAAAGATTGCGTGAGCTGAGAAGAAGAAAGAAGAGGAAGAAAGGAAGAGAGGAGAGAGTTCTATTGAAGATCTGTTCAGTCTGTTCGTGGATCAAATCCAGAACGACTATGCTCATTGAGAGCTATATTTCTTGTGTTTCATTTCCAGCTTTTGTCGCTGTGCTTTTTATGTTTTCTTATTTTTCCTTTTGTTACTCAGGCTACTATTGTTCTTCTGATTCTCAGTAGTGAGGTCGGGTTCCTCCTGTGGACTCAGGAGAAGGGAGATCTGATCTCCGATTCTGGGCTTGTGGGTTGCAAGTCCAGGGGTCCCTCCTGGTCTGGAGGAAGAGAGGTCTGCGACCTCTGGTTTGCTGGTGACGGGGAGTCACTGGTGTGTTCCCTCCTGGTCTGGAGGAAGAGAGACTATGTGTCTCTGGTTTCCAAGTGGCAGGGAGTCACTTGGGGTGTCCCTCCAGTTGGGAGGAAGAGGGGAGGTTGTTCCCCTAGTCAAGCTGTGTGGCAGCAACTTGTTTGCAAACTGAGTCTGCTTTCTAGCCTGTGCTAGTGGAAGCCTCACTCCGGTTAGGAGTGAGGGGTGGACGTAGGTCTTGGTGACCGAACCACCTAAAAAATCTCTTGAGCAGTGGTTTGTCTGTGTGTTTGCTTCCGTTAGATGATTGCTTAGGCGCGCTCCATGTGTTTGCTCATGAGTTTAATTGAACTAGTTTTATTCTGTGATTGCGTCTAGCATCTGTGTTTTAATTTGGGCATTATTTCTGAAGGGGATACATTCAACCCCCTCTGTATCCGGGCATAGCACCCTATCAGTCGTTACATCCAGATTATGTAAATATTAATATCTGTAAACATTTTCAAATTTCGATTATTATTAAAATGACGCCTTTCATGAAGGCTTCAACTTTGTAAATAGCGCCCTAGTCAGGGACGTCATATATCAAATTAAAGGGCATGATATATGTCGTCATTTCAATATCCAGGAATATTATAACCATTTCTAAAATTCACAGTTTATCACTAAATTGGCGCCCATGTATACGGGCGTTCATTCAAATGATGACATAATCCGGGTTGCTAATTCTTTGTCATATGATTTGCACCGGGCAGGTACAATCACATACACATGGTTTTTGGAGTATGTCTGATCAAGATTCTAAAGACCTGAACAGATAGAGAAAAATAGCAGGAATTTATGGACATGATCATGCATTAGTTTACATGTAAGGGTTCATAGTTATTAAATTTTGAACATGGTATAATTATTAATTATCTAAGAAATTGATGACTGTTTGCACGGTCGTTGAATCAAATAGCACCCTTGCTTGGGTCGCTATTTCCATTTATGTAGTAAACGGAGAAAACACAATCCAGAAATGAAATCTGTAACTCTTACAGACCTATATGCATGTTTTTAACGTAGGAATTACAGGGTTTTGCTAAGTCTTGAGAAAACCTACCTTTTGATGCTTTGGATGGCCTTTGGTTGATAGAACGATGAAGAAGTTGAGAATAATAACCACAGCCGATACTCTGTTTCAAACAGAGGAACTTGATAACAACGGCAACGGATGAAGCAGCAGGAGGAAGAGGAAGAAGAAGAACTCCTACGTTCTTCACGTTCTCCACGGCAAGACGAAGAGGAAGATGATGGGAAACCCTCCTCGTATCAACAACAGGATGGAGAGGAAGGCTCCCCGATGCTTGGACGATCGACAGTAGCAGTAGGTTTGATGAAGAAAAGAGCCAACAGGTTGGCTCGATGGGAGGGGGTATTTATAGGGAAGGAATCCTAATGGGTTTTTAGGAGTTCTATTAGAATTAAAATTTCCTTGGTAGAATCCTTACTAAACTTAAATATACACGTATCAATCCCTTTCTTAATCAAAACTTACCCCGGATAACATCCCTGTTCGAACCAAACACCAACGGTTCTGCTTGTAAATGACGCCTAAGGTTAGGGCGTTATTTAAAAATGACGCCTCTGTCATAGTCTTCAATTCTTTTATATGACGCCTGTCAAGAGGGCGTCAATTCTTAAATTAGTGCCTGCGTGAACAGTCTTCAATTAAATGACGACTTTAACGGAGGCATTATTTATCTTGGCCCTTTTTGTTATATGTTTTAAGTGTATATGAGTTGAACTTTTATCATTGGTTTTAATTCTTTTATTGTATTTAAGATTTTATTCTTTTAATTTACCAGGGTTGCTACACCCTCCCCCACTTAAAAAGAATTTGGTCCCCAAATTCAATCGCACATATTTACGGAGAGTGTAGGACTCATACCTCTTTGGAATAAATTCGGGAATCGCTTCTTCATAGACTCCTCGATCTCCCATGTGGCTTCATGCTCTGAGCATTTACTCCATTGCACCTTTAGCATGGGAATTATCTTATTTCTTAGTATACGAACTTCACGATCGAGGATCTTCATAGGCTTTTGTTCATATGTGAGATCCTTTTGAATCACCAGGTCTCCATGATCGATGATATGTGACGGATCGTGCACATACTTCTTCAGCATGGGTATATGGAATACATTATGGATATCGGACAATTGAGGAGGCAAAGCGATGCGATAAGCAACCTCGCCAACTCTTTCTAATATTTCAAAAGATCCGATAAACCTTGGTGTAAGCTTGCCCTTAACACCAAATCTCCTTATTCCACGTCCAGGTGATACTTTGAGAAATACGTGATCTCCGACTTGGAATTCGAGATCTCTTCTTCTTGTATCAGCATAAGCCTTCTGTCTAGACTGAGCTACTTGAATTTTCTCTCTAATCATCTGAATATTTTCGGTGGTATCCCTTACCATGTCTGGGCCTAATAGTTGTTTCTCACCAACTTCATCCCAGCACAAGGGTAATCGGAAACTCCTTCCGTATAAGGCTTCGAAAGGTGCCATCTGTATACTTTCCTGGTAGCTGTTGTTGTATGCAAATTCAACCAAAGGCAAGTGATCATGCCAGCTTCCCACAAAATCAATGATGCAAGCTCTGAGCATATCTTCTACTACCTGATTGGTTCTCTCGGTCTGACCATCCGTTTGAGAATGAAAAGCTGTACTAAAGTTAAGTCTCATCCCCAGCGAATGTTGCAGACCCTTCCAAAAGTGAGAAGTAAAACGAGGGTCTCTGTCAGACACGATTGAGACAGGTACTCCATGTAACCTAACTATCTCCTTAATGTATAATGCAACAAGGATGTCAATTGACCATCGGCTCTTGATTGGCAAGAAATGGGCCGACTTGGTCAGACGGTCTATGATGACCCATATTCCATCATGTCCTCCTCTAGATTTAGACAGACCCATAATGAAGTCCATACCGATATCCTCCCACTTCCACTTGAGAATATCAAGAGGATGTAGCTTACTGGCAGGCTTTTGGTGTTCCGCCTTGACTTGTTGGCAAGTGAGACAGCGAGACACGAAGTCTGCTATTTCTCTTTTCATATTGGGTCACCAAATGGTCCTTTTTAAATCTTGGTACATTTTTGTAGATCCTAGATGAATCGTGTACCTTGATCTGTGAGCTTCATCTAAGATCTTCTTCTTTAGCTCTGGACAATCTGGGATGCAATTTCTATCTCTGAATAACAATCTTCCGTCTGAAGCTAATTTGAAATCAGATTGCTCTTCCATCTTGCCCTTGATTTCCACTAATACCGGGTCATTATCTTGCAGTCCTTGTATCTTTGAGAGTAGATCTGGTTGTATGCTCATATGGGATAGTGTGACACACCTACTCTCCTTGTCCATGCTTATATTAAGTCTAGTGAACTGTTCTAGCAACTTCCACTCCTGAATCATACAATTGGCTAATATTACTCTTGGCTTGCGACTAAGGGCATCAGCTACAGGATTACCCTTTCCAGGATGATATTGTATTGTGAAGTCGAAGTCCTTGAGATATTCTAGCCAATGTCTTTGCCTCATATTCAATTCCTTCTGAAAGAAAAGGTACTTGAGACTCTTGTGATCGGGGTAGACAGTGAACTGCACTCCGTATAAGTAATGTCTCCAGATCTTCAATGCAAACACTACCGCAGCCAATTCTAGATCATGTACTGGGTAGTTCTCTTCATGCTTCTTTAGCTGTCGAGATGAGTAGGCTATAACTTTCACTTGTTGCATTAAAACACATCCGAGGCCAATGCCAAATGCATCGGTGTATACTTCAAATTTCACGCCTTCAATTGGTAAAGCTAAAACTGGAGCAGTAGTTAGGTGATCTTTGAGGGCTTGGAAGCTTCTTTCACATTCCTTACTCCATTCATAACGTATCTCCTTGCGTGTTAGTCTAGTGAGTGGTACGGCGATCTTGGAGAAATCCTTGATGAATCGCCGGTAATAGCCCGCAAGACCCAAGAAACTACGGATCTCGCTAGCATTGGTCGGTCTCTCCCAATTCTTTACAGCTTCAACCTTAATGGATCTACGGACAAACCGTCTTTTGATATAACATGCCCCAAGAAAGATACTTCTTCTAGCCAGAATTCACATTTACTAAGCTTTGCATATAATCGATTTGTCCTCAATATCTGTAATGTAATCCTCAAATGCTCTTCATGCTCTTCCTTGGTCTTTGAATAGATCAATATATCATCAATGAAAACCACTATGAATTGATCTAGATGATGCCTGAATATACTATTCATCAACTGCATAAAGGCAGCAGGGGCATTGGTTAGTCCAAAAGGCATAACAACAAATTCATAGTTCCCATACCTGCTCCTGAACGCGGTCTTATGAATGTCCTCATCTTTGATCCTCAGTTGGTGATACCCCGATCTGAGATCAATCTTCGAGAAGTACTTGGATCCAGATATTTGATCAAACAGTTCATCGATTCTCGACAGTGGATACTTGTTCTTAATAGTGAGATGATTCAACTGTCGATAGTCGATGCATAACCTCATGGATCCATCCTTTTTCTTCACAAATAGTACAGGTGCTCCCCATGGGAAAGTACTCGGCCTAATAAATCCTTTCTTAAGAAGTTCCATCAATTGTTCCTTTAACTCCTTGAGTTCAGCAAGGGACATCGTATATGGTGCCTTAGAAACTAGACCAGCACCAGGAACCAAGTCGATGGTGAAGGCCACTTCTCTTTGTGGGGGTAGTCCAGGCAAATCTTCTGGAAATCCGTCCAGAAATTCTTGTACAACTGGAACGTCTCCTAGCATAGTTTCCTTAGTTCCCTTAATGGCGACAAAAGTAAGGAAAGATACACATTTTTTCCTTATTAGCTTGCTAGCTCGGAGGGCCGAAATAAGAGGCGACTTGCTCCGACTCTTCGGACTAGTATAGACCAGTTCCGGGAATTCCTTGAAAGTAACCTTGCTATCGCGGCAATCAACAGTTGCGTGATATTTGGATAACCAATATGCTCCTAATATGATATCATAGTCCTTCATGTATAGGCATATTAGGTCGATGGGTAAATTTCTTCCTCCTACCAAGACTTCGCAGTTTTGATAATGGTGAACAATATCGGCTTCGTTTCCAAGAGGAGTTGAGATAACTAATTTTATCCACTCCGGTTCCATAGGTAATGGGTCAGCAAACTTCTTGGAAATAAATGAGTGCGATGCACCAGTATCAAATAAGACATATGTAGACTTGGAACAAACTTGCAGTGTACCTTCCACTAGTCCGCCTTCGTCTTGTTCTGTCTTCTTAATAGCTTGGAGGCGTGCATTCTTCGTTACCGGGCGTTTCCCATCACCGGCTTGATCATTGAGCAATGGGCAATCGGGAATCCGATGATCACGGCTCCCACAACGAAGACAAGCTCCAAGTTTTCTCCAACATTCTTCGGCCTTATGTCCGGCCTTGTCACAGTGTTTACACACCACTTTAGAAGGTGTGGTGGTAATGGAGAAAGGTTTGGTCTTCTTGAACTTTTGCTCTTGGGAGAGTGTTCCTCCATTATTTGGCCTCTTCTTGTTGAAATTGGGTTTAAAGGAACCAGAACTAGTGACCTGTTCCATCTTATCTCTCCCACGAATCCTATGAGATAGTTCTGTGGCATCTTCTAATAACTGAGCTCGTCGTACCATCTCCGAATAGACCTGTATGTGCATCTGCGCCAGCTATGTGATATATTGGGGCCTGAGCCCATTAAGAAATCTCCTAGCTTTCATTTTCTCGGTACTGACTAGATGTTTAGCATACCGGGACAACCTAGAGAATTATGCCTCGTACTCAGCTACCAACAAGGATCGTTGCTTAAGAGCGGCGAACTCGACAGCTTTCTTCTCCTGAATTCGGTCTGAGAAATACTTAGTGTTGAAATGTTCCACAAATTCTTCCCAAGTAACTTGGCATTGCTCTAAGGTGGCTTCTACTGACTCCCACCAGCATCGGGCGTCTCTCTCTAGTTGGAATGTGGCTAATAAGACCTTATCTTGGTCCGTGCATTGCATAACTCAGAAGATACGTTCCGTCTCTCAGATCCAGTGCTCGGCGTCATCCGGATCGGTGGATCCCATGAACTTAGGAGGGTTCATGTTTCTAAAGCTTTGATGGAGATTTCTCGCTCCACGGTGCGCACCACCTTGTGCCACTTATTGAAGTGCCTGTGTCATGCCTTGAATAGTGTGTTGCATGTTACGCCACTGAGCACGTTCGGCAGCCATTGTCCTACAAGGATTTTAGATAACTAATTAATATGAGATTCGACGAAGAATTGAGTATCTAGATTACCTTAACCCATGGTTCTACCCAATCTCACCGGTTAAAGGTTTAAACCTATCCTTGGACTTGGGTTTCCTATGAATAGAATGTCCTAGGCTCTGATACCACAAAAACTGTCACGCCCCGAGCGCGGAAAGAACCCGGAGACACGTGACGAGTTTATATCGATCATGTCAATCAGAGCGTTAGTGTATTTAACACAAAGACAGAGCGCACAAGAGTAAAGATAACCCAATCCTTTATTTCATCAAAACCTTTAAAGTACTTCTATTACAACCCTCTTAGTGCTAAGACTCAATAAAATGAAAAAGTACAATGATTGACTCAAGAATGTAGAAAAGTCAAGACTAGACAATGCTTGGATAGTTGGAGTAGCTCTAATCTCATCACTCTTGACTTTCCCCATCCGAAAGAGTTTCATCCTCAGACTTACCTGAAAAATAAGGGAAAAACACTATGTGAGCTCACGCTCAGTAGGGATTATATCTCAAGAGCTAGCTTGCTTTAAGTAAATTACAAGTTAGATGAATGTAATTTAGCTATGCATGTTCACGTAAAATGACAATAGAGATTGTATAACAAGAGAATAGAGAATGTATATCAAGTGATAGTGAGTGAACTAGCAAGTCTTTCAAGAACTCATGTTAAGATAGCAAGATAATCAAGCACGTATATCTATCATGTCAAGTGATCATGTCATGTTAAGAATTGGCTATCATGTTTCAAGCAAGTACAATAAATACCCTTTTCGGGTCACACAAGTCATGTCATGTCAAGTCAAGCCAAGTACGAGATTTGTGGAATGTCTATCAAGCTAGTCATGCACTTCGGTACAATGCCATATCGTGATCATTACAACTCCCATGGGCACTAGTACTTTTGGGTGCTCCTCCCAGGACCAGATCGAGCCCTATATGCGCAGGCATTGATCATGTATTTTCGACATCCACTTTAGTTATAGCCAATATAGAATTCCAAGGATTCATGCTGGTATGAACTTTAAGGTAGATCGTGCGGAATAGAATCACAAGGATTGAACATGTAGGGACGATAATAACGGTATAACCATGATTCTTATTAAAACTAGGTGGAATCGATTCCCTAACTTGGGTGCCAAGATAATAAGAATAAGCGCTCTTATAGAGATGGTCGCTCGTTCTTTTACATGATAAGTTAGATAGAATTAGTGTCCACAAGTATGGCACATCATTCTTAAGCAGTATTAATGGCATGGTTTTCCATTCCATTAAAGAGTATTCTCATGACATCAAAATAGCATGTCATGAGGGCCGGTATACCATGTTTCTTTAGAGTGACATGGAAATCAAGTAGTGTCATGAGTTTTGATGGTACAACCTGCTCGGCTGCCTTGAGGGAATCCAAGGCTAGCAAAGTCTTACGGAGGTCTCTATGATAAAGTCACCAGTCCAAAGGAACGGAATGTCCCATGGAGGGTTCGTCTATCACCGAGAAATAGTGGGTAATCGATAAAACATCATGAAACGTGGGGCTATATTCACGGAATGGAATATAGTGCCAGTGTACACAACCCATGGTCAAGGGTTATAGAAAACCATGAAAATCAGGAAATCACGAGATCAGTAAATTGACGCTTGAGCTTAAGTCTTCATTTTCTGAATTGGCGCCCTTGTCAGGGTCGTCCGTTCAGTAAATGACGACTATACACTCAGTCGTTACATCCAGATTATGTAAATATTAATATCTGTAAACATTTTCAAATTTCGATTATTATAAAAATGACGCCTTTCATGAAGGCTTCAACTCTGTAAACAGCGCCCTAGTCAGGGCGTCATATATTAAATTAAAAGGCAGAGTATATGTTGTCATTTCAATATCCAGGAATATTATAACCATTTCTAAAATTCACAGTTTATCACTAAATTGGCGTCCATGTATAGGGGCGTTTATTCAAATGACGACCTAATCCGGGTTGCTAATTCTTTGTCATATGATTTGCACCGAGCAGGTACAATCACAAACACATGGTTTTTGGAGTATGTCTGATCAAGATTCTAAAGACCTGAACAGATAGAGAAAAATAGTAGGAATTTATGGACATGATCATGCATTAGTTTACATGTAAGGGTTCATAGTTATTAAATTT
Organism: Amorphophallus konjac; assembly: GCA_022559845.1. Taxonomy (NCBI): domain Eukaryota; kingdom Viridiplantae; phylum Streptophyta; class Magnoliopsida; order Alismatales; family Araceae; genus Amorphophallus; species Amorphophallus konjac. The sequence continues at coordinate 357,545,036 of CM040118.1, forward strand.
TGAACATGGTATAATTATTAATTATCTAAGAAATTGACGACTGTTTGCACGGTCGTTGAATCAAATAGCGCCCTTGCTTAGGTCGCTATTTCCATTTATGCAGTAAACGGAGAAAACATAATCCAGAAACAAAATCTGTAACTCTTACAGACCTATATGCATGTTTTTAACATAGGAATTATAGGGTTTTGCTAAGTCTTGAGAAAACCTACCTTTTGATGCTTTGGATGGCCTTTGGTTGATAGAACGATGAAGAAGATGAGAATAATAACCACAGCCGATACTCTGTTTCAAACAGAGGAACTTGATAACAACGGCAACGGATGAAGCAACAGGAGGAAGAGAAAGAAGAAGAACTCCTACGTTCTTCACGTTCTCCATGGCAGGACGAAGAGGAAGATGATGGGAACCCCTCCTCGTATCAACAACAGAATGGAGAGGAAGGCTCCCCGATGCTTGGACGATCGACAACAGCAGTAGGTTTGATGAAGAAAAGAGCCACCAGGTTGGCTCGATGGGAGGGGGTATTTATAGGGAAGGAATCCTAATGGGTTTTTAGGAGTTCAATTAGAATTAAAATTTTCTTGGTAGAATCCTTACTAAACTTAAATATACATGCATCAATCCCTTTCTTAATCAAAACTTACCCCGGATAACATCCCTGTTCGAACCAAACACCAACGGTTCTGTTTGTAAATGACGCCTAAGGTTGGGGCGTTATTTAAAAATGATGCCTCTGTCACAGTCTTCAATTCTTTTATATGACGCCTGTCAAGAGGGCGTCAATTCTTAAATTAGCGCCTGCGTGAACAGTCTTCAATTAAATGACGACTTTAATGGAGGCGTTATTTATCTTGGCCCTTTTTGTTATATGTTTTAAGTGTATATGAGTTGAACTTTTTATCATTGGTTTTAAATCTTTTATTCTATTTAAGATTTTATTCTTTTAATTTACCAGGGTTGCTACAGGACATGCCTTATTTAAGTCCCTGAAATCAATGCAAATTTGAATTTTTCCATCCTTTTTCATCATAGGGACAATATTCACCACCCATTGAGGATATAACACAACTCTAATGAACTTAACTTTGTGTAACTTGTCCACTTCTTATTTTATCCTTAAGGCCATTTGAGGGTGGAATCTTCTTGATTTTTGTTTAACGGGCATTGCCCCCAGTTTAAGTACCAATCTATGCTCTACCAGAGTGGGGTCAAGGCCCGTCATATCCTCGTAGGACCAGGCAAATAAATCGCTATACTCCCTCAAAACCTTGATTAGCTCCTCTTCAACCTGAGCAGGGAGATTAGCAGAAATAATTATGAGCCTGGGATCCTCTTCAGTTCCAAGATTAATTTCTTTTGTGGGTTCATCCACTATCGACGACGGTTCATCGAATCTCTTCAAGCCTTGTGCGTACAAATCGGCAATGTCATCCATGTTGCTATCCTCATCATCGATATGGTCCTTCTCATCTATGATTTCATAAACCCCTAATCCATCATCGCTCCACACCCCGTCTAGCTCTTCACCATCCTCCAAGATGATGGCTGTCTCTACAAACTCAGGACACCTAAGGAGGGCGTGACAACGCTGAGCAAGGTCTTGGAGGAACCTATCAGGAATAGTTTTAGCATGACGCGTCATCGGGCGCATAGCAAGTGTGGAAGGGTTGGAACACGACCCTAATTCACTAGACTCTATCGACTCTACTTCTCTAAGCTCAACAAGTCCTACATCTAACCTTGGGGATAGAAAGTCTACAGGAAGGGAAACAGGGGCCTCGTGCCCCTGGGGATAATGCAGACAAAACATAGCATAATCCTCCATTGAAATCTCCATTTTAAAATTGACGTTTTTTTTGGAGATCGGAGGAAATCACGCAACAAGAGGGGTTAGAGAATGAAGGAGGAGGAAGTTGGAGGGGGAAGAGAGATGGGAAGAGAACTTCAAAGAATGGATCAGATGACGAAAACCACATTTGAGAAAGATCAGAGGAGGGAGTAAACATGGTTGAGAAATCAATGGGTGCGCAGCGCCCACATGCACATGGCACAAACAAAACTTCGAAGGGCCTTTCCGTGAAAAACGGATCGACCATGATAGGAGGCGAGCGGGTATGGATTCCAGCTCTTGAAAAAGGGAGGCAAGGCGGGAAGGAGACCAAGAGAAGGTGACAACGGAGCTCCCCCTTTCCCGTAGACTTTGGTAAATTGGCTCCGCTAGAGCATACCTCACCAGCTGCATCTCTGGCTTCTTCGACAGACTTCTTCTTCATAAAACAATCTTTCAAAACAACTGCAAAAATCTTCCATATCACCCACCAGCCCCTTCAATGGCGGCGGCGGGTCAACAACTGTACAAGCGGCATCACTTCCCGTAGCAGAACAAGCCAGCATCGGCGTCTTCAAAGTGCCAGGCTGCAATGGTCCTTTCACAAAATGCTGACGATAGTCGCACGTTAGCGGCCCGTAATCTCCCAGAATTGACAATGCTGACTCTCGATAGTCGAGGCCTCTTCTGCTCATCTTCCTGCCCCTTGGGATGGGCGTAGTTCGCCCCTATAACTGGGCTCCGAGACCCATGCCTGGCTGGTAACCTAGCTTTAGAATCATGTTCCAACCCTTGGAGTCTCTGATCTTGGACTTGGCTCTGACGTTAATAGGTGTAGTGGCAGGCTTGCGTGATGCATATGCCCAAGGAAAATCCAAGTCCATCACAGAAAGGACCGGCTTATTGCTCGGCCAGAGAGTCGATAGAATCTTGTCGGTAATGGCTTCAACTGTTTGTATTGTGGAGATACTTTTAACCTTGACCACTCGCCCTTCAAATGGAAATTTGAGGCATTGGTGGGTGGTCGAAGGAACAACATGTAGGCTGTCGATCCATGGACGGCCTAGAATGGCTTTAAACATTGGATCAATATCTAGTACATAAAATTCCAAAGCCATTGTGAGAGGCCCAAGCTCAGCCTGAAAAGTCACGACCCCGTGGCCTGCTCTCCTGGAGTTGTCGTAGGCAGCAATAGTCGTCGGAGTTGGCTTTAGCAGGTCTTCAGAAATATTACAGGCACGCAGAGTGCTCAAGAGACAGACATTTATCGACGCTCCCGTGTCCACTAGAGCTGCGTCGACCGCCACCTTATTTAATGTGATTGAAATGCAAAGTGGCATCTGGCGTGCCTCAGGGGGTGCTAACTCTGACTCAGAAAAGGAAATAGACGGCCCCTTTGTGATAGTGGCCAATACCGACGGCAAACTATCTACCGCCACGTCCTCGCTAACCATGACTTTCTATAGAAAAGCCCTTAGGGCATCTTGGTGTAGCGTGGACCTCTTGATTAACTCCAGGACTGAGATCTTGGCCGGCATCCGGTCCAAGTGCTGTAACAAATCATATTTCGTGTGAGGTAAGGGGTCTGACTCTTATGCTTCAACTACTGAGGAAGGAATTGGGGGATTGGGTGCAGGTTCACCAGTAGATGGGTAATTTCTCTGAAACAAGCGCCCGCTCCTAAGGGCAAGATTCTGTGCCGGCACGGTACTAGATGGACTCCCGATTGGCCCGGTGGGGTGAGTAGAAGGGATAGAAATGGGGGTGATGATGGCGGAGGTGGGTCGGATAGGCCCTGGCGGAGGGATGACGGGTGAAAGGTTAACTGGAGGGGTGACGATGGAGGGTATGGCGGGTGATGGCGCGAGGATTGGCAGAATGGTGGGTAATGTGGTGGGTGTAATAGGTGACCTGGAGAAAATAGTGGGTGTGATGGGAGTTAGAGTGGCGGGCCGGACGATGGAAGGAACAGAAGGCGAAGGGGAGTTGGTGTATGTGTGGTGAAAGGCCAGAAGATGAGCGGGAGTCTCATCGTCGTAAGACCACCCGGCATTGGGAGCTAGGCGGTGAACCACATTTACTTGGGCCAGTGCCGGTGGCTGCTGTTGCGGCGCGGGCTGGTGATTCGGCATGGGATTTTGGTGAATCCTGAGTTCAGGAGTAGGCTGCTGCTACTGCTGGGGTTGCGGTTATTAAGGTTGCTGCTGCTGCGGCACTGGCGGCTGCTGCCTTGGCGCCTATCTTCTTCTCTCCTTGATGTCTTCTATCAACTTATGCATCTGGGCCCAGTCAATCCTTTGCCCGTCATGTAAATCATACACTAAATCACGGAATTGATAGCACCTTTCTATAGTGTGCCCGGGCTGCCGATGATATATGCAATACCGGGATTGATCGGTGGTCGGGTTCCAGTTCTAACGTTCTGGAGGGAGCTGAAGATTGCCAGTGTACATCAGGGCCGAGAAAATATCTGGGAGAGTTTCAGGAAGTGGAGGGTAATGAACTCTCTTGGGACCCAGCCGAGTAGGTGCGTAACCATTGGGTGGCGGGACGTTATGGCACTGCGGCGGCTGTTGTGGCTGCTATGGTGGTGGTTGTTGTGGACGAGGAGCAGGAAATGATGGTTGGTTATTTGATGGAGCGGTGAACTGGGGATTGTGGGGATGTTGCTGGAAGCGTGGTGGAGCGGGTTGGTTGGGGAATTGGACAGCCTATACTTACTCGTTTGTCTAGACTCCTTCAGTGACTGGGCCTTGAGGCTTTCTGGTGGTTTTGGGTTTTTGGGCCTCAAACAAGGAATGAATGGGAGAGTCCTTAAACTGGGTTTGGATAAAACAGGCCCTGCTGTACAACTGGTGCATATTTGATATATCATTCATTGCCAGAATGTTCCGGAACGTAGGTGTAGCATTTGAAATCAACAATTTTACCTTCTCTTCTTCCGGGATTTGCCCGGGCACTTGGGAGGCCATCTGCCTCCATCTATCTACATAAGTTGCAAAGTCTTCATCGACCTTCATCTTTTCAGCCACTAAGTGGGTGAATGAATATTCTGGGCCCACCCGTTCTAGAAATCACTATATAAACTTTTCCTTGACAATCTTGAAACTCTCCGCCTCCTCCAATGACAGAGTGTAGAACCATTCTAATGCAACCCCGTCCAACGACCGGCGGAAGAGATACGCCATAAGGCGGTCGTCATGCTGGAACTGCGCCGATTCGTATAGAAACTCCCTTACATGAATGAATGGGTTGCCATTCCCGTCATACTTCCGGTACGTGGGGAGCTCAGACTGCGGAGGGAAACGAATGTCCCGGAAGTTAGGAACGGGGACATCAGCGAGAGACTGTGGGCCGACCCGTTTATGAAGAAGGTCAATTTGCTGCTGAATGGCAACTCATTTATCAAGAAATTCTTGTTCCCGAGATGGTGGAGGCAAAGACGGGAGGGCAGGCCCGGCATATGGGGCCGAAGGATAGACCGAAGGAGGGGGAAGCCCGTAAGAAGGATAGTGGGCCACGGAAGGGCCCATATCGGCATGAGCAAGTTGGGCAGCCCCTGCTTGAAGGTGAACAAAATCAGCCGGGGCCACAAGAGCTTGCGGCACTGGAGAGATGGTGGTATAAGGATCAGAATAAGACGACAAGGGGATCTGGGTCTTCCCTTTCTCAAAAGCCTGATGGGCCAAGGTAGAAGCCTGGCCCACTTCCATACTGGGAAATCGGAGAGTCCGGGGATGGACAGGAGTAAGATCAATGGGTACAGCACAAACAACCCCTAACCCAACAACTGGAGAAGACGTGGCGGCCGCAGACACGCCATGAGGAGAAACAGGAGACGGGGCATCCTGTCCCTGCAAAGCTTGACGAAGAAGGTGGAGCTGGGTAGGATCCAACTGAGCCATCATGTGGAGAACATGATTGGCCGAATTGTGGGTAGAGGAATCGGAATGGGAGGGTTGACCACCCTCAACAACAATGGTTGGAAGGGGAGGGGCGGACCCCTCTCTCCCCTGCACAGTGGTGACCCTAGGTGGGTCCTCCAGAAGTCCCTGAGGAAGAGAGTCCTCGTGGGAGTGGGAGAAATTATAGGAAGACATGGTAGGAGAAGAATCAAACAACGGGTTGAAGTAGGAAAAGAAATTGGAATTGCCCCTAGGAGACGATCATGTGGGTGTAAAGCACCTCCACATGCACTAAACACTCTGGGAATGAAAAGAATCAATACCAAACAAGGACCTAAACAGACAATATAAACCAAATGCACACACAAAGAAAGGAGAGAAGAGGCAACCAGTTAAGCAACCAAGTTTCAAATGATGCACGAAAATTTTATACATTTCCATTTTCAAAACTTTAGTGGATTAATTTGAAATGAAAATTCTCTCAACACAAGGGTTCCTAACAAGAATGTAATGGGGACTTGGTTGACTCTAAAGGTACTATCTCTCTCACGGATGCAATCCTAGACTCGGTGTGGTAAGGTACAACTTGCCCGACATCCGTGTGGGAATCCACGGCTCACGGGGACTTACGGAGGTCTCGGGTAAGGTCACCTAGTCGGCTCCAAGGAATATGGAGACGAGAGGATCCCCTAGCAAGGTAGGAATGCAACTAATATGGAAAGATGTATGGTCCTATGTGCACCAGAGTGCATGCAGAATGTAGCCTAAATCTAACAACAATGATCAATAAATGATGACAAGTATGACAATAATCATGCAAAACAAATGATAATCAGGGGAGGTCAAAATAGCACCCAAACAAATATGAGATGACGTGAAATAATAATCAAAATGATAATCCTGGGTGCACTGTAGCTCAATCGCGGTCTGATGGGGACCGCTCAGGGAGATAAACGGCTCTGGACAAAACCGTGCAGCGACAGGGAGTAGTAAAAAAAACTAAAGACACAGAACTAACATGAACTGAAACAATCAGAAACTGAACGTACCTGAGGGGACTGGACGGTCTATCAATCGACCGTGCAAACTTTGGAACGGCCTTGGACAGACCGCAAGAAGTCAGCAAACCTACAAGAGTATGAAGAACAGCACGTACCTGAGCCAGTAGATGTGCACGGCCTATTGACAGACCGTGGAAACCAGCGCACGGCCCAAGGAGGACCGCTGAAACTATCAGGCTCACATAAACACAAACGCTCGTGAAATGTGAAGGAACGGTCTATCGTCCAACCGTGGGAACAGAGGAACGGCCTGAAGTAGACCGCGCAATTAATAGCAGCGTGATAGAAACCATAATAGGAATGTACCTGAGACCAGACAGATCGGCCTATCGGCTGACTGCGGGAAGACGTGAGCGGTCCTGGGAGAACCACGTACAACTCCGGGAATAGAAACCCGCAGTGGACGAGATAGCAACCTGAAAGAACTTGAAAGAAAACCCTAACCAAACACATGAACGCAGGTCAGCAAAACAACAGCACGATGGGCATTAGGCGTCCCACCGTGATCGCCAAAAAATGGGATGTTGATATGTTTTTCCCCCTCCTCTTCCTTACCTTTCTATATCAAGATATAAAAATCGAAGTAAAGGCTAAAAGGGTGAAGAGGTGTGTGCATGATCATGATCGCCACCAAGACACGAGGTACCGAAGAATACTACGTACCTTGGAAAGGGGGGAAGACACTCGCCCAAAGTGCTGCGCTGGCAGTTGTACACGGTTCAGTGAAGACCGCTCAATGACGTTGACGGCTGCTCGATCGGCTGCGTACAGAGCTGGAGAGAGAATGCGGGATGAAGATTGGTTGGCTTCAAACGGTCTGTAGCTGGCCGCAAGAAGGCGTTGAACGGTCCTAGATAAGCCGTGTACACCTGCCAATGGATGGAAAATGATCGTGCTATGCCGCCAGACCCCAAGTTGTGGAACTTGATCCTCCACCCCTTTCGGCCGGCCAGAGGGGATGGGCCTCGTGCTGAGCTCGTGCTGACCTGCAAAATAACGTAGATAACAAGAAAACAAAGCCCAAATCAATCCTAGAATGTGTAGTAACTATAAAAGAATGAAAGAACACCCATGTAATTGGAATGGGGAATACCTGGGGGTTGGGTTTTTTAACCCCTATAGGGCGTGAGAAAACAATAGAAGGGGTGATAGAATGGAGGTGACAGTGAAAAACGTGGACGAAGATGGGAAGAAAATAAGCATGCAATGTATGAAAGAAATGACTTAGACACTTAGACCAAAACACGAAATAAACACTACTCCCTGAACCGGAGGTACAAATGGACGTAGAGAGCCTCCCTCCCTAACTATAGTTCGCTCAAGAATTTGGTAGCACTTCGTCGCAAACGCTAAATCTCCCCCCCCCCCTTTCAAGCTTGGACTAAGGGTTCTATTTATAGACCCCTGAAAGTCCACTCGAAATTGAGGGGTTTTCAGCAAAAATTAGGCCGAGATTATGAAAGATAAATCAAAGATAATATCCCCAGCTTTTACTGGGATGAAATGGAACTCAATTTGGTTGAGAATCCGCGGAGAAAATGATGGAGTAAGTGAGAGGTTTAACCACGAGTGGAGAGAGAAAAGCTAGCTTGCCCACAGATATCAACCCGTTACATGGTCGTTCGATAGGCCGCCCAGCCCAGTACACGGTTCATTGCTAGACCGCCTACCGCTGTCGGTGGTAAATAGATAAATCATTAAATTATATAATTATCCCATCGAACTGACCGGCTATCACGGCTCTGGACTCTTTAGGATAAAACGGTCTAATGCTAGACCACTCAATAAATGGCACGGTCAATGCTAGGCCGTGCAAAACGTGTCGGTGATAAATCCAATAAAATAGGATAAATAGATAATTATCTAAAAAACCAATTGACTTAGGACTCTGGGAGCTGAACGGTCTAAAGATAGGCCGTTTAATGGGAGTAAACGGCTGAGCTCAGACCATGCAAAGGGTTGTCGGTGAAAATTTAGGAAAATCAAATAAATATCCAATAAATCGCTTAGAGTATGTAAACGGTTCTAAACAGACCGCTCCGCCACTGCACGGCCCATCGCTAGACCACGTACAGGCTGGATGTTTGAAATAAATAAAATGGGATAAACGAGCCCATTTACCCCAAAACCAAGTGAAGTCAAGGCCCAATAAGCCTGATTCCAAGAGCAGACCTAGCCAGGGAGGGAGAAACCTATAGAATAAGCCCAAAGACGTGCCTGGAAATGACCCAATGAGTAATGGACAACTCGATGCATCAACAAATGGTGATAAGAAGAATGACCCAACTGAAAGGCAAAAAATGGGTGTCAACAACGGGGGCTTACGGAGGTCCCGGGTAAGGTCACCTAGTCGGCTCCAAGGAATATGGAGACGCGAGGATCCCCTACCAAGGTAGGAATGCGACTACAATATGATAAAAATGCATGAACCTATGTGCACCGGAGTGCATGCAAAATCTAACCTAAATCTAACAAGCAATGACCAACCAATTATGACAAGTATGGCAATAATCATGCAAAAACAAATGATAATCAGGGGAGATCAAAATAGCACCTAGAAAAGTATGAAATGATGTGAAATATCACGCAAAATGTCAATCTCGGGTGCACTGTACCACGCAAATGCGGTCTGGTATGAGACCGCTTAGGGAGATAAATGGCCCTGGGAAGGACCGTGCAGTTACAGGGAGCAGTAAAAAATGATGAACAGAGAGCTGAAACGCACTGAAATTGCAAAGACAGATGCGTACCTGACTGGACGGTCTGGAGAATTACCGTGGAACCTGCAAAATGGCTCTAAAAGGACCATGAAAAGTAGCAAACCCACAGATAAAAACAACAAGACCAGACGGATGTAGAGACAAGTTATCTGTCGACAGATCATGGTATAGTAAAAAAAATGGCCTACAGAAGACCGCATGTAATAACAGGATGATAGGAAAGATGAAGCGTGGGAAATACCTGAACCCACTCACACGGCTTATCATGCGGCCGTGAAAACTCCGAAGCGGCCCAAAGTGGACCACACAATCATAACAGAGTAACGGAAACCAGAACAGGAACGCACCTGTGATCAGAATGGAACGGCGTATCGTCCGGCAGCGGGAAGACGTGAGCGGCCCTGGGTGGATCGCGTACAACTCCGAGAACAGAAGCTCGCAGCAGACGAAATAGCAAACCTGAAAGGACTTGACAAACCTAACCAAGCACGGAACGCAGGTCAACAAAACCAAAGCACGATGGGCACTAGGTGTCCCACTGTGATCGCTAGAAAATAGGGTGTAGATGTGTATTTCTCCCTCCCTCTTACCTTCACCTTTCTAAGTCAAAGTATGAAAAATGAAAGTGATGCTAAAAGGTGGAAGAAGGTGTATGGATGTGATCGCCACCAAGATGCAGAATGCAAAGGAAGTGCACCCTTACTTTGGAAAAGGGAGATGAAGCACTCGCCAAAGGAACACTGTGAAGGTCGAACATGGTCCAAAGAGGACCACATATGGATGTAGACGGCTGCTCGATAGACCACTCACAACGCTGGGAAGAGAACGCTGGATGAAGGTTGACTAACACCTGAACGGTCCGAGGCACAGCGTTGAAAGGAGCAGCACGGTCTACGCGTGGCCATGTACCCTTTAGAATGGACAGAAGTAGACCGCTTGACGTTGCCAAACTTCAAGTTGTGGGGACCTGATCCTCCACCCCTTCCGGCCGGCCAGAGGGGATGGGCCTCGTGCTGTGCTTGTGTTGACATGCAAAACAACTCAGAGAATAAGAAAATAAAACCCAAATCAGTCCTAGAATGTGTAATAACTATAAAATAAAACGGAAAACTAACATGATAACATGGAGTGGGGGATACCTGGGGTGGTTTTTAAACCCCTATAGGGCATAAAAATGATAGGAAGGATATAAATGATATGAAGACAGTAAAAAAAACGTGGGGAGAAACACAAGAGGAAATGATCATGCCATGGAAATGAGAGATTAGACAATAGGACGAAAATAATAAAAGGGAAACTACTCCCTGAACCGGAGGCCCAAACAGACGTAGAGAGCCTCCCTTCCTGGCGACAGTTTGCTCAAGAATTCGGCAGCATTTCAACGTGGACGCCGGATCTCCCCCCTTTCAAGCTTGGACTAAGGGTTCTATTTATAGACCCCTGAAAGTCCAGCTCGAAATTAGGGTTTTCCAATGAAAATTAGGCTGAGAATATAAAATAAAACCCATAGATAATACTCTGATCTCCCGCCCAAATCAAACGGGGCCTCATTTGGTTGACAACCCACGGAGAAAAGGGCGAGGGAAGTTTGAGTTTCAACCACGGGTACGCGGTCGTTCGATAGGCCACCCAGCTCAATAAGCGGTCCATTGCTAGACCGCCTATAGGTGTCGGTGATAAATAAATAAAATGATAAATTATCCAATTATCCCATCGAATAGACTTGCTATCACGGTGCTGGACTCTCAGGATATACACGGTCTAGAGATAGACCACTCAAGAAATCACACGGTCTAATGCTAGGCCGTGTATAACGTGTCAGTGATAAATCCAATAAAACATGATAAATAGATAATTATCTGAAAACCCCACCTGTTTAGGACTCCATGAACTAAACGGTCTAATGACAGGCCGTTCAAAAAGGAGTAAACGGCTTATCATATACCGTTCAAAGGCTTGTCGGTGGAAATTCAGAAAATCAAATAAATATCAAATAAATCACTCTGAGCATGTAAACGGTCTCCAAAAGGACCGCCCAGTCACTACACGGTCCATCGCTAGACCGTGTACAGGCTGGGCGTTTGAAATTAATAAAATGGGATAAACGAACCCACTTATCCCAAAAGACCAAGCGAAATCAAGGCCCATTAAGCTTGAATTCGGGAGCGAACCTAGTCAAAGAGGAAGATACCCATAAAATAAGCCCAAAGACATGCCTGGAAATGGCCCAATGAATGATGGACAACTAGAGGCATCAACAAATGGTGATAAGAGGAATGACCCAACTCATCGGCAAAAAATGGGTGTCAACAAAGGGTCCTTATGAACTCTCTGAAGATGAGGATAAATGGTCAATTGAGGAAATTAAAAAATCCACAGTTAATTTTAATGTTATGAACATCATGCAATGTGCTATATATCCTAACGAGTTTTCTCGTGTATCCATGTACAGCTCCGCCAAGGACATGTGGGACAAGTTGCGGCTCATATATGATGGGCATGATTCAAATGACAATGTAGCATGATTCAAATGACAGGGAAGCTCGCCCTGAATAGATGGAATCTTATGAGATGAATGAGAAGGAGATCGCAGATAGTCAGATGAACCACAGTCAACCACTGAGATCAATTTAGCAAGAGAGGTGAAAGTTAAACACATTTAGCAAGATTTTCAAAGAGTATACCAATCTCATAAATCCAACTAATTTTCCAACGAGTCTCCCATTATAAAGATTTATGAATAAACTTTATTGAACTCCATGGTTTAAAGATGATGTATACCAGGTTCGACAAAAAATACTGTACTCATATCTGAAATCAAGATTTAATAACAAATGAACCAAAAACTCATATGTACATCTTAATTAATCTCCCTCCATCTTACTCAATCAATTTCAATGACTTCTTTAAGGAATACACTCATAAGTATTGAGTTTAAACATGCATGAAACCATGTGATCATATCAAGGGTTATAACAGATTATCCTTTGCATCCTTTTTCAAATTTTCATTCTATCAAATGGATACCTTTTGCTAACAAAATTTTACGAGTAATCTAGTTCAGTACACACTTTGTAGCTAAAGAATATATGTTGTTTAGACACCAATATCCCAAAGTACTTGGTGTGACTAACAGTCATGCTTTAAAAATAAACAGAGTTGACTGTTCACCTCATGACATGTCTTTTCTCATTTCTTTGACGAGTGAGATATGTTTCTCAGTGTGTCAGTCATTGCTCTGCCTGTTTTTCAATTAATTTTAGGCAGAGTTAACTAAGACACCTCATGACACAGTCCTTTGGACATGTGTTTCTCAGTGATCAAAGTCATTGCTCATGCAAGATTCATCAGATTTGACCCTTAGATATTTTCAGGAAGTTCAGATGTTTAAAAAAAATAATACATATTTCATGTATTTCATCCAAATAAAGTCATGATTTCCATATTTTTCAGATTATAGAAGATTTAACAAGACTTAACATGAATCAGTTGGTTAAGGTTTATTAAAGTTGATTCAGATAGTTTTTCAGGACAATTATAGTCAACCTAACCGAATACATTAAATGTAAACCATTTTGATCTTTCTGATATTCATAAATCTGTAAAATAGAAGATTCCTTATTGAAGTGATTATTCAGATTTATGAGCAAGGTATACAAATTGAGATCTTCTCAATTGCAGCTATTTCAAGAAAGCTTTCAGAAACAGCCAGAGTATCAATGATACCAATTGATGGTATATGATGCAGGAAAAGCATAGGCTGATGAATGAGTGAAAGTATGGTTGTTCAGGAGGAATAATAGCCAATCAATCAGAATTTATCAGGGCACAAGAAGCCAAATATGCATGAAACACTCCCCCTATCTAGATGCCAGGATTGAAGTTAAATTCAGATGTAAACATGTATGCGTGAAACTATGACTCATCAGATCAAATAGAAAGTTCATTTGAATAGATGTGAAGAATTTACCTGAATGGGGTTTTATCAACTTGGGTGCCTTGGTTTATTTACCCCTCTTTATTCCTTAATCCAAGGCACACCTGCAACATTTTGATCATTTTGATCCTGCAGGGACCCAAGTAACCTTGGGTCCTGCGTTAACCCTGACAGGTGTTCTGAACAATCTTTTAGTAAAGTTACCATCGTGATCCATCAGGTGACAATTGTCCATAGAATGTCCAAAATTTCCACAATATCTACATGAAATGACTGATTTCTGGTTCTTATGATGCATAGTAACAGCAGTATGAGGTCTATAAACTTGATCATAAGATTTTCTATTGTATGCATGAACAGTTTGTTTCTTATTCTTAATCAGCCAACATTCAACAGATTTGTGACCTTACTTACCACAGTTGAAGCATGAAATATTTACAGGTCTTGCTCTAGGGAATTTAGCAGATTTGGAATTTATGTGATTTCCCTGAACATACCAGCAGTCCCTGACTATATGCCCATACTTGCCACATTCAAAGCACCTGAGGAGCTTGCTGCTTGATTCAGAATTATTCCAGTAATTTCCTGACCAGCACTCAACAGCCTTGTGCCAAGGCTTATTACAGTTAGAGCACACAGTGTGCTGACTGGACTTGGGTTTAATTCCGTAAGGACCATGAAAATACATGGAAGACCTAGCATGCAGTTTATTGTCTTCTTTCATGATAAAACATGCATTCATGAGATGACCATGCTTACCACAATAGAAACACGAAACATCAGGCTTCCTAGTAGCATGGTTTCTATCAAAGGACTTTCTAGAATGCAATGTTTCACTAGCATGCTCATCCTTTAACAACAATATGCAATGTTCCATTATGTGACCTACCATCCCACAATAATAACATGACCCTTTTTTAATATGAGTGTGTGAGAGATCATGTGTCTGGTATGCAACTTTCTTTGTACCAGCAGGAGTGTTTTTGTTCTTTTTCTGAAGATTTTCATTCCTTTTCAGTTTCTGAATTTGTTCTGCAGATTTGGAATTGACAGTGGATTTTTTATTTTTCTGAGCACTGAATTCGAAGATAAGTAGACTAGATGTGCTAGTTGGCTCAGAACTATACACGAATGAAGTGTGAAGCTTACTATCAAGGCTCTTTTTATTAGCTGGGTTAAAACCCAGACCCTCACGTTGGAAATTAATTTTGCAACCAAGGAGCTTATCCAAATTATCCTTTCCACTCACAAATTTTTCAAGAGATTTGTTCAAGTCAGAGATTTCAGATTCAAGTTTTGAAACATTAAGTTCTAGGCCAACAATTTCAGTTTCATAGGAGAGGACCTGGTTATGCAGTGCATCATTCAGACTTTTCAATATTTCATTTTCTTGTTTGAGTTTGAGCTGATTTTCAAATTGATTTCCATCAACAACACATTTTCCTTTTTCTAGAGCACGCAGTCTCTCTGACATAGCAGTGTTTAATTGCTTCAACTCTTCATTCCCCTTTTGTATCAATTTCAATTTTTCATTTTCAGATTTCAAATTTTGGATTTGTTCAGTAGAATTTTCGTCATTAGTAATGGAACTTAGTTGTTCTATTAGAATTTCTTCTCTCTGTTCATCTTTCAAACCTTTTTTGAGCAATTCATTATTCTCATTTCTTAATGAGGCAACTAGATCCTTATACCATTCAAGTTCAATATGAAGACTCTCGTTAACTTCTTTCAGACATGTGCAATCCTTGCAAACAGATTCACATGTAATTTTAGCATTGACTTTTGAGCTATGTTTCCTAAGACATTCATTCTCATATTTTAAGACATTCAATTCAGAGCTAACACACTCTAAATCTTTTACCAGCTTTTTCATTCTGAACTACATTATCGTTATGAGCCTGATGATCATCAATCAAGCTAAGTCTTTTCTTTAGTTCATCAATTTCACAAGCAAGCTCTTGATTTACCTTTTTGTGTAAACCAATTTGTTTCATAAGCATTTTTTTCTCAGATTTCAAATGATCTAGATCTGAAGTAACAGAATCAAACTCTTTTAGTTGTCTTCTGAATATCTCATTTTCTGTCTTCATAATTTCCATATCCTCACCTCCAGAATTAACATTCACATGATCATTCAACTTCCTTTTTAGAGATTTATTTCATTTTTTCAACTTTTCGTAAGAATCAAGCAAATCATTGTATGCTACAATCCAATCATCCATATCATAATTATCAAATTCAGAAGGTACCTCATCTTCATCTTCTTCTTCATTTTCTTCTTGCTATCCATCATCGTCAACCATCAGACATGTGTTGCGATTCCTGGTAAGCTTCAGTTTCTCTAAAATCTCCTTGGCAGACCTGCAATAAGAAACACATGAAATTAGAGCTCTGTCAAGTGATGCTTTAATTAAATCTAATGCTCTCGAGTTGATAGAGTCTTTCAATCTATCCTTATCAGTCCATCTAGATTTATCTTTTGATAATTTGTGTGGACCGTGGACCATTACTTTCCAAAGTTCAACATCAGTCGATCTAACATACCGATGTAACTTCTCTAACCAAAGATCGAAATAATTACCTCTGAATATTGGGGGATGAGCCATCGAGAGATGATAAATGCACCGTAATCAGATGAGCAAAGCAAGGCACTAAATCAGTGAATCAAAACACCGAGCACAAGAAACCCACTCTGAAATGCACCACAGAAGATGCAGGATCTGCTGCGGATTGTTAGATCCTATGCACAGCAACCCGCTCTGATACCAAGTGTTGGGTTCGGTGCGTTGGATTCAGAGGGGGGTGAATGAATCTCCCCTTAAATTTTTTTTGCCTAAATAAAATCTAATGCTCAGAACTGCGGAATTAAAGCCTAAAGGAATTAAAACCTAAGCAAGTCTAAGCCGTAGACAGAATCAAATCAAAGGAGCTTGTGCCTTAAAGCATTCAGACAGAGTACACAATTGAAGCGCTCCTAGCCATTCATCTAGCGGAATCAGATAAGAAATCAAACCAATGCATAGAGGATTTTTAGGTGGTTCGGTCCTCCAGACCTACGTCCACCCCACACTCAAACCCGAGTGTGGATTCCGCTGACTAACAGCTTGAACCGCTGAGCCTCACAGCTTGCCTACAACCGCTGAGCATCACAGCTTGCTTCTACTGGGTAATACAGCTTAGCCATCCGCTGACTCACAGCTTGACCGCTGGGCATTACAGCTTTGCCAACCGCTGGGGACTACAGCTTAACCCGTCCAGTGGAATCCTCCACTGCAAACGCTGAGTAACACAGCTTGCTCTGCTGACAAATAGCTTGAAGAAAAGTTTAAAAGAAAAACAAGATGGGAAACAAAACAGCAACAGAAAGCTATATACGATAAAGCACAAAATAGCTCTCAAGGAGTAAGTTGGTCTGGATCTGATCCAAGAGCCAACAGATAGCACCACTTCAATGTATTCTTCTCTTCTTCTTCTTCACGAGCTCTCTCTCTCTCTTCACTCTCCTCTTTCGTCTTCTACTTCTCTTTTTCTTCTCACTGGATTGTGCAGGCTCTAATTCACTCTCTGCTTCTGCCCCTTCTGCTTCAATCACGATCTGGTCTTCTTCTGAAAAAGAAGCTT
Source organism: Amorphophallus konjac (assembly GCA_022559845.1). Taxonomy (NCBI): domain Eukaryota; kingdom Viridiplantae; phylum Streptophyta; class Magnoliopsida; order Alismatales; family Araceae; genus Amorphophallus; species Amorphophallus konjac. Next base: position 357,562,111 of record CM040118.1, read on the forward strand.
CATATATATAGCAGCAGCAATTAGGAGGGCGTGTGGCTTCCAGATTCCCGCCCTAACACCTTGGCCACGTGGCAGCATTTCAGCCTGCTGCATTACACGTGTCACGATCCTGGCTTCTTGGATCACATGCCCTTCTCAATTTCCTCGACCAACAGTCCTGTTAGAACAGACGAGGATGCACTGAGTTAATTCAGAAAGCAATGTACAGACTTTGTTTTGAACGATGCACTCTGCATAGTGTATGGACTTAGCGTGAATGCGAGAAGACGATGTATAGGGAAGTCTACACATTGAATCATGGACTATGCCCTTGAAGAATGTACAGACATGAAATGAATGAAGAACACGGGCTGTACATACTTGATAGCTGATGCGCTCGACAGTCGTCGTTTAAAATTGCCGTGCCATACAAATTTCAAAATTTATAACTGCACTCACTCACTCGAATGATGTTGAAAATACGAGTACAGTGGTGAATACGGGTCGATCCCACGGGGAGAGAATAGTTGATTTTAGCTCAAGTTGGAAATACCCTTATGCTTGAAAACTTAAATTTTGTATTTAGAGTGCGATTATCACTAAATAAATTGAAATTACAACTTTAAATATCAAGAGAAAAGTAAAGGAATATTTAGCCAATTGAAGAACGCCGTCGTTTCCTTGCCGAGCCTTTGATGAAGATCGCTCCGCCTTGGAAGTCGACGTCGTGAGATGATTTGAAGAAGATCACCGCTTTGGGTGTGTATGAGGGACTTATGAAGAGATGTAGATAGAAACACACACACAACTTGAAAATACAACAGAATTTTGTTGAAATAAGGGTTTGGAAGAAAAAGAATAACACACAATCTAGATGGAATTTGAAGAAATAGAAAACATGAAAGTTGTAGATAATTGAAAGATGAAGAACTTTTATGAAGAACACAGAATCAGAAAATGAGAGGAAGATAATGAAAAACTTAAACAATCATACTCTATTGCTGCTGGTGAACAGTAACTGACAGAAAAATAGAACAGTAAAGAATTAATTCTAGAACTTAAACTAAGAAGAATTTGACAAAGTGCAAGAAGAACAAAACTTAGACCTACAAGAGGGGAACAACTTTTATTTAGAACTCAGAGTAAAATTATGCTTGTAAAGGCTTCAAAATGACATATTGGTGGACACTATCACTACGGATGAACAGTACATGCACAGGACAGCACTTAAGAAAATAGAAAATAACGTTTAATCTAGAAGGAATTGGACGAAATGATGAACAGAGAAGTTGAAGCACACTTACAAAGGAACAACTTTCCTGAAGATAATAATTTGAAATGAAGATCACACCAGCTTGTAAATTGATTATGAAAAGCCAAAATGGCTAAGAGTACAATGAAATCCTTTAATACAAGCTTAACACAAACTTCAAAACTTGAATACAAAAGCTTTCAAAATCTATTCCTACCAAAGCCACAAAGTAAAAGCTTGAAGAACACTTACAAATTTGATCAATCCATAACCTACTTCTTCTAGGTATCCTCTCTTCCTCCACTTCCTAACAACCCTTTCCATTACAAATGAAGCCCTTTATATAGGGTGTTAAAACAACCCCTTTACATGTGAACACTTGGCCAATGTAAACACTCAATTGCTGCTATATTTGACCCAATATTGTGTGCTAGCATGTGCTACACAATTTGTCATTTTTCCTGATTTTTTCGGATTTTTTTGGAATTTTTTATGGCCCTTTCTTCCTTCTCTTTCTCTCTTTCTCTCTCTTTTCTTCTCTGTCGGCACGTTGCGCCGACCGCCGCCGCGGGTTGGGCGGCCGATCGGTGGGCCCGCCGTGCGCCGCGCTGCCGTCTGCTGCCGCGTGTGAGCACGCGGGCGCGTGCGCCCGTTGACCTGCCGACCTGGTCGCGACGCGTGGCGCTTCCACCTGCCTCAAGGAAAAAAGTTTTGAAAAAATTAAAAAAAATATGTAATTTGAAATACTTAAAAAAAATGTAAAAAACAAATTCATTTTATGGCCATTCATCTTGGAGGGAAACCCACGCCTATGAAGGAGCATTTTTATCCTTCTTCTTACAAGCCCTCCACCTGTATTCAACTCCCCGATATTCACGTTGATCAATATGAGATTCGCCCTAGTCTCATCCAGATGCTCCCATCTTTTTATGGGAATCTCAATGAAAATCCTTATAGGCATCTAGATGATTTTCTAGAACTTTGCTCACTGATCAAAATTCGGAATTTTAATGATGATGCCCTTAAATTAATTTTATTTCCATTCTCGTTAAAAGATAAAGCAAAATGTTGGTTAAGAAGTTTTCGAAAGATTATCAGGACTTGGGAAGATATGCAGTCAGAATTTTTAAAAAAAATTTACCCCATAGGCCAAACCAACATGATGAGAAGGGCGATTACAGGATTTACTCAACGTCCGGGAGATCAACTTCATGAATCTTGGGTGAGATTAAAGGAGCTAGTAAGTCAATGTCCACATCATGGGTTGCCCAGATGGCAAATTATCTTTACATTTTATGAGGGGTTATCCAATTTTGATAGGCAGATGGTGGATATATATTGTGGAGGGGCATTTTTAAGCAAAAGTGAAGATGAGGCATATGATCTATTTGAGATTTTGAGTGAAAATTCAATAAATCGTGCCTCTATCTCATCTCATCAACAACTTGTAGGACATGTCAAACAGGCGGAAAATCAAATCCACACTTTCATGGAAGTGTGTGAATTCTGTGCCAGTCTCACTCACCATGTGAGTGAATGCCCTACTATAGCCCGACTCTCTCCCGCCATCCAAGCACAGGTCTAAAATTCCTTAGGATTCTCTCAGCTCAAGCATGTTGCAAATGATGATAATCTTGGCTGGAGTAATCACACAAATTTACCTTGGATGGATTCAACAATCCAAACCCATTTGTCTACACCTCTACCCCAAGCAATTCACGAGCAACCCATGTATACTCAACTTCATCTCAACTCATCTCACCCCGATTTCGGACTCAATGTCCATACTAAGGGTGATTCACCGGGCCACTACTGTGAAGCTCAAAGCTTGTACTCTCAGTCTACTTACCATGACTCTTTGTCAATATTCAACCAACCCCCTCGATACGTGAATGATGATGATGATGATCTGATGCCTGGCATTTTGGCTCAAGATATCATTATTGGGAGTGAGGGGGAGTGCGCAAGCCATACCATGATGAAGGAAGGGACGGAATTAGGGGATGAATTAAAGAATTCAAATGATCCTATTGATATCATCACCCCATTCTATGAATGTTTTGAGATTGAGAATATCACTGAGAAAATTAGTGGCCCAAATAACTTAATTGAGGATCTACATGTCGAGGAGGATTGCTTTATGATTCATAATCATGTTGATTTAGTGGAACTTAATTCTGAATCTTCTCCTCCCTTGGAAGAACTTGATGATGGGGCCTTGTTCGAAAAGTTTATATTTCATCTATCAACCCCATTTTTGGATAATTTGATTGAGAATCTTAAGGTGAGTGATGAGTATGATGAGAGCGTCTTTGAAAAATTCCCATTTGATCTTACCTTTGATGAAGGGGCCGAACTGGAACAATTTACATTTGATCTTCCCAGTTCATTATTGGGAAATTTGATTCACAATTTTCGATTAAATGATGAGTGTGATAAAGGGGTTTTATTAGAAACTTTCAAATTTGATCTACCCATTGAGCCCGATCCCCTCATGTTTGAATCATTGGATCAATTTGATTCTGGGCTCGTGCTACCCCTACCAGATGAGCCTCTTCCATATGACATTCTGGGACCTGAGGGGGATGGACCAACAATATTCACTTTTGATTTAACTCCCCATCAGGAAGACAAGTTGATTGGTACCCTTCTAACACATGAGGCTGTTACTGGGAAGACTGTGGCTAATAATGACACTCTTATCCCTAAGCCACCGTTCGATGACCAAGTTCCCAAGGAGGAAGTAGTCAATAAAGAGGTCATCTGGAGGGACAATACAGGTGAAGGGGACCGATGGATTGATATTATGCAAGGGTTATACCTTGATCTTGACAAATTATTGGCCATAGATCATTTTTTGATCTCTAAAGCTGAAAACTGGATCGCACACAGGGTTAATGTTACAAACAATCATGTGCGAGTCCTGCCTCTTTCTAGCTCCGGTCCATACATGTCTACTCTTGTCTTCCAATGGATTAAGGGCTGGAATTTGAAGGAAGACAAGATCACGTGGTGGCTCATTCTGAATGCCACGCATTGGTTAATGAGCTAATGAGCTACATGGTGTCTGGCTGACGACATAAAAGTTAGCGCTTCTTAGGAGGCAACCTAAGTGATTTTTGTGTGGTAATAAATTGTTGTGGGAAATTAGCTGTGTTTAGGGATTCGAGAGATAAGGACAAACGGAGAGCCAAGCAAAAAGTATTTTATTACACACAAAAGCAAACAAAGAGATTACATCGGAATCCACCTTCTTTCTTCACATTACTTGTCTTGCCGCTCTCTGGGGCAAGATTCTCTAGAGGGTATTCCCAAGCCGAGATCAGCGGTATTACTACCGCACTATGGACGCCGATCTGAGGGGGCAGCAAAGAAGCTACTGACACGAAAGCCACGCTCTCGTGCTCTTCGATAGCGCTCCTCGCCATCCTTCAGCCATTGCTCGGCTAGGCCGAGACTAGTCCTCAATTCAAAAAGTTGGGCCTCCAGGGCCCTCTTTTCCTCTTTCTCGGCCGATCTCTTGGCTTTCTCTCTCTCTGTCCTGTTCTCTCTCAGCCCGTTCTCTCTCTCTATCTTCTCTTTCTAATTGAAGGGTGATTCTCAACTCCACAGCGTCCCTTGAAGAATCCTCATCTGGACGACGCTGTAGTTCTTCTTCTAGCTCAGTTATTCTAGCTTCCTTCTGAGTGGCATTTGCAAGTGCCTCTTGTGTTTCTTTCTCCTTCCACACATTTCATCTCAGGCAAATAGCAATACTTGAATAAGGGTGTTAAATGGTGAAATCCTCACCTGTACAGAAAGCATCCCTTCTGCCTCTGCAGCCCGTTGTGTGGCATGAGCAAGTTGCTCGTGGAGTTGATCCAGCTCGGATGTGGGAATCCATAGACTGGAAGAAACACCATCTACTCCCATCGTCGAAGAAACTGCATCAAGCTGAGCACGCTGCACATGTGGTAACATTTAGTGGTTAGCGCCCTGAAGCTCAAAGCCTACCCGGAATATGTACTGAAATACTTACTGATGAACCTAGAGCTGCTCTGGTATCACTCAGCTCTTGCTCCGTGTCTGCCAGACGAGCTCGTAAGTTCGTTATTATAGTATCACGAACATCCTACAGTTATGGCTTTTGAGTTCACAAACAAAGAACAAAAAAATTTAAAAACAACAAAATGTAGAAGATACAAGCATGGTTTCCTTACCTCTACAAGCCCTCCAGGCTGGAGCCTTTCTGCATACATTGCTCTGTAGAGGCGTAGGTAATCATCGCTATCTTGTGCTTGAGATTCCACGAATGTGCCTCCCCGTTGCCAATCTTCATATTGTTCGGGGAAGCGCACTCTCCAATCAACACAGGTGGCTGGTCCACGCGTCTGCCTTCCGACGCTAGGTGACATGGTCATATCCACCCATTCTTGAGCCAGCCCTAGGGTCCGCATAGCTAATCGCAGCCTGAGGGGCTCGATTTCATTTAAGCAATGGAGCCAGAGGTCCCGTCCAAACCGGGCGCGGCTTCCAACTACCCAAGGTTGGTCAACATCGACCATGTTCATGAAAGGCCTCCAGTTCACCTTTAATGGGTTGCACGTATCTTCTCAGTTAAAAAAAAATGAAATAAATGACAAAATAAAAAAAAATTGAGAAAACACTTATCCTACCATCGTTGCAGGGAACTCTTGCAACTCTCGCCTGAACACCATAAGTTGGTAGGGTAAAGGTGCAGTGCTCATGATGGGTTGCCACCGTCTCGCTAGAGGGACCGTCAGTGGTCGACAGTGTCGAGCCCTCCCCATTGGAAGGTAATAGTAGCTCCACAGCTACACCATCATGTGTCATTGATGAAAACACAAACAAAAATCAGAAAATAAAAACAAAACAAAAATTTTCATTACCTGGATTAAAGGCGTAAACCCATTTAGTGTCATCTCTTTGTCTGTCCTTTGCGACAGACTTGTAAACAGATGTGCCAGCACAGCAGCTCCCCAGGCGTATTGTCCTACTCTTTCCAGGTCTACAAGTAGTTCTAAGAAATGACAGTAGATACTGTCTCCCTTGGACCCCAGCAACAACTTGCCTAATAGAAAGAGGAGGAACCTCCTCAGATCCATATTGGTTCGCTCCCAATTGCTGGTATCCATACAATACATAGCACGGGCACTTCTTTCTGCCCTTTCCATAAATTCTTCTATGGACTCATCATCACGCGGACACATGTCAGTAAGCCCTAAAGCTTCCATGATCGATGCCCTGGCTACTGACCTGTTCTTCCGATTATCTAAGTCCATCCCCAACAAGTTATGGGCACCTTCACGGTAATCCGCGTAGGTGACACCAGTCACTGCTTCCCCATCCACTTTGAGGCCCGTGATTCGGACCACATCTTCCAAGCTGGGTACCATATGCCCCCACGGCATCAGGAATGCCCTACTTACCGGGTCCCATCTTTCACGTAGAGCTTGGATCAAGGCAAGGTCGATCTTGAGTGGCTCAATTCCGAGAAAGGGCCCGAATCCCATCACGTCCAACCTCACTTTCTGGAAGTCCGGGAGCCCTCGATATGCAGCCACGACCAGCTCCCACGAGATGTGTGACTTCATCACACTCTGCACATACGCCAAAAATGAGAAATGGGAAGCTTTCCAAAGAAAGAACAGAGAAGAAGAAAGGAATCACTTACAAGCTGTGGTAGAGTCCTTTCACTCACTAGTCCTTCAACTTCAGAGAATCTCCTGGCACTACTGCCCGATCTACTCCTCTTCGAGGAGCGAGACGACTCCCCTTCAGCTCTGAAGCTCGATTCACCCTCCATTCTGAACCTTAAGCAACACTCACTACTCCCCTTTGCAACCTTTTCACTCGACTCTACTCTCACAACTTCGATGTTCTCCAGTCGAGTGGGAAGGGGGGGTATTTATAGGATTGGAGAGCAAGTGATCTACATCTCGCATCATCACCCCTAACCATAGCCTTTGCGACACGTCATCCTCCCGTTACTCTCGCACCCACTCTACTATGTGGAGTGGTCAAGTCGGAGGCGTGTTTTATTGACTTTCTCTCTCTTGTTGGTCCAAAGATTCGTTATGTTTATTGTCCCGTTGTGACCACCTTTCGCATAACACACACATTGAGGGGATATTTCTGCGGGAATCCGGCTCCGTAACTCACGTTGCCATCATTGGTCGATTCCTTTTGAAATACATGAACATTGGGTCCCACTCCTTGTATTAATTCCTGGCTTCTGATATGATTTCTTGTTTTAGTATGTTTATTTTTCAGTTGTCAGGACAAGCTGCACCGACGCCCTCGTCATTTTACCCCGCCATCAGGTTGTATCCTTCCATCCCAACTATATTATCTCTTTACATGTCCTCTGATCTTTCTACTATTTATGACATTGAGGACAATGTCATTTAAGCTGGGGGGGGGGAGATATTCAAAAAAAAAAATTCACAAAATTTTTTCTTATTTTCTTAAATTGTCATGTGAAACAATAATTTTCCCCGAGTTGAATTTCTTGATTCATGTAGCATGAAAAGTGATTCTAGAATGGAAATGACTAGAGACTCGGATAATGGATAATTTATTTACTCTAGCCATGGAAAACTGATTTAAAGAATCTCACTCACTCGATTGATTTTGAATTTTTTCTTTTTTTTTAATTTTAATATATATATATATATTATATAAATATATATCTATATAACTATATATATATCTATATATACTTAGAAAATTCCAAAAAAATAGCAACTAATTTTATTTTTTGTTCTAAATTTTTTTCTTTTCTTTTTGAACCAATCCTCGAGCTTTTGGCCCATTCAAAATATAATTTTTATTTTCTTTTATTTTCTTTTTCTTGGAGTTTTCCTCGAACTGCGTGCCTGCAAAATACGTAAAAATTATCATAAAAATTTATTTAATTTCAAAAAATTAAACATTTGATACAAAATCAATAATAAGTATATTGATCATAATTTAAGCTCATAAAAATGTGAATAATGATGAATTAACAAGGAAAAATACACACTTATCAATAGCATGCATCAATGTACAGACTTTAGACATGATGCAATGTATAGACTTGACTGCACAAAGACGCTAAGTGAGACGCAGCTTAACAAGCACTGGCTTGATGCTCACACGGCTGTACATACTTGAATGAGACGCTGAGTGAGACGCAGCTTAACAAGCACTGACTTGATGCTCACACGGCTGTACATACTTGCATGAGACGCTGGGTGAGACGCTAAGTGAGACGGTGCATGAACGATGACACAGGCTGTACAGACTTTGAATGATGCATGCACAAAGACGCTAAGTGAGATGGTGCATGAACGATGACACAGGCTGTACAGACTTTGAATGATGCATGCAACAATGATGTACAGACTTGCTGGTGTGTAGACTATGTGTTTGTGCAGCTAGCCAATGTATAGACTTGGCGTTTGTGCAGCTAGCCGTTGTATAGACTTGGCGTTATGAAGCACACAGGCTGTACAGACTTGTGCTAATGCTGCAAGTGGACAATGTACAGACTTCAAGTGCGTGCTACAAGATAATGTGTTGACTTTAGCTCGTGCAAGCAAAGCTGCACCGACTTTGAATGGCAGTCTATGCAACCAATGCAGTGTACAGACTTTGTGTGTTGGCAGACGATGTACATACATGAAGAAATGCATGCAGCGATGTACAGACTTGACCGATGCAAACTATGCAGAACTCTGTACATACTTTAAGTGATGCATGTAGCGATGTATAGACTTTATGCATGAAGCAAGGCAACCTGATGTGTAGACTTGCTCAACTCTGTGGCGTGCAACTAAACGACATACAGACTTGACTTATGCATGCAAGACAAGGCTGCACCGACTTCATGTCGTGTGGAGTGTAAATGATGTACAGACTTTATGTTGGACCAACAAGACAATGTACAGACTTGCCTGCACAGACTTGCCTGTACAGACTTGATGTTGGACCAACAAGACAATGTACAGACTTAGTATGTGTGCTCAAGGGTCAAACTCTGTAAGCAACACTATGAGTCAAACTGACTTGAATCAAGAATCAAATTATTCTCCCCCTTTGACTTCAGCAAAAAGATATTAGTTAGAGAGGGAAGTATAAGAATGCATAAGATGATTGAAGTGAAAACTCCCCCTTTGACTAAGCAATAAAGGCTTTCTCCCCCTTTATGAATGACAATGTAGCATGATTCAAATGACAGGGAAGCTCGCCCTGAATAGATGGAATCTTATGAGATGAATGAGAAGGAGATCGCAGATAGTCAGATGAACCACAGTCAACCACTGAGATCAATTTAGCAAGAGAGGTGAAAGTTAAACACATTTAGCAAGATTTTTCAAAGAGTATACCAATTTCATAAATCCAACTAATTTTCCAGCGAGTCTCCCATTATAAAGATTTATGAATAAACTTTATTGAACTCCATGGTTTAAAGATGATGTATACCAGGTTCGACAAAAAATATTGTACTCATATCTGAAATCAAGATTTAATAACAAATGAACCAAAAACTAATATGTACATCTTGATTAATCTCCCTCCATCTTACTCAATCAATTTCAATGACTTCTTTAAGGAATACACTCATAAGTATTGAGTTTAAACATGCATGAAACCATGTGATCATATCAAGGGTTATAGCAGATTATCCTTTGCATCCTTTTTCAAATTTTCATTCTATCAAATGGATACCTTTTGCTAACAAAATTTTACGAGCAATCTAGTTCAGTACACACTTTGTAGCTAAAGAATATATGTTGTTTAGACACCAATATCCCAAAGTACTTGGTGTGACTAACAGTCATGCTTTAAAAATAAATAGAGTTGACTGTTCACCTCGTGACATGTCTTTTCTCATTTCTTTGACGAGTGAGATATGTTTCTCAGTGTATCAGTTATTGCTCTGCCTATTTTTCAATTAATTTTAGGCAGAGTTAACAAAGACACCTCATGACACAGTCCTTTGGACATGTGTTTCTCAGTGATCAAAGTCATTGCTCATGTAAGATTCATCAGATTTGACCCTTAGATATTTTCAGGAAGTTCAGATGTTTAAAAAAAATAATACAGATTTCATGTATTTCATCCAAATAAAGTCATGATTTTCATATTTTTCAGATTATAGAAGATTTAACAATACTTAACATGAATCAGTTGGTTAAGGTTTATTAAAGTTGATTCAGATATTTTTTCAGGACAATTATAGTCAACCTAACCGAATACATTAAATGTAAACCATTTTGATCTTTCTGATATTCATAAATCTGTATAATAGAAGATTCCTTATTGAAGTGATTATTCAGATTTATGAGCAAGGTATACAAATTGAGATCTTCTCAATTGCAGCTATTTCAAGAAAGCTTTCAGAAATAGCCAGAGTATCAATGATACCAATTGATAGTATATGATGCAGGAAAAGCATAGGCTGGTGAATGAGTGAAAGTATGGCTGTTCAGGAGGAATAATAGCCAATCAATCAGAATTTATCAGGGCACAAGAAGCCAAATATGCATGAAACACTCCCCCTATCTAGATGCCATGATTGAAGTTAAATTCAGATGTAAACATGTATGCGTGAAACTATGACTCATCAGATCAAACATAAAGTTCATTTGAACAGATGTGAAGAATTTACCTGAATGGGGTTTTATCAACTTGGGTGCCTTGGTTTATTTACCCCTCTTTATTCCTTAATCCAAGGCACACCTGCAACATTTTGATCATTTTGATTCTGCAGGGACCCAAGTAACCTTGGGTCCTGCGTTAACCCTGACAGGTGTTCTGAACAATCTTTTAGCAAAGTTACCATCGTGATCCATCAGGTGACAATTGTCCATAGAATGTCCAAAATTTCCACAATATCTACATGAAATGACTGATTTCTGGTTCTTATGATGCATAGTAACAGCAGTATGAGGTCTATAAACATGATCATAAGATTTTCTGTTGTATGCATGAACAGTTTGTTTCTTATTCTTAATCAGCCAACATTCAACAGATTTGTGACCTTGCTTCCCACACTTGAAGCATGAAATATTTACAGGTCTTACTCTAGGGAATTTAGCAGATTTGGAATTTATGTGATTTCCCTGAACATACCAGCAGTCCCTGACTATATGCCCATACTTGCCACATTCAAAGCACCTGAGGTGCTTGCTGCTTGATTCAGAATTATTCCAGTAATTTCCTGACCAGCACTCAACAGCCTTGTGCCAAGGTTTATTGCAGTTAGAGCACACAGTGTGCTGACTGGACTTGGGTTTAACTTTGTAAGGACCATGAAAATACATGGAAGACCTAGCATGCTGTTTATTGTCTTCTTTCATGATAAAACATGCACTTATGAGATGACCATGCTTACCACAATAGTAACATGAAACATCAGGCTTCCTAGTAGCATGGTTTCTATCAAAGGACTTTCTAGAATGCAATGTTTCACTAGCTTGCTCATCCTTTAACAACAATATGCAATGTTCCATTATGTGACCTACCATCCCACAATAATAACATGACCCTTTTTTAATATGAGTGTGTGAGAGATCATGTGTCTTGTGTGTAACTTTCTTTGTACCAGCATGAGTGTTTTTGTTCTTTTTCTGAAGATTTTCATTCCTTTTCAGTTTCTGAATTTGTTTTGCAGATTTGGAATTGACAGTGGATTTTTGATTTTTCTGAGCACTGAATTCGAAGATAGGTACACTAGATGTGCTAGTTGGCTCAGAACTATACACGAATGAAGTGTGAAGCTTACTGTCAAGGCACTTTTTATTAGCTGGGTTAAAACCCAGACCCTCACGTTGGAAATTAATTTTGCAACCAAGGAGCTTATCCAAATTATCCTTTCCACTCACAAATTTTTCAAGAGATTTGTTCAAGTCAGAGATTTTAGATTCAAGTTTTGAAACATTAAGTTCTAGGCCAACAATTTCAGTTTCATAGGAGATGACCTGGTTATGCAGTGCATCATTCAGACTTTTCAATGTTTCATTTTCCTGTTTGAGTTTGAGCTGATTTTCAAATTGATTTCCATCAACAACACATTTTCCTTTTTCTAGAGCACGCAGTCTCTCTAACATAGCAGTGTTTAACTGCTTCAACTCTTCATTCCCCTTTTGTATCAATTTCAATTTTTCATTTTTAGATTTCAAATTTTGGATTTGTTCAGCAGAATTTTCGTCATTAGTAATGGAACTTAGCTGTTCTATTAGAATTTCTTCTCTCTGTTCATCTTTCAAACCTTTATTGAGCAATTCATTATTCTCATTTCTTAATGAGACAACTAAATCCTTATACCATTCAAGTTCAATATGAAGACTCTCGTTAACTTCTTTCAGACATGTGCAATCCTTGCAAATAGATTCACATGTAATTTTAGCATTGACTTTTGAGCTATGTTTCATAAGACATTCATTCTCAGATATTAAGACATTCAATTCAGAGCTAACACACTCTAAATCTTTTACTAGTTTTTCATTCTAAACTACATTATCGTTATGAGCATGATGATCATCAATCAAGCTAAGTCTTTCCTTTAGTTCAGCAATTTCACAAGCAAGCTCTTGATTTTCCTTTTTGTGTAAACCAATTTGTTTCATAAGTATTTCTTTCTCAGATTTCAAATGATCTAGATCTAAAGTAACAGAATCAAATTCTTGTTGTGTCCCTGTGATTTTGATGATAGCAAACACTATAAGTCATTTGAATGCATACAATTCTGTTTGTCGTGCAGATGAATGTTTCATTGAAAATCTTATCTGAATTATTGCTGCATTTAAATATGGCTGTGTGGTGTGTGCTTTGGTGCATTTCATTATTGCTGATGCATTTCATAACTGATTGTTATCTGGATTGCTTGTTATCTGGATATCTTGATGTCAGTCTGTTCAATGGGTCGACCCCCCTTCCAGATGGGTCGACCCCCCAAGTCTATACAACGCCAATCTGTTCATGCATCATATCTCAAGTCTACACACTGCATTTTAGGCAAAGTTTGCATATTGGTAGAGTCTGTACATTGCCTTCAAAGCCTTCCAAGTGTGTACATCGATCTGTTGAAAACTCAAGTCTATACAGCGCCCAGGTTCCTGCATTTCAGGCGAAGTCCATACATTGGGCCATTCATCAAAGTCCATACAGTGCACTGTTCGTCAAGTCAATACATTGCACTGAAGATGCATCGAAGGGAAGTATGCACATTGGACTGTTCATATGAAGTCTGTACATTGGAAGTGTGTACAGTGTTCAGTTTCCTTTCTCCAAGTCTATACATCCGATTGCCTCTGCATTGCTCAAAGTATGTACAACCAATGCACTCAAGTGAAGTCTATACATTGACTGTTCATTCATCCTTCGAAGTCTATACATCCATCAGTGAACCTTCAAAGTCTGAACGTCCGTTCACTTCACTCAAGTCTATACATCCACAGTGTAACTTCAAAGTCTGAACATTGTCTCACTCCGTCAAAGTCCATACATTCTCAGCTGAACCCCATGTCTATACAGTGGCCTCGAGCTTCTCAAGTCTACACACTGTCTTCGGCCTCAAAGTCTGTACAACGTGAGCTTTGGTTCTTAAAGTCTACACATTCTCCCGTTCAAATCCTTCAAAGTCTATACATCAATTTGATTGAGTAAGTCTGTACAGCATGCCTTGTTGTTCACAGCTTTTAAAGTCTGTACATCAGCTTCGCATCTGCAAGTATGTACATTGGCTTCATATCATAAAGTCTGTACATTGGCTTCGCATCTACAAGTCTGTACATCGGTTTGATATCATCAAGTCTGTACATTGGCTTCAACTCTCCAAGTCTGTACAGCCACATCTCAAAGGCTAAGTCTATACATCACTGTGGCTGCTCAAAGTGAAGCCAAGTCTATACACTCAATCATTGTAGCTTGCACGGGGTGAAGTCTGAACATTGGCATGGTTTTTCCAAGTCTGTACATCCACCGTTGAACCGTCCAAGTCTACACATTCTTCACCTTTACCTACGTTCAGCTCACAAAGTCTGTACATCGACTTGGCGCTGGCTAAGTCTATACATTGGGGTATTCTTTACCTACGTTTCATGCTTAAAGTCTATACATTGTTCAACGTCTTGTCTCACTCGAAGTCTGTACAGTCTGGCAGCGTCTCATGCTGCGTCTTAGGTAAGTCTATACATTGCTCTATTGCACGAAGCAAAGTCTGTACATCCGATCGTCTCACTCATCGTCTTGGCCATCGTTCTTTCAAAGTCTGTACAACCCATGGTCTAGAGACCAAGTCTGTACATCGTCCTGTGCCTTCAAGCTTTCAACGTCAAGTCTGTACATCGTACTGTGCCTTGAGCTTGGAGCAAGTCTATACATTACTGTTGCATTCACGCAAGTCCATACATTGTTTGTTGGGCCAAGTCTATACATTGTTCCATTGTGTGCTTGTCTAAGTCTATACATCACCATTCTTTGCACGAGCTGAAAGTCCTTCAAGTCTGCACATTCTGCTGTTGTGTTCATGCATCATATGAGCAAGTCTGTACATTGTTACGTAGAGCCTACACATTCGTTTGGCTTGGCTGAGTCTACACACTCCGTTTGGCTTGGCTGAGCATTCATCGTCAATGTACACACTTCACCATATGCATACTGCAGCATGTTCTATTAAGTCCATACACTACTTTTATGCATCGTTCAGAAAGCAAGTCTGTACATTGGTTCTGTCATGCACAGAAACGCTTAAGTCTATACATTGCTATGGCTTGTTCTTGCAACGCTCTTTAAGCAGCAACTCTATACACCCTTCTAATATTGTCTTCGACTGATTATCTGGCAGGATTAATGGACGAGGTTATTAAGACTGGCACGTGATCCTAGAGGCTGAGATGCTGACACGTGGACCGAACCTTCTGGGCGGGAATCGTCGAGAGCTCACGCCCTAGCTGCCTGCTGCTGGTATAAATATGGAGCTTCCTCCATCGGCTGATGAATGATCGAAGAGCAGTGAGCCATCAAGAAAAATAGAAGAGCAGTGAGTGCCTCCACGATACAGAGAACAGAGAAGAAGAGGAAAAAGAGAAAGAAAGAGAGTGAGAGCAGTTGAAGAAGAAAGAAGAAGAGTGAGCCAGAGAGCAGAAGAGAGATCGAGAGATCCAGCATAAGATGAAAAAGAGAAAGAGAGAGGGCTTGTGTAGAAGAAGAAAGAAGCTTCAGTTGAAGATCTACCTACTGGACTTTGGATCAGATCCAATCCAGTCAGCTCCTACGAGAGCCACATTCCTTGTATTTCATTTACAGCTTTTCAGTCCCTGTGACTCTATTTTCGGTTTACCTTTTCATTTGATATCTAGTCTTTCCGATACTCTGTAGAGAGGTCGGGGTCCCTCCTGTTGGTTCAGGAGAAGGGAGATTGCTATCTCCGGTTGCAAGTAGCTGGGTGCTACTTGTAGGTTCCCTCCTGGTTTGGAGGAAGGGAGATTCGTCTCCGGTTCTGGGCTTGTGGGTTGCAAGTCTAGGGGTCCCTCCTGGTCTGGAGGAAGAGAGGTCTTCGACCTCTGGTTTGCTGGTGACGGGGAGTCACTGGTGGGTTCCCTTCTGGTCTGGAAGAAGAGAGACCTAGTCTCTGGTTTCCAAGTGGCTGGGAGTCACTTGGGGTGTCCCTCCGGGTGGGAGGAAGAGGGGAGGTTGTTCCCCTGGTCAAGCTGTTTGGCAGCAATTGTTGCAGACTGAGCCTGCTGTTCTAGCCTAGCTAGTGGAAGCCTCACTCCGGTTTGGAGTGAGGGGTGGACGTAGGTCTGTGGACCGAACCACCTAAAAAATCCTGGTGTTCCCTTGTGGTGTGCTTTTGTTCCTTATATGTTCTTCTTATTGCTGCGCATTAGATGCTTGCAAAGGATCGTTTGAGGGCTTATTGAGTTGTTGTCTTGCTTTGATCCTTCTAAGTATCCTCAGTTTATTTCTACAACAATTTTAATTCTGCATAACTGAGCTTTAGAGTTTTAATTAGGCTCACCTCCAGAATTAACATTCACATGATCATTCAACTTCCTTTTTAGAGATTTATTTCATTTTTTCAACTTTTCGTAAGAATCAAGCAAATCATTGTATGCTACAATCCAATCATCCATATCATAATTATCAAATTCAGAAGGTACCTCATCTTCATCTTCTTCTTCATTTTCTTCTTGCTATCCATCATCGTCAACCATCAGACATGTGTTGCGATTCCTGGTAAGCTTCAGTTTCTCTAAAATCTCCTTGGCAGACCTGCAAGAAGAAACACATGAAATTAGAGCTCTGTCAAGTGATGCTTTCATTAAATCTAATGCTCTCGAGTTGATAGAGTCTTTCAATCTATCCTTATCAGTCCATCTAGATTTATCTTTTGATAATTTGTGTGGACCGTGGACCATTACTTTCCAAAGTTCAGCATCAGTCGATCTAACATACCGATGTAAGTTCTCTAACCAAAGATCAAAATCATTACCTCTGAATATTGGGGGATGAGCCATCGAGAGATGATAAATGCACCGTAATCAGATGAGCAAAGCAAGGCACTAAATCAGTGAATCAAAACACCGAGCACAAGAAACCCACTCTGAAATGCACCACAGAAGATGCAGGATCTGCTGCGGATTGTTAGATCCTATGCACAGCAACCCGCTCTGATACCAAGTGTTGGGTTCGGTGCGTTGGATTCAGAGGGGGGTGAATGAATCTCCCCTTAAATTTTTTTTGCCTAAATAAAATCTAATGCTCAGAACTGCGGAATTAAAGCCTAAAGGAATTAAAACCTAAGCAAGTCTAAGCCGTAGACAGAATCAAATCAAAGGAGCTTGTGCCTTAAAGCATTCAGACAGAGTACACAATTGAAGCGCTCCTAGCCATTCATCTAGCAGAATCAGATAAGAAATCAAACCAATGCATAGAGTATTTTTAGGTGGTTCGGTCCTCCAGACCTACGTCCACCCCACACTCAAACCCGAGTGTGGATTCTGCTGACTAACAGCTTGAACCGCTGGGCCTCACAGCTTGCCTACAACCGCTGAGCATCACAGCTTGCTTCTGCTGGGTAATACAGCTTAGCCATCCGCTGACTCACAGCTTGACCGCTGGGCATTACAGCTTTGCCAACCGCTGGGGACTACAGCTTAACCCGTCCAGTGGAATCCTCCACTGCAAACGCTGAGCAACACAGCTTGCTCTGCTGATAAACAGCTTGAAGAAAAGTTTAAAAGAAAAACAAGATGGGAAGCAAAACAGCAACAGAAAGCTGTATACGATAAAGCACAAAATAGCTCTCAAGGAGCAAGTTGGTCTGGATCTGATCCAAGAGCCAACAGATAGCACCACTTCAATGTATTCTTCTCTTCTTCTTCTTCACGAGCTTTCTCTCTCTCTCTTCACTCTCCTCTTTCTTCTTCTGCTTCTCTTTTTCTTCTCACTGGATTGTGCAGGCTCTAATTCACTCTCTGCTTCTGCCCCTTCTGCTTCAATCACGATCTGGTCTACTTCTGAAGAAGAAGCTTCATATATATAGCAGCAGCAATTAGGAGGGCGTGTGGCTTCCAGATTCCCGCCCTAACACCTTGGCCACGTGGCAGCATTTCAGCCTGCTGCACTACACGTGTCACGATCCTGGCTTCTTGGATCACATGCCCTTCTCAATTTCCTCGACCAACAGTCCTGTTAGAACAGACGAGGATGCACTGAGTTAATTCAGAAAGCAATGTACAGACTTTGTTTTGAACGATGCACTCTGCATAGTGTATGGACTTAGCGTGAATGCGAGAAGACGATGTATAGGGAAGTCTACACATTGAATCATGGACTATGCCCTTGAAGAATGTACAGACATGAAATGAATGAAGAACACGGGCTATACATACTTGATAGCATGCATCAATGTACAGACTTTAGACATGATGCAATGTATAGACTTGACTGCACAGAGACGCTAAGTGAGACGCAGCTTAACAAGCACTGACTTGATGCTCACATGGCTGTACATACTTGCATGAGACGCTGAGTGAGACGCAGCTTAACAAGCACTGACTTGATGCTCACATGGCTATACATACTTGCATGAGACGCTGGGTGAGACGCTAAGTGAGACGGTGCATGAACGATGACACAGGCTGTACAGACTTTGAATGATGCATGCATAAAGGTGCTAAGTGAGACGGTGCATGAACGATGACATAGGCTGTACAGACTTTGAATGATGCATGCAACAATGATGTACAGACTTGCTGGTGTGTAGACTATGTGTTTGTGCAGCTAGCCAATGTATAGACTTGGCGTTTGTGCAGCTAGTCGTTGTATAGACTTGGCGTTATGAAGCACACAGGCTGTACAGACTTGTGCTAATGCTGCAAGTGGACAATGTACAGACTTCAAGTGTGCACTACAAGACAATGTGTAGACTTCAGCTCGTGCAAGCAAAGCTGCACCGACTTTGAATGGCAGTCTATGCAACCAATGCAGTGTACAGACATTGTGTGTTGGCAGATGATGTACATACATGAAGAAATGCATGCAGCGATGTACAGACTTGACCGATGCAAACTATGCAGAACTCTGTACAGACTTTAAGTGATGCATGTAGCGATGTATAGGCTTTATGCATGAAGCAAGGCAACCTAATGTGTAGACTTGCTCAACTCTGTGGCGTGCAACTAAACAACGTATAGACTTGACTTATGCATGCAAGACAAGGGTACACCGAGTTCATGTCGTGTGGAGTGTAAACGATGTACAGACTTTATGTTGGACCAACAAGATAATGTACAGACTTGCCTGCACAGACTTGCCTGTACAGACTTGATGTTGGACCAACAAGACAATGTATCTCTGGTATCCTCCTCACGGGTGCATGCCTATCACGGCGGTACCGGGCACTCTCCTTTTTACAGAAAGTTGAAAAGGGTCGAATGGCACGGAAATGTTGGAATAAAGGTTAACCGGACAAGGTGCGGGCGTGCCAGTCGATCTCTCGACAATCACTCATGGAACCAAGGTTTGACCGGGGAAGCGCCACCAGGGCGCGGCACGTGGGCTCGGCCGATCGAGGGACACGCAGAGAGAAGGGGTTCCATGGGTGCGAGTGTGTAGGCGATTGCGGGAATCGTGTACAGGACGTCTTTCCCCACCGGCCGCAAGCAACCGGTGTTTATTTACATCGGATTGAATCCGAATACCTTCGTTCCATGCTAAAGAAAAGCTTGTATATGTGTCTGAAGCCATGGGTGGAGGGCTGGGGGCATTCAGCAACAAGGGGTGCGTGTTGGACCAAGGGGTGTTTACTGGGGTTGGAGTGTTAGGCACGGATGCCAAGGAATGTGGATAGAAGGTTGAAGGCCGGGACGCGGGTGCGAGAGCACTCGTCCAATCGGCAATGTTGTGCTGAGATGTATATTTCTTTATAGGAAAGTTGTAATGGCCAAAGTACAACTGGCACATGCCGCGGGACAGTTCCGACGTGTAGGTCGGTCCCCGGGTCGATGCGTGATAGATGCACATATGTGCGTTTTACAGAGGGATCCTCCCGTGGCGTGGGCCATAGCCGTGGTGCCGAACGGAGGCCTGTGACTGGATAACTGGGGGATACGTCGATCCTGTATCTGGGTGAGGGTCGGTCGCGACTCGAGTTGAGCGGTCAGACGTGGTCTCGTGACTGCGAGTGAGCATGGCGTCATGGCACGCGTGTGGTTGCGACCGACGGGAGTGCGAGGGGGAATCCCGGCATGAGGGGACGTCTGCCCATATCACAACGTCTCACATACGGTGGGTGTCGACTCATGTGTGACGGCTACATAAGGCGTGAGGGGAGTGCGAACGGCATATGTTGGGACTCCTCTAGGTTGATAAGCAGTATGTGCACTGCTTTGTGCTGAAATGGTTTGATGATTGACATAGTTGTTTTGATGATTAGCAACAATAGTATTTGACTTAGTTGACCTTATTTTGATGCATTTATATGTCAGATAATCATATCAATGTTGTTTGCATCTTAGTCTGTGCATTGAATAGAGTCGATGCAACACATGGTTAATTTTGCATTGAGTCCGTGCAGACTTAGCTCAAGGCACACCAAGTCAGTGCAATTCTTCTCGATGCACGCCACCAAGTCAGTGCAACCTCTACACCAGGCACTTAGAGTCTGTGCAATATGTCTTAGGTAACTCGGTGCATAAAAGTTCATGCATTCACTTTTTCACATTATGTCTATGCAAGTCAAGCATACTATGTGAATAAGTCCGTGCAAGCTCTGGCACGGGGGATATTAAGTCAGTGCAACATCTCCAGTGGCATGTCATCAGGTCCGTGCAATACTCGCTCATGTATATTGAGTCTATGCATCTCTCACTCATGCACTGGTATAGTCTAAGCAAGACCACTCACGGATCGATCATGTCTGTGCAATACTTAGGCTTTGTGTTGAAATCATGTCCGTGAATCTATCTTTGAAGAAATGATTGAGTCTGTGCATGTGTGTGTGAGCATCATATTGAGTCAGTGCATCTTAACTATGTCAGAATCTCTACTCTGTGCAATCTCTCTTCATATCGTATAATTGTCTGAATATGACCTTATATCTGATGCCTTGACAGGTGCCTTTTCGTAAAGACTAAGAATGGCACGTGATCCAAGATTGGGGGAAGTGCCAGGATCGTGACACGTGCAATGCAGTAAGCTATGATGCTGTCACGTGACCAAGATGTTTGGGCGGGAATCGTGATGACCACACGCCCTATCCTTCTACTTCTCTATAAATAAGAAGCTTCTTCCTCAGGAGAAGAGTGATCATGAACATCCTTCAGAATAGCATAAGCAGAGAGAGCTTGCACGATCCAGAGAGAAGAGAACAAGAAGAAAGAGAGAAGAAGAGAAGGAGAGAGTTGAGAGAGAGGTGTCTGAGAGAATACTGTGAGTGTTTGTTCCTCAGTCTCTCAGTTCAGAACCGGAGCAGAAATTGCTCAGTGTTGAGCTACATTCCCCTAGTGGGTTCTTTTGTTTCTTCGCTTGTTTTCTTTTTCATTTTTGAAACTGCGTTTGCAAGCTGTGTGTCAGCGGAGCAAGCTGTGAAGCTCAGCTGTTTGTAGAGGTGGATTCCTCTGGTCGGGTAAAGCTGTAAGTCCCCAGCGGTTTGCAGAGGAGGATTCCTCTGGACGGCATAAGCTGTAACGCCCAGCGGCCTGTAGGGTTTTGACCTCGAAGCTGTGGATCAGCGAAAGCTGTGTATCAGCAGTTAATCCACACTCTAGTTTGAGTGTGGGGTGGACGTAGACCTCGGGTGTGAGGTCGAACCACCTTAAAATTCTCCTGTGCATTGTGCGATTGTTTGTGATTTGCTGTTGTATTTCATTCCTGTTCATCGCTCAGTAGATGAATGCTTAGGATCGGTTGAGAGATTATCTATTTGATCAATTTCATTCTGCTGTGATTGAGTGCCTTCTGATCGTCCTACAACAGTTTGATTATTTTTCGTAATTGTTTCTGCTGCAGTTATTTTTGTGGGTGATCGATCTATTCACCCCCCTCTAGATCGTATATAGCGTCCTATCACGTGGTATCAGAGCCTAACTCTTTTTCAGGGACTAACATCCTAAAGAGGAACGGCAATGAACGCTAAGGGAATGACGACAGAGGGTCATTCAACCTCCAAGCCTCCATACTTCGACGGCTCCAACTACGCCTACTGGAAGAACAGAATGTAGGTCTTTCCAAGTGCGAAAGACTACTAGATGTGGAGAGTAGTAAGCAAGGGACCGTTCGAACTACATGAAAATGAAGAGGTCTGGACGAGAGAAGAAATTAGAAAGTCCACTATGAACTGGAGTGCTATCAACTCTATTCAGTGCGCACTTCATCCCACTGAATTCTCCAGAGTTTCATCTTGCAAAACCGCTAAGGAGATGTGGGACACACTGGAGGTTATCTACGAAGGAACCTCAGAAGTGAGAGAGACCAAGGCGAATATGTTGGTTTCTAAATATGAAGCATTCCGGATGAAGCATGGTGAGACCGTGACTGAGATGTATGCTCGTCTGACGATCATAACTAACGGTCTGAGGAATTTGGGAAAGAGTTATTTCGATTATGAGATTGTAAGGAAGATCCTGCGATCTTTAACTCCTGTCTGGCACACAAAGGCGACAGTGATCGAGGAGTCAAAGGATCTTCAGACGATGAAAGTTGACGAGCTGATAGGTTCTCTAATGGCATATGAGATGAACCTTCCCAAAGTTGAGGAGCTCAAGAACAAGAAGAAACCAATTGCGCTGAAGGCTAACTCCAACAGAACAAGCAGATCCAGCAACAATGGATCATCAAGCGAGTATAGCAGTCTCTCTGGGTCAGAAATCGATGGAGACCAACTTGCTATGCTGACCAGGGAGTTCAAGCGATTCTTGAGAATGGAAGGTAGAAATTTTGGGCAAAGACAATTCAGCGGCCGACGACGTAACATGTATAAGTCTAACCCTGCGAAGAAACCTGACACTAATGTCTGCTATCACTACAGGAAGGCCAGTCATATGAAGGCTGATTGTCCAGAGCTCCAGAGGCAAAAGGAGAAACCAAGGAAGAAAGTTGGAAAAGGAAAGGCAATGGTCAGTACTTGGAGCGATGAGGACAAGGGAACACTGAGCACCACTTCAGAGAGTGAGGATGAAGAAAAGCCCGTCTGCCTGATGGCTAAAAGTGACAAAGAAGAAGAAGAAGATTCCTATGCGGTATCCTCTCCCTTTGAGCATTATACCATTTCTGATTGGGAGGATGCCTACAGAGACTTGCTAGATAAAGTGGATGATATTAGAAAGGAAAATAGGCATTTGAGGAAGAAAGTAAACCTTCTTATGAATGATAAATCCATGTCTAATAAAATTGCTTGTCTGCAAGCTGAAAATGACAGTTTAAAGATTTCATGTGTTGAATCTGACAGTTTGAAGCATGCTTTAATAGATTCTAGAAAGGAAAATGAATGGTTAAAAAATGTTATTGATGATTTGAAATTGACACTGCAAAAAATTGAAAATGAAATGAAAACTGTTGATGAAGAATATGAAGCTATCTTAGGGGTCAATAGTGAATTAAAGATTTCAATTGAACAGCTAGAAAAAGAAAATGCTGACAAAGTGAAAATAATTGAGAACATGACCCAAGGTTCAGATAATCTCAATGCTTTGTTAGGGTCAAAGGTGAATTTCAGAAAAGAAGGACTCGGATTCAACTCAACTGCCACAAAGAGCTTTGCTGTGAAAACCATATCATTTGTGGCAGAGAAAAACAAGGGACCTCTCATAAAAATGGTGAGTGAAAATTTTCTTTCTAATAATGTTAATTCAAAAATGTCCAGTGCCAAGGACAAGGGTAAACAGAAGGTTGGTGAGCCTAGCAGATTCTGCCCTCTACCCAAAAGCAAGTCTCAGGTTCGAGGTCAGCCTCCAAGCAAATCTAAACCCCAGGGCAAGGTCACCAAGTCTCCTCCACCATCACCTGTCCAGAAGAAGACCCAACATAAATCTGTACAGAAGTCTGATAGGTCAAAATTGCAAGGGAGACCTAATGTCACCAGGGGCCAGACCAGCCACACTCACCAGCCCAAGGTCCAGACCTATTATACCTATTCTCAGACACAGACACAACCCTTCTACAAGTCTGGATGGAATCAAATCCAGGGGAGGTAAAGATATCAATATGTTCCCTCTCAGGCTTATAGACCTCAGGCTAGAAATTGGGTTGGGCAATCTAGGACATGGGCTCCAAGTAGATAGTTTTCCGTTGGTCAGCCTAGGACCAATTATGGCCACAATTTTCTGAATACCTATTGGATTAGGCACTGGCACAGAAACATCAAATCTTCTAATAACAATGGGGCCAGGACACAGCATCTGAGAAAGAAGGATCATTCTATTGGTAATAAGAGGAGAAGAAATAATGAAAAGAATGTTGGGAAATCCACTAAGCCTACTATGTTTAAACAAGTGTGGATTCCCAAGAGTTTATTGTCCCGTTTAAATGGTTCTGCATACGTTTCGGAGCCCAAACATTTTTGGGTTCTAAAATTTTCTCCCTGATTGCGTTTGCAGGTATGCCTGGTAGCCAGGAACAACATGTGGTATTTGGATAGTGGCTGCTCCAGGCATATGACAAGAGACAATGCCAAGTTTTGCTTGCTGACAGAGAAGAATGGAGGCCTTGTCACCTTCGGTGACAACACAAAGGGTAAAATCATCGGATCAGGAAAAGTAGGTAAGTGCACTACCTGTTGCATTGATGAAGTCTTGCTGGTGAATGGATTAGCATATAATCTACTAAGTATCAGCCAGCTTTGTGATAAAGGACACAAGGTAGTATTTGATGCACTTAGCTGTAAAATTTTTGAACCTGATTCTGATGTTGTTAAATTCTTTGGAAAAAGAATGAATAATATTTACATGGTAGATCTAGATGATATTGCACACTCTAATCTATGCCTCACTGCTAATAAAGAGGACTTAGCTCTTCTGTGGCATCGTAGGTTAGGCCATGCTAGCTACACTGTCTTGCACAAATTGAATAAACACAGCATGGTTAGAGGACTCCCTGAAATATCTTTTAAGAAGGAAAATAAGGTGTGTGATGCTTGTACACAGTCCAAGCAGACCAGAAAGTCATTTAAATCAAGAACTGAAAACATGTCTCTCAAACCTTATGAGCTGATACATATGGATCTATTTGGACCCACACGATCAGTCAGCTTGTCAGGTAGGAGATATGGATATGTCCTAGTTGATGACTTCTCTAGGTATACTTGGGTCTTTTTCATCACTCACAAGAATGATGCTTTTACTGAATTTCAGGAGTTCTATTTAAATATCAAATAGAAAAATGAAAATTTGATTAAAAATATTTTATCTGATCATGGAGGTGAGTTTGAAAACTCACAATTTGAAAACTTTTGCAGGGACAATGGGATTACTCATCGGTTCTCCTCCTCAAGAACACCTGAGCAAAATGAAATAGTTGTTGATGCCTCGACAGTCGTTGTTAAAATTGCCGTGCCACACAAATTTCAAATATTTATAACCGCACTCACTCACTTATGGATTTGAAAACATGAGTATAATGGTAAGTACGGGTCGATCCCACGGGGAAGGAATTTGGTTATTTTTCTTAGTTAGAAAATATTCTTGTGTTTTGAAAAATCAATTGTTGGGTTTTGAGTGCGATTATAACTAAATGGAATTAAAGTGCAACTTCAAACAACAAAAGGTAAGTGAAAGAAATAAAGAAGAACGCCGTCGTTTCCATGCCGAGCCTTTGATGAAGATCGCTCCGCCTAGGAAGTCGATGCCGTGAGAGGATTTGCAGAAGAATGATCACCGCTTTGGGTATGATTGAAGAACTTATGAAGACAAGAGTTGGATTTAACAAGTTTGAAAACTTAAGTTTGAAATCATAATAGAATTCAAGTAAAAATAGGGATTGGAAGAAAAAGCATAACTTCAAATCTGGACAGAATTAGAAGAAGTGTAAAACATGAAAGTTGTAGAGAATTGAAAAAGGAAGAACTTTGATTAAGAACACAGAGACAGAAAATAAAAGGAAGGCACTGAAAAAGCAAGATCTATCCCGGCTGGTGAATAGTAACTGACAGAAAAATAGCATCTTGTAAAATTAATTCTAACTCTAAAAATACACAGAATTAGACAAGGTGGTAGAAGAATGAAATGGAGATCTATAGGAGAGGAACAAAGTTGATGAAGAACTCAGATTAAAAAGAGGTCTAGAAAGGCTTCAAAACATAATAAAACTAGAATGTCTCACCACGGATGAACAGTAAACACCTAAAATAGCACTTAAGAAAACGGACCAGAACTCTATGAAGTAGGAAGAATTTGAAGAAATGATCAACAGAGAAGTTGAAGAAGACTTACAAACAAACAACTTTTATGAAGAAATCAAATTGAAATAAAGATTACAACCATGCGAAATAAGGCTAAGAACAAGATGAATTCAAAAATGAAACTTTTATTGAAATAAGAACAACTTACAACTTTGACTTCAAAAGCTTGAAAAATACAACTTGATGCACTCAACAACTTCAGAAATGTAAAGAACAACTTACATTACAAGTGACCCAAGCTAGCTCTCCCCCTACTCAACCTTCTTGCCATCTTCTATCACTCACTAACTAACTCTACTTACTAACTCCCCTCATTCAAGACCAATGCACCCTTTATATAGGGGTTACAAAAAACACTCCATCAATACAAACAAGTGTACCCAATTTTAGCCTAAAATGGTAGGCAGGTAGGTTCTGCCCACTTTGCCATTTTTTTCGGATTTTTCAGAATTTTTCTGGTATTTTATGGCCTTTTCTTCTCCTTCTTTCTCTCTTTCTCTTTCTATGGGCGCAACGCGCCGACCGCCCGACCGGTTAGGTGGCCGGCCAGTGGGCCCCTGGTGCGCCCACCGCTCCGCCTGTCGCCACGCCACCCGCGTTCGCACGCGGGTGCACGCACCCGCCGCTACGCGTCGCCCGGCCCCCGCTCGCCACGCGTCCGCCGCTGAGCCCCGCCGCTGCCTTCTGGCCGGCCACGAGCCCCCCTCCCCTTTCGCTCCTTCGCCTCGTAGCCCGTGCCAATGGCGCGGGCGGGGCGAAGGCGGGAAAGGGGGGGGGGGCGGGTTTAAACTTTTTTATAAAATATATATATAAATAATATATATATATATATATCTATATATATATATATAGTATATATATCTTAGAAAATTCTAAAAAAAATATCAAATAATTTTATTTTTTCTATTTTTTTTCTTTTCTTTTTGAACAAATCCTTGGGCTTTTGGCCCATTCAACATAATATTTTTATTTTCTTTATTTTCTTTTTCGTGGAGCTTTTCTCGTACTACGTGCCTACATAAATACATAAAAATGTAATTAAAATTTATTTAATTTCAGAAAAATAAACATTTGATACAAAATCAACAATAAGTGTGAGAAGTGTATATTTATCATTATTTAAGCTCATAAAGATGTGGATAATCAAGCATTAAGCGATAAAAATACACACTTATCACACCCCCCAACTTACTCATTACTAGTCCCTTAGCAATGCACATAATGAAAAAAATTTAGGACCAACAAGAGTTAATATTATTCATGCCTCATTTCTAGATCATCTTTCATAGAGTTAACTAAAGAGCAGGAATCTGGAATAATTACCATCGACTAACCTTATGTCGAAAATTCAGGTACATGATCAAGAATCTAATCAAAATTCAGTAGCACTTGTGCATGTGTAATGCTAAGTCCACAGTGAAGACAATTGCATCCTCCACTTGCTATTCTGAACAAATGTCTTTCAATTCTGCACTTCTTACTTAGAGCGTTCAATACACACTAGCTTTTTGTCTGCCTTATTGATATGTCCCTTTTGGGATCACTATATATATATTTTTTTCCGTTTCTTTTTTTTCTT
This sequence comes from Amorphophallus konjac, assembly GCA_022559845.1. Taxonomy (NCBI): domain Eukaryota; kingdom Viridiplantae; phylum Streptophyta; class Magnoliopsida; order Alismatales; family Araceae; genus Amorphophallus; species Amorphophallus konjac. The sequence continues at coordinate 357,589,810 of CM040118.1, forward strand.
TTTCTCTTTCCTTTTTTTTTGTTTCTTTACACACATGATGCTGCACTACCCGTCACTGTTTTACGCGAACCTCAACACGTCTTAGGTGAAGTAGGTCTGGTGCCACAGATCAAAGTTCACTTTTCCTTTTGACGCGAACCTCAACACGTCTTAGGTGAAGTAGGCCCGGTTACTCAGAATCGGAGCATTTTTCATGGTGCTTTATTTTTTCTCATACTTTTATATGGCAGAAAGCTTATAACAAATCTCATTTTCAAAAGTGCAGAATATCAGACAGTATATCTAAAATAGCAGAAGGCTTATCCTTCTTGTTTCATTAGCATGCATCGTGATTTTCATTTTTCTAAAGTGCATCTGAACTTTAAAGAGATTCTTTAAATCAGTTTTCCATGGCTAGAGTAAATAAATTATCCATCATCCGATTCCCTAGTCATTTCCATTCTAGAATCACTTTTCATGAGACATGAACCAGAAGACTCATTAATGCGGGGAAAAACTGTTGTTAAACATGACAATTCAAGAAAGCAAGAAAATTTTTTTGTTGAAATTTTTGAAAATTTTGAAAATTTTGAACTTTATCTCCCCCCCAACTTAAATGACATTGTCCTCAATGGCATAAGCAGTAGACCGATCAGAGGACATGAAAAAAATAATTTGGTTGGGAAGGAAGGATACAACCTGATGGCCGGGACGAAATGACGAGGGCTTCATTGCATTGTGGCTTGACAACTGAAAAAGCAAACGCACTACATAAATCAAATCAGAAGCCAGTTATTAACACACAAAGAGTGGGACCCAATGTGTCCATGATTTTTAAAGGGAATCGACCACTGATGGCAACGTGAGGTACGGAGCCGAATTTCCCGCAGAAATGTCCCCCTATTGCGTGTTTTGGGCGAAAGGTGGTTACAACGGGACAAGAAACACAGCGAATCTTTGGACCGAAAAGAGAGAAAAAGTCAATAAAGCACGTCTCCGACTTGACCACTCCACATGGTAGAGTGGGTGCGAGATTAACGGGAGGATGACGTGTCGCAAAGGCTATGGCTAGATGTGATGGTGCGAGATGCAGATCACTCCTCGTCAATCTTATAAATACCCCCCTTTTCACTCGACCGGAGAACATCGAAGTTGTGAGAGTAGAGTTGAGTGAAAGGGAAGTAGTGAGTGTTGCTCAAAGTTCAGAATGGAGGGTGAATCAAGCATCAGAGCTGAAGGGGAGTCGTCTCGCTCCTCGAAGAGGAGTAGATCGGGCAGTAGTGCCAGGAGATTCTCTGAAGTTGAAGGACTTGTGAGTGAAAGGACTCTACCACAGCTTGTAAGTGATTCCTTTCATTCCTTTCTTCTTCTCTGTTCTTTCTTTGGAAAGCTTCCCATTTCTCACTTCTGGCGTATGTGCAGAGTGTGATGAAGTCACACATCTCGTGGGAGCTGGTCGTGGCTGCATATCGAGGGCTCCCGAACTTCCAGAAAGCGAGGTTGGACGTGATGGGATTCGGGCCCTTTCTTAGAATTGAGCCACTCAAGATCGACCTTGCCCTGATCCAAGCTCTACGTGAAAGATGGGACCCGGTAAGTAGGGCATTCCTGATGCCGTGGGGGCATATGGTACTCAGCTTGGAAGATGTGGTCCGAATCACGGGCCTCATAGTGGATGGGGAAGCAGTGACTGGTGTCACCTACGCGGATTACCGTGAAGGTGCCCATAATTTGTTGGGGATGGACTTAGATAGTCGGAAGAACAGGTCAGTAGCCAGGGCATCGATCATGGAAGCTTTAGGGCATACTGACATGCATCCGCGTGATGATGAGTCCATAGAAGAATTTATGGAAAGGGCAGAAAGAGGTGCCCGTACTATGTATTGTATGGATACCATCAATTGGGAGTGGACCAATATGGATCTGAGGAGGTTCCTCCTCTTTCTATTAGGCAAGTTGTTGCTGGGGTCCAAGGGAGACAGTATCCACTGTCATTTCTTAGAACTGCTTGTAGACTTGGAAAGAGTAGGACAATACGCCTGGGGAGCTGCTGTGCTGGCACATCTGTTTACAAGTCTGTCGCAAAGGACAGACAAAGAGATGACACTAAATGGGTTTACGCCTTTAATCCAGGTAATGAAATTTTTTTTTGTTTTGTTTTTATTTTCTACTTTTTGTTTGTGTTTTCATCAATGACACATGATGGTGTAGCTGTGGAGCTACTATTACCTTCCAATGGGGAGGGCTCGACACTGTCGACCACTGACGGTCCCTCTAGCGAGACGGTGGCAACCCATCATGAGCACTGCACCTTTACCCTACCAACTTATGGTGTTAAGACGAGAATTGCAAGAGTTCCCTGCAACGATGGTAGGATAAAAAAAAATTTCTCAAATTTTTTTTTTCATTTATTTCATCCTTTTTTTCTAACCAAGAAGATACATATAATCCATTCAAGGTGAATTGGAGGCCTTTCATGAACATGGTCGATGTTGACCAGCCTTGGGTAGTTGGAAGCCGCGCCCGATTCAGACGGGACCTCTGGCTCCATTGCTTAAATGAAACCGAGCCCCTCAGGCTGCGATTAGCTATGCGCACCCTAGGGCTGGCTCAAGAATGGGTGGATCTGACCATGTCACCTAGCGTCGGAAGGCAGACGCGTGGACTAGCCACCTGTGTTGATTGGAGAGTGCGCTTCCCCGAACAATATGAAGATTGGCAACGGGGAGGCACACTCGTGGAATCTCAAGCACAAGATAGTGATGATTACCTACGCCTCTACAGAGCAATGTATGCAGAAAGGCTCCAGCCTGGAGGGCTTGTAGAGGTAAGGAAACCATGTTTGTATCTTCTACATTTTGTTGTTTTAAAATTTTTTTTTTCTTTGTTTGTGAACTCAAAAGCCATAACTGTAGGATGTCCGTGATACTATAATAACGAACTTACGAGCTCGTCTGGCGGACAAGAGCATTTCAGTACATATTCCGGGTAGGCTTTGAGATTCAGGGCGCTAACCACTTAATGTCACCACATGTGCAGCATGCTCAGCTTGATGCAGTTTCTTCGGCGATAGGAGCAGATGGTGTTTCTTCCAGTCTATGGATTCCCACATCCGAGCTGGATCGACTCCACGAGCAACTTGCTCATGCCACACAACGGGCTGCAGAGGCAGAGGGGATGCTTTCTGTACAGGTGAGGATTTCACCATTTAACATCCCTTATTCAAGTATTGCTATTTGCATGAGATGAAATGTGTGGCAGGAGAAAGAAACACAAGAGGCACTTACAAATGCCACTCAGAAGGAAGCTAGAATAACTGAGCTGGAAGAAGAACTACAGCGTCATCCAGATGAGGAGTCTTCAAGGGACGCTGTGGAGTTGAGAATCACCCTTCAATTAGAAAGAGAAGATAGAGAGAGAGAACGGGCTGAGAGAGAACAGGACAGAGACAGAGAGAAAGCTAAGAGATTGGTCGAGAAAGAGGAAAAGAGGGCCCTGGAGGCCCAACTTTTTGAATTGAGGACTAGTCTCGGCCTAGCTGAGCAATGGCTGAAGGATGGCGAAGAACGCTATCGAAGAGCACGAGAGCGTGGCTTTCATGTCAGTAGCTTCTTTGCTGCCCCCTCAGATCGGTGTCCATAGTGCGGTAGTAATACCGCTGCTCTCGGCTTGGGAATACCCTCTAGAGAATCTTGCCCCAGAGAGCGGCAAGACAAGTAATGTGAAGAAAGAAGGTGGATTCCGATGTAATCTCTTTGTTTGCTTTTGTGTGTAATAAAATACTTTTTTCTTGGCTCTCCGTTGTCCTTATCTCTCGAATCCCTAAACACATCTAATTTCCCACAACAATTTATTACCACACAAAAATCACTTAGGTTGCCTCCTAAGAAGCGCTAACTTTTATGTCGTCAGCCAGACACCATGTAGCTCATTAGCTCATTAACCAACGCGTGGCATTCAGAATGAGCCACCACGTGATCTTGTCTTCCTTCAAATTCCAGCCCTTAATCCATTGGAAGACAAGAGTAGACATGTACGGACCGGGGCTAGAAAGAGGCAGGACTCGCACATGATTGTTTGTAACATTAACCCTGTGTGCGATCCAGTTTTCAGCTTTAGATATCAAAAAATGATCTATGGCCAATAAATTATCAAGATCAAGGTATAACCCTTGCATGATATCAATCCATCGGTCCCCTTCACCTGTATCATCCCTCCTGATGACCTCTTTATTGACTACTTCCTCCTTGGGAACTTGGTCATCGAACGGTGGCTTAGGGATAAGAGTGTCATTATTAGCCACAGTCTTCCCAGTAACAGCCTCATGTGTTAGAAGGGTACTAATCAACTTGTCTTCCTGATGGGGAGTTAAATCAAAAGTGAATATTGTTGGTCCATCCCCCTCAGGTCCTAGAATGTCATATTGAAAAGGCTCATCTGGCAGGGGTAGCACGAGCCCAGAATCAAATTGATCCAATGATTCAAACATGAGGGGATCGGGCTCAATGGGTAGATCAAATTTGAAAGTTTCTAATAAAACCCCTTTATCACACATTATTTAATAGAAAATTGTGAATCAAATTTCCCAATAATGAAGTGGGAAGATCAAATGTAAATTGTTCCAGCTCGGCCCCTTCATCAAAGGTAAGATCAAATGGGAATTTTTCAAAGACGGAGCTTTCATCATACTCATCACTCACCTGAAGATTCTCAATCAAATTTTCCAAAAATGGGGTTGATATATGAAATATAAACTTTTCGAACAAGGCCCCATCATCAAGTTCTTCCAAGGGAGGAGAAGATTCAGAATTAAGTTCCACTAAATCAACATGATTATTAATCATAAAGCAATCCTCCTCGACATGTAGATCCTCAATTAAGTTGTTTGGGCCACTAATTTTCGCAGTGATATTCTCAATCTCAAAACATTCATAGAATGGGGTGATGATATCAATAGGATCATTTGTATTCTTTAATTCATCCCCTAATTCCGTCCCTTCCTTCATCATGGTATGGCTTGCGCACTCCCCCTCACTCCCAATAATGATATCTTGAGCCAAAATGCCAGGCATCGGATCATCATCATCATCATTCACGTATCGAGAGGGTTGGTTGAATATTGACGAAGGGTCATGGTAAGTAGACTGAGAGTACACGCTTTGAACTTCAAAGTAGTGGCCCGGTGAATCACCCTTAGTATTGACATTGAGTCCGAAATCGGGGTGAGATGAGTTGAGATGAAGTTGAGTATACATGGGCTGCTCGTGAATTGCTTGGGGTAGAGGTGTAGACAAATGGGTTTGGATTGTTGAATCCATCCAAGGCAAATTTGTGTGATTACTCCAGCCAAGATTATCATCATCTGCAACATGCTTGAGCTGAGAGAATCCTAGGGAATTTTGGACCTGTGCTTGGATGACGGGAGAGAGTCGGGCTATAGTAGGGCATTCACTCACATGGTGAGTGAGACTGGCACAGAATTCACACACTTCCATGAAAGTGTGGATTGGGTTTTCCGCCTGTTTGACATGTCCTACAAGTTGTTGATGAGATGAGATGGAGGCACGATTTATTAAATTTTCACTCAAAATCTCAAATAGATCATATGCCTCATCTTCACTTTTGCTTAAAAATGCCCCTCCACAATATATTTCCACCATCTGCCTATCAAAATTGGATAACCCCTCATAAAATGTAAAGATAATTTGCCATCTGGGCAACCCATGATGTGGACATTGACTCACTAGCTCCTTTAATCTCACCCAAGATTCATGAAGTTGCTCTCCCGGACGTTGAGTAAATCCTGTAATCGCCCTTCTCATCATGTTGGTTTGGCCTATGGGGTAAATTTTTTTTAAAAATTCTGACTGCATATCTTTCCAAGTCCTGATAATCTTTCGAAAACTCCTTAACCAACATTTTGCTTTATCTTTTAGCGAGAATGGAAATAAAATTAATTTAAGGGCATCATCATTAAAATTCTGAATTTTGATCAGTGAGCAAACTTCTAGAAAATCATCTAGATGCCTATAAGGATTTTCATTGAGATTCCCATAAAAAGATGGGAGCATCTGGATGAGACTAGGGCGAATCTCATATTGATCAACGTGAATATCGGGGAGTTGAATACAGGTGGAGGGCTTGTAAGAAGAAGGATAAAAATGCTCCTTCATAGGCGTGGGTTTCCCTCCAAGATGAATGGCCATAAAATGAATTTTTTTTACATTTTTTTAAGTATTTCAAATTATATATATATATTTTTTCAATTTTTCAAAACTTTTTTTTATGCAAACACAAACAAGTTAACACAAATTATCCTAATGACCTAGATGCGACTCAGACCTACAACTGTGGTTTCACAAAGTGATTAAAATGAACTTAAATTCACCCTCAGTATGTCCACCGGCCAGGTAAGGGGTGGGGAAGTGGGAGGTTCCCCCTACTTTCGTAGGGACCTTATTATACAAAACCACAATCCCGCTTAAGGCGTTTGCCATCCGACCGTCTTGCCTTAGACACCAGTTTTCATAAGAGGATAAACCTAAATATCACAAGAATCACAGTGTGATCCTAGGGCCAACGTCTACTGGCTTTTATTAAGGCCTAGGTAATGCAGAGATGCAAGGAAATTGTGGTTTTCGGGCTAAGGGAGGGTGATGAAATCCCCACCTTATCTTGTTAGGGGTGTTGCCCTTAAAGTATTTTGAAATGAAATGCACACCACAATTTCAAACAAGGGGTTCTTTATGCAAAAATGAATGCCAGACTGGGATCAGTAGAACGTACCTTGCCCCTCGCGATCTTCAAAATGCAATGCAGAAATTAAACAAAGACAAATTCTAAGCTAAATGATGCATGACCAAGAGCATGAAAGTGTAGTTTCTACTCTTGCAATGAGGTCTTTTATTTGGTACAAATGAAGATTTTTTTTTTATTTTTATTTTTAGTTAATGAACCTAACTAACCAGCATGAAAATTTTTCTTTTGTTTTGATTGTTTTTTATTTTTATAGAGTTTTCAAGAAATTTTCAGATTTTTGTAAAAAAATTTTAGAAAGTGGAAAGATAGAAGATGTTTCTTGATTTCAGCCCTTTAACAATGCTTCCGAGCTATTTAACGACGTTTCATATCCTTGGAATTTCAGATTCGATCTTCCTCTTTCTTTGTTTTTCAAATTTTTTTTCGTTTTCCTGCACAAGTAAAGAAAGCAAAAATCAATATACAAATATACAAAGTAAACACAAGAGTATCCAACTATGAAAAGTATCTCCATTCCCCGGCAACGGTGCCAAAAATTTATTGATGCCTCGACAGTCGTTGTTAAAATTACCGTGCCACACAAATTTTAAATATTTATAACCGCACTCACTCACTTATGGATTTGAAAACATGAGTATAATGGTAAGTACGGGGCGATCCCACGGGGAAGGAATTTGGTTATTTTTCTTAGTTGGAAAATATTCTTGTGTTTTGAAAAATCAATTGTTGGGTTTTGAGTGCGATTATAACTAAATGGAATTAAAGTGCAACTTCAAACAACAAAAGGTAAGTGAAAGAAATAAAGAAGAACGCCGTCGTTTCCATGCCGAGCCTTTGATGAAGATCGCTCCGCCTAGGAAGTCGATGCCGTGAGAGGATTTACAGAAGAATGATCACCGCTTTGGGTATGATTGAAGAACTTATGAAGACAAGAGTTGGATTTAACAAGTTTGAAAACTTAAGTTTGAAATCATAATAGAATTCAAGTAAAAATAGGGATTGGAAGAAAAAGCATAACTTCAAATCTGGACAGAATTAGAAGAAGTGTAAAACATGAAAGTTGTAGAGAATTGAAAAAGGAAGAACTTTGATTAAGAACACAGAGACAGAAAATAATAGGAAGGCACTGAAAAAGTAAGATCTATCCCTGCTGGTGAATAGTAACTGACAGAAAAATAGCATCTTGTAAAATTAATTCTAACTCTAAAATACACAGAATTAGACAAGGTGGTAGAAGAATGAAATGGAGATCTATAGGAGAGGAACAAAGTTGATGAAGAACTCAGATTAAAAAGAGGTCTAGAAAGACTTCAAAACATAAGAAAACTAGAATGTCTCACCACGGATGAACAGTAAACACCTAAAACAGCACTTAAGAAAACGGACCAGAACTCTATGAAGTAGGAAGAATTTGAAGAAATGATCAACAGAGAAGTTGAAGAAGACTTACAAACAAACAACTTTTGTGAAGAAATCAAATTGAAATAAAGATTACAACCATGTGAAATAAGGCTAAGAACAGGCTGAATTCAAAAATGAAACTTTTATTGAAATAAGAACAACTTACAACTTTGACTTCAAAAGCTTGGAAAATACAACTTGATGCACTTAACAACTTCAGAAATGTAAAGAACAACTTACATTACAAGTGACCCAAGCTAGCTCTCCCCCTACTCAACCTTCTTGCCATCTTCTATCACTCACTAACTAACTCTACTTACTAACCCCCCTCATTCAAGACCAATGCACCCTTTATATAGGGGTTACAAAAAACACTCCATCAATACAAACAAGTGTACCCAATTTTAGCCTAAAATGGTAGGCAGGTAGGTTCTGACCACTTTGCCATTTTTTTCGGATTTTTCAGAATTTTTCTGGTATTTTATGGCCTTTTCTTCTCCTTCTTTCTCTCTTTCTCTTTCTGTGGGCGCAACGCGCCGACCGCCCGACCGGTTAGGCGGCCGGCCCGTGGGCCCCTGGTGCGCCCACCGCTCCGCCTGTCGCCACGCCACCCGCGTTCGCACGCGGGCGCACGCGCCCGCCGCTACGCGTCGCCCGGCCCCCGCTCGCCACGCGTCCGCCGCTGAGCCCCGCCGCTGCCTTCTGGCCGGCCACGAGCCCCCCTCCCCTTTCGCTCCTTCGCCTCGTAGCCCGTGCCAATGGCACGGGCGGGGCGAAGGCGGGAAAGGGGGGGGGCGGGTTTAAACTTTTTTTTAAATATATATATAAATAATATATATATATATATCTATATATCTATATATATATATAGTATATATATCTTAGAAAATTCTAAAAAAAATATCAAATAATTTTATTTTTTCTATTTTTTTTTCTTTTCTTTTTGAAAAATCCTTGGGCTTTTGGCCCATTCAACATAATATTTTTATTTTCTTTATTTTCTTTTTCATGGAGCTTTTCTCGTACTACGTGCCTGCATAAATACATAAAAACGTAATTAAAATTTATTTAATTTCAGAAAAATAAACATTTGTTACAAAATCAACAATAAGTGTGAGAAGTGTATATTTATCATTATTTAAGCTCATAAAGATGTGGATAATCATGCATTAAGCGATAAAAATACACACTTATCAATAGTAGAGAGGAGGAATCGGACACTTGTGGAGATGGCCCGTACACTACTTGTTGAAGGTGGCTTACCAAGAAAATTTTGGGCAGAGGCAGTTAATACTGCATGCCATGTAATCAACAGAGCCATGGTAAGGCCTTTCACTCAGAAAACTCTTTATGAGATTTTAAAAGGTAAGAAGCCTTCAATTACTTATTTCAAGGTCTTTGATTGTAAATACTTCATTCATGTTAATGATAAAAGAGACCTTGATAAATTTGAACCTAAAAGTGATCCAGAAATCTTTCTTGGATATTCTGAATACTCTAGAGCATATAGAGTGTACAATCTTAATTCTAAAATTGTTGAGGAATCTCCACATATTGTCTTTGATGAATCCCTAAATAACTCTGAGGTTGGTCTATGTAGGAAAGAAGATGATGGAGAAATTCTGAAGGAAGGAAACTCTGCAGACCAATCAGATAATGAAGAAGAACCTGAAGAAAACAATGCATAGGAGCCTACTATTCAGGGGGAGGTAAATGAAGGTCAAGGTAACCAAGTTATCAATGTCAGATTTTTAAGAGATCATCCTATTAAAAATATCATTGGTGACTTGCATGAACCCCCTAGGACTAGAGGCTTCCTTAGAGCTCAAAATGAACTAAATGCATATGCATTGGTTTCTCATGTTGAACCCAAAACCATTGATAGTGCTCTCAAAGATGTGCATTGGATCAATGCCATGCATGAAGAGCTTAATCAGTTTGACAGGAACAAGGTGTGGCATTTGGTCCCACCTCCTGATCATGGGACTGTCATTGGAACAAAATGGGTTTTTAGGAATAAAACTGATGAGCTAGGTAATGTAGTTAAAAATAAAGCTAGACTTGTTGCTCAGGGGTACAATCAAGAATTCAGAAATGACTTTGAAGAGTCATTTGCCCCTATAGCCAGGTTAGAAGCAATTAGAATACTTTTGGCCTATGCATGCTCATTAGGAATAACTCTCCAGCAGATGAACGTTAAATCTATTTTTCTCAATGGGGAAATAAAAGAGGATGTCTTTGTGAGACAACCTCCTGGCTTTGAATGCTTAGATTTTCCTAATCATGTTTATAAGCTAAATAAAGCTCTTTATGGCTTAAAGCAAGCCCCTAGAGCTTGGTATGACAGGCTCAGCAAATTCCTTACCGAGAAGAAGTTCACAAGAGGTGAGGTTGACCAAACGTTGTTCACCAAGGTAAGTCATCCAGACATTCTCCTTGTTCAGATTAATGTGGATGACATTGTGTTCGGGTCAACTAACCCCAAATTATGTAAGGAATTTTCTGAACTAATGACACAAGAATTTGAGATGAGCTCAATGGGTGAGCTAAAATTGTTTCTTGGACTACATACTCAAACAAAAGATGGAACATTTATCACCCAGTCTAAGTACATAAGGGACCTGCTGAAGAAGTTCAAATTTGAAAACCTCAAGGAAATTGCAGCACCAATGGGTACTTCAACAAGTCTTGATGAAGACCCCAAAGGTAAAATAGTGGACCAAAAGCTGTATCGAGGTATGATCGGATCTCTTTTATATCTTACTGCATCTAGGCCTGATATATAGTTTGTAGTGTGTTTATGTGCCAGATTTCAAGCTACTCCTAAGGAGTCTCACCTTAGAGTAGTGAAAAGGATTTTTAAGTATTTATCAGGCACTTAAGAACTTAGACTTTGGTACCCTACAAGGTGTGAGCTAGAGCTTCTGGCATACACTGATGCAGACTATGCTGGGTGTCGGATAGATAGGAAAAGCACTAGTGGGCATTGCCAATTCCTAGGTGGCTTCCTAGTATCCTGGGCTTCTAAGAAGCAACACACAGTTACATTGCCCACTACAGAGGCAGAATATGTTGCTGCAGGAAATTGTGCAGCTCAAGTACTATGGATCAAGCACCAGTTTTCAGATTATCAGATAAAATTGGGATGCATTCCAATTTTATGTGATAATACTAGTGCTATTTACCTAACTAAAAATCCAGTTCATCACTCTAGGACTAAGCACATTGAAATAAAACGCCACTTTCTTAGAGATGTTGTAAGTAAAAATGAAATTGAATTAATATTTGTTAAAACTGAAAAATAAACTGCTGACATCTCTACTAAACCCCTTGGAAATGACAGATTTAAATATCTAAGATGAGAATTGGGGCTGTGTAAATTTTAGCAAGAAAATGATGAATAAATTCATTCTTGAACTGTGTGTTGAAATGTTTTGAGGTGATTGTGTCAGCCTGTTCTTTAAAAAGTTGAATAAAGAAGATACTTACGTAATCTGTTGTTTGATGTCTTGCACAGACTTTTTCTGATGGTTGTGTATGAGTTGCACAGAGTCTTGATGCACGTATTGCACCTAGTCTATGCAATGTGTGAGCACTCTGGTCATTGCATACTTTGCATGAAGCATAAGTCATTGTATGTTCTTAGGTCGGTGCATATTGCATTCTAGCCACATGTAGGTCGGTGCATGTCCATACCGCACATATATATAAGTCCGTGCATTGTCTACATTTTGCACGCTAATGTTGATGCAAGTCTTGCATGTTGTTGATGCGTAATGTAAGTTTGTAGCATGAAGGTCGGTGCATCTTTTATCCAAACTGCATGATAAGGTCAGTGCATTGCATTGCTCATGAAGGATAAGGTCGGTGCAAAGTTTGCCTATTACATATCTAAGTTAATGCATCTTGATGTCAGGGGGAGGATAGCAATATCTGAACTGAGTTCAACTCCTTCTACTCTCTCCTCAGTCTCAGAAGTCCCACCATTTGGCATCATTTATGTCCTTGGTAGAAATTGATTTTGCCGGGAACTACTCCCTTTGAAAATTCTTAAGTTGATTCTGCACTTCAATGTCCACTCCTTTCACTCAGAATGGATAACAGTCTAGTAATTGGTTCATTGTTGTGAACTGCAATTATTACAACTCTTCTGCTATAAGGATCACATGTGCTCATTGAATGAACTGAAGGTTTAACTTTAATAGGCTGTAGAGTTCAAAAGACTATCTTCAGAAAATAAGGTGATAGAAAATATTTATAGCTCTTAACCTCTATCTCATGGTTATAATAGAATAGGTCTTCACAGTATCTGAACATGATAGATTTAGTGAAGTTTAAGGTTGGAAAACTAAAGTCTGTATTGTTCTTAAACAAGTCACTCCTAAAAGTTATAAGGGCAGCAAAAATAAAATCATTAAATAGAAAGAAATGAACAAAGTGGTAGAGCAATGACTGAGTTACACTGAGAAACTGAGGTCTCCATCAAAGAAATGGAGAGTACCTTAAGTCATGAAGTGACTCAGGTTAACTCTGTTCATTTGGTCAAATTTATAGGGGAGGTTTCACTGAGTAACTAGGGGTACTGGCCTCTAATCAAGGTGTACCCTTAATGTCAAAAGTGCAAACTATCCCTGTAGCTTTTGATCAGAAACAGATATAGTAGTTTATGCTTAGTAACTGGGGGTATTAACCTCTAATCAAGGTATACACCTAATATCAATGGCATAAATGATACGTGTATGTTCAATAAGTTCAAATTTCTGAAACTCATGAAAGAAAATTGTTGTAACCCTCGGAAAAATAAATGTCATTGAGTGTCAATTATTTAACCTCAATACAAATTCAAATGACTTTCCTTGATATTCACTCTCTCTGAAATAAGTAGGGTGTTGTCTCGACCTAGACTTTTATGGTTATGTGACTCAGGTTCATTGCTATAAATGGAGTATATAACCCTATTTCAGAAAGTCAGTGAATTCACTTTACTTTCTATAACTGTTAAACCTAACTTTAATCAAGAAAGTCCATTGCTCGGTTCATATGACTTAAGGGTTGCCCCATAATTTGCTCACATTATGAACTGTTACATAGAATGTTGTTCCATCGGCATCATTCCTCCTCTTTCCTCTTTATTTGCTGATGGCAAAGGGGGAGAGTCTATTTTACAATGTGTGTCCTTCTTTTAATGTGTCCTATTTCATCTCAAAAGGAGAGAGACTATGTGTTTAGGGGGAGAGTCTATGTTCAAGCAATAAACCATTGGCTTCCTATATTCACAACAATAACATCCCAAACTTGAACATATCTGTAAGAGAAGCTATCATGAATCCTACCCCTGAAGACTGCCATTTTATTGAATGTCTGCTCCCCCCGGATGTCAAAATAGCAATCTGGACTACCAATTTCAGCCACCACCAAGACAAGGTGATCTGGAGCCTCTCCTCTTCAGGTGAATGTTTGATATCGTCAACTTATAAAGACATCTGCAGTCACTCCTCTGCTTTGACAACAATTCCATATGACCAGCTATGGACTAAATGGATCCCTACTAAGATCTCTGTGCATATTTGGAAGATTCTAAACAACTGCATACTGACTGATACAAGAATAAAGTCCATTGGTATCCCCCTTCCATCGAAATGCCACTGCTGCAAACAACCTCAAGTGGAGGACATGAATCACCTTTTTATTCTCAGTGATTGGGCTATTGGCCTTTGGTCATCCTTCCAGAGGATTGGCTGCCAGTTCAGGGGTAATGCCACCAACTCCCTGATTCTTAACACTATCCAGGATACAAACACTAAAAAATCTCTGGTTGACCTATTCAAACTAACAGCTCTCAGTTTTGGACTGTGGGAGATCTGGCTAGCAAGGAATGCTGCTCGGCATGAAGGAAAAATTGCAACCCCCCAAAGCATATTCCACAAGGTGCTATCTCAAGTCAAGCAGGCCATTAGCAAAGCTGAGCTTTAGGAAGGAAACCTTAGCATGCGCAATAGGCTGGCTGGTATTGGCATCAAAGCAGCAGTAAAGGCCCCTCCTTTAGTAAAAATCATCAAATGGTTATGTCCTCCTTGGCCCTACATCAAACTAAATACTGATGGAGCTCACAAGAAGACTGGACATTCAGGAGGCGGTGGTGTCATTCGGGACCACCAGGGGAATACCTTATTGGCTTTCTCACACTACTATGGCCAATGTAATAGCTTAGTTGCTGAAGCAAGGGCTTTGATGAATGGAGTCAAATATCTGCAAACGATCACTTACCAGCCCACAAAGATTGAGAGCGATTCTCTCGTCCTTGTTCAAGTGCTGAATAGGAAGATCAACTGTCCATGGGAAATTCTTCCCTTTGTCAGAGACATATGGAGCAGCATGCCCCAACCAATGATCATATCTCATATTTTCAGAGAAGCTAACAATGTAGCTGATTCCTTAGCGAACCTTGCTTGCCACACAAATTGTAATAGCTTCTTCAATTCGTAGCATGAGCTTCCCAGATTGGCCAAGGGTGCTGCTAGACTAGATAAGCTAGGTTTGCCTAGCATTCGACTATTGTAATTTTTTCCCTTCATTCCATGATCAATAAAATAACCCCCTAGGTGTGAGTTGGCATGTGTTTTCTGAATTGGAATCACAACCTTCTCACCACTAGGTAGGGCTTTTTATATAAAAAAAATGTTCAAGGGGTAGGAGTCAGATATTCAGGGGGAGAATTCAAAGGACTCACTCAGGGAGAAAGTCTGTGCATAATATGTGTAGTTGTATGCATGACATTTGATTATCATTCATGTCTCATCAAAATACATCATCTCATTGTATTCATTCTATGGGTTGCCATCATCAAAAAGGGGGAGATTGTTGGGACTCCTCTAGGTTGATAAGCAGTACGTGCACTGCTTTGTGCTGAAATGGTTTGATGATTGACATAGTTGTTTTGATGATTAGCAACAGTAGTATTTGACTTAGTTGACCTTATTTGCATCTTAGTTTGTGCATTGAATAGAGTCGGTGCAACACATGGTTAATTTTGCATTGAGTCCATGCAGACTTAGCTCAAGGCACACCTTTTCAGTGCAATTCTTCTCGATGCACGCCACCAAGTCAGTGCAACCTCTGCACCAGGCACTTAGAGTCTGTGCAATATGTCTTACGTAACTCGGTGCATAGAAGTTCATGCATTCACTTTTTCACATTATGTCTGTGCAAGTCAAGCATACTGTGTGAATAAGTCCGTGCAAGCTCTGGCACGGGGGATATTAAGTCAGTGCAACATCTCCAGTGGCATGTCATCAGGTCCGTGCAATACTCACTCCTGTATATTGAGTCTGTGCATCTCTCACTCATGCACTGGTATAGTCTAAGCAAGACCACTCACGGATCGATCGTGTCTGTGCAATACTTAGGCTTTGTGTTAAAATCATGTCCGTGAATCTGTCTTTGAAGAAATGATTGAGTCTGTGCATGTGTGTGTGAGCATCATATTGAGTCCGTGCATCTTAACTATGTCAGAATCTCTACTCTGTGCAATCTCTCTTCATATCGTATAATTATCTGAATATGACCTTATATCTGATGCCTTGACAGGTGCCTTTTCGTAAAGACTAAGAATGGCACGTGATCCAAGATTGGGGGAAGTGCCAGGATCGCGACACGTGCAATACAATAAGCTATGATGCTGACACGTGACCAAGATGTTTGGGCGGGAATCGTGATGACCACACGCCCTATCCGTCTGCTGCTCTATAAATAAGAAGCTTCTTCCTTAGGAGAAGAGTGATCATGAACATCCTTCAGAACAGCATAAGCAAAGAGAGCTTGCACGATCTAGAGAGAAGAGAACAAGAAGAAAGAGAGAAGAAGGGAAGGAGAGAGTTGAGAGAGAGGTGTCTGAGAGAATACTGTGAGTGTTTGTTCCTCAGTCTCTTGGTTCAGAACCGGAGCAAAAATTGCTCAGTGTTGAGCTACATTCCCCTAGTGGGTTCTTTTGTTTCTTCGCTTGTTTTCTTTTTCCTTTCTGAAACTGTGTTTCCAAGCTGTGTGTCAGCGGAGCAAGCTGTGAAGCTCAACTGTTTACAGAGGTGGATTCCTCTGGTCGGGTAAAGCTATAAGTCCCCAGCGGTTTGTAGAGGAGGATTCCTCTGGATGGCATAAGCTGTAACGCCCAGCGGCCTGTATGGTTTTGACCCCGAAGCTGTGGATCAGCGGAAGCTGTGTATCAGCAGTTAATCCACACTCTAGTTTGAGTGTGGGGTGGACGTAGACCTCGTGTGTGAGGTCGAACCACCTTAAAATTCTCCTGTGCACTGTGCGATTGTTTGTGATTTTCTGTTGAATTTCATTCCTGTTCATCGCTCAGTTGATGAATGCTTAGGATCGGTTGAGAGATTATCTGTTTGATCAATTTCATTCTACTGTGATTGAGTGCCTTCTGACCGTCCTACAGCAGTTTGATTATTTTCCGCAACTGTTTCTGCTGCAGTTATTTTTGTGGGTGATCGATCTATTCACCCCCCTCTAGATCGTCTATAGCGTCCTATCAGCATACCCCTGGCGTAGCAGACTGCCAAACAAGTCACCCACACACCATTCTCCTTTGCTCCGCGCTCAAAGTCTTGTGCTTGCCGGGTGCCGGATGATCTTGCGTATTGCTGGATGCCATGTATTGGATTAATGCCCCACCCCTTGAGATACTAAGGGGTATTTATAAGGGAAGATGAAGGGTCACAAGGGGTTTACGCGGACCAGCCAGGGGGGGTGAGCTGGTCTGCGTAAACCCAATGGAATAGTGCTTGGGTTACGGGCTGAGAGAGAGAGGGAAAGGGGTTTACGCGGACCAGCCAGGGGGCCCTGGCTAGTCCGCCTAAACACCCAAGGGTTTAGGCGGCTGGTTTTTTTTTCTTTAAAAAATATTTTTTTTTTGTTTGAATTGGGGGTTTAGGCGGGTTCGCAAGGAGAGAGAGGGGGGCTGGTCCCCACCCTATAAAATGTGATTTTTGGCCATTTTTTCTTCCTAATTTAACTAAGAAAGAAAAGGACAAGTGGGTGAAGGATACGTGGCGGCTTGTGGAGACTTGTGTGCGTTGACTTGAGGACGACCCGTCGTGCGGTCGCTTTATGCTTCCACGTCCGCGCTTTGATCCCTCGAACTGGTATGGCACACGAACCACATCGTAGGGCCGTAATTGAGCGAACTGGGGCTGAGTGGGGTCGTGGGACCACCGAGCTGGAGGGAGGGGCGCGGCCCCCAGGGAGTTCACCCTCCCTGGGGCGCGCGGCCATGCCCTGGGGTTAACTAGCCCAGGGCTGGTCGTGACCCCGAGGGATGGCCCCCAGGGGTCTTCTTGTGTTGTCCGGGGACGTCCTTTGATGGACTTTGAACTCCGGGAGGTTGGCATGGGCCCGTAGGGCCGTTGTTCTTTGAGTCGGAGTAGCCGCTTGCAAGGTGTTTGGGGAAATACCCGACACACCCCGGGTTGCCGAACGAGCCGTGTAAGCGGCCAACGGACCTTGGATTTGGCCTAAGGCGAAGGGTAGAAGTCTGTAGGGGTTGGAAGGAGGCGTTTTGGGCCCATGGGCCTTGCCTCGTACTGCATGCCATGTTGTACGGTGGGTTGGTAGGGTAGCCTCTGGTTGGCCCGAGAGCTAAGTTCGGTGGCTTGTTGCCACGTGTCTGAGGGTCGGGGGTGGCCCCGACTTACTGGGGGGTCGTTGTAGGACCCAACTGGCGTACTGGAATCACGGGCTAGCCCATGGTCTTGTGTAGAAGGGTTGAAACATACGCGCCCACAAGGTGTTCAAAAAAATGCCGAACACACGTGTGTGAGTCGTACGTACATGTTGCGGGCCTCCAAAGCCTGTGGTTGACTTGCTCGGGTCTCCCTTTGACCTTGGAGGGTTGAATGAAGAGTCTTGGAGTAGGCCCATGACTCTTTTTCTAGATGCCACGTGGCATGGCTTAACGTCGGGGCGCCCCCGGGTGATCCCAGGTGGCCATATAGAACGCGGGCAAAGCCCGTATGAGAGTGGCCGGGATTGACCCCGAACACTTGTTCGTGCCGCCGCGCATTACGATGAGTTGATCGGGACCCTTGTGGGGACCTTTAGGGTTGTAGAAAGGGCTAGGTAGCCCATGCCTTGAGGGTGTTTAGGGAAATGCCAGAACCCTTATTCCTTGTCATTTTGGCTGGGAAATAGTCTGGGTACAACAAATGCCCCCCACGGGGCGTGCGTCAGAGGCTGGGACGAGGGCGTACGGCCTGTGAGATCCTCTTTGTGAGTTGTTGTAGTTGTATTTTGATGCTTCATATGTCTTTATTTTGCTGTGTTGCACATATGAATTTTCTGATATGCTGACTACTTTTTCTGGGTGCCTTATCTTGCAGCTATGGCGCGCTTCGACAGAGACGGGCGGGTCCCGAGGCGGCTGGCTCGGGAGGAGGATCACTGGGTACAGCGGGCTGATCGACCGATGTGTCCTTTAGATGCACCTGTGATTACCGTGGCTGGTGTAGAGCAGTTGGACCGGGGCCACATGGGCGTGGCTGAGGGTCCGATTAGTGAGCGGACAGCTGGAGCAGGGGCCGTGGAGGTGGCCCGAATTCTTGAGGCAGGCGACTTATACTGCTATGACCGGAGCGGGGGCTATCCATTGGAGTTTCCCCTTGATCGCCACCTGCTTGAGTTCATCCGCAGCTATGTCCCTCCTGGCGCGGAGGAGGGCGATTCGCAGATTCCGGGAGCTTGCCGCCGGCTTGAAACGGCCATTCTGATTGGCAGGGACAGCCTGCTTGGCACAGCTTTCTGCAGCTACCCGAGCTTTTCAGAGGACTACTAGAGGCAGCGCCAGTTTCCCAGCATTAAGTTCCTGGGGTTCTTTGGCATGGCGCAGCAGTCTGGAGTTAGGGTCGGGCCGATTGGCCCTGCTAGCTGGGATCTGAATGGCCACCATTGCACAGAGACAGCGGGGATTGCTGGATTGGTGTTGGAGACCGCTAGTGTATAGTATGCTGGAGAGGGATACGATGACCATAGTATGTTGAATGGGATCATGCGGCAGACTGTCACCAGCTGGTATGGCCGCTGGACAGTGATCTCGTCGCATTACTATCGCCAGGGTGCCACAGAGTGGTTGATGGGAATTGTCCACCATTACTGGGTATTGCTGGATCGAGCCGGGATTAGGTACGTGGTGACTGCCACCCTGTACGCGTACCCGTACTATACTGGATTACTTCAGGGCTTGCTGGAGCATTTCAACCGTCGTTGGAACACGGTGGCAATAGCAGAGGGGGAGACCAGTCTCGACTTGTGAACTTTGTTCCGGATCTCCGGCTTGCCAGTTGTCGGCGAGGGATATGAGGAGGTGGTGCTAGATGACCTCCACCATAGTCACACTAACGGACTGGGGAGATACTAAGTGCCTTACAGTTATCAGTATTTGATAAAGACTTGGAGAGATTTGGCTCTGGCGGGGAGAGAGAGAGCTGCTCAGACTCCTCGGGTTCCACTGAATGATTGGGTCCGTCACTTTTACAACGGGCCATTCTGCTTCTACCAGGAGTTTGCCAGGGATCAGACTCCATGGGAGGAGTACACGGAGGTGAAGCTACGCTTTCAGACGTACTCCAGATATGTATATGCACCATGGGAGGGGTGGAATCCCCATGGTCTGCCAGATGTGACATATCTTGCAGCGTATCTGGCATATTGGCTGGCGACTTTTGTAGTTCCTCACGGAGAGGACGGGCTGTTGAGAGTCGAGCTGTTATGGCCGGCTTGCTTGTTGGCTGAGGGGAGGCAGTTGGCTCTAGCTCCTGCTGCCCTGGCCAACGTCTACTAGGGGTTTGGAGTTCTGGCAGCACACTCAGCGCCGAGGGAGAGTATACTTCTGCCGACCCACTACCTTAGTGTGTGGGCCGAGTTACTATTCCCGGGACTGGTGACGCGGGGTAGTGTGGCGAACTCGACGGCACCACTTTTGTTCAGCTTTACTGGGCAGCCGGATGACAACACAGAGGAGCAACTGGCGGGGGCCAGGAGGGCCCTTTGTTACCTGCCCGCCCGGGGCGAGGAGGGACTACCCTTTGACAGTGTAGCTAGGGACTCTGGCCTTTTTCTGGGGGCTTCAGGTGGAGGGGCGACCAGCACCCACCCCAGCCAGGGGACCGCCGATGCGAGACCGCGGACTGAGTGGATACTGAGCACTGGAGCAGCCGTGTTGGCATTGCACCGATCGGTGACGAGCTTCCTGGAGCCATACTACCCACATCGCTTTGCCAGAAACTTCAGGTACGACAAGGGGATTCCACCGAACAAGGAGTTCCATCTGACGGGCAGATAGTATAAGGGCAAGGACACCCACCTTCTTGCAGTGGCCTGGTGGGATTTCTACTGCCGTCGGGAGCCGGAGCGACTTTCGATGTCGGAGCAGGGTCGTCGGGGACGATTCGACGTGCACTACGCCCGGTGGTGGTTCGGGCACAGTCACCTCTACCGACAGAAGGCCTCCACGATCAGGAAGGCGGAGGAGAGTCGCCTGCTGAGGGAGGATCTGCCTCTCATTGCACTGGACAAGGGGTACTTGAGGACCTGTGTTGCTCGGATTCGTCGAGAGGTCGAGCGGATTGCGGCGTAGTGGCCCCGGAGTGGCCGGGGTTCGTCTTCTGGGAGCCGAAGCAACGGAGGGGCACTAAAGCCCCTGGGACAGGCATCAGCGACTGTGACTGGAGCGAAGGTGTCTCGACCGAGGGCACCTAGGGCTTGGTGGACTCAGTTCCTTGCTGATTATGGCATCCGGGGCAGAGGGTCGCTGGACCGAGAGCTCCCACACGGGAGCTTTGCCGATACAGCAGTCGATGACTGGAGGCGACACATCACCCATGCGGTTGGGTCAGCTGGACCCGTGGAGTTTGTGTCCCATATTGAGTGCGCCCGCACCCCACGGGACATTCGGGGGGCCGTGACGATGGCGGCCCGAGCCCTGGGGATAGGGATAGAGAAGCTGGTGCCCTTGCCATTGACCCCTTTTGGGGCTTCAGGTTCGGCTTTCCTCCCTTAGTCTGTTCTGTTTCTTTCATTCTATAATTCTTGGCTATAGGACTGAGATGTTGTGTATTGCTATGTTTGTCAGCAGATCCTGCGGCGGAGGGGGATCAACCCTCCACGGGAACATCCTCAGGGAATGGGGGCGGAGGCCTGCGGCCTCGGAGGAAGCCCCCCCGTGTGGTGGAGGCCGCGGTTGAGACTGGTGGGTCATCTGAGGGACCCCAGATTGGAGAGCGAGTTGAGGAGGAGATGGCCTTGAGTGAGTGTCGCCCCCAACTCCTTTGTTTTTGTCTGGTTTAGCCAATATGATTGACTAATTCTATTTTGTTGGACTCGTCTATCTGTTGCAGCTCCGCATGTGGCTGGTGCGGAGGTGACTTTCTCGCCCCCTCGAGATGCAGATCCCCCGCGTGAAGAGGAAGCCGGAGGGGAGGTTGACATGGCAGAGCTTACGCGCCTGATGAGCGAACCTTTCCCCAATATAGAGGACTTCCCCGACTTTGAGTCATGGACAGCCACGGGAGGAGCCCGCGCAGGTAAGAGTTTCAAACCTTGGGCGTATGACGCAGCTTTGTTTTGCCTCTGATTATTTATTGTAACTCTCCGGATTATGCAGGGAGGGCAGAGGCCCCAGGGGCCTGCTGGGACATAGGGTGAAGTGCCTGGCCAGGCCAACGAGCCAGGGTCTACGGTGGCCAGCAGTCGTCAGGGTGATTGTCCGACCGCCGTCGAGGGGGCCTTCTTGTTGCTGTTGAGCCCCTTTTTGGCAAGCCAAAATTAGTGACTTGATTTATGTTACCGGTTTGGCAGGTGAGGACGCGGCGGTGACCCTAGAGATGATCCGGGAGTTGGCGACTGCCGGTCCGACAGTGGCCCTGCCATCCTTCGGAGATGAGCCCGAACCATGACCTTCGTGCCCTCAGCCATCGTTGAGGACCCGTTGGGTAGTCCACCGCCATTACTAACAAGGGTGCCTCTCCCACCTTTGCCGACCATAGTGTCGGCCTGTACGGTGGGGCGGGTGGAGTCCTCTAGTGTGGGACCGTCAAGTATGTAGCTGAGCACTTGATTGTTTCATGGTGGATTATTTGACTTTCCCACCCGTGCTGAGCCTAGACTGGGATGGATTGCAGGTACTTCTTCCCCCATGGTGGAAGGGGAGCTTCCTCGGGACACGGGCTGGCTATCAGGAGACGAACCTCCCGTTGCGGCTACTACTGGGGGCGATGAGGAGTTTGTCGACATTGAGGGGGTTTCTGAAGGAGACGCCCCGACTAGTAAGCTTCCTCCCTAGAACCTTTGACTAGGGAGCTTTCTTTATGTGAGGCTGGACTTGATGATAGCCTAATCTGGCTTCTTGATGTATAGGTGCCCCTGATTTGCCTGCGGCTGAGGGTTCATCAGGGAGCTCGTCTGGTTCTTCAGAGGGCGGCAGCGCCACGATGGAGACTGACGAGAGCTCGAGCTCGAGTTCTTCTTCTTCCTCTGAGGCCTCTTCTGCCGGGGATGCCGAGATGAAGGCGGCGCTGGAAGGTATATGCTGCTTCTCCTTGTCTCCGCATTAGTTTGATACAGAGTTTATGGTAGAGTGCTGACATTTTTGTGTTATGTCCAGGACTGGAGACTGAGGAGGAGCGCACGTCGGCTCTCGCCGAGGAGGTCAGGAGGAGTCTTCTATCACCCCAATGGTCATTGGGGAGGATCGGGTTGCAGGGAAGTCCTTACCCTCTCCGACTCCGGCAGGGGACACTATCGGGGTGGAGGAGAGGTTGCCTTCACCGACCCCGTGCAGGGAAGTCACAGGCGCGGCAGAAGCTACACCAGGTAAGAGTCAGGGCCTTTGTCAGGTTTTCCACCTTGTTTTGTCATAGGGAGACCTTGAGCATTGTTGACCTATTTACTGTTTGGTGGGATTGTGTAGGTCCTTCTGGGGTGCTAGCTGAGATGGGTCACTCTTCCCTCGAGCTAAAGGTTGAGTGGCATACATTTGTTTCCCCACCGGAGCCGCTGCTGGACGCCAGCGTAGGTGTAACCTTACTGCAGCGAGCCCGGGGCTATGTGGGGGGTGACCCTCTGCCTTCCCCGGAGGAGCTTCGGCACCGGTTGAGGGAGTGCACGCGCGGCTACCACGGCCTTGGCTTCCCTCGTGGGCCCTGGATGTCTGGCTTGGCCGGCATCTGGGTGGAGTACCTGCAACTTCGAGAGGCTCAGGAGCAGCAGGCACAGTGGCTGGCGGCCATCCGGGAGGTACGGGAGCAGCGTGTTTAGCTTACGGCGGCTGCGACCGAGCAGAGGAGGCTTGCCGACGCGGCCGTGTCTCTTGCTCTGGACCATGCCAGGCTACTGAGCGAGGCGACCAGCAGAGCGGAGGCCCTGTAGAAGACCTTGGAGGAGCAGCGGCAAGCTGTAGAGCTTGCTAGAGCTGAGTGGCGGACTGCCGTAGCTGGAGCCGAGGCCAACGTTCAGCTTGCGTCGACCTTGGAGGTGGAGCTCGCGGCTGCGGAGTGCCGCTTGGCGGAGCTAGAGGGGAGTGAGGCTAGGCCGTGATTGTATCACTTCCCTTCCCCCTTTTTGTTATCCGGACAGTGTACTTTTGTTACCCCAAGGGCATGTCTTGGGCTCCCTATCATAGAGTATCAATGACAAATTCTGGATTTTTTGCGTTGTTGTTTGTTGAATTGTTCTTTTCCCTAGTCTGTGGAATAGGGTTGGATACAAGGGATGGATGCCACTTACTATTGGTCGTGCTTGATTGTTTTAACACGTACCAGTATAGGGAGCAACGAACTGGGTTTTATTCGGGTCTGGAGTTGAGGTAAAAGGCTGGGTGAGGAGAGTAGCATGACTGGATATTGGGTACTGGGTACTGGATGCTGGTTGTTTGCATGTTGTTAACCGGTCATGTAGCTCTTCTGGACTTGGGAGACTGGGACTGAGCTGGCCGGATGGCCCGAAAGGGCATCACAGCCAGGGGCCTTCAGCGAGACTGGGATTGAGTGGTCCACCCATGGAGGGATTGCGACCGAAGCTGGAAATGGGGGCTGGCGGCTGGCCCGTAAGGGCATTATAGCCGGTAACTGGAGATAGAAATTGGTGACTGGCCTGTAAGGGCATTATAGCCGGGGTACTGGGACTGGAGGCTGGCGGCTGGCCTATGAAGGCATTGTAGTCGAAATTGGAGTTGAAGGCTGGTGGCTGGCCTGTGAAGGCGTTATAGCTGAAACTGGAAGCTGGGGACTGACGGCGGTCCTGCGAAGGCGTTGTAGCCAAAACTGGGACTGGAGACTGGCAGTTGGCCTGTGAAGGCGTTGCAGCCGAAACTGGGACTAGAGACTGGCAGTTGGCCTGTGAAGGCGTTGCAGCCGAAACTGGAAGCTGGAGACTGGCAGCTGGCCTGTGAAAGCGTTGTAGCCAAAACTGGAAGCTGGAGACTGGTGACTGACCTATGAAGGCGTTGTAGCCGAAACTGGAAGCTGGAGACTGGCGACTGGCCTGTGAATGCATTGTAGCTGAAATTGGGAGCTGGAGACTGGCGATGACCGACCCTCGGGGGTGTAGTGGTCACCATTGCTGTGTTGAACTCGCCATCGGGATGTGTCATGGCCGATAGCTTTGTAAGTGAAGAGTTGGGAGGGAGAGAGTTTTTTTTTCTCTTTACCAGCTCTACCGCCCTTGAGGGTTTTCGCTAGAGCTGGCCCCCTTTAACTTTTTCCGGTGCGCCCTTGCGGTTTTCACACCGAGGGGTTACCCGATTTTGCCTGAGCGCCCTTTCGGGTTTTCACCTCAGCTGGGTTGGTGGCAATTTTTGCCCCCAGTCGTCTCGTAGAGAGAGTTGACTGAGGCCGCCGGGTATCTCTATTTTTAACCCCATTATATATATATATATATATATATATATATATTTTTGAGACTGCCGTCCATAGCATGTTGCTGTCAGGGGACGTAACCTGAGGCTGGAAGGTGTGGATAGCCGAATATTGTTCGACCATTCACAAGGGTTTTTAGAAATCCTTAAGCCATGGTGGCGAAGGGCCACTTTGCCATGGGAAGGTATGACTGGAGTTGTAACTGGTGGATCTGGGATTGTATGGGGAAACTTGGATTGTAAGAAATCGGACGGCTCTGGATTTGCAGGGTGTGTGGAATGTAGGGGCGGAGACTGATAAATATCTGGGAATGTGTCATGATATAAATTTACCGGGATGGTAACTGGAAGCTTGACCGTTACTGGGACTGGTTGAACTGTGACATTGAGGTGAGGGCCAAAGGTTGGCCGAGCTGAGCAGGAGTAATGCAGGGTTAACTGGAGATTGGGAAGTTTTGCGCCGTAGCGGTGCAAGCGTATTGGAGACTGGTTCTGGGTGAAGCTAGCGGCCCACCAAAGGACAGGTGGAAGGCCGTGTTGACTGGTAAGGAGAAGAAGATTTTCTCGTTATCTGCTCTACCGCCCTTTCGGGTTTTCGCCAGAGCCGATCCCCTTTAGCTTTTTCCGACGCGCCCTTACAGGTTTTCACATCGAGGGGTTTCCTAATTTTGCCTGAAGTGCCCTTTCGGGTTTCCACCTCAGCCGGGTCACTGGCCTTTTTACTCCCATTTGCCCCCTTACGATGAGGGTGACTGGGGCTGCCGGGGTATCTCCATTTTTAGCCCCTTTTGTTGTTGTTGTTTTTTTTTTACTTACCTGGGAGCCTGGTGGCTAAACTGTCGCTAGTGCAGAAGTGCCCGCGCTCCAGGAACGAGGGCAGGGGATCGGTTCCCGCGGATGCGTGGTGGCTATTTCGGGGAGTTGGACTGACTGGTTGACTGGGAATTGAAGATCGGGAGGACTGGCCGGTGGGATCCTCCACGGGGGAGGATCGGCATTATTGGTAGTAGCTGGGGCGTGCGCCTTAGTCTGGCTGGCACGTGAACTCATGCCTTGGAGCATAATATAGCTTCATGTGTTTGCTGTTGAGAGGCGGGAACGGTCTGTAACCTTTGTGATCAACAACCGTGTAGGCCCCACCCTCATAAATAGTCAGGATGATGTATGGACCTCACCAATTTGGCTGCAGTTTTCCA
Organism: Amorphophallus konjac; assembly: GCA_022559845.1. Lineage (NCBI taxonomy): Eukaryota > Viridiplantae > Streptophyta > Magnoliopsida > Alismatales > Araceae > Amorphophallus > Amorphophallus konjac. Next base: position 357,616,057 of record CM040118.1, read on the forward strand.
CTGGAGCGCCCTGCCATGACTTCCTTTTCCTTGATCATGACAAGGTCGCCTTGTTTGAAAGCTCGCTGCCTGACGAGCTTGTCATAGGCACGAGACATGCGAGCCTGGTATACCTGCAGGTGTTTGTAGGCTTCGAGTCGCTTGCCTTCTAGATCGGCGAGCTCTTCTAGCCTTCTTTGGTACTCATTTTCGTCAGAGCCGACAAGGCCGGTGTGGATTGCCACGCGATAAGAGGCTAACTGGACTTTGATGGGGATAACCGCTTCTGACCCGTAGGCAAGGGAAAACGGGGAGCACCCCGTAGGGGTTTTGTAGACCGTCCGGTAGGCCCATAATGCTTCGAAGATCTTTTCACCCCAATCGCGTTTCCGGTGGCTAACCATCTTAGCCAGGAGCTTACAGAGGGTTTTGTTGAAGGCCTCCGCTAAACCGTTAGCCTGGGGGTTGTAGACCGAAGAGGTTCTCCAGTCGATGTGGAATTTGGCCGCTAACTGGTACATGGCCTTATTCTTGAAAGGTGTCCCGTTGTCGGATACTATGCGACTGGGAGTACCAAATCGGTATATAATGTTGTGCCGGACGAATCTAGCAACGATTTCGTCGGTGACCTCTCGCAAGGGCAGAGCCTCCGCCCAACGAGAGAAGTAGTCGATGGCGGCCAAGATGTATTTATGGCCTTTGGAAGATGGCGGAAAAGGCCCCACGATGTCCATGCCCCACTCAGCGAATGGCCAGGTGGGGGCCGTAGGATGCAATGGGTTAGGAGGTTTCCTTGGTACTGGGCCAAAGGCTTGGCATTGGTGGCATGTACGGGCATACTGGGCACAATTCGCATACATGGTTGGCAAGTAGAAGCCTTTGAGCTTGATGTTGTGTTTCATCCGATCTTCGGCCTGGTGCGCACCGCACAATCCGGAGTGGACCTCCTGCATGATGGCTCGAGCTTTCGCTAGGGAGACACATCTCAGGAGAATCGACTTATCCTTCTCGTGGATGAGCCGATACAGGGAGTCGCCGATCAGCTCGTAAGAGGTCGCTCGGTGGAGTAGTTGGACCCTTTGAGCTCGGTCAGGGGGAAGCCACCCTTTCATGAATTTGATGATAGGCGCACGCCAATCATCTTCTTCCGGAGGTGTGCTCTGGTCAAGGTCGTGGAACTCATAAATGGTGAGACCGGCGTTGCCTTCGAGTGAGTTCGGCATCAGCCTCAGGTGCTTGATGACGATGTCGACCTCACTCTCGGGCGGGAGCTTGATGACCGCGACCAATTTTGCTAAGGCATCCGCCTGAGCGTTGCTGCTTCTGGGAATGTGATCTATTTTGAAGAAATAGAACTTCTGGGTTAATCTGGTGACAGCGGTGTGGTATGGAACCAACTCTGGCTTCCGCACGTCATAGATGCCGAGGACCTGTCGGACTATCAGCTGGGAGTCCCCGTAGGCTTTGAAGTATTTAATGCCCATGTGCAGAGCCATCTAGAGCCCAATAAGTAGAGCTTCATACTCGGCTTTATTGTTGGTCAGGGACTTCATGAGGGCACAAGAGTTGTATAAAACTCCGCCCTGAGGAGTTAGGAAGACAATGCCGGCACCCGCCGTAGTGGCTGGGTCCTGGTTGCTCCGGGTGATCCCTTGGGAAGCACCGTCAAAGTAGAGCTCCCAGCAAGGCACACTAGCTGTGAGAGTGCTGGGCTGCCAATAATGCAAGACATCTCTGCTCTGTTCAACCGGTTGTTGTGATTGAGTAGCAAGGGACTCCTCGTCTGGGAGCTCCGAGCTGAGAGGTGAGTCGTCTGGCACTGGATGGGCTGCCAAGAATTCAGCCATACCTTGTCCTTTGATTGCATTTCTGGGGACATAGGTAATGTCATATTCCATCAACAGGAGAGCCCGCCTCCTCAGTCTGCCTGAGAGGACAGGTCACCGAAGGAGATACTTCAGAGGGTCGTGCTTGGAGATAAACTCGACTCAATGAGACAAGAGGGAAAGCCGCATCTTCTTAACTGTGAACACCAATGCCAAGCAGACCTTCTCCATAGGGGAGTAGCGGTACTCGGCCCCGATTAGCTTCCTGCTGAGGTAATAGAGGGGCTGCTCTTTACCTTCTTCAGTAATTTGCACCAACAGAGCTCCCAGCGAAGCGTCCATGGCAGCAATGTAAAGGATGAGGGGTTTACCCTTGACTGGTGCTCCCAGAACCGGGGGAGTGAGGAGGTACTCCTTGATTTGCTAAAAAGCCGCCTGGCATTTCGAGTCCCATGTGAATGGGGCGTCTTTCTTCATCAGCTTGCTGAAAGGCGCGCATCGACCGGAGAGGTTAGAAATAAACCTCCGAATGTAGGTCTGCCTCCCTTGGAAGGACCTAAGTTCGGTGATGTTGCTGGGTGGTGGAAGCTCCCAGATCGCTTTGATCTTGCTGGGATCCACCTCGATTCCTCGGTACTTGACGACGAAGCTGAGTAATTTGCCGTTGGATACGCCGAAGGCGTATTTCATGGGGTTCATCTTGAGCCCATATTGTCGAAGACGCTCGAAAACTTGGTGAAGGTCGCGCAAATGGTCTTCGCGCCTTTTGGTCTTGACGACGAGGTCATCGACATAACATTCGACTGTGTTGTGCAGCATCTCGTCGAATATTTTTATCATGACCCTTTGGTAAGTAGCACTGGCATTCTTCAAACCGAAGGGCATGCGTTTGTAGTTGAAAATCCCCTTGGGGGATCTGAAGGCTGTATGGTTCTTGTCTTTGAGGGACATACATATTTGATTATAACCGGACGAACCATCCATGAAAGACAAGGCTTCATGACCGGTGGTCATATCGACCATTGTTTCGGTAATTGGAACTGGGAAGTCATCCTTCAGACAGGCTTTGTTGAGGTCCCGAAAGTCGACGTAGATGCGGACTTGACCATTCTTCTTCATGACCGAAACTATATTGGCGAGCCAGATCGGGTAGATGCACGGCTCGATGAAGTCGACCTCTGCCATTTTGTGGACTTCGGTCGAAACCTGGAGCTCCAGCTCATGGCGCATGCGCCGCTGTGGTTGCTTGACCAGAGGGATTGAAGGAGAAATGGCTAGATCGTGCTACGCTACGGAGGGGTCTAGTTCTGGCATCTCCTTGTACGTCCAGGTGAAGCAGTCCTTGAACTCAAGCAGGAGTTGCTGGTAGTTCTACTTCTCTGCCTCGGTGAGGAGAGCACTGACGAATGTAGGCTGAGGGGCTTCATCGTCACCCAGGTTGATCTCCATGAGATCGTCGACGGTTGCCTAGCCGCTGTCCTCCAGCTCGGGAGGAGCGGGCTGGAGGTCGATGAAATCATCATCATCAGTGTCAGCTTCGTGTATCTCTTGGTTCTCGAAGCCACCGACTGATGCGGAAGGGACTGGAGAGTGGCTGTCATGGGATTCCACTAGGGGTTGACCTGGGCCGCCGGCCTTTGGCCGACAGTCGTCAACTGGAGTTGATGAGGTCTCCCCAGGATTGCCCGGTGAAGCTGGCAATTCCTCGCAGCTAAGACCAGTAAGATTCCCCCCCTCAGGAGGGTTTATTGAACCAGGTCCCCCGACTGGTTGAGAGATCGGAGAAGCTTCTTCTGCTCCTTTGTCTTGGTAGGGAGGCGAAGGAGGTTCCCCAACCTCTTGAGCCGGGGTTCTGGCTTTGGCGAAGATCGGGATTTCCTCTCTCTCATCCTTGGAGCTGTCGGATTTAGCTTCGACTCTTGCTTGGTCGTCGGCTGGTAATGCCAAGCCTATGACGTTAACTACGTAGTGGACGCGAAAGTCCGGGTCCTGGTCGTAGCCAAGCCCCCTGGTATCCTTATGGAAGGACGAGGGTTGCCCCCAGACTTTGGGAAGGGTCCCACAGTCGACGGAAGTATCTTTGTTGGGTAGAGGTCTGCCACAGGGGAATGTGTTGTTTCAAACACATCTCTTGAATATGCGGCGACAGGTCTCCCCACACCTGAACTGCTTCAAGGGTATCATCGGCTCGCCTAGACCAGCCGAAGTCGTTATCTGGCGGGGCTTGAGGGACTATGTCTCCTTTATAGAAGACAATAGATTTGTCCCTGTTAGCCTTCTTCTTATTCTGGCGTTGTTGCTTGAAGGTGACAATGAATGTTGTCAGCGACTCGACGCTGTGCTCCTCGGATGCAATCTGGTGGCAGGCATATACTCTTGCCGATAGCCTGGCTAATGAGATTAGCCTCGAAGTCAATCTGGCGCCTCTCAGGGCGATATGGGGTTGACTTGGAGCTGACTTGGCCTTTTCCTCGTCAACAGAGAAGGGGTCATCATCATCTTCCTCTGAGAGCCAGCCGTTGCTTTTGCTCTTGATCATGGGGTACAGACTAATCCCCTTGAAGTAGAGCGCAACGTCGGCTAGGTTGCATTCTGCCGGTGTGAACGGCGACAGGTCTGCAAAGACTTTGTGTTGCTCCCCATCCTTGGCATATTTGATGCATTGGTGGAGAGTCGATGGGACGACCCAATTTTCATGAAGCCAGGGTCTGCCCAACAGCATCTTATAAGACGTGTTGTAGTCGTTGATGTAAAATGTTTCCTTGGAGGTGAAATCATCGAGCACCAGATCGACGTCTACCCGGCCGAGGACGTCCTCAGTGTTCTGGTTGAAATCGGATATCTTGACCGCCTGAACCTTCTGGAGGTATGGGGTCAGATATAGAGACTTGAATGTCTTGAGCGGCATGATGTTAACAGCGGCACCAACGTCCACCAAGATCCGGTTCACATCATGTCCGTTGATCTTCCCCTTCATGTAGAGAGGACGATTGTGGCACAGAGGGGACAATAGCATGTCTTTCTCCGTGAAGGTGATGGTGGCTGCGAAGGCTCCATAAGCAGCCGCCTTCATTTCCGCGGCATGCGCTTCATAAACTTCTGGCTCCTGAAGTATTTTGATAAGGGTCTCCCTCAGATCTTTACTCCAAGCGATGGCTTCCCAAATTGAAATGCTGGCAGGGAAGTGTTTCATTTGGTGGAGGACCTTTCGGTAGGCTCGGGCTCGAGCATCCTCCAAAGAGGGTAGAATGTCGGGCTGAGCCTTCTGCGAGCTGCCGTGCTGTTCCCCATCGGGAAGTTGCACTGCCTTGCCCTTATCACTGGGAGCAGATTGACCTCGATCACCAGCGGGCTCTTGGAACAGGGATGCCAATGATGACTCTTCTGGGGGTGACTGGTGGGCTGGCTCATCCTTGCCGGACGGTCCCGCTTGCTCTGTTACAGAAGCCGATACTGGCATCGGAGCTGGAAGGCTGGCCGTGGCCTTGCCAAAGCCGGCAGGGTCAAAGATGTCGGGTCCGCCCTGAAGTTCTATCTATGGGATGGGAGCTGGTTCCTCTCCTCGAATGATGATGACTCGCTCCGGATCGAAGGTGGACGGATAGAGGGGTAGCTCGAGAGTTCTCCCACGGCCTCTACCACGTCCCCGGCCATGGCCTCGGCTGTGGCCGGTGTGCTCTGGAGCTGGCTGGAGCCTAAGAGGGGCGGCCACCCTTTGTCTTGTTCGGGAGGCTACTGGCTCGCCCCGTCGAGAAGTATTGATATTGTCGGGTGGTGGGATGGCCACCATGTTGTAGGTGTAGCGTCGGAGCATTTCTTCCAGATGTTCTGTGGTGATCTCCTTATCTTTATAGCACAAGGAGAGCTCGTCAGGGATTATGAGTCTTTCACCGTTCTTGAGCTTTTGGATCATCTCTTGGACCCAATTTCTAAGGCGGGCTCGTTTCTGCATTTCTTCCCACGGGATGTTGCTGTCGAGTGGGAGAGCCCTAGTAGGACGAGGGGGAACGTATTCCTCCAGGTCATCAATGAGCCGCTAGAGCCTTTGGAGGGGCGTTGGCTCGGTCGGGAATTGCAGGGCGGCTGCTAGTTTAGCCTGTTTCTTGAGCCACCTTCTGAGGTTCTTCCTCCTTTTTTCTCTTGCCTCTTGGCGATAGCCGTCTCCAAGGGAGTCGGAGGGAGAGGTGCTGGAGCCGGAGTTGACAAATCCTGGTGAGGATATCTCTGAGCTGACGCCCTTGCGGGTTGAGGTCGATGACTCTTCCTTGCCCGGATCTCGATCCAGGCACCTTCCGCTTGTTGTCTCTAGAAGGTGGCATTAATCGCCTGCTCGATTATCTCGAGCGGCAATTCCTGGTATGCCGGAATGCTGGGACTGGCGTCTGAAGACGTGTTCGTGGTTTGGTGCCTTACCCGCGGTGGCGAAGGGAGCCTACGAGGAGTCAGTAGGCTGGTGCTGGCGTCCGAGGACGTGTGTGCGGTTTGATGCCTTAACCGCGGTGGCGACAGAGATGTCTTCCACTGAGCGGTTACATCGGGACCGGCGTTGGAGTGCATGTGCGCGGTTTGATGCCTTAACTGCGGTGGCGATAACGATGTCTTCTGCTGAGTCAGTACGTTGGGACCGGTGTCGGAAGACATATGCGCGGTTTGATGCCTTAGCCGCGGTGGCGGTAAAGATGTCTTCTGCTGAGTCGGTACGTTGGGACCGGTGTCGAAAGACATATGCACAGTTTGATGCCTTAGCCGTGGTGGCGGTGGCTTTTGTTGAGAAGCGGGTAGAGAAGGGCATTGGTGGTCCTGCTCCTTAGCCTTGCCTTTGTGACCATGCTGAGAGCTGGGCCTTGCGACAACTGACAACGTCGTAAGACATTGTCGCTCTGCACAGTTATCCCGACTTTACGGAATGGAGGAGCTTAGTGGCGGTGGGCCCGCCACTTGAATCAAAGCCGCTGAAGACTCCGAAGATGTATTCTTTGTACCCCGAGTTGTGTCAACAGGTAGGCGGAGAGGAACGGATGGCCCCTCCGCTGGGGAGGTGTCACGAGGTTGAGGTAGGGCCTCACCCTATTTTTGCTTTCCCTTCCTATCCGCGGCCATTGGCGACGGAGATAGGACGGGAGAAGAACAAGAAAGAGCTGAAGAGCTTGTCATTGTCTCGCCCACCAGAATGTCCTCTCGGCCGAGAAGGACCCGGAGGAGCCTGGCAGTGTCTTCTTCAAGAAAAGGGAGAGACTTTAGCTCCCGTTAGGACCGCCATTGCACGGCCAAAGTGGCTGGGGTTGGCTGGCTAGGTGTAGATGCCTGAGAGCCCTCGAGGGCCGGAGGAGCAGGGGAATGGATGACGTTGACCGAGAAGTTAGCCGGCTCCACCTCTTGACTGGCCTCATGCTCTCTACGCCTTCGTAGTCGCTCAAGTGCTTCTTGGTTGTTGGTCCGGAACTCGAGCCATTTCGGAGGATGCTGGTAAGGCAGCCCGTGCCCATTTTCTTGAGGAGAGTTTGGCCGCTCTGGCGCCTCCCTAGCGATGCTCAGGGTCTCTTCGATAGCTTGCCGAAGCCTGACGAGCAACATGGAGTTTCCTTCCGCATCGATCTGCTCCCATTGGATCTGTTCCTTGATGAGGTATTGGACTTCCTCATAAGACTCGATCGGGTGGCAGATTCTGGCATGGAAGGGGCAATACTGGGGGTGACTACGATCCCAATGGGTGTAGCAAGGAGGCTGGTCACGGGGCATGATTTGCCTAGTCTCGATGAGGATGTTGAAGAGTCGCTGAGTTCTCTCCCTGGGGAAGGAGAGAGGTCTCTGATCATGCCAAGGCCTCCACCCTGGATACCAGATCGAACGTTCCCTTCGACCGGCGCTGGGCTCCTCTGATTCATTATCAGAAAGAGAGAATGCGGCCATCATGTGGATGACATTGGCCGAGGGGTGAGCCACGCGTGCTACTTTAGCCGGCCTGGCCCACGTATGTGGTTGCGGAGGATCGACGAGACCGCTCTTCATCTTGTCGAAGACATCTCGGATCAGCTTATGGGCCTGAGTCTTGAAGACGTAACAATCTTCAATTGAATGACCCAGCATGTGATGGTACAGGCAATAACTGGGATCGTCGGTCTTCAGCACCTCATCCGGCTTGCGGATTTCTGGCAGTTCGACGATCTTCTGAGCTATGCAGAGGTCGAAGAGCATCTTCGTACGTTCCTTCTTGAAGGAGAAAGGTGTCTTCATACGCTCCGAGAAGGAAGGAGCAACCGGCTTGTCTGCTGGCTCTTTGTCAGAGCCACTGGATTCGGCCCCTTTACTGGCCTTAGTGGCAGGGGTGAACTCTATGATATTCACCTCCTTACCGGGCTGGCGTTCTCGCACTTGTTTACCCTTTGCTACAGTATAGCTTGGGTTATCGGTGAAGAACATCTCTATCTCGGCAACTGCCGAATTGAGCTGGTCGAAGCCTTTGATATTGGTATCGAGAAGCTTTTCGCTGACCTCGGCCGCCAGACCTCGACGACATATGGTGATGGCGTCCTCCTGGATGGGTTGATTGACACACCTCATGCTGAGGTATCGCCATTTCTTGATGAAGTCGAGGGCACCCTCGCCCTTTTTCTACCGAAGAGAACATAGTTCGGCTAATGAGACCTTTCGCTCGGCCGTCTGAAATCGGTCGAGGAATTTCTTCTAGAGATCGGCCCAGTCAATGACTGAGTCGGGCTTCAGACAGGAGTACCATTGGAAGGCCGTTCCTGTGAGCGACGTGGCAAAGTAGTGGAGGAGATAGGATTCATCCAACGCTAACTCGCCCATGGCCATGACATAGTAGGCCAAGTGCTCATGTGGCGACCCCTGCCCGTCGAACTTTTACAGCTTCGGGGGCTTGGAGTATTCTAGAGGAAGCTTCTTCAACTGGTGGTGAAGCGGGTAGGGTACACTGTAGAGATCTATCGTGACCGTCCCTTCACCATACTGGGCAAGCTTTGTCTCAATGATGAGCTCGATCATATGGCGTTGTGCCAAGAGATCCCCCGGCACTGGCGTGTTGGAGGCTCGTGGTTGAGTCTCAACCGAGGGCGTGCCAAACTCAGTTGCCAACGGGGTTTAGGCAATCGCCACTGAGGAGTTGGCAGCATCGCGAGGCACCGGGGGTACCGGTGCCTCGGCCTGAGGCCTAGCAGGTTGCTGAGGTTGAAGGTCTCATTCTTGGAGAAGGTCCTGTAGGAGAGCCTTCAGATGCTGATTCTCCTTCATCAGGGTGTCGAGGGTCACCTCCTGGACCTCGTTCGCAGGAGGGTCGTTGTTGACCAGCTCTGCATTGATAGGAGGGTCGCGGTCTTCTACCGGGACCTCTTCTGCGCATTTCGACGCTTGCAGTTCGGCAGAAGTGCCGAAATGACCTATTGGGGGAGGCGGTGGAGTCGGATGGCGCGGCCTCCTAAAGTGAGACAGAGGCTGGTTCAATTCATCAGACTGGGTGTCTGGCTCGTGTCTGGTGGTGTAGCACGCAAACACTCGAACCGCATCATTGATAAACAGGGCCGTCCGCTTCCTTCGCGGTGTCGCTCGGGGCGGACATGCGTCCCTAGTCTGTCAAAGATCGAGATGCGTTGCGGAGGGGGCTCACTCCTGACGTTGGTCGGAGGAGAACCCTGGACCGGTTGCTAGATGGCCCGAGGACGGGCTCGCCTTTGCCTCCTCTTGCTTGCGCGGGGGACATTGGACGACTGGGCGTCGTCAGATGATGCTGCTATGAAACCCGTCGCATCCCGTCTTATGCCACGTCTGAGTGCTCGCAGGGGGTTGATGATATGTGCCCTTCGAACAACTTGTGCTTCTTATGGGGTGACCCAGATTCTTCTCAGGTCCGATTGCTGATCTCCCTTGTCGCCGCTTTTTCGACGAGCTGCCTTGGGAGGCTGTGTGCCTGGCTGCGGTGGGTGCCCCCGGACTACCATCGGGGAACCCGCTCCTTTGAGCTTCACCCCATCCTCTCATGTTTGACGCAAGAGGTCAAAATGATTGGAAGTGGGGATGGTGGGAACGGTCCGTCCTTGGGGCATAATTGGTTCACCCCCGTCAAGACGGATCCACAAGTCACCAACAAGGACCATCTTGTCGGAGTTGCTGGTTGTCGCAGTGAGTCGCCTGCCTCTGCGGCCATGGTGACGCTTCTTCTGAGGAGCTGAGGAAGACTCCGCCCCCAAATGGTAGATCGAGAAGATCCGGCCTGGAACGACCGGCAGCACGAAGCCGTCAATCTGAAGTGCTGGGATCAGCCCCCGGGGTAAGTAACCCGCGCCGGGAGTCGATGGCTGGGTGACTCAAGTGTAAGCCTTTGCCCGAGCCGATAGGAGTGTCGCCGATGCTCGAGACGACACTCTTGCACCGGATGGCGAGGCTGTTGGAAGTGCCGGAGCGCCGACGCCCATGGGTCGAGGACCCGGGGTAGGTGCCAACGTAGTCTGGGCTCGGGTCGGGATGCCCGAGGAAGGTGCTGAGGAGAGCTGCCCTCTTGGTGGGAGACCCATGGGGAGGGCCGGCTTGACTAGAGCTCGGGACCGGGGTCTCGAGTGCACTACCGGAGAGCCGTGAACTCGGGGCTGTGAGCCCGTGTCGAGTGTCGGCCTTGCCGGGATTCGGGGTTGGAGACCCGATGCAGATACTGGGAAGCTGTAAACCCGGGGCTGAAAGCCCGTGTTGGGTGCCGACTTTGCTGGGGCTCGGGGTTGAGGACCCGAGGAAGATGCTGGGAAGCCGTGGACCCGGGGCAGGGAGCCCGTGTTGGGTGCCGGCTTGGCTGCGGCTCGGGGTTGAGGACCCGAGGATGGTGCTGGGAAGCCGTGGACCCGGGACTGGGAGCCCGTGTTGGGTGCCGGCTTGGCTGCGGCTCGGGGTTGAGGACCCGAGGAAGATGCTGGGAAGCCACGGACCCGGGGCAGGGAGCCCGTGTTGGGTGCCAGCTTAGCTGCGGCTCGGGGTTGAGGACCCGAGGAAGATGCTGGGATGGTGACCGAAGTCTGGGGCGCGGGGCCCGTGTTGGAGATCGGGTGAGGCTAGCCTCGGGAGCTGATGTTCACCCGAGCTGACGTTGATCTGGGGGCCCTGTAGGGGCCTCCAGTGGTAGTCCGGCGCCCGGCACTCGGGCGGGACACTGGAGCTGGAGATGCGCATGGCGCGTTGGCCGTAGGGGCCACTGGAGAGACTGGAGTTGGCTGAGAAGCAGCCACAGGGATCACACCCCGAAAGTAGGGCGATCTGATAATCGGGGTGAAGCTTCCGAAAGAGATCGGCGTCGCCAAGTAGCCCACCCGGGCGTGGGTGGCGATGACGTTGGGACCGTAGGTGACGGCCTCCATGGTTGCCGGAATATTGAAGAGGCGACGGTCGTTGACAGTCACCGAGCACGGCCCGACGATCGGAACGTGGACCGGAAGCTGCTGAAGAATGCGCACGAGTACCCTTCTCTGCCTCTCCTGCAAGGACAGGGAAAGGGCACCGGGCTTCAGGGCTGGCACAAACTTTTCTTTAGCAAAAAGAAGGAAGGCGGGAGACGTCCCACCGGGCGTGCCATCCTCTCTATTACGCGTGTTTTTATGCCGGTTAACCGGGGTGAAGGAAGGGATACATCAGGGAAGAGGAATACAGGAGTTTGATGTATCTCGGGTATCCTTCTCACGGGTGCATGCCTCTCACGGCGGTACCGGGCACTCTCCTTTTTATGGAAAGTCGAAAAGGGTCAAATGGCACGGAAATGTTGGAATAAAGGTTAACCGGACAAGGTGCGGGCGTGCCAGTCGATCTCTTGACAATCACTCATGGAACCAAGCTAGGTTTGACCGGGGAAGCGCCACTAGGGCGCGGCACGTGGGCTCGGCCGATCGGGGGACACGCAGAGAGAAGGGGTTCCATGGGTGCGAGTGTGTAGGCGATTGCGGGAATCGGGTACAGAACGTCTTTCCCCACCGGCCCCAAGGAGCCGGTGTTTATTTACATCGGATTGAATCCGAATACCTTCGTTCCATGTTGAAGAAAAGTATGTATATGTGTCTAAAGCCATGGGTGGAGGGCTGGGGGCATTCAGCAGCTAGGGGTGCGTGTTGGACCAAGGGGTGTTTACTAGGGTTGGAGTGTTAGGCACGGATGCCAAGGAATGTTGATAGAAGGTTGAAGGCCGGGACGCGGGTGCGAGAGCACTCGTCCAATCGATAATGTTGTGCTGAGATGTATATTTCTTTACAGGAAAGCCGTAACGGCCAAAGTATAACTGGCGCATGACGCGGGACAATTCTGACGTGTAGGTCGGTCCCCGGGTCGATGCGTGATAGATGCACATATGTGCGTTTTACAGAGTGGTCCTCCCGTGGCGTGGGCCATAGCCGCGGTGCCGAACGGGGGCCTGTGACTTGATAACTAGGGGATACGTCGATGCGGTATCTGGGTGAGGGTCGGTCACGACTCGAGTTGAGCGGTCGGACGTGGCCTCGTGACTGCGAGTGAGCATGGCGTCATGGCACGCGTGTGGTTGCGACTGACGGGCGTGCGAGGGGGAATCCCGACATGAGGGGACGTCTGCCCATATCACAACGTCTCACATACGGTGGGTGTCGACTCATGTGTGACGGCTACATACGGCGTGAGGGGAGTGCGAACGGCATACCCCCGGCGTAGTAGACCGCCAAACAAGTCACCCACACACCATTCTCCTTTGCTCTGCGCTCGAAGTCTTGTGCTTGCCGGGTGCCGGACAATCTTGCGTATTGCTGGATGCCTTGTATTGGATTGATGCCCCACCCCTTGAGATCCTAAAGAGTATTTATAGGGGAAGATGAAGGGTCACAAGGGGTTTACGCGGACCAGCCAGGGGGGGTGAGCTGGTCCACGTAAACCCAATGGAATAGTGCTTGGGTTACAGGCTGAGAGAGAGAGGGAAAGGGGTTTACGCGGACTAGCCAGGGGGCCCTGGCTGGCTCTTTAAAAAATATATATATATTTTTTTGGTTTGAATTGGGGGTTTACGCGGACCAGCCAGGGGGGGTTTAGGTGGACCAGCCAGGGGGGCCTGGCTGGTCCACCTAAACCCCCTCGGTTTGCAAGGAGAGAGGGGGGCTGGTCCCCACCATATAAAATGTGATTTTTGGCCATTTTTTCTTCCTAATTTAACTAAGAAAGAAAAAGGCAAGTGGGTGAAGGATACGTGGCGGCTTGTGGAGACTTGTGCGCGTTGACTTGAGGACGACTCGTCGTGCGGTCGCTTTGCGCTTCCACGTCCGCGCTTTGATCCCTCGAACTAGTATGGCACATGAACCGCATCGTAGGGCCGTAATTGAGCGAACCGGGGCTGAGTGGGGTTGTGGGACCACCGGGCTGGAGGGAGGGGCGCGGCCCCCAGGGAGTTCACCCTCCCTGGGGCGTACGGCCATGCCCCGAGGCGAACTGGCCCCGGGCTGGCCGTAACCCCGAGGGATGGCCCCCGGGGGTCTTCTTGTGTTGTCCGGGGACGTCCTTTGATGGACTTTGAACTCCGAAAGGTTGGCATGGGTCCATAGGGCCGTTGTTCTTTGAGTCAGAGTAGCCGCTCGCAAGGTGTTCAGAGAAATACCCGACACACCCCGGGTTGTCGAACGAGCCGCGTAAGCGGCCGACAGACCTTGGATTTGGCCGAAGGCAATGAGTAGAAGTCTGTAGGGGTTGGAAGGAGGCATTTTGGGCCCATGGGCCTTGCCTCGTGCTACGTGCCATGTTGTACGGCGAGTTGGCAGGGTAGCCTCGGGTTGGCCCGAGAGCTAAGTTCAGTGGCTTGTTGCCACGTGTCCAAGGGTCGGGGGTGGCCCCGACTTGCTGGGGGGTCGTTGTAGGACCCAACTGGCATACTGGAATCACGGGCTGGCCCGTGGTCTTGTGTAGAAGGGTTGAAACATACGCGCCCACAAGGTGTTCGGAAAAATGCCGAACACACGTGTGTGAGCCGTACGTACATGTTGCGGGCCTCCAAAGCCTGTGGTTGACTTGCTTGGGTTTCCCTTTGACCTTGGAGGGTTGAATGAATAGTCTTGGAGTGGACCCACGACTCTTTTGCTGGATGCCACGTGATGTGGCTTAACGTCGGGGCGCCCCCGGGTGATCCCGGGTGGCCATATAGAATGCGGGCAAAGCCCGTATGAGAGTGGCCGGGATTGACCTCGAACACTTGTTCGTGCCGCCGTGCATTACGGCGAGTTGATCGGGACCCTTGTGGGGATCTTTAGGGTTGTAGAAAGGGCTAGGTAGCCCGTGCCTTGAGGGTGTTCGGGGAAATGCCCGAACCCTTATTCCTTGTCGTTTTGGCTGGGAAATAGTCTGGGTAGAACATGGAGTTTGAAGTGTTTTGCAGAAAAATCCAAAATGATAGAGGCTACCTTATCACCACCATCCAAAGTGATCATGGTGGTGAATTTGAGAATCTTGAATTCAGCAGTTTTTGTGAGGAGCAGGGATACACGCACAACTTCTCATCATTAAGGACGCCTCGACAAAATGGAGTGATGGAGAGGAAAAATAGAACCCTGATAGACATGGCACGGGGCATGTTAAGTAAAAATTCTCTACCAAAATATTTTTGGGCTGAGGCGGTAAGTATAGTGTGTTACATCATCAACATGGCGATGGTAAGGCCCATTTTGAAGAAAACTCCTTATGAGCTCTACAAGGGTAAGAAACCAAACATTTCTCATCTTAAATCCTTTGGATGCCCATGTTTCATCCTGAACAATAGTAAGTCTAACCTAGGTAAGTTTGATGAGAAAAGTGACAAAGGAATTTTCCTAGGTTACGCACTTAACTCTAGAGCTTATCGATTATTTAATAAAAGGACTTTGGTTGTTGAAGAAAGTCCTCATGTTATTTTTGATGAATCTGAATTGAAGCTGACCAATCAATGTATTCCAATTGTGGATGCAGATGAAAATTCCAAACATCCAAATATTGCTAAGGTCAAGGACGAACCAACTGAAGGGATCTCCAGCAAAAGTGAAAAGGAAGAATATCCTTCAATTGAAACATTTCAAGAGCAACAAGTGTAGCATCCCGACTTGCCCAGTTCTTCTACATTCTTGAAAGATCACCCAGCTGAAAACATCATAGGTACTCCCCAAGATGGGGTAAGAACTAGATCGTCACTAAGGCAAGTGGAAGAAGAAGATTTGATTGCCTTAATCTCTCAAGAAGAGCCTAAGGATATTCATGAAGCTCTTCAAAATGAATCCTGGATTCAGGCTATGCATGAAGAGCTACACCAGTTCGAAAGGAACAAGGTGTGGACTCTTGTGCCGCGTCCTAAGAATCAACCCATAATAGGAACCCGTTAGGTTTTCCGGAACAAACTAAATGATACCAGACTGGTTGTTAGGAACAAGGCCCGGCTTGTAGCCAAGGGGTATAGCCAGAAGATGGGAATTGATTTTGATGAGTCTTTTGCACCGGTTGCTTGATTAGAAGCAGCCCGGATTCTTTTATCCTATGCTTGCTCATCTAACTTCAAATTATTTCAAATGGATGTTAAATCTGCGTTTCTAAAGGGGTATATTAAAGAGGATGTCTTTGTAGAATAACCTCCAGGTTTTGAAGACCCCAAACATTCACGACATGTGTACAAGCTCCAGAAGGCTTTGTACTGGCTGAAGCAAGCACCAAGGGCATGGTATGAATGGTATGAAAGGTTCACATCATTTCTGATTGAAAATGGTTTCAAAAGAGGTAAGGTTGATCAAACACTTTTCACGAGGAAATCAGGTAAAGATATATTGGTAGTTCAAGTGTATGTTGATGATATAATTTTTGGAGCTACTAACAATATTTTATGTGATAAATTTACAGAAATAATGCAAGGAGAATTTGAGATGAGCTTAATGGGTGAACTAACCTTATTTCTTGGATTGCAGGTTAAACAAACGCCCGAAGGCATTTTCATAAACCAAGTCATGTATACCCTGGAGCTGTTAAAGAAATACGGGATGGCAGAAGCAAAACCCATATCAACTTCGATGGCCACAACCACGAAGTTGGACAAGAATGAAAATGGTAAAACAGTAGATCCCACACTGTTTTGAGGTATGATCGGATCACTATTGTATCTCACAGCATGCCATCCTGACATTCAATACAGTGTATGTCTATGCGCTCGTTTTCAGTCATGCCCTAAAGAATCCCATTTGTTGGCTGTAAAACGGATTTTTTGGTATCTAATTGGCACACTAGACTTTGGCTTATGGTTTCCGATCGGCAGCTCATTTGATTTGATTGCATATACCAATGCTGACTATGCTGGATGCATTGTTGATCGCAAAAGTACTAGTCGGTACTGCCAATTTTTTGGTGGATGCCTAGTTTCATGGGCCTCCAAGAAACAACATTTAGTAGCTTTCTCAACGGCCGAGGCTAAATACGTAGCCGCCGAAAGTTGTGGAGCCCAAGTACTTTAGATCAAAAATCAATTACTTGATTTGAATGTTGAAGTGAGTTCTGTGCCAATCTTGTGTGACAATACAAGTGCTATTAACCTATCTAAAAATCTTGTTCAACAGTCCAAAACCAAACACATTGACATTCGCCATCATTTTTTGAGAGATCATGTAGGCAAGGGGGATTTTGAGTTAAAATTTGTTGATACACACAATCAACTGGCAGACATCTTCACAAAACCCCTAAACCAGGAACAATTCAATAAAATCAGGAGAGAACTTGGCATGTGCAAGGGTGAGGGCATACATACTAAGGTCTGCACTAAGATTAGTAATGTATTTACGTTGAACAAATAATTAGAAGTATGAAGGGTAGATTGTCTAAAATGCATGCATCATGCATAAGTTGTGTGTGTTCTTCTATTTTTGTGCTTGATATTACCTTGTACGTGTGTTTGTACTTATATATATATGCCTTTTCTTAAAAAAATGAAAAATTTCTAAGGCCCAATACTCGTTGACAAATAAATGTGGACTAGTAACCTGGGGATTCTAGGCAGTCACTGAGGGGGAGGTTCGGAAAAACTCTTAAGGTCGATTCATGTCAGAAGTCATCCCATTCCATTTCTTCCCAAAGAAACAAAAAAAAGGAAAAACAAAAAAAAGGAAAAACAAAAAAGGGAAGGATGGGGAAGATAGGCCAGCAAGACAATGGAGCTCAAAATCATCTTCAAGGGAGGCATGGTGGTTATTCTTTAAACCTTTGGATCGGGGGCAAATCGGCCACGTCGGTCGACCGGCGCCCCCGGTCCGGTCGACCATTTGCGGCGAATCGGGCCGGCCAACCCTTGACCGAACCCCATTTTAAGGGGTTTTTCTCACCCCATTCACTTATTCTTTCACACCCACTCTCTCTCCCACATATCTTTCTAACCCTAGAACATCATTCCACCACTCTCCAAGCCCTAAAACCTCATCCTTTGTCCATCTGCACATCATCCGACGGATTCATCACGGATTTGGGACGACATCTCTGCGGTTGTTCGTGCACTCGTGCAGCTCATTCTCTGTTTCCAGAGTGTGGAGAAGGTCATATCTAGCCTCCAGAGTGTCCTTTGGTCCGTCCTTCTCCCAAGGATGAGATCATTCCCTTCAAGGGTTTCCTTGATGTGACACGACCTAAGGGTGCAATGGTATCAACCAAATGAACCTCGAACCTAGACTTGCAAGCCCACATACAAATTAGCGGACTCGATGTTGGCGGACCGATATCGCAGCACAACCCTTTCCCCGTGGTGACTAAGTGATGGTAGGGTGGATTCGAGAGCCTAAACCACGCTGCTTAGGGTGATGACTTGGCCAATGAGTTCCCCTCCCTTGGATTGGAGCACCCACATCAGTGGGGCGGACGCCGTGCCTTGAGGGTACGGGGATCTCTCCTCACTCAAACCGCGGTGGCCACTCGTGATCGGGAATCACGGGACCGGGCACTCTCTTCCTCGCCGGCTGAACTTAGAAATGATACTAAGAAAACACAAATATCTAGGGAGGGTTCAGCATATACCTGATCGGTGTGAGGACACCGGCCCCGAGTCGGAGACGTGGGCGAGCGGGGAAGCGTGTGTTCCCCACACGCCACGCCGGGGAAGCTTGACCTGCCCAAGAGAAGTTACAACACTACACCTCTCGCAGGAGGGGGATCTTGGGGTGGGGGTTAATGGATATTACAACCAAAATTACCTCCACGCAGGGAGGGGCCTTCAGCCGGCCAAGCGGGGAGGGGAAAATGAGCAAGGAACACCGAAGATGGAGATTGCCGATTCTGCCCGCGTTCTGTGGGTGCTGACAGCCGAGTGGAGAACCAACTGCTGCGACTGCTACCGATTTTTGTTGGGGACGAAACCACCTGGAAAAGCTTCGTAGGAGGCCAGGGAAGTCGTCCAATTTTTTCTGAATTCTTCTGGTGTCGAGGCTGATCTGGATGGAGGCCCGAACAGGGAGGCAGACCCTCGGACTGGCAGCTTCTGATTTCTAGCAGTAGGTTGCAGAGGGTGCCACGATGGCTCCCGCACTCGGAATCAAGCACCGTCAGAGTCTCTGGAACCGTGGATGAGTCTTCTGTGCAGAAAAATGGACGGGGAAGCCAACCGATGTCGGAGAAGATCAGGGGACGCAGAACAATGGCGACTGATTGATGCAGATTGTGGGCAGCAGGACCGTGGAACTGAGGGATAAAAAGGATAACTCCTTCCACGGGATGCCGAACGGAGTTCCGCTTCTTGATTCTGAAAGTAGACAAGAAGAAGAAGAACTTTGTAGAAGAGCTCATGGCCTGATTCTTTGGGGGTTTGCCGTGGTGATGCTTTCTCTCCATATCAGGATCTCTGCAGAGCTAGCTCCTTGTTTCCAACAGCTGGTTGCAGAGGATGCCCCGACAGCTCCCGAACTCAGAATCAAGCACCGTTGGAGTCGTTGGAATTGTGGACAAGTCCTCTTCACAGAAAAACTAACGGGAAGGCCAGCCAATTCCGGAGAAGACCAGGGATCTCTGAACACTGATGACTGGTTGATGCAGACTGTGGGTAGTAGGATAATGGAGCTGAGGGAGAAAAAGGATAACTCCTGCCACAGGATGCCGAACGGAATTCCGCTTCTTGATTCTGAAAGTAGACAGGAAGAAGATGAACTTTGTAGAAGAGATTGTGGGCTGATTTTTTCGAGGTTCGTCGTGGCAGAGCTTCTAATCTGGTTCTGGTACTCAGCAAGGGTTGCTCTGCGCAGTTGTGGGAGAACGGATCTCCCGGTCAGCTCGGAGCTCGGAAGGGGACGAGACCACCGCCGTTGAGAAGAGGATAGGCAGCCGCTTCTATGGACTACTCTTGGGCTTCCAGGAACATCCGGAGGAGGTCCGGGTCGCTGCTGCAAGCTTCAGGTCTTCTGCAGGTCCTCTTACTCTAGATGGTAGAAGGTGGGGTGATGGAGGTGAACAAGGGAAGATGGAGAGGATGAGAGGGGGGCGACCCTAACCAAAGGGGAGGGGTCTTGGGCGCCCTAGGGCTATGGAGGGAAGGGGATTTTTGAATTCAAATGGTCTAGGGAAGTGGAGGGTTGCATGGGGGAGAGGGAAGGGTGCTTGGGAAAGGGATGAGGTGGTTGGAGGGTGGCTTAGTGATTGGGGATGCTCCCTTGGGACTAGGGGGTGGAGTAATGGGATGTGTGGGGAAGGGGAGTGGCCTTTAATGGGGGTAGGTGGGAGAGTGGTGGTTGGGAAGGGAGGAGAGAGAAAATTTTTGAAATTGGGTGTGGAGGAGAGAGAAAGTGGAGTGAAAGAGAGAGATTAAGAGAGGGATGGGTGGGATTCTCTCCCTAAGGTTTCTCACCTCACTAATAGATTCACTCCACTATAAAAATGAAGATAGAACTCACAAAATGGCACATTTTCATTCATTGATTCATTCCCTTCAAATGAAGGAAATGGGGCCCTATATATAGGAAACCCACATTTTACAATAAGACCCTGACAAAAGACTTAATAACAAATAACCGAAGGGGTAGGGGGGGCTCATGGGCCAAGCCCAATGAATTGGGCCCAATAGCACACTAAACAATCTAATGACACTCAAACTTAGGAAAATAAATGCAAGACCTAGGGACATGACTCGAATAAAATGAAAATTACATAATTATGAGTCAAAGAAAATATGAAATTTACATGAACTGAATCAGAAAAATGTGACGGACATAATGGAACCATGCTGGTGAACAACCGGTAAATATGAAGGGTGAGAGATGCCCCCATCATACTCCCGGGGTGCGAAGAGCTCGACTCCGTCGAGTAAGAGTCTTTCCTAGCTCGCCCATGTGTCCACCATCGTGGCCGGCCCTTCCACCTCACAAGATACTGCTGGATTGCCCTGCTCTTGATGGTGTCATTATGTTTAACTAGTATCAAATCTTTGTGCTCATGCCGGGCTCTCAAGGTTAGAAGGGGATTCTTATTGGTGGGGTCACTCTTAAAAGGGGGTATGGGCTCAATATCCTCGCTAGGTGCCACCACGGGGCCCTTGCAGGGCACAAGGTCCGCCACACTACAATAAAGGTTGACCCCATATTCCTTCAGAAGGACCAACTCATTGGCATTTATGCTCAATCGCCCCAAGACCTTAAAGGGTCCAGTCTCTCGATCCCTGAGCATAGAGGCGACTCTAGGGAAGAGCCTCTTCATCCTGACCATCAGATAGTCACCCTCTTGGAAGTCTTGGTTTCTTTTGCGGGTATCAATTCGCCTTTGACAAATCCTTTTGCCTTTGATGATGGGCCTGCAAGTATGCAATCCTGAGACATAGTTGGTGAATGCTAGCACTCTATTGGATGTTGGGGGTCGAGGGCACCCAAATGTGGAGCTAGCATGTCTAGACTCCCTATGAAGATTAGTGAGGATAGGAGGGCCTGGATCTCCAAATGTAGCTCTATCATGCAAAGGGGTGGCAAATGCCGGGGGACCCGGACATCCAAGAATGCACCTATCATGCTTAAGACTCATGATGAATGGAGGTGGACCATTACATCCGAAAATGGTCCATTCATGCTTCCTACTTGACATGCGGGTGATGTGAATGAATGGACCCGTCTTATGAATCATGCCAAGTGATGTGTTGTGCCAAGACTTATGCATTCCTATCCCAAAGATGACTTCCATGTGTATGGGTGTGGGATGGCCTTTGAACTTCCATGTGAAAGGGTCAAAAGGATCTAGGAAGGTGGGCATTATGGAGAGGGGCTCTTCCTTGCTTCCTAGGCATATGTTGTCTATGGCGATGGTTCCCTTTGTGTGGCCCAAGTCTTGGAAGAGGTGATCTTGGTCCAACATGGTTAGTTGGGGTAGGGAAAGGTGAGTTGTGGGTAAGGTGGGTGTATCACATGGGTAACTAGGCTCCCATTGGAAGGGATCAAAGGGGTAATGGACTGGGCTTCCTAGACGAAGGAACTCTATGTCCACATGGTCTACGCATGGTGGGTCATCCTTCCCCAAGGTAACTGGACCAAGGTCTTTAGTGGGCCAGTCGATCAAGGTACTTCGGATCTTAATGGTAGTGGAGTGGACCATGATGGGTTCTTCATCCATGGGGAGAATGAGAAGGAGGTCACTAGTGTAGCAACCAATGGTGAAGACTGGGGTGATAGAACCATCACATGGGTGGATGAGACTAAGTCTTCTTGGGGGGGCCGCTCCTATGGTCAATAAGCAAGTCAACTTTAGTTGCCATTCTAAACCCTTGAGGAGATCATCCCAACCATTTACCTCATAGTAGGATTGGAATGTGGTGTGATAGGAGTTAATGGGTGCTAATTGGAAAGGGTGCTCCATGGTTGGGGTTTGAAAGTACAAGGCATGAGGGATGGGATTTTGCTTGAGCCATTTGATGATGAGTTCTCCTACGGTCACCACCTTTTGCGTGAGATTGAGTGGTTTGGGGAGGTATGTGTTTGTTTGGACGGGGATGAGTTGATGTCCTTCTTCCTTATTGATAGGAGTATGAATTTCCTTGAATGTGGGGAAGGGATTTGGGTTGGTGTCCAATCCCGGGGATTTGGTCTTGTGGGCCGGGTTCTCCTCATGTTCACTCATGACCTCATTCATTCTTTGAAGTGGGTTGAGAGGGCATGGTGGCCGGGTATGGGGCTCCGGTTGGTGAGGGAACAAAAGGTTGTTGAAACCATAGGCTCCCGGGAGATGTGGGGGATGAACTAGGCAAGACCAACGCAATGGGTGGAAGGTGGTATTCCGTTCATCAAGCCATTGTTTCCCTAGGATTATGCAAGGGCCTTCCAAAGTACCAATTTGACACCATGCTCCATCAAAGTATTTGATCTCTCCAAACCATTTATGGAATTCAACGAAGACTAGGTCTCCGTTGTGCACAATTTGTCCGGTCGTAGAGAGGGTGGCTACAATTTCGGGGGATACCAATTATCTTCTACCATGTAGATGAAGTCAATTTCTGTGGGGCTCCCATTTGGTAGGTATGCTTGGGATATGATTGGAATTTGGGCCTTTTGGTCTGTAGACTCAATGACAATGGGAGGTGGATAATGCATGGAACGATCCGATGAGAACTCTAATGCAAGCGTGCCCATAGACTTGACTTGTGAGAACAAGTCAAAGACTTGCTCTGATACCACTTGATGTGACACGACCTAAGGGTGCAATGGTATCAACCAAATGAACCTCGGACCTAGACTTGCAAGCCCACTTACAAATTAGCGGACTCGATGTTGGCGGACCGATATCGCAGCACAACCCTTTCCCCGTGGTGACTAAGTGATGGTAGGGTGGATTCGAGAGCCTAAACCACGCTGCTTAGAGTGATGACTTGGCCAATGAGTTCCCCTCCCTTGGATTGGAGCACCCACATCAGTGGGGCGGACGCCGTGCCTTGAGGGTACGGGGATCTCTCCTCACTCAAACCGCGGTGGCCACTCGTGATCGGGAATCACGGGACCGGGCACTCTCTTCCTCGCCGGATGAACTTAGAAATGATACTAAGAAAACACAAATATCCAGGGAGGGTTCAGCATATACCTGACCGGTGTGAGGACACCGGCCCCGAGTCGGAGACGTGGGCGAGCGGGGAAGCGTGTGTTCCCCACACGCCGCGCCGGGGAAGCTTGACCTGCCCAAGAGAAGTTACAACACTACACCTCTCGCAGGAGGGGGATCTTGGCGTGGGGGTTAATGGATATTACAACCAAAATTACCTCCACGCAGGGAGGGACCTTCAGCCGGCCAAGCGGGGAGGGGAAAATGAGCAAGGAACACCGAAGATGGAGATTGCCGATTCTGCCCGCGTTCTGTGGGTGCTGACAGCCGAGTGGAGAACCGACTGCTGAGACTGCTACCGATTTTTGTTGGGGACGAAACCACCTGGAAAAGCTTCGTAGGAGGCCAGGGAAGTCGTCCAATTTTTGCTGAATTCTTCTGGTGTCGAGGCTGATCTGGATGGAGGCCCGAACAGGGAGGCAGACCCTCGGACTGGCAGCTTCTGATTTCTAGTAGTAGGTTTCAGAGGGTGCCACGATAGCTCCCGGACTCGGAATCAAGCACCGTTGGTGTCGCTGGAACCGTGGATGAGTCTTCTATGCAGAAAAATGGACGGGGAAGCCAACCGATGTCGGAGAAGATCAGGTGACGCAGAACAATGGCGACTGGTCGATGAAGACTGTGGGCAGCAGGACCGTGTAACTGAGGGAGAAAAAGGATAACTCCTTCCACGGGATGCCGAACGGAGTTTCGCTTCTTGATTCTGAAAGTAGACAGGAATAAGAAGAACTTTGTAGAAGAGCTCTTGGCCTGATTCTTCGGGGGTTTGCCGTGGTGAAGCTTTCTCTCCAGATTAGGATCTCTGCAGAGCTAGCTCCTGGTTTCCAACAGCTGGTTGCAGAGGATGCCCCGACAGCTCCCGAACTCGGAATCGAGCACCGTTGGAGTCGTTGGAATCGTGAACAAGTCCTCTTCACAGAAAAACTAACAGGGAGGCCAGCCAATGCCGGAGAAGACCAGGGATCTCTGAACACTGATGACTGGTTGATGCAGACTGTGGGTAGCAGGACGACGGAGCTGAGGGAGAAAAAGGATAACTCTTGCCACAGGATGCCGAACGGAATTCCGCTTCTTGATTCTGAAAGTAGACAGTAAGAAGAAGAACTTTGTAGAAGAGCTTGTGGGCTGATTTCTCCGAGGTTCGTCGTGGCAGAGCTTCTAATCCGGTTCTGATACTTAGCAGAGGTAGCTCTGCGCAGTTGTGGGAGAACGGATCTCCCGGTCAGCTCGGAGCTCGGAAGGGGACGAGACCACCGCCGTTGCGAAGAGGACAGGCAGCCGCTTCTATGGACTACTCTTGGGCTTCCAGGAACGTCCGGAGGAGGTCCGGGTTGCTGCTGCAAGCTTCAGGTCTTCTGCAGGTCCTCTTACTCTAGATGGTAGAAGGTGGGGTGATGGAGGTGAACAAGGGAAGATGGAGAGGATGAGAGGGGGGCGACCCTAACCAAAGGGGAGGGGTCTTGGGCGCCCTAGGGCTATGGAGGGAAGGGGATTTTTGAATTCAAATGGTCTAGGGAAGTGGAGGGTTGCATGGGGGAGAGGGAAGGGTGCTTGGGAAAGGGATGAGGTGGTTGGAGGGTGGCTTAGTGATTGGGGATGCTCCCTTGGGACTAGGGGGTGGAGTAATGGGATGTGTGGGGAAGGGGAGTGGCCTTTAATGGGGGTAGGTGGGAGAGTGGTGGTTGGGAAGGGAGGAGAGAGAAAATTTTCGAAATTGGGTGTGGAGGAGAGAGAAAGTGGAGTGAAAGAGGGAGATTAAGAGAGGGATGGGTGGGATTCTCTCCCTAAGGTTTCTCACCTCACTAATGGATTCACTCCACCATAAAAATGAAGATAGAACTCACAAAATGGCACATTTTCATTCATTGATTCATTCCCTTCAAATGAAGGAAATGGGGCCCTATATATAGGAAACCCACATTTTACAATAAGACCCTGACAAAAGACTTAATAACAAATAACCGAAGGGGTAGGGGGGGCTCATGGGCCAAGCCCAATGAATTGGGCCCAATAGCACACTAAACAATCTAATGACACTCAAACTTAGGAAAATAAATGCAAGACCTAGGGACATGACTCAAATAAAATGAAAATTACATAATTATGAGTCAAAGAAAATATGAAAATTATATGAACTGAATCAGAAAAATGTGACGGACATAATGGAACCATGCTGGTGAACAACCGGTAAATATGAAGGGTGAGAGATGCCCCCATCATTCCTAGACTAAGATGCCGCCTAGAAGGAGTTCTCGGCGTCCTCCTCAAGGGGAATCCAGCGCTCGGAGACGTGAGGCTCCGGTTCCTACACCACGGTAGGCTCCGACATCACCTCGCGCACCTTGGTTGCCTCCGAGGCCAATTATCGACCCACGTCTTGTCGACTTTAATGAGGTTAATGAAATTCTTCCGGACATTTGTGCAGTTTTTGAGATTCAACCGGGTTGGACTGATTTTGTCACTAGATATGCCAGATATTATCCATATCTAGTGCAACAGTTTTATGGCAACTTGGTTGACAGAAATGAATAGTTGTATACGATGGTTCAGGGTGTTGAGATTCACATAACTCCAGAATTGTTTGAACGTGCTTTAGGAGTTTCTGCAAGGGGTGCCGATATGACATTTGGACATGGTGAAGTTGAGGCCACCTTCATTGCCATGACAAGCTGTGATTTCGTGCGTGGTGTGAGTGATTTAATTCAATTAAATGTAAATTGTTTTCCACCACTATAGGGAGTTCTCCACCACATGTTTACCTCTCTAATATATCCCAAAGGTGGCAGTAGAAATGAAGTGACCGAGGTTCACAGATTTCTCTTTTATCATGTCATGAATGGAAATTTAGTCAACATGGGTCGGCTTATGACAGACTTGATAGGGCTATGCCGAACCCAATTACGGAGGTCTCTTCCTTATGCGTCACAGTTGACTGTAGTATTCATTTTTGCTGGGATCCATTTAGGTGCTGAAATGTTCATTCACGTCAGGCAAGATGATATGTATAATGCCCACAAGATCTTCATAAATATGGGATACTATTGGGGTCCGGATGGTGAGCTCCGTCGTAATGTACCCACTTATGGGGACGAATTAGCAAGTGAAGAAGAGCAAGAAGAACAACAAGATCAAGGGGAAGCACATGCACCAGTTCAGGCAGAGGACCAGCCTCCTCCACCCTCACCTCCTCACATGGATCCCGCAGTGCCTCCACCACCATAGTTTTACCAGGGGGAGTCCTCAACTCAGGGTGCTGGATATCCTCATTGGGGGGATTATGAGAACTTTGATAGGTGCATCTCGGGCATGGAAACCCGCCTTGACTCAGCTCTTGGGAGGCTTGATACTTTCATGGACACTATGGATGGTCGTATGAACACTTTCTCTCACACCATAGATACCCTTGCTGCCCACGTAGCCTCTCTTGCTACTGACTACGTGGATACCACCAGTGCTTACCGGACCACCACTCATTCCCTTCTTCACATTGAGCACCTTTTGCGTGACATTAAGACCCGTATCCCTCCACCTCCACCTCCACCTGCTGATGAGGATGGCTCTGACACTGAAGATGATGGCTCTGACGATGACGATGACGATGATGATGACGAGGGGACTCCGGATCACCCTGCTCCGTAGCTGTCCTTGTGTCTCTTCATGTCACTTTTGTCCACATCTCTTGTATCACACTCCCTCTTTTGATGATGCCAAAGGGGGAGAAGTAGCTAGTCAAGTTTATATATATATATGTTATGCATGATGTATGCTTGCACGAGTGTCTTGTAGCCCATTTTGTAGCATTTGCATTTCATCTGTGCGTCATTGCATTTTGGGTTGTGTCATGAGTGTCTTGTAGATGTTTTGCATTCTCTCGAGCATCATTGTTCCTTGTACTGAACCAATGAA
Source organism: Amorphophallus konjac (assembly GCA_022559845.1). Classification (NCBI taxonomy): domain Eukaryota; kingdom Viridiplantae; phylum Streptophyta; class Magnoliopsida; order Alismatales; family Araceae; genus Amorphophallus; species Amorphophallus konjac. The sequence continues at coordinate 357,642,804 of CM040118.1, forward strand.
ATGATATGATGAAAAGAATGCACTTGGTGTTTGACATTACATGATTGGCTCTTATTTCTCATTTCCTTCTTTTTGGCAAATAAAGTGTTGAATGGCTTGCGTTAGCTAGCTTAATGTGATGAAAATAAATGGATTGAAACTGCCTTCAAACAATGATTTCAAACTTCCAAAATTACTTCAAGGCACGCCAACATAATTCAATGTCCTAGAGTTTTGTCGTCATCAAAAAGGGGGAGATTGTTGAGTATATCCAAGTGATTTTGATGATAACAAAACCCCGGACATGTGCTCTATCACGTGCTATGTATTCGTGCTTAAGTACAAGCTTCGTACGCAATCAAGGTCCAATTCCTTCTTGAATTTTGCCTTAATATTCATACATTTCCAAACACGTAAAAAGTGTTCGAATGGACTTGAAATGAATAACAACATATATTCAATCCAAGCCATCATCATATGGATATGATTTACTGGGTTGACAACTCATTTTTGTAGGTTTTCAACAGTCCGGTTGACCAACGGATAAGGGCAGGTCGACCAGTTTTTACAGCAATCAAGAATGAACAGAGTTGTTATAGTCCGGTCGACCTAAGGTTATAGACCGATCGACCGGAATTTTCAGAGATGAAACTTCAACATGTTTTTACAGTCCGGTCGACCGACCGCCTACCTCCGGTCGACCGCCGACTTCGAGGCAGCAATTGTTGACCTTGTTTTTCTCCAACATGGGAAGACTTTATCCTTGGATTGTTTAATCCCAAAGTCACTAGACATGCCATGATTTGTGGATTTGATTCCTGACTTGTCCCTTGACCATCCAAAATGTATAAAAACATCTCATTGGGGTCATAAACCCTAATCACTCAAGCAAGCTAAGGAGGCTATCAAGGGGAGAAAGACGAGTGCTACTGCAGCTTCATGAATAGTGATACGTAGAAGAGTTCTTCATTCAAGAGTAAGGTTCTCAAGACTATCTGTAGGCCATTCAAGTACAGATCAAGCTAGGGAGCTGGCTTCATCCAAGATCACCTTCATCCACTAAGGGGGAGCTTGAATCTAGCTTCTATTTCCTACTTTCTCCCTCTATTATTGTTGGGCTTTAATCTTATGTTCTTGTAATATCAAACACCTGTGTGTGTGTGGATCTACGCAGATCCGTGTGTGTGTGTGTAATTTCTTCGTTTCCTCACATCTCTCTGTGATTCGGTGCCTGTGCACCTTCATGGGAGTTTCGAACTCCTCACGTGTGTGTGTGTGTGTTTTTAATCTTGTAATCTCTTACAAGATAGTGTGGGAATCCTCATAGATCGTGATAGGTGGACGTAGGTTGTTGTTGTTACATCCGAACCACCTAAAAATTACTGTCTATTGTGTGGTTTGTTCCTTTTCTTCTATCTCCATTCTGTGCAGCACACACGTAGATTATTTTGGTTTCATTGTTTGAGTTAGATCTAGTGTAATTTATCATTCTCATATTAGATCTTGGGTATATTAAAAGGTGGGTTCGGATCGGAAAGGCAAACCTTGTCCGGAAGATAACATCTTGCGTGAGTAGAATCTCCGGATTCTCACCTTCGCCATTGTACCTAAGATCGGTTGAGTGCGATAGATTATATTAGATCTGAGAGTTTTAATAAAGATCTGAAATTCATTATGGTTATTATTCACACTTGTTTGAATTGGGCAAGATTTTGTTAAAAGTTTGTAAACACCCAATTCACCCCCCCCCCCTCTTGGGTGTCTTTGATCGCGGGACTTCAGCAATGACATTGGTCCATTGAGAAATCTTGTCCCTTGACCTTGAAGTTTAGTGGACTATGTCCTGAAGTGCCACTGTTAACTCTGTTGGGAAATCATTGTAAATCAAGGCAGAGCAATGGCAAGCTCATTGAGAAACATGTCTCACTTATCAATGAAATGAGATGAGATATGTCATGAAGTGACACAACTACCTCTGTTCAAATTGAATCATGATAGTCAGTTATGTTGAGTACTTAGGGATACTAGCATCTAAACAATGTGTATCCTCTAGTTACAAATGATAAGGTGCAAGGCCCAGATACAGAGGGGGGGTGAATGTATCCCTCTTCAAATATTGCCTAATAAAATCTCTAATGCTCAGATATGCGGAATTAAAAAACTGTTGCAGAAATAAACTGAGAATACTTAGAAGGATCAAAGCAAGACAACAATTCAATTAGCCCTCACACGATCCTAAGCAAGCATCTAATGAGAGCAACAATGAAAAGAACACATAAGGAAAATCAAACCACAAGTGAACACCAAGATTTTTTAGGTGGTTCGGTCCACATGCCTACGTCCACCCCTCACTCCAAACCGGAGTGAGGCTTCCACTAGCATGGCTAGAACAGCAGACTCAGTCTGCAACAATTGCTGCCAAACAGCTTGACAAACCGAGGGAAACAAATCTCTCAACCCAAGCTCTGCAACCCATAGAAGCTTGACACCTGGACTTGCTACCCACAAGACCAGAACCGGAGACGAATCTCCCTTCCTCCAAACCGGAGGGGAACTGCTAGTGACAGCCAGTCACTGGCAAACCAGAGATCATAGATCTCTCTTCCTCTGCGAACCCAGAGGGAACCCACAAGTGACTCCCAGCCACTTGCAACCCAGAGGTCTCGGACCTCTCTTCCTCTACACTAGAGGGAAACACTGATGACACACAGCCACCAGCAAACCGGAGAAACAACTCTCCCTTCTCCTGAGACCACAGGAGGAACCCCGATCCCAAAACAAGGGAATCGGAAGAACAATGATCAGATGAAAGAAAAAAATAATAATAAATCAAAACTCAGCGACTGAAAGCTGGAAAATGAAGTGGACAAAAGCTCTCGCAGGAGCAAACTGGATTGGATCTGATTCAAAGTCCAGTGAAGACAACGAAGCTTCTCTTCCTCTTCACGAGCTCTCTACCTCTCTCTTCCTACAAGCTCTCTCTTCCCTTTTTCTTCTTTAGCTTTCACACTCTGCTTTTCTCTTCTTCTTATTTTCTTTCTTCTGCTCTCTGCTAGCTCTTTCTCTTATGTCTGCTTCTTCGATCACTCTCTTGATCTCTCATTATTGATCTTCTCCAGATGGAGGAAGCTTCGTATTTATAGCAGCAGCAATTAGGGCGTGTGCAGGGCTTGTGCCCTCTTTATCCTCGGATCACGTGCCAAGTGCCAACCTCGGATCACGTGCCCAAACATTTTCTTCTCGAAGGATGTACCTGTCAAGCAGTCATAAGAAGATATTAGATGGATGTACAGACTTGGTTCAGGCTTTTAACAAAGTGTGTACATGCATGATGCAGCATTGAGTGTATACACTTGAAGTGAATGCAATGCAGACACAAGAGTGTATAGACTTGACGTGAATGCGATGCAGACACAAGGAGTGTATAGACTTGAAGCTTGATAACGAGTGCATAGACATGAAACAATGGAGTGTATAGACTTGAATGCTTGAAAGGGATTGTATAGACTTCATCTTGGTGTTTATGCATGAGTCTTTCAACGAATGTACAGACTTTCTATGCTGCATGCACAAGACGCTAAGAGAGACGCTGTATAGACTTGACAATGCATGGACTATGCACATAGACGCAGCAAGACTCTGTGAGCGCCAAGCCGATGTACAGACTTTGCGAGTGCCAAGTCGATGTACAGACTTTGCGAGCGCCAGGACTATGTACAGACTTAGTGCAAACGGGATGTGCAGACTTTGTAGCATGCAATGAAGCAATGTATAGACTTAGACATTTATGTGCATGACAAAGCAATGTACAGACTTGCTGTGAAGAACACTGCCCAAATGCAGTGTATGGACTTAGAATGCATGAGACAACAGTGAAGAGTTGTGAAATGATGCACACGATGTACAGACTTTATTCATGCAAGCAAGACAGCGAGCATGCATCGACTTTCATGAACACACGATGTGCATACTTAGTAGCTAGACTTGGCGTTCAAGACACTGTATATGCATGAACAATGTACAGACTTTGTCATGATGCAATGTATAGACTTTAATGCTCCAGAGAGACGGTGGATGTACAGACTTTAAGGCTTAACTGAGATGGTGGATGTACAGACTTTAAGGCTTAACTGAGACGGTGGATGTACAGACTTTAAGGCTTAACTGAGACGGTGGATGTACAGACTTCATGTCCAAATGAGACGCTAAGAGAGACGGACGGCTGTACAGACTTGAGAGTGCACGATGTACAGACTTGAAGAAATGCATGCTACAGTGCAATGTATAGACTTAGTGCAATGCAAAGGCTGTATAGACTTAGCGTGCGATGCAAAGGCTGTATAGACTTACTCATGGACAATGCACAACGAATGTATAGACTTGCTGTAAGAAATGTGCAGACTTGGTGGAACTGAGCGTAGATGCAAGACTATGGCATGTACAGACTATGTGTGGCCTTATGCAAAGATAATGTACTGACTTAAGCTCGTGCAATGCAGTGTACAGACTTGATGAACGATGCAACAGACTCTGTACAGACTTAGCAGTACACTATGCAGAACTCTGTACAGACTTTGACGAACTATCAATAGATGCATGTATAGACTGTGCAGATAGATGGATGTACAGACTTGGGCTGTACAGACTTTGACTGATGCATGCATTGTATGGACTTGCCACCAATGTATAGACTCAATGCAAGCAGATGGATGTACAGACTTGGGCTGTACAGACTTCGACTGATGCATGCACTGTATGGACTTGCCACCAATGTATAGACTCAATGTGCAGACTTGGCAAAAGCATGAAGATAACAGCAGAGAGTGTATGGACTTGCTGTATGCATGAACTACCCTGTACAGTTCATATGCCCAAAGCAGAACAATCATTCAGACACAGATTCATGATATGCTATCATCAAAATCATGGAGATCAAAATCATGTCACAGATGTTCAGATAACTCATAGTGTTTGCTATCATCAAAATCATAGGGGCACAACAATCTCCCCCTTTTTGATGATGGCAACACTATGAGTCACACTGACTCATGTCAAACTATTCTCCCCCTTTGACTTCATCAAAAAGAAAAATAGTTTGAGATGAGAAATACAAGCATACATGATATGAAAAAGAAAATACTCCCCCTTTTACTCAGTCATTTAGACATGAAAGACACAGAGGCAGTTAAACAATGAAGCACAAATCAAGTCTATGATGCAGCTGTATGCTCTCCTATACCAGCCAGATAAAATCATGCACAACATGTGAAGGATAGCCAAGAAATGACAAGTAGGTTAATATCCCCCTTAAAGCCAGAAAAGAGTTGAGGTATGTCTAGAGGTGATAAGCATCTATCAGCAAAAACACATGGGCAACACAATATCAGAAGCATTTAAAACAATTCTCCCCCTTAGGCAAACAACTTATACAGACATGCATATGCAACAAATACTCCCCATTTGACATGGCAGAAGGTAGAGAGCTAATGCAGACAAACAACATAATCAGACACACTTGACCAGAGAATTCTTCCCTTATGATCAATGATGTAAGAGTAAACTACAAGGATGAACTCTGGTTATCCAAAGGCTGCAAGTAAACAGGTTATACTGAGAGTTGTGCCTCACATTAAATGAGAACCAATGTCAATCAAAACACAGTGATAGAGAGCAATAGGATGAACAGATTCAGCAAATAGTGAAAATTGAGATATAGAACTTTTCAGCATGATACCAACTTCATAAAACAGAATTTAAGTCTTAGATTCCTCCATTATAAAAGCTTATGAATCATTGATTGTCAGATATGGTTTAAGAATGATGTATACCGAGTTTTTTTTTCAAAAAGAAATGGTACTCATATCTGAACCAACTCTTAATAAAAAGGAACTACAAGCTCATATAAAATTCTAGTTCAACCAACTTCCATCTTACTTAGTTTACTTTCCATGACTGCTTTAAGAGATACATAAGTGAATGCATCTGAAATTTAATTGTTCTTTCAGAATTTGATTTGCACTTGTTCATATTTTTCCCTTTTTTTAATGAACAATTTTGGTTTATCAACACCTTTTGACGCGGGGAGACACCTTGATCAGAGGCCAGAATCCCCAGTTACTCAGTGTGACAACCGTATTGCTTCTCCCATTTTAGAGAACAGAGGTAGCATTAAAAGTATCTTTGGCATGAGGATACACCTTGATCAGAGGCCAGAATCCTCAGTTACTCAATACAACTATGCCATTGCTCTGCCATATTCTCACAGTAGTTTCCAATCATCTCTTTAAACAGAGTTAACCATGGTACTTCATGAGACAATCCTTTGGACAGGTTTCTCAGTAACCACAGTCATTGCTCTGTCCATACTTTTTCACATTATGGATTCAGAACAAGTTAGGTGTTTAAGAACAACTACATACTCTATATATCTCAGTCAACGTAGACATGGACTTCAACTATTCAGATTTCAGATAGTCTTACATGAATTTACATGAAGCATACAGTTAAAGTTTATTAAGAGGTTGAATCAGATATTTTCAAGTTCTTTGAGTCCAAACAAAAGTATATAAGACTTAAACCAATTCCAGTTAACAAATGTTCTTAAGCATGTATAATGGACGGTTCCTCATTAAAGATGTTTTAATTTTTATGAAGTAGTATTCAGGCTGAAGGTTTACTTCATATCTCGGCTCATTGATTCAAGTGAGCTGACTGATATTTCAACAACCAGCAAGGATTCTAAAAAATTGCAGCAGGGAGACTGCTCTTGAGCAAAGTAGTTCAGAGTTGACAGATGAGGTATAAATCCAGGTTATGAATGCTTCATAATCAGTCAAAAGAGATCTTTTGATGATGGAATCACTGACACTCCAATTGCTAACTCTGATATGACAAGTTGAAACAGATAGATGGACAGGAAGAGTTCAGACAAAGACACAACTGAAAAGATTAAGCATGCTCCCCCTGTCAATATGCAGTGAGTCACTTCCTCTCCCCTTTTTTTTATTTTTCAAAATAAGTGATATGCTATGCAATGACTCCCCCTAACTAAAAGCACTGAATCATCCTATATGTCATGAAGATAATGCATGAGACTAGACAGACTCCCCCTCATATTGTGCAATGTTTGCAATGAAGGCTGAACATATGATTTTGTGACTCAAGCTCATTCAGACTGCCCTATTAAGTGAAATGACCCATGGTACTAGGCGGAGGACTTGGTCTAAAGACCACCTCACACATAGCAAGCACTTCCAGACAAATTTCACCTGCCTTTTAGTAGCTTACCATTTAATATACCATAGTGGTCATGCATGACAATGCAATACCAAAAGTTCTAAGTGCATCAGATTTTTCAATGGCTGCAAATGCAAATTCAGACAATCATGTGAAATTCAGATGTTTGCCGAGAATTCTTAATCAGGCAATGTCCATCAACAGAGTTGAGTGCAAAACATACACTTTAGATGAGGAGAGTTCAGAGAATTCAAATTTGACAATGTAGATGATGAATGAATATGCAAAATTTGATTTCACATGCTATGCAGTAAATATAAGAACATGAAGTGCAAGGAATTTACCTGAAAAGTTCAGAAAGAGGTTTTCTTTTGAGTGCCTTGGCTTATTTACCCCTCTTTATTCCTCAGTCCCAAGGCACACCTGCAAAACAATATTCACTTTGCACAAGCAGGTACCCAAGAGGTCTTGGGTCCTGAATTAACAGTGACATTCCTAGCAGGTTCTCTTAACAATTTTTGTGCATGAAGGTCATCAGATTTCATCAAATAGCAATTTTTCATAGAATGCCCAAAGCCACCACAATAACGACATGAAACAACATGTTTTATGTTCTTGATGTGCACATAAGTATTGTAACGACCCGAGAATCCGATTACCGGGAAGGCCCGATAACCCGAGACTCGCACCGCCACCCACGAGTCCGAAGACTCGGAAGGGTTAGAAGGATGGTGTGGGAACTACACAAGTATCACAAGTAATTGCAGAAATTAAATAGTTATAATATTAAGCAAGAAATAAATTAGCATTTTTCATGGTCCACAAAATAACAACAGTAGTCCACAACTAGTACAGAGACAAGAAAGAAAAGTACAGCTACACGGGGAATACCCCGGCTCTGACCTCTGGCACTACCTCTGGGCACCCGCACCACGCTGCACCCCAGACGCGCTCCCCCGGGGCGGTGCCTCACCTGAAACACGGTGAAAACACCCAGGGAATGAGTCTCGGAACAAGACTCAGTAGGGATCACTAGAACCCTACCTCGTAAAATGGGAAACCACTACGCTAGCGGTAGGAGAGTACCTCGAACGGAAAGCCCTGTACTCTACTAAACAAAGGCCCTACGGCACGTAAACCAGCACACGTGCCACGGTGAGACAACCGAAGCTCAACGATCGACCCGGCGAAACCCGAAGGTCAAAGCCACGAAACTGACAGTCTGACACTCCGTACTCGACAGGAGTACCTCCCACTAGAAGCACAGTCGGTAGCGTCCCCTGACGTCTTACACCGCACCGCAGGTGAACTGCCTGACGTGGTAGCGCCTACCCAAGGCACGAACATCGAACAAGTAACTACAAACAAGTGACTAGTTGGGGTCACGCCCGTCGACGTGGGTCCAACCGCCCCCAACCACGTGTGCAAACACAGACCGCGTGTCCCTGGTCTGGCCCTCTGACCGATTTCCCCCTTAGCCGGACTCTGGCTGCAAGACGTGGGGCCCGACGGCAACTGGTCCACAAACCGCCTCTAAGGGTAAGCCCGTACACCACTCCCTGGTGCGACCAGCACACGCGTACTGGTAGGCTACGACTAGTGGAGTGTCACTGAAGGAGTAGACTCTCAAGTCAACGGAAAACAACGTCCGCATCCGACGACGTACGGGGACCACCCCATGTACCAGCCCCGTCGCCCGGTGGCCACAGTCGGACTAAAAATGGGGTTGCAACCCTCTCGGGGCAACCTGGCGCCTGACGGTCCACCCCTGGACCGTCACAGGCAAGTGACGGTCTAGGTAGGACCGTCACAGGAAGCCTGACGGTCCTACGCAGGCCGTCACAGTCTCAGCGCCAAAACAGAATGTAACGCGCCTGCCCTGACGCGTTACAGACTGTGACGCGCCTAAGCAGGTGCGTCACAGAATGTAACGGCCCAGCCCAGGGGCGTTACACTTCCTGGGGGTAAAACGGCTCTGACGCACCCACCCTGGGCCGCCACAAGGCTGTGACGCGCCAGTCCTGGTGCGTCACACGCCTTGACCCCCAACGGTCAAATCAACGGTCAGAAACCAATGGTCGGATGCCTCTAACGGTCCACCCCAGGCGCGTTACAGGCATGTAACGGTCTGGCAGGGGCCGTCACACTCCCAGCCCCTAGCTGGTTAACAGGGGCTGTGACGCACCCTCCCAGGTGCGTCACATGGCTGTGGCGGTCTAGGCAGGACCGTCACAGCCCCTGACCCCAAAGGCTAACAAAGTGCGTGTGACGCACCCTCCCAGGCGCGTCACACTCAAATGGCGGCCTATCGCGGGACCATCATAGTCCCTGACCCCCAAAGGTAAGACAAAGGGCATGTAACGGCCCCTCCAAGGCACGTTACATCATGTAACGGTCCCTGGAAGGACCGTTCCACGCACCCGACGGCGAAAATGGCAGAACCGCCCAAAAACTTCGACCACGCCCCCGTGCCTCCACCGGAGAGGGGGAAATCAAAGGGGAAGACCCCTAGGGACCCCTAGCATGCATCTAAGCCACCAAAACGTGAAATCACGGGCTAAATCCATAGATCGGACGAGCTCTCCCCAAATCATGGAAAACCCCAAACCCGCTCAATCACGCCCCTCTCGGCCTCCCCTCGTCCCATAAACCACGGAAATGAACGGCGGGGAGCTAGGGAACGTCACCCTACCTCAATGGAGCGAATGCTCCGCCGGATCATCCCCGATCGCAAGAAAATGCTTTGAAAACCCTCGTTCTTCCTTGAGCTCCCACGACCCACGAACGCCTCCACGATCACCTCATCGCCGCCGTCGTCACCACGCCGTCGCCCCGTGCCGTCTGCAGCCGGAGGGGACGCCGTCGCGGTCTCACCGGACGAAGAAGGGAGGAAGAGGGGGCGGTGCTCACGGTGGGGGAGAAAGGAGAAAATAGGGGGGGTATTTATAGGAAAATCCGGAAATTCTGGAAAATACCAAAAAATAGAATATTATATTTCTGGAATCCTCGGGACACACCGATCGCAACGGTACCACTCGTGCCTAGGTGAACGACCCGGTTCACCCGCAGCGAGGTTCCGAAGGAATTGTCGAAACACACACCGGAAATCGGAAAACACGCACGGAAAAGCCGCGGAACGCCTCCGGGCCTCCGAAACAACTCCGGGTCATGCCGATCCGAACACGAAAGATGACCGAAACGAAATTTCGGACACAACGGAGCCGGACACTCTGAAAAACCAGATTCGGGACCCACGAAGAAGGATCCGAAAGGTCCGAGATATTACAGCCCTCCCCCCTTAGAGAATTTTATCCTCGAAATTGGGAACAACCCAAGGGGAAAGAAGAGGAAGACTCACTCAAACAGGTAAGGGAACTGTTGACGCATCTCGTCCTCACGTTCCTAGGAAGCCTCACCACCATAGTGTCGCTGCCACACCACCTTTACCAAGGGAATGACCTTGCTCCGCAGGCGCTGCTCTCGCCTATCCTCCACGCGGATCGGAAACTCTGGGAGAGAGAGATCTGGAGTCACCTCAGGCCAAACAGAAATCTCAAGCACATGAGAGTCATCGGGCACATATTTTCGCAACATCGAGACGTGGAACACGTCATGCACCGACGCCAACTCAAGGGGTAACTACAACCGGTAAGCAACCTCACCGATGCGCTCCAAGATCACAAAAGGACCAATATAGCGGGGACTCAGCTTCCCACGCCATCCAAAATGCATCACCCCCTTCATCGGACTCAGCATAGCTCTTCTGCCGACTCTGGGCCGCCAACATGTTCTGACGAACCAAGTGCACAACATCCACACATTGTTGCACCAACTCTGGTCCCGTCAAAACACGCTCACCAACCTCAAACCAATCAAGTGGAGTCCGGCAAGGACGCTCATACCGAGCCTCATAGGGAGCCATACCAATGCTCGAATGATAGCTGTTGTTATAGGCAAACTCCACCAACGGTAGGTGATGAATCCAACTCCCCTGCCACTCCAGGCAGTAGGATCTCAGCATGTCCTCCAAAGTCTGGATGGTCCTCTCAGACTGACCATCAGACTGAGGATGATACGCCGAGCTAAAAGCCAACTCCGTGCCAAGAGGTCGCTGGAAACTCCTCCAAAATCCAGAAGTTAAGCGCGGATCTCGATCTGACACGATCGAAACGGGAATCCCATACAACGGCACGATCCGCTCCATATACAAATGAGCCAACTTGGACACGCTCCAGCTGACTTTGACCGGTAACAACCGAGCCACCTTCGTCAGCCGATCCACCAGCAACCAAATACTATCCTGCCCACCCGGGGTCCTCGACAACCCCACCACAAAATCCGTGGTCACGTGGTCCCACTTCCACGTAGGAACATCCAAGGGCTGGAGAATACCTCCTGGTCGCTGATGCTCCGCCTTCACCTGCTGACAGATCAGGCACCTGGCCACAAATTCTGCGACATCTCTCTTCATGCCAGGCTACCAGAACTGCCTTCGTAAGTTCCGATACATCTTCGTCGCACCCGGGTGTACGGTGTACTTGCTCCCATGAGCCTCGCGCAGCACCGCACGATGAATCTGCTCCTCCGCTGGGACGTACAACCTGCCGGGAAACCTCGCAGCACCGTCCTCGCCGAGTTCCACATCAGCCATCGCCAGAATCAGGGGCAACTCAGGGTCCGCATGCTGAGCCTCTGTCACCTGACGACGGATAGCAGGAGTGACAGTCAGACTCACAAGCACTGCTAACCCTGGCTCCTGGGGAATCTTGAGCCTGAAGGATACTTCGGACACTTGTTCCCAGAGCCTCCACTTCCTCAACATCAAGGCACTGACCGTGACCTTCCGACTCAGGGCATCGGCGACGACATTCATCCTGCCAGGCTGATAAGACAGGGTGAAGTCATAATCCTTCATAAATTCCATCCAACGCCTTTGCCTGAGGTCCAGGTCCCTCTGCGAGAACACGTACCTCAAACTCTGATGGTCAGTGAACACCTCGAACTTCTCGCCGTACAGATAATGCCTCCAGATCTTCAGTGCGAAGATCACCGCCGCCAACTCAAGGTCATGGGTAGGGTAGTTCTCCTCGTGGGGCTTTAGCTGCCGAGATGCATAAGCCACCACTCTGCCATGCTACATCAACACAGCTCCCAACCCAACACCGGAAGCATCTGTACACACCACGAAACCTTCCGATCCAGAAGGTAAAACCAATACCGGAGCCTAGGTGAGCAATCTCTTCAGTTCCCTGAAGCTCTGCTCACACTCCTCAGACCAGATGAAAGGCACATCCTTCCGTGTGAGTCTAGTCATCGGGGCCGTAATACGAGAAAAATCCTGGATAAACTGGCGATAATAGCCCGCAAGCCCCAAGAAACTCCGGATCTCCGTCACCGACCTCGGCCTTGGCCACTGCATCACTGCCTCGACCTTGGCGGGATCCACGGAAATGCCATTACCAGAAATCACGTGCCCCAGAAAGTACACCTCGCCGAGCCAAAACTCGCACTTGCTGAGCTTCGCATACAACTGGTGATCTCGCAACGTCTGCAGCACCACACCCAAATGGTACGCGTGCTCCCCAGCAGACTGCGAATAAACAAGGATGTCATCCACTAAGATGACCATGAACTGGTCCAAATACGGATGAAACACCCTCTGCATCAAGTCCATGAAGGCTGCTGGGGCATTGGTGAGCCCGAACGGCATCACCAAAAACTCATAATGCCCGTACCTCGTACTGAATGCAGTCTTCTCCGCATCGGACTCGCGAATTCTCAACTAATAGTAACCAGACCGCAAATCAATCCGCGAGAACACTCGCGCAGATTGAAGCTGGTCGAACAAATCATCAATCCGCGACAACGGATACTTGTTCTTAATGGTCACTTCATTCAGCTGCCGATAGTCAATGCATAGCCGCAGACTACCGTCCTTCTTCTTCACAAACAACGCGGGCGCACCCCAAGGGGAAAAGCTAGGACGAACATACCCCTTGGCCAACAGCTCCTGCAACTGCGCCCTCAACTCCCTCAACTCAGCGGGGGCCATACGGTAGGGAGCCTTCGCCAAAGGTCCCGTACCAGGCACAACCTCGATCACAAAATCGATCTCCCGCTGGGGAGGTAATCCAGGCAACTCCTCGGGAAAGACGTCGGGAAACTCGCACACCACCGAAATGTCCTCGACATTCGGTTCCATCCGGTCAGAGACAACCACGGACGTGAGAAAACCCTGACAACCAGAATCAAGCAACCGACGGGCTCGAATAGCAGAAATGAGGAATCCAGAAGAGGTGGAACGGATACCTTGGAAATAGAAGGTCCGCTTGCTCGGATGCTGGAAGTAGACCCTCTTCATTCCACAATCCACCACCGCTCCATGAGTCTTGAGCCAGTCCATGCCTAGAATCGCATCGTAATCCCGAAGCTGCAACGCATACAACCTGCCTAGCATACTCCGCCCATCGATCCAAACCGGAACCTGGTCGAAGCAATACGGGTGACCATGAAATCACCCGAAGGTAACTCCACTGCCAAATCACAGGACAACTGGGTCACCGGCTCCTCGATGCTCAACACGAAATCCTCCGAAATAAACGAATGAGACGTGCCAGAATCAAACAAAACCCGAGCCGCACAACCCAAAATCTGAACGGTACCTTCCACGAGCTGCGACGCCACTGCCTCTGCCCTGGTCATGTGCGTGATCTGGCCTCGAGCTCTCTGCCTGCCTCCCACACTAGTTGACCTGGGTAGCGACGGATACTGTCCCTACTGCTGCTACTGCCTCTGCTGCTGGGGAACCTGCTGCTGCGGCGGCCTCTGAGGACAGTCACGCACCATGTGCCCTGGCTGGTCACACCGAAAATAGATAATCGGCGCCGTGCACTGTCTGCCTGGGTGGAACCCACTACATCGTGGACACGGTCCTCGCGACCCACCCACTGATCCCTGACGCTGCAAAGGAATCGGCTGCGGTACACTGCCCGATGAAGCTTGCCCCTGATCCTTGGCTTCTTCTTGCTGAACCCTTTCTTGAAAAACTTCTTGACCTTCGTGCCAAAGGGCGCAGATCCTGTCACCGACGCTGCCTGTGCCGGCACTCCTGAACCACTCATCGCATGCTGGAAAGAACCCTACTGCTGGGTAGCCGACTGCTGACTGCGACCTGACAAAGACTGCCCTTGGCTGATCGGTCCTCGGGTCCTCTGCATATCCATCTCCAAAGAAGCCGCAACATGAGACGCTGTCTCTAGATCAGTGGCCCCGTTGGCAATCAGATGGTGCCTCAGCTCCTGCCTCAAACCCTGAACAAACTGCGCGGTCTTCACCCTCTCATGTTCCATGATGTGAGATGCATATCGACCCAACTCGACAAATCGGGCCCTGTACTGCAACATGGACATGTCACCCTGTACCAGCTCCAGAAACTCCCGCATCCGCTGCGTAGCAACAAAATATGGACAGTACGTATGCTCGAAAGCACTGACGAAGTCGTCCCACTCGACCTGCTCAAGTGGACGAAGCTGAAAGGACGTCTTCCACTCGGAAGACCACCACTTTCGAGCCGTACCCTACAACTGGTTGTAGGCCAACACCACTCTGTCCTCGGCAGCACTCTTCGCAGAACTGAACACCCGCTCCATCTCATCAAGCCAATCACGAGCCACATCAGGGTCTGCCTGGCCGCTGAAGTAAGGTGGATGGAACTGTAGAAAGTCCCTCACTGCTCAGCCTGGCCCACCCCTAGCTGAAGAGCCCTCACCAACCTCACCACCGAACTGCTGAGAGATAAGCTGGTACATGCCACGGAAGAAATCCTCGGCCCCCGGAACCCTCACAGTAGCCGCGGCCTCGGTAGCTCCTAGTGGTGCTCTGCTATGCTCCTCCTGGTCCCCCTGGACCCCCTGTTGGATCTCCTGACCTCCAGCCGACTACCCCTGCTGAGAGCGAGTGCTCCGCCTCGGCGCCATACTCGCTCCTGGAGCAAAAGAAAGAAACACGAAAATGGCACGGTCAAGACAAACACGCGGTGCCCAATGCCAGCGTCACCTATACATCATCGTTGTGGACTAGTGGACCACTACAGTTACCTATGATTCTCATATAATTCCACAACCGCGCTCTGATACCAGCTGTAACGACCCGAGAATCCGATTACCGGGAAGGCCCGATAACCCGAGACTCGCACCGCCACCCACGAGTCCGAAGACTCGGAAGGGTTAGAAGGATGGTGTGGGAACTACACAAGTATCACAAGTAATTGCAGAAATTAAACAGTTATAATATTAAGCAGGAAATAAATTAGTATTTTTCATGGTCTACAAAATAACAACAGTAGTCCACAACTAGTACAGAGACAAGAAAGAAAAGTATAGCTGCACGGGGCATACCCTGGCTCTGACCTCTGGCACTACCTTTGGGCACCCGCACCACGCTGCACCCCAGACGCGCTCCCCCGGGGCGGCGCCTCACCTGAAACACGGTGAAAACACGCAGGGAATGAGTCTCGGAACAAGACT
Source organism: Amorphophallus konjac (assembly GCA_022559845.1). Classification (NCBI taxonomy): domain Eukaryota; kingdom Viridiplantae; phylum Streptophyta; class Magnoliopsida; order Alismatales; family Araceae; genus Amorphophallus; species Amorphophallus konjac. The sequence continues at coordinate 357,658,544 of CM040118.1, forward strand.
CAGTAGGGATCACTCGAACCCTACCTCGTAAAATGGGAAACCACTACGCTAGCGGTAGGAGAGTACCTCGGAACGGAAAGCCCTGTACTCTACTAAACAAAGGCCCTACGGCACGTAAACTGGCACACGTGCCACGGTGAGACAACCGAAGCTCAACGATCGACCCGGCGAAATCCGAAGGTCAAAGCCACGAAACTGACAGTCTGACACTCCGTACTCGACAGGAGTACCTCCCACTAGAAGCACAGTCGGTAGCGTCCCCTGACGTCTTACATCGCACCGCAGGTGAACTACCTGACGTGGTAGCGCCTACCCAAGGCACGAACACCGAACAAGTAACCACAAACAAGTGACTAGCTGGGGTCACGCCCGTCGATGTGGGTCCAACTGCCCCCAACCACGTGTGCACACACAGACCGCGCGTCCCTGGTCTGGCCCTCTGACCGGTTTTTCCCTCAGTCGAACTCTGGCTGCAAGACGTGGGGCCCGACGGCAACCGGTCCACAAACCGCCTCTAAGGGTAAGCCCGTACACCACTCCCTGGTGCGACCAGCACACGCGTACTGGTAGGCTATGACTAGTGGAGGGTCACTGAAGGAGTAGACTCTCAAGTCAACAGAAAACAACGTCCGCATCCGACGACGTACGGGGACCACCCCACGTGCCGGCCCCGTCTCCCGGTAGCCACAGTCGGACTAAAAACGGGGGTTGCAACCCTCTCAGGGCAACCTGGCGCCTGACGGTCCACCCCTGGACCGTCACAGGCAAGTGATGGTCTAGGCAGGACCGTCACAGGAAGCCTAACGGTCCTACGCAGGCTGTCACACTCTCAGCGCCAAAACAGAATGTAACGCGCCTGCCCTGACGCGTTACAGACTGTGACGCGCCTAAGCAGGTGCGTCACATAACATAACGGCCCAGCCCAGGGGCGTTACACTTCCTGGGGGTAAAACGGCTCTGACGCACCCACCCTGGCCCGCCACAAGGCTGTGACGCGCCAGTCCTGGTGCGTCACACGCCTTGACCCCCAATGGTCAAATCAACGGTCAGAAACCAACGGTCGGATGCCTCTAACGGTCCACCCCAGGCGCGTTACAGGCATGTAACGGTCTGGCAGGGGCCGTCACACTCCCAGCCCCCAGCTGGTTAACAGGGGCTGTGACGCACCCTCCCAGGCGTGTCACACGGCTGTGGCGGTCTAGGCAGGACCGTCACAGCCCCTGACCCCAAAGGCTAACAAAGTGCGTGTGACGCACCCTCCCAGGCGCGTCACACTCAAATGGCGGCCTATCACGGGACCGTCATAGTCCCTGACCCCTAAAGGTAAGACAAAGGGCATGTAACGGCCCCTCCAAGGCGCGTTACATCATGTAACGGTCCCTGGAAGGACCGTTACACACACCCGACGGCGAAAATGGTAGAACTACCCAAAAACTTCGACCACGCCCCCGTGCCTCCACCGGAGAGGGGGAAATCAAAGGGGAAGACCCCTAGGGACCCCTAGCATGCATCTAAGCCACCAAAACGCGAAATTACGGGCTAAATCCATAGATCAGGCGAGCTCTCCCCAAATCATGGAAAACCCCAAACCCGCTCAATCACGCCCCTCTCGGCCTCCCCTCGGCCTATAAACCACGTAAATGAATGGCGGGGAGCTAGGGAACGTCACCTTACCTCAATGGAGCGAATGCTCCGCCGGATCGTCCCCGATCGCAAGAAAATGCTTTGAAAACCCTCGTTCTTCCTTGAGCTCCCACGACCCACGAACGCCTCCACGATCACCTCGTCACCGCCGTCGTCACCACGTCGTCGCCCCATGCCGTCTGCAGCCGGAGGGGACGCCGCCGCGGTCTCACCGGATGAAGAAGGGAGGAAGAGGGGGCGGTGCTCACGGTGGGGGAGAAAGGAGAAAATAGGGGGGGTATTTATAGGAAAATCCAGAAATTCCGAAAAATACCGAAAAATAGAAGATTACATTTCTGGAATCCTCGGGACCCACCGATCGCAACGGTACCACTCGTGCCCATGTGAACGACCCGGTTCACCCGCAGCGAGGTTCCGAAGGAATTGCCGAAACACACACCGGAAATCGGAAAACACGCGCGGAAAAGCCGCGGAAAGCCTCCGGGCCTCCGAAACAACTCCGAGTCGCGCCGATCTGAACATGAAAGATGACCGAAACAAAATTTCGGACACAACGGAGCCGGACACTCTGAAAAACCAGATCCGGGACCGACGAAGAAGGATCCGAAAGGTCCGGGATATTACAAGTATAATCATGAAACCTATGTGCACGTGAATGAAATTCTCTGATGTTTACATGAGCATTTCTCCTATTTTTAGTTTGCCAACAATCTCTAGCTCTGTGGCCTAACTTACCACACTCAAAACATGCAAGAGTTTTCCTTTCAAAAACAAGTCCATTTGTACCAGAAGTGTTTCTAATGACAGGGAATTTAACAGATTCATAATTAGACTTCCTTCCCTGAGCATGCCAACATTGCCTAGTTGTATGGCCAGACTTACCACACTTATTGCAATAAGGTCTCCTTGGAGCATTTCTAGGAAAAATGTTCCTCCTAAATGACTTACTCTTATTGTCTTTCAGAAACCAACAGTCATGCATTGCATGATCGGATCTACCACAGTGAAGACATTTAAGTTGCCTTTTGTGAGTAAACTGATTCTTGAATGACTTTTTAGTCGTGTGCACATGTGTATTTCTGGAATTTCTTGTTTCCTTCATCCCTAAATGAAGATTCGATTCATCATATTCCAGGAGATAATAGTTATGCATCACATGACCAATTTTTCCACAATAATAGCATGAAATTATCTTTGCATGACTGTGTGTGGGTGCATTCAACTTGTGTGCAGTACTCATAGCATCAGCAGAAATACTTTTGGTCTTTCCATGTGAGGCTTCTTTCTTTCCCAATTTCTGAGTTTGTTCAGTAGTTTTGGGACTGACAGTGGGTTTCTGGTTCCTCTGAGCCTTGAATTGAAAGATGGGTGTACTGGCTGTGCTAGTCGGCTCAGAACACATAAATGAAGTGTGAAGCTTACTGTCAAAACTCTTTTTATTAACAAGATTACAACCCAGCCCCTCTTTCTAAAAGTTTACTTTCATTCCCAGCAGCTTGTCTAGGTTACCTTTTCCCTCCACAAATTTTGATAGAGAATTGTTCAGATCATTTATTTCAGATGGAAGGGAAGAGATCTGATGTTCATAGTTGACTATATCTTCTTCACAGACCATAATATGTTGATGCATCACATCATTCAAATTTTTAAGGGTTTCTATTTCTTGTTTCAGTTTGAGCTCATTTTGATTTTTATCAACAACAGATTTTCTTTTTTCAAATGTCAGCAATCTCTCTGACATGGTGGAGTTCAACTATCTTAGTTTCTCAATTTCTTCCTTTAGACTAGTGTTCTCCTGCTCAAGTTTATCATCATCAAACAATACATCAATTAGGAAACTCTGGTTTTCTGGTTCATAGTTTTCAAGGTTTTCCTGAAACTTTAAATTCACAGCTCTAACAGTCTCGAACTTTTCATTGATCAATCTGTTTTCACTTTCAAGACTGATTAATTTTTGTTCAGATTCCAGACATTGTTTTCTGAGTTTTCCGTTTTCAGATTTGACATGATCAAGGTCAGATTTGATTTCATCTAGTTTCGACACTTGTCTTCTGAATATTTCATTTTCAGTTTTCAGAGTTTCAAGATTTTCACCTCCAGAAATAGGATCTAGTTTTTTTAGCTTCTTAGTCAGACTTTTATTCTTCTTCTCTAGTTTTTCATAAGAGTGTAACAGATTGGCATAGGCATCTTCCCAGTCATCTAAAGTGTAACTAGAGAAAGGATTGATTACCTCTTCAGCATCTTTGAATTCATCTTGATCACTGCTATGGTTGCTCTTATTAGCCATCATGCCGCTGTCCTCATTCATCCTGTGAGCTAGCTCTAGCTTATCCAGGATGTCTTTAGCAGACCTACAATCATAAAGGCAAGAATGTAAGGCTTTGTCAGTGGCTGCTTTCATCAGATTTAAAGCTTTCTGATTTTCTCCATTCTTTGATCTGTGACTGTCGGTCCATTTGGACACTTTCTTTGGTAATCTGTGAGGACCTTGTGAAATTAACTTCCATAGATCAGGATTAATTGATATAGCATAGTTGCGTAGACTGACAAACCACACATTAAAATTAGAGCCGTTGAAAACCGGTGGATCACCCATGGAAACAGCTCAAATTAATGCAACAGGAAAAATGATGCACCAAAAGCAAGATAGCACCGAAGACTGCAGGATCGGATATGCAAGTCGCTGGACCTTCTGTGCAGACACCGCTCTGATACCAATTGATAAGGTGCAAGGCCCGGATACAGAGGGGGGTGAATGTATCCCTCTTCAAATATTGCCTAATAAAATCTCTAATGCTCAGATATGCGGAATTAAAAAACTGTTGCAGAAATAAACTGAGAATACTTAGAAGGATCAAAGCAAGACAACAATTCAATTAGCCCTCACACGATCCTAAGCAAGCATCTAATGAGCGCAACAATGAAAAGAACACATAAGGAAAATCAAACCACAAGTGAACACCAGGATTTTTTAGGTGGTTCGGTCCACAGACCTATGTCCACCCCTCACTCCAAATCGGAGTAAGGCTTCCACTAGCAAGGCTAGAACAGCAGACTCAGTCTGCAACAATTGTTGCCAAACAGCTTGACAAACCGAGGGAAACAAATCCCTCAACCTAAGCTCTGCAACCCACAGAAGCTTGACACCTGGACTTGTTACCCACAAGACCAGAACCGGAGACGAATCTCCCTTCCTCCAAACCGGAGGGGAACTGCTAGTGACAGCCCGTCACTGGCAAACCAGAGATCACAGATCTCTCTTCCTCTGCGAACCCAGAGGGAACCCACAAGTGACTCCCAGCCACTTGCAACCCAGAGGTCTCGGACCTCTCTTCCTCTACACTAGAGGGAAACACTGATGACACACAGTCACCAGCAAATCGGAGAAACAACTCTCCCTTCTCCTGAGACCACAGGAGGAACCCCGATCCCAAAACAAGGGAATCGGAAGAACAATGATCAGATGAAAGAAAAAAAACAATAAATCAACACTTAGCGACTGAAAGCTGGAAAATGAAGTGGACAAAAGCTCTCGTAGGAGCAAACTGGATTGGATCTGATCCAAAGTCCAGTGAAGACAACGAAGCTTCTCTTCCTCTTCACGAGCTCTCTACCTCTCTCTTCCTGCAAGCTCTCTCTTCCCTTTTTCTTCTCTAGCTTTCACACTCTGCTTTTCTCTTCTTCTTCTGCTCTCTGCTAGCTCTTTCTCTTCTGTCTGCTTCTTCAATCACTCTCTTGCTCTCTCATTATTGATCTTCTCCAGATGGAGGAAGCTTCGTATTTATAGCAGCACCAATTAGGGCGTGTGCAGGGCTTGTTCCCTCTTTATCCTCAGATCACGTGCCAGGTGCCAACCTCGGATCACGTGCCCAAACATTTTCTTCTCGAAGGATGTACCTGTCAAGCAGTCATAAGAAGATATTAGATGGATGTACAGACTTGGTTCAGGCTTTTAACAAAGTGTGTACAGGCATGATGCAGCATTGAGTGTATATACTTGAAGTGAATGCAATGCAGACACAAGAGTGTATAGACTTGACGTGAATGCGATGCAGACACAAGGAGTGTATAGACTTGAAGCTTGATAACGAGTGTATAGACATGAAACAATGGAGTGTATAGACTTGAATGCTTGAAAGGGATTGTATAGACTTCGTCTTGTTGTTTATGCATGAGTCTGTCAACGAATGTACAGACTTTCTATGCTGCATGCACAAGACGCTAAGAGAGACGCTGTATAGACTTGACAATGCATGGACTATGCACATAGACGCAGCAAGACTCTGTGAGCGCCAAGTCGATGTACAGACTTTGCGAGCGCCAAGTCGATGTACAGACTTTGCGAGCGCCAGGACCATGTACAGGCTTTAAGAGCGCCAGGACTATGTACAGACTTAGTGCAAACGGGATGTGCAGACTTTGTAGCATGCAATGAAGCAATGTATAGACTTAGACGTTTATGTGCATGACAAAGCAATGTACAGACTTGTTGTGAAGAACATTGCCCAAATGTAGTGTATGGACTTAGAATGCATGAGATAGCAGTGAAAAGTTGTGAAATGATGCACACGATGTACAGACTTTATTCATGCAAGCAAGACAGCGAGCATGCATCGACTTTCATGAACACACGATGTGCATACTTAGTAGCTAGACTTGGCGTTCAAGACACTGTATATGCATGAACAATGTACAGACTTTGTCATGATTCAATGTATAGACTTTAAAGCTCAAGAGAGACGGTGGATGTACAGACTTTAAGGCTTAACTGAGACGGTGGATGTACAGACTTTAAGGCTTAACTGAGATAGTGAATGTACATACTTCATGTCCAAATGAGACGCTAAGAGAGACGGACGGCTGTACAGACTTGAGAGTGCACGATGTACAGACTTGAAGAAATGCATGCTACAGTGCAATGTATAGACTTAGTGCAATGCAAAGGCTGTATAGACTTAGCGTGCGATGCAAAGGCTGTATAGACTTTCTCATGGACAATGCACAACGAATGTATAGACTTGCTATAAGGAATGTGCAGACTTTGTGGAACTGAGCGTAGATGCAAGACTATGGCATGTACAGACTGTGTGTGGCCTTATGCAAAGACAATGTACTGACTTAAGCTCGTGCAATGCAGTGTACAGACTTGATGAACGATGCAACAGACTCTGTACAGACTTAGCAGTACACTATGCAGAACTCTGTACAGACTTATCAATAGATGCATGTATAGACTGTGCAGACAGATGGATGTACAGACTTGGGTTGTACAGACTTCGACTGATGCATGCACTGTATGGACTTGCGACCAATGTATAGACTCAATGCAAGCAGATGGATGTACAGACTTGGGTTGTACAGACTTCGACTGATGCATGCACTGTATGGACTTGCCACCAATGTATAGACTCAATGTGCAGACTTGGCAAAAGCATGAAGATAACAACAGAGAGTGTATGGACTTGCTGTATGCATGAACTACCCTGTACAGTTCATATGCCCAAAGCAGAACAATCATTCAGACACAGATTCATGATATGCTATCATCAAAATCATGGAGATCAAAATCATGTCACAGATGTTCAGATAACTCATAGTGTTTGTTATCATCAAAATCACAGGGGCACAACAACAAAGTGTGCACTGAACTTAATTGCTCATTAAATGTGATAGATGAAAGAAAAATAAAATTACTGAAATATAGGAACTAAATCAAAAAATATCATGCTTGTTTAACCTCAATACTAGTTTTAGTAACTCCCGAAGGGGTCATTAAGTCTGAAAGAGTAGACAAAGAAAGGTTAAACAAGGCTTCTATCTGAAAATTTGGTTCATTTCTATTAACAATGAATGTAGAAAGTTTTTAAAGTACTTTCATTGATAAACCTGAAAATCATTAGATTTGAACTATGCAGTCAAATAAGGAACAAAATCATAAGTCTTTTATAATGGAAGAATCTGATAATAAGCCATTTCTGATTTATGAAATTAGTATCAGCTTGAGAATTTCCCTGCACTTGCTGAGTACTTTCACTATTGTCTGTTGAGGTTCACCCTAATCCACTTTCAGCATCTATGACACCCTTCTCTACCTGCTTTTCCTTGAGTCGTGCTGTAATCTGGCTATGTTTATTCTTCATCTCCAGCTTCCAAACATGCTGTCAAACTATTTTGTTTTTGCTGATTTCAAAGGGGGAGAATAGTTTGAGAGAGTCATTATCTAGGGAAATGCATGGAGGCATACTTGTGAACATTGAATTATCTGCGTCAAATTGATCATAATGACTCACAGTGTTGCCATCATCAAAAAGGGGGAGAATGTTGTGTCCTTGTGTTTTGATGATGTCAACACTATGACTTATCCTTGAGTTTCATATGTTTTTGATCCTTAAGGTTCATAATTTTTGATGATGTCATATTGTGATGTTATTTTATACATGCACTTTTAAGATCTATGTGAAGACAGGTTGACAGCCTCTTAAAATCTGAAGAACAAAAGCAGAAGTCTCAAGAAGAAGAGTTAAGCTTGGAGCCGACTCCAGAACACACGGGTTAAGCTGTCTTCAATAAAAATGTTGTTTAGAGTCGACTCCATTCGGCTCTCGAGTCGACTCTAGAGTCACCCGCAAGCTGACGGAACAGAGGTGACAAATAGGTCCATACGAGTGACAAATATGGACTAAGGGTGACAAATCGGTCCACAAAGGTGAATAATAGCTCGTGAGGTTAAAAAATGGACGACAGAACAAAAGATGTGAAAAGTGAAGAAGGAGAGTCGACTCTAGTTGCCAATGGAGTCTGACTCTAGTCCCGTTGAGCTACAGAGCTGTTCAAAGGCGATGCCTAACGAGCAATAAGAGTGACAAATGGCTTGTTATGGGTGACAAATACCTGATAGCAGTAACAAATAGCTCGTTAAAGGTGAATAATAGGCTGTAAGGCTGAAATGCACGGAAATCTAAGAAGCTGCGTCAACTCCATGGTGTCTGGAGATGAAGTTGAAGCTATGAAGGCAACAAACAAAGAATGAAGGCAACAAAGGGGTTCTAAAGGAAACAAATGCCATGCTAAGAGTGAAAAATAGATAAGTATGGCTGAAAAATGAGCGGCAAAGCTAAAGAGCATGAAGAAAAAGAAAAAGGCTGACTCTATTTTCAAAGAGAGCTGACTGCAGTCAAAGCAATCGTAGTCATTGTTAACTTTAGTCAAAGTCAACGTTAGTCAAAGTGACTCCAGCCAAGTTCAATTTCAAGTTGACTCAAGTCAAGCTAACCCTAGTCAAAGTCAACCTAGCTACAGTGATCTAATATTGTTGACCTCAGTCAACTTAGCTCCAGGCATGCTCAAGACCCTCAAGCTCACAATGGCTTCTATAGGTAACAAATACCCAGCTAGCGGTGACAAATAGAAGCTAGCGGTGACAAATGGAAAGCAACGGTAACAAATGGACAAAGGCGACGGTTGAAGGCAGGAAGAAAACAACAACGGTGATGGCTCATGAGCGGTAAGTGTTGGCCCGGTTAGGAATGCAATCAAGAGGGGGGTGAATTGATTACGCCCCCTTTTTAACAAAATTAAAACTAAATCACAGAGATGATTGTGCAACAATAAAACTTCCTTGATAAAATGCAGAGATATTAATATGAAGAGATGAAGCTCTCTAAATTCAAATTGATGTAAATTAATTAAATGACAATCAAACAACCACTCACAACTCTCCAGCGCAGATTGATGAACCACTCAGATGAAAATTAAAGAGCGGACAATTTGTATGAACGCTCAACTCATCGCATCACACTTGTAAATGAGACGGATAGGATAGAATAACAAACTCACTAGAAGCAAACCACAACGCAAGGATTTTTAGGTGGTTCGGACGCACCCGAGTGTCATCCTACGTCCACCCCTCTCAACTGGAGAGGATTCCACTAAGAACCACTGCACAACGGCAGTGAAAAAAACACACACGGGTTCAACGGCCCCACACACACGCATGTCCTCGCACGACGACGAGAGATCACGCCAACGGAGACGACGCTCTGAAATCATCTATGGAAAAAGATTATGTGGAAATACAAAGCGCAGTCCAAGGATAATAAGCTATGCACAAATGATAATAAGGTGTTAAGAGTAAGATATTCCCCCTTTGATCTTCATTACAACTCGGAGATAGATGGAAGGGTGCATTAGAACATATAAACTATGAGTGGAAGAAATCGGCCCCTTGAAAAGATACGCCCAAGCACACAACCGGCGGAGAGCAACAACGGCTCGCCTCCAGATCCAAGCTTGGGGTCGTGAGAAACTACCCACGGTGGCACTTTCTTCCTCCTCCAATAGCAAGACGCCCTCGCCCTCCGTTCCTGCAAGAATGGAGAAGTTTTGCCCAAAAAGATTATTTCAACTATGGAGTTCGCAGCATATATATACACAAGGAAAAGAGATGCCACATGACAATAAAACCCATGAGAAAACCTCTCTAAACAACACTCAATCAAGTATAGAAACCCTAAAGATATGATGGTAAAAAAAATCAAGGCAATCGGATCACAATTCATAGGGTTCAAAACCAAAACGACGGACCCGGCAAGGGACACTCCAGACAAGTGTCGACTCTTAGAGTCGACACTCGTGCGCGAGTGTTCTGTCATTTAAAAGAAAAATTGAACTCTGGTTGAAAGAGTCGACTCTTTTCAGCCTGGGTTCTATTTTTGTGAAAAATAGCCCTTGATGGGGACCTCAGAGCAAGCCATTTCATTTCCTTGTGTTTAGATATTTTTTTATATTCTTCTGGATGTATTTGATTGTGTAATTGTATTTGTGAGCATTTATGAGTGTTAAGTGGGTCAAGAGTATAATATGGGCTAAGTATCTTGAAAAGGGGTTCAAATTCCACAATTGGGCCTCAACACCTTTATAGCCCAATTGGGCCTCTCTCTCACATATGGACCACTCCACATAGGGGCCCAAATATTGGCCCATGGTCAAGGGGACAAGGTAGGTACAAGGTAGGTGTAATGGTTGAAATTGGAACAAAAAGAAGCCAAATTCATTTTGCTTCTTCAAGGGCCGCCCCCTCCATTGTCTCTTTGTGGGAATTTTTTATTCCCATGATTCCCCATGTGTCCATCGAACAAGGGAAGTATTGGTTTTTTGTAGTTTCATATATAAGCTTGTATTTTCATCTTTTATGTAATTAATGATCATTTTGAACAAGAAATTGCAAGCAAGTTTGAAGGGTGCACCCCTATCCTCTCTCCTCCCCTCTAGTTCTTCTTCTTCCCAGGGCTGAGACCCTTTCTATCTCGTCCTCCTCCCATCTATCTTCATTCTGTGCCGCCGCCGCCGCCGTTCGTGCCTCCATCGAGCCACCGCAAGCGATCTACCGAAGTGCTGTCCAGGTTCTGTTTTTCTGGATAGAGGTCCACTACGAGAATTTTAACTCCCAACTCCGACCTCATCTAGAGTTGAGATTTTCATGGTTGGTTCCTCTCTTGATTCCCAACCTGCAGTAAAAAATCATGTCATTCCGAGTTCTTTTTATATTTTTCTATTTTTGTGTCTTTCTGTCTTCCTGATCTGTCCCTTTTCAGATCTGTGTAGCAGAAGCTCAGTTCTTCCACCTTTCGACCCCATTTTTGATTTTTTTTTGGAACCCCCAAATTTATTGGAGGCTCTGTCCATCATCCCCACCCTCCACAAATTTTCGTCGAATTTTTAACGTCCTCTACCTATTTTTAGAAATTGAGTCTTTCCCCCAAATTCAGATCTGTTTCTGTTGTCCAGATCCGACCCCCAGTCAGTATAAAATCCCCATAAAATCGAAACTTCCACCAAATGTTGCATAAGATATATCCATGTTTTCCTCTCTTCGGTCTATACAACATTCATGAAGGGCTTAAAAGCTGAACCGAAGGTCTACAATGCGGTCAATGCCAACTCTCAGGAAACCTTGGTTCTACCCTGAGTTTTCAGATCCTGTGAGCCAACAGCTTGTAAAATCGACTAGTGCCAGATCCGGGAAATCCAATTTTATCTTTTTGGCCCTAGATCGAAGTACGTCGAAAGAGATTTCCAACGGTACCTCTTGTACGTCGATCTGACGTCGGGAGTGACCGCGGCAGCAGATCTCGCCGGGTCGCGCGCAACAAAACAGAATTGCAGATCCGTGGCCAGCAACTCCGACGGGTGACGATAGGAGCCGCCCGGCCTCCGACCAGTGAACCAGCACACCGCCGTCCCAGGGAGCACCCCTCCAGGCGTCCCCACTACAGTGGTGCCACCCCGGTGTTAGTATTGGTGTGCTACAGGCCAATTTAGGGTCGGGTAGACCCTATAGATGTACGATCTTGTTCATTATTAATAAAGTGGTATTTGAGCAGAAATATGTGATTGTATATTACTTTACGATGTCCCTAGGATATGTGGTTGTAAAGTCAACTCGAGATGGGATCTCGAACGTGAGACTGACTTTACATGGACACATACCTTAAACTGTTCCTGGTTGGAGGGTAATCACTTGGGGACTTTGATTACCTATTAAACCAGTACACATGATGTGTTGTGGACCAGTCTCATGGTCTCTAGTGTGGGGCACCAACACATATGTGTAGGTGTATGTCCTTGGAGGATGTACACTGAACTGATCCGCAATTGGATCTTCATATGGTTGATTATACCTAATATCAACTGAAGATCAAACAGTCTCAGTAGCATCGTTGGTCCTTTGACCTGAGACATTGATCGGATCTTACACGAGGACTGTAATGGTTTAATTACTTGGCTAAGTGACTTTAACCATAAGTCATGAGTTACCGAGTCATTAACCACTCCAGGATACGTGTGAAGATCATCAATGGTCAAGAGGGGATCGCTCACTGCCGGGTATATATCAGACAGTTAATGGGTCATGACATTGATGCTCCGTTAAATCCCTGGCCAGGGTCGTGTGAGTTCGTTTAGAACGGACGTCATACACTTGAAGGAGGTCATGGTCAAATGGCACGATCATGGGGTTTGACAGAAACCATACCCTCGATCGTACCAGACTCATAGAAGGAGCGATAGATTATATCGATGCGGTAACTGTGGACTTGCAGGTACCAGACAGGCTGGTTTAAACCCGGCATCCTCTTGGATCACGTGGATTTGCTTGACCCAACGTGATCAAAGGTTCGGAATAAATTAAACTATTATTCGGCTCTAGTAGAAGCGAATAATAAGTTTAATTTACTTCTAATTGGGAATTAGAAGTTAATGGGCCTTAAACTAGAGTGACGAAGAGCCTAGAGGATCACACACAATAGATTCTTGGGTGATGGATTATTATTGTACAAATGTATATATTAATTCCCTTTAATTCCTTTTGGAAAGGAGTTTAAAAGAGGGCTTAATATATATGTACAATAATAAAAGGATATATATACGATTTCGGTCCTTATGGGTTCTTTAAGAAATGGCCAAAATCCTGTATATAGACATGTTACGGGAGCTTCCTCCCCTCTCTTGGCTAACCAAGCATTAAGGCTTAAGAGAGGAGGATTAGCTCCTCCCCCCTTTCCTCCCTCTTGCTCTCTCTCTCCAGAAGGTGAAAGGGTCGGGGAAGGTCGTGCCGGGGGGTACCGTCGCTGCGTAAGGATCCGTGTGGATCAGCTTTAGAGGCCGTGAATCTGTGCGGCTCGGTATTCTGCATCGGGCTTTGCGGACAACGTCGTTTCGCGCAAGGTATAAATACGCAACCCGTAGTTAGGGTTGGGGCGATTAAAACATCGATCAGAGCATGGATCTGAGATTCCATGCAGCAGGGTTCGGGCAAATGAAATTTGTGTTATCCACTGCGTTGCCCGATGGTGCTGTTCGGAACCTTACAGTGGTATCAGAGCCAGGTTCGCGCTCTGGTCGGTGTTTTATCGCCGTACTGAACCATGTTTGTAGGGGAATTAAAATCTTCAATTATTATTTGAAGAAAGGGATGATGGACATCTCTGTTCTTCCTTGATGCTGGGCATCAGGGCAGTAAATTTTTTTTTTAAAAAAAAATTGACCCGTTTTGGCCGCACTGCGCCCAGGGCGCACTGCGCCTGCACTCATGCGCGGGCGGCTCCCGCACGTGGCGGGGCCGCGTGGCGGGCGCCGCGTGGCGAGCGCCCAGGCCCGCCACGCAACTGGGGCACGCGGGCGGCGCCCGCACGAGGCGGGGCCGCGTGGCGGGCGCCGACGCAGGGGCCCACCATGCGTCGGGCGCCGCGGGCTGCGCCCGCGTGCGGGCGCGGGCGTGGGAGCGACCGCCCACGCGTCCCGCGTGGGGCGGCCGCCCCCAGCCGACTTAAATTTTTTTTAATTTAAATTTTTTTTGCATATTTGTTAATTTATTTGTGTGAATATATATACATTTGTGATATATATAAATATATGCACAATAAATTAATCTAATTTTTTATCTCATGTAATGATTGTGTTATCTCAATTGTAAATGTCAAATGTTAAATTTTATTTAACCCTTTTGAATTTACTGAGGTGAGATAATTACTATTTACCTTGAGATAAAATGGTAATAATTGAAGTTACTTCAGTAAAATTCGATTTTTGAATTTTTAATTATTAATAATTAGTAAATTCAAAATTTGAATTTTATTGAAGATTAAATGTATAAAATTTAAATATTTGAATTTTTAATTATTAGATAATTGTTAAATTCAACTTTTGAATTTTAGAATATTGATAATTGAGGATAATTACATTATTTAAATTTACTTTCAAATAAAATTATCAGATAAATAGTTTGAATTTAAATTTAAATGATTGTTATGTTTAAATTTTTAATTTAAATTTGATTATTGGATAATTAAATTTAAATATTTATCTTAATTATCTAACTTATTTGAATTAGATTCAAATATGCATGCCCCTATTATAAATAATGGTTCTTTACGTACTTTGCATTATTTACCTTGCGTTGGCTTGTTTATATGTTTAATTTTAGTTAATCCTGCTTCGATTTTTAAAATTAAACAAAGCTAGCCTATTTTTGTTTGCACGTCCTATTTTTAAATCCAAAAGTAAGGATTATTTTCAGAAAATAACCCTTGATTGATTTTGAATGAATCGTTTGGCAAGTGATCATGGACTTGGTTAATGTAATTAATTGGGGTCTGCGAACCTCCTTTCTCTCTCTGTTAAAATTCCAATGTACTTCTATCTCCCTTTACAGTTGTACTCGCCCTAAGGGCTGCTGGAATTTTATTGACATGTAATTTAAATTTTTCCCGGCCTGCGTGCCGTGTAAAAGTTATAATTAATGCGGCGTCGGAGTTTGGAAGCGCGGAGCACACTCGACGAGGACGATCCAACTGCTTTGGAAGCGGGCCGGATGTCTTAGTTAAATTAGGGATAAAGTCTATGATCACTTGCGATTTAATTTTACATTGGATGCATTTACTTTGTACAAACTACTAGGTACGGTAAATATATTAGATATATTTATATTACCACCTAGGGTGAGATCAAGATAAAATCAAATTCCCTCACGATTAAATTTTAGATCTGGTAAGCGTGGCTCTAGGAGTCGTCGTGGCCCTCCATCATTATGGAGTGAATGAACATCTTCATTTCATGGATTTGTTGTGCTTTGCACAAGGTCCATGAGTTTGGGGGCGGGATAAAACTCCAAGGCTCGGCCTCAATGGGGTGAGGAATTGAACTCGGCCTTGTTGTGCTTTCCACAAGGGTCGGGTCATGAACTCATTGCTATGTAGTAATGATGGTTAGATTTAACCAAGAATATCCTTTGTTGTACTTTCCACAATGGGATTATTTCTTGGGGGCCGAATATCGGATATTGCATTAGATGCAAGTGCCTGTTGACTGCCCTTGAGATGGTGTATGGCTTGTTGTGCTTTCCACAAGGTCGTACATCAGTCTCGTTGGGATTCCGACCCACTAGGTTGCTCTCGCTGATCCCCCGTTCTATATACTGAGGGTTATATAGTTCGATCGAAAAATAGTGGGACTAACTAAGATAGAAAATCACATCTAAGTTAGAATTTGAACACATGCTAAGTTATCTTTTATTTCTTATCCAGATTACAATGTCGTCGTCCAACCCCCTCCGCGGCATCTTGGATGCCAACAGACTGACTGGACCGAACTACTCGGATTGGCTGCGTAATCTACGCATAGTCCTCACTGCCGAGAAAATAGCTTACGTGTTGGACACGGTTCATTCTGAGCCAGCTCCCGATCCGACGAGGGCGAGTTAATGACTTACGCCAAATGGTCGGAAGACTCCTCCCTAGCCCAATGTTACATGCTAGCTTCTATTGCTCCCGAGCTACAGAGGTAATTCGAAAAGACCGATTGTAGAAGTATACTTCTCAATCTACGTCAGCTCTTCAGGGAGCAGGGTAGGATTGAGAGGTATGACATCTCCAAAAGGCTTTTTAGGACACGGATGTCAGAGGGTGCTTCAGTACAGGCTCATGTACTAAAAATGATGGAGTGGATAGAGAGACTCAATGCACTGGGGTTCAAGTTGGATCTTGAACTGTGCATTGATCTTATACTCCAGTCATTGCCCGATTCCTTTTCTTCCTTCATCATAAACTTTAACATGAATAGAATTGATGCAACTCTCCCCGAGCTGCTCAACATGTTAAAGAGTGCTGAAGGAACTATGCAGAAAGATAAACCATCTTCTTCTGTAATGATTGTTGGCCGGGCCAATAAGAAAAGGAAGGCCACCCAGATATCCACCAAAGGTGACAAAGGAAAGGGAAAGAAAAAGGCCATGGGTAAGCAACTCGCCAAGGTTGACAAAGGGAATGGCAAGAAGAATGAAAAAGAAGACAAGTGTTTTCGATGCGGGGAAACAGGGCATTGGAAAAGGAATTGCAAGGTAATTCTAAATGAATGTATTTTTGTCATAGACCTTAATTTGTCATATATGGAATCCACATCATGGGTATTGGATACTGGATGTGCATCTCATATCAGTAATTCTGTGCAGGTGCTGGCAAATAGAAGGCGGCTGGGCAAAAAGGAGATTGAACTGAGGATGGGCAATGGAGCTTTAGTTTCTGCCAAAGCTGTCGGGACTGCACGTCTCAGTTTACCTTCAGGAGTCATTCTGGAGCTGAATGACCGTTATTATGTTCCTAATATTATTAAGAACATTATTTCAATCTCTGGTTTGTATAACATTGGATATACATTAGCTTTTAATAGCACTGGGTGATCTATAATGAATAATGGTTTGGTTATAGCCAATGGTTCATTAGTCATTGGTCTTTATGTATTAGATACATATTCTAATGTTATGCAAGTTTCCAATGCAGATCAAGTGAATTCTGCATATGTCACGTCCCGACGCGGAATATCGGGACGTACAGTCAATAACGAGCTAGAAATAACATTTATTCTAAACTAACAATAACCATTGCTAAGGAAGGAATACTTTTATTACAATGATCAACACTGTTTAAACACGATCAAACATAACTCCCAAAACTATGAGCTGACGCTCAGTAGGCATCTAGGTACAAGTACACTCTAGAATCACTCATGTCCCTCCCCGTCTGTGTAACCGTCACCACCTGAATAACCTGGAAAGGGGGGGAAATAACACTATGAGCTGACGCTCAGTAGGTAATAACAGGCAAATTTACGTAGTTAATGACTTAATTACATGTTGTATGCAATGATAAGTAAGGAAATAAATAACGAGATCAAGGACAATATAATAAGATCTCCCAAGGTCAAGAATTAAAAGATAACAATTAACAATAATGACAAGTACAAGAATTTGAATAAGAGCAATTGCAATAATAATTGGCCAACAAATAAGTATTTAAAACATGAAGTAATTCACGATCAAGTACAAGAATAATAATAGATTGAATGTCGTAGACGTCACACTAGTCAAGTACTCGGTGCAATACCTCACCATGTCATTACCATCCCATGGGCTCACTTATTTTTCGGGCGCTCTCCCCAGGACCAGACCGGGCCCCTATGATGCGATGACATTGATTTATTGGATCAAGGATCCCAAGTTGTCTAGACATTTTCTCAAGTAATCATGGCCAATGAATTTCAAGGAATAAACTAAATTGTAAAAAGTACAGATCTGACAAAACATCAGAGTAACAAGAAGAGTAGAGAGTTAAATTTAGGCATCATGTTTAACGACAATTAAGTCGTGGAATTCAAGAACGAATGATAAGTAGGAAAATGTAATCATTAGAATACTCTTAACTCCATAGTTTAACATTGTATTCCGTTGGTTTAACAAGTTTTGGGGTTGTTTTAGGGTCTTTTAATATCAAGGAACTAGTTTCTTAAACAAAAAGATTTATTTTGTATTATCTTAGTGAATTGTTAAGAATTTAGTTTAATTCATAGAAATAAATCCTAGCATGATGAAAATATCTCTAACATGTTAAAATAGCTCCATCACATGATTCTACTGGTAAGGTGATAAGAATATATTTTTATTGCTGGAATTAATTTTTAACACACTAAAAATACATTATTAGGCGTTAAAACTAACACGTAATATGCTATAATGAGTTTTCTACGTAATTTTTGGATAAGTTAATAAGAGTAAGTTATCATACTGATTATTTATTTTTCCTGATAACAATAAGATTTTTATCATGCTGAAAAGTAATTTTTTACAATATTCTAGCATTCATTTAATAGGAGAAATACGCTGATAAATAGTTTAATATACTAAAAATCATTTATATCATGCTGTCATCATCCTAATATGCTGGAAGAATTTTCGTCATGCTGTGAAGAATTTTATCATGCTGTAAGAAATAATTTAACATACTAGCATAATTTTATATGCATTTATTTCTATTATATAGATAAAAATAGATTTCTATGAGTTAAAAATATCATTAATTCACAGAAATTAACTTTCAACATGCTGATAATATCAGAATATATTTTTCATAAATTTTCAGATATTAAGAATATTTTAGCATGCTGAATATATATTTTATATGCATTTATTCTCTATTATATAGATAAAAATAGATTTCTATGAGTTAAAAATATCATTAATTCACAGAAATTAACTTTCAACATGTTGATAATATCATAATATATTTTTCATGAATTTTTAGATATTAGGAATATTTTAACATGCTGGATATATATATTTTATATGCTTTTATTCTCTATTATATGAAATAATATGATAAGAGGAAGATGCACAAGATATCAATGGAAATTCTTGATGAAATTCAGCAAATAAGATATCAATGGAAAGATAAGAGGAAGATGCACAAGATGGTATGCTCAATTTTAAGTTTAGCCTGTGATTATCCACGTGAAATCAAGCTTAATCCTAAAAGGTGCACTTAAAATCCTAACATAGACATATGCTTACTAAATCGAGAAATTAACCTAATATGATTGATAAAAATTAGGGCTTTCAACGTTAAAAGGAAGCTAACATGATGAGGATTCCATTCATGTATAATAATTAAAGTTAGGTCTGTTAGAACCTACCTTAAATGAAGATCAAACCCAGCTACAAAAATATCCAACGATCCTTGATAGCCCTCAAAGATCCCTTGATAACTTCCTGAATACTTAATAGAAATTGGGGCTTTTACTGCCAAATGAAAGAGCTCGTCGAGCTGATCAAGATAGACTATCTATTTACGAATTTTGGTTAAGATTACCAACCTGATTTGGAAGAACAAAACCACGACCTAGAATGAAGAACGAACCGGACAGCACCTTAGAAAACCTCGATATCTCCTCGGATACCTAATGAAATTTAGGGCTTTTACAACCACTGGAAAGATCTCGTCGAGAGGAACAATTTGATATATTCATAAGCTGATTTTGGTTAAGGAAACCTACCTCAATCGAAGGATCAAAGAGGAGAGGAAGGAGGACGATGGCAGCCGACCCACCTCCACTAAACGACCAAGAACTTCCTAGATCTAAATCTAATGCGAACACCACAGCCACCAAATGAAAGTAGACTCGTAGAGCTTCATTTTGATAGCTCATAGAGCTTCTGGAGACTTCTGAATTGGGAGAAATCGACCACGCAAGGTGGTGTTTGAAAATGGCGCCGCCAAGGTTGACTTCTACCAAACTCGGCCGCCACCATGTGTTAGGGTTAGGGTTTGGTTCGATTGATAGAGGGCTATTAATCCTCTATGTATTACCTTTCATTTGTCTCTGGAATCACCTCATTTGGTTGAGAAACAAGCTCTAATTTGATGTTATAAGATGGGGTGAATAGTGAACACGAATTTCGGGTTAGGTGGGTTGAAAGTCGGACTTAACCCACTGATTAGGCCTAGATAATGATTTTATTAAGCTTAGTCATAGAAGATAAAAGTGTTAATCGATGCATCTATTATTTAATTACTATTTTTATGAATTTTTATATGGTAGATAAAATTTCAACTTCTACTATTCCGTAAATAGTTAAATATTAAGTTCGTAAGACTTAATCCACTAATTCGGCCTAATAACTGATTTTTTTAGGGTTGGCCACAGAAGGAAATATTGTTAAACACAATTGATTCTACAAGAATATGATTTTTATTGATTTTTATAAAATAGTTGAAAAGTGACTTATTCTATTTATTAAAGAATTAATCTAATTAATTTCGAATAATTCTCATTAATTCAAATAAATTCCAAATAATTTCAAATAACTTTCTAAATAAATTTCTAAAGAATTTGGGGTATTACACCCTCCCCCACTTAAAGAATTTGGTCCTCCAAATTCACTGCACTATAATATAGAGATAGGGGAAGACTAGCTCACCTAGAACAAGTCGGGATACCGCTTCCGCATAGTATCTTCAGATTCCCAAGTGGCTTCTTCGGTTCCACGCCAACTCCACTGAATTTTGACCATAGGTATAGAACGATTCCGTAGTTGCTGTTGCTTCCGGTCCAGAATCTTGATATGTCTTTCTTCATAGGTCAAATCTTCCTTCAATTCAAAATCCACTTGCTGAATGATATGAGTGGGGTCATACACATATTTCCGTAACATAGACACATAGAAAATATTCTGTACGCCAGATAACTGCGGCGGTAATGCCAATCTGTAAGCAACTTCTCCCACTCTATCCAGAATCTCGAACGGACCTATATATCTCGGACTAAGCTTGCCATGAATGCCAAATCTTCGAATCCCTCTTGTAGGAGAGACTTTCAGAAATACATGCTCGCCAACTTGAAATTCTAATGCTCTTCTCCTTGTGTCGGAATAACTCTTCTGTCTTGATTGGGCTACTTGTAACCGGTCTCGGATAATACGGATGTTCTGTGATGATTCCGAAATAAGATCCGGTCCAAGCCATTGCTTCTCGCCTACCTCTTCCCAACACAATGGGGATCGACAGCTTCTTCCATACAAAGCTTCAAATGGAGCCATATGAATACTGGACTGATAGCTGTTGTTGTAGGCGAATTCAACTAATGCCAAATGATCACTCCAACTGCCTCCAAAATCAATCATGCATGCTCGAAGCATATCCTCTACTATCTGGTTGCTCCTTTCAGTCTGTCCATCTGTCTATGGATGGAAAGCCGTACTGAAATTCAGACGAGTACCCAAAGACTCTTGCAATCCCTTCCAGAAATGTGAAGTGAATCTGGGGTCTCGATCAGATACAATATTGACTGGAATGCCATGAAGTCTTACCACTTCCTTCATATATAATGCTGCCAAGACATCAACTGTCCATTTAGACTTAATGGGTAAGAAGTGGGCTGATTTTGTTAATCTGTCGACGATCACCCAAATTGCATCAAAACCACCACGAGTCTTAGGTAGACCCATAATGAAATCCATGCCAATGCTTTCCCATTTCCATTGGGGTATGTCGAGCGGTTTCAACTTTCCTGTCGGTCTGAAATGTTCAGCCTTAACTTGCTGACAAACCAAGCATGTAAGACCCCAAATTCTTTAGAAATTTATTTAGAAAGTTATTTGTAATTATTTGGAATTTATTTGAAGTTATTCGAATTAATGAGAATTATCCAAATTAATTAGATTAATTAATTAATTAATAGAATAAGTCATTTTTCTTCTATTTTCTAAAAATCCCCAAAAATCACATCTTGTAGAATTAATTTTGTTTATCAATTTTGTCTTCTACAATTAAGCCTAATAAAATCGTTTATTAAGCCGAATTAGCGAACTAAGTCTTCCGAACTTAATATTTAATTAATTACGGAATAGTAGAAGTGGAATTTTATCTACCATATAAAAATTCATAAAAATAATAATTAAATAATAGATGCTTCGACTAACACTTTTGTCTTCTTGGAGTAAGCCTAATTAAATCATTATCTAGGCCTAATCAGTGGATTAAGCCTGACTTACAACCCACCTAACCCAAATTCGTATTCACTATTCACCCAAACTTTGAACATCAAATTCGAGCTTGTTTCTCAACCAAATGGGGTGATTCCAGAGGCAAATAAAAGGTATTACATAAAGGAACATTTACCCTCAATCAATTTGAGGTAAACTTAGTCCCAAAACGTGCTGCCGACATAGTTTGGTCAAGTCAAGGATTTCGGCGCCGTTTCTAAACACGTAGCTTGCAGCAGCGAATACTCCCAATTCAGAAGGCTCCAGAAGCTCTATGAGCAATCAAAATGAAGCCCTACGAGTCTTCTTTCATTTGGCTACTGTGGGGTTCGCTGAAATTTTGGATCTGGAGAGATCTAGTTCGATTTATGGAGGTGGGTCAGCAGGCCGTTGGCTTCCCTTCATCCTTCTTTGATCCATCGATTGAGGTAGGAATTCTCAACCAAATCTTGATCATGAGTATAGCAAATTGTACCTCTCATCGAGCTCTTTCCATTGGTGGCAAAAGCCCCAATTTTCATTAGGTATCCGTGGAGATATCGAGGTTTTAGTGAGGTGCTGTCAAGTTGTTCTTTATTCTAGGTTTCGAGTTCCCTCTTCAATTTGAGGTAGGTTATAACAGCCCAACTTCTAATTAACATACATGAATGTAATCAATAGCATGTTAGCTTTCTTTTGACATCAAAATCCCCAATTTTTATAGATCATGCCTAGAGTATTTCGTGTGTTATTAGAAGCATGCTAGCAAGCTAGACTTTTCTTGTGTTCTTCATAGAATATGTTGTATTTCATTGGATTCCTATCGAAATTCATGATTTAAAATTGTGTTTCATGACCCTAGGATGTATATTAATAACCCTAGAGTATATGGTTAAGATCCCAATACATTTAGACCCCAATTCTTGGAGTTTTTCATATTTTTTTTGAAGCCTTTTGGGTCTGGAAACCCAGGGGTCGACCCACGGGTCGACCCATTTCACCCTGCAAGCAGCAGACTGCTGCCTTGCATGGGTCGACCCAATGGGTCGACCCACAGCCTGCAGGGGTCGACCCATGCAGCCAGGAGGGCTCCTGGGAGCCAGGGGTCGACCCATACCTGAAATTTTTCCAGGGGTCGACCCAAAGGGTCGACCCATGCCTTGTAAACCCGTTTTAAATGATTCTTTGACCCGGGGATCAATCCGGATCATTGGGGAATCAATCCATTCAACCTAATCACAATGAAAACTACATTTTTGAGGAACTAATGACCTATTCATGTACCCTTTTTAGTTTCAATTAACATTGGTCCATACATGCAAACTTAGTGTAAAAACACACCGTTTATCATCCTCATTTCAATGCATACAAGATTAAATAGAAACCCACATAATTAGTGGTTAATGGTGTAACTAAATCTCTGTTAATGCATTCTATTTCACTCCTATGGGAGTTGTTCTTTGCCTTATCATCTTGAATCATCTTCTTGGCAATTATCTTAATGCAAATGATAATGGTTAATCATGATATCTTAACTTGGTGATTATGATTAATATGTTGATTAGCTTGTTTGATTGCTGCTGTTTTACAGTAGCGCAGCACGATTAACTCTTGTTGTGACTTGGTTTCGATCTCCTTGATGATTATACTTACCTTGAAATTCTGGAAATGAATCTCTTTCCTACGTGAAGTTGTTATTGCTACTTAGTTTAAACTTTGGAATTCTGGCCATAAACTGTGGAAGTCTAGATTCGTGGGATCTTTGATCCAAAGAAATCAATGCCTGGCAAACAATTAAGGGCTCGGTCTGGTCCTGGGAAGAGCGCCCGAACACTACGTGTACCCCCGGGGAGGTGAATGACTAGGTGTGGCATTTGGCACCAGTACTTGACATGTGTTAAATCTAGGACTGTCCACTACTCTCTCCACTACTCTCTACATTACTTTCTACTACTTTTCACTTTCCACTCTTCACTGTTCTATACTCTACTTGTGGTTACTTTACTTGCTTATTACTTGGACGTGGAAATGAAATTACATACGTGCTTGACATGACTTGAATTGTCTTGATATGGTCAACTTTTTATCGTTATCTCCTGTAGTAAATTCTTGTCTTACTATTCTATTCATTATATTTCTTGACCTTGCAAGATCTTTGAATTCTGTTTCGTGACATCACCGTTATCTTTTTATTGTTTTTATCATTTGTAGCATGACATTTTAAAATGTAATTAAACTGTTAATCACTTATACCTGTATGTTATTTCCTACTGAGCGTCAGCTCATAGTTGTGTTTTCCCCCCTTTCCAGGCTTTTCAGGTGACGCGCTTACCGATGGGGAAGGGCAGGAGTGATGTCTTGAGTGTATCAGTTCTAGTGTGTTAGCAGTGTGTTTATTGTTAGTTGTATTTGGAGATCATTTAGTTTCAGTTTGTTGTTGAGTCTTAGTGGTTGTTATTCCATGTTGTATTAAGTTGCCTTTGAGATCATTGTATCAGTTTGGTTGTTTAATGATCATTTAGTATTTCCTTTCCATCTTGTAGCACTTGTGTATCATTTTAGATTTAGTTCCCTCTCTTGCCAGCGTGTCCCTAACTGTACGTCCCGATATTTCCGCCTTGTTCGGGGCGTGACAGTTTAGTTGGTATCAGAGCCCTAGGTTTCACATTCCTAGGTTTCCTAAGTTTAAGTTTTCTTGCATTGCATCCCAATAATCGGTATATCAAAAGGTATTGTCTGAACGTTAGGCTACGCCTATCGGGAAGGTCGCACACTTGCGCGAGTGGTCTTCGGACCGATTACCTCCGCCAGGTACCGAGTTTTTGGTCGTGTCTAGGTGCATTAGATCCCTAACCTTGTAAAAGTCTAGGACCTGACCTGGTAAGAATGGGTAGAACTTGGGTTAAGTTCGTTCCTTAATCGTGCTTTATCTATCTTATTAAACCTAGGTAACCTATTTCTCGTGTAGATGGCAGCTGATCGTGCTGAATGGAGGAACCTGCAGCGTACGGTTCAAGGCCTTACTCAGGCCCTTCAGCAAGTAGCTCAGGCAGGAGCGGCACAGCATGGCACCGGTGATCTATACCGGAACTTCTGCGGAATGAACCCGCCTAGATTCGCTGGTTCGACTGACCCCGACCAAGCCAAGCACTGGCTAGATGAGATGGGGAGAATCTTTGAAGTTATGCAATGCACCAACCAGGAGCGTGTCCTTTTGTCCACATTTCAATTGGAACATGATGCACGTACTTGGTGGGATTCTATCAAGGCAACTCTCGGTGATCGGCAAGTTATGTGGGAAGAGTTCGAGGAATTCTTTAACAAGAAGTATTTTTCTGATAGAGTGCAAGAGAAGAAAGCGGTAGAGTTCGCGGCCTTGAAACAGCGAGGTTTGTCCGTGGCAGAGTATGAGGCTCAATTTGCACGGCTTTCTCGATATGCTACACATCTCATTTCCACCGAGAAGATGAAGGCGAAGCGCTTTCTCAATGGTTTGAAGCTTCATTATATCAACCAATTGGCACCGTTGGAGATTTCCACTTATTCCGAGATGGTAAGGAAAGCGCAAGTTCTGGAGGATACTCTTGAGATGACGGAGAGAATCCGTGGGAAAGGCACCAAGAAAGAATTACCTACGGGTTCCGGGAGTGTCAAACCCGGGTATACCAAGAAGAGGCATGTTAGTGGACCTGGTTCGTGGAGCGGGTCCGGATCGTGGAAGGGCACGATGCCGAGGCATGAAGACAAGAAGCCTGGCCCTATTGTTCCATTCAAGGGCGTGTGCAACTATTGTGATCGTCCGGGTCACAAGATAGAGGAGTGCTGGCGTAAGCAAGGCGCCTGTTTGCGATGTGGAAGCAAGGAGCACCGTATCCCCAATTGTCCTCTCATATCGGAACAAGCTACACCGGCAAAACCTCTAGTCTTCAAGAAACCACAAGGCAAGCTTCAAGCTTTACATGTAGAGGAAACTGAGATTTCTGATGATGGCGGACTCGTCGAAGGTACCCTTACTATAATCAATAAGCCCGCATTTGCTCTCTTTGATACTGGTGCAACACATTCTTTTATTTCACGGAGATTTGCTAAGTCATTAGCTGTGGAACCTGTTTTGATGAATACTCCGTTAGAGATTTCAACCCCTATTGGCACTAGATCAACAATCCAGTATTTCTATCCTTCTAGTAAGGTTATGATTGGTGAACAGAACTTTCCAGCAGATTTGGTCTGCATGGATATGAAGGATTATGATGTAATCTTAGAAGCAGATTGGTTGGCCAAGTATGAGGCCAATGTTCACTGTAGTTCTAGCTCAGTGACTTTTACTGGACATTCTGGTTTATCTTTTACGGGAGTCAAGCACCATAACTCCGTACCGCTCATCTCGGCTCTTCGAGCTGATAAGCTTTTGAGGCATGGGTGTGAGGCTTTTCTAGCCTTTGTTTGTGCAACCCCTGAGCAGCAGATTGAGATCAAGGACATTCCTGTTGTCCAAGATTTTCCTGATGTCTTTCCACAGGAACTACCAGGACTTCCGCCTGAGCGGGAAGTTATCTTTTCTATTGATCTTATTCCTGGCACAGCTCCTATTTCTAAGGCTCCTTATCGTATGTCTCCTGCGGAACTGAGGGAACTGAAGCAGCAACTGATGGAATTACTCGAGAAGGGTTTTATTCGTCCTAGTACTTCTCCGTGGGGAGCCCCTGTGTTGTTCATCAGGAAGAAAGATGGTTCGATGAGGTTGTGCATTGATTATCGGCAAATAAACCAGCAGACTGTCAAGAACAAATATCCCTTGCCGAGGATTGACGAGTTATTTGACCAGATAGCGGGAGCTCAATATTTCTCTAAGATCGATCTTCGATCTGGATATCACCAGTTGCGGATTAAGGAAGAGGACATTTATAAAACAGCTTTCCGCAGCAGGTATGGTCATTTTGAATTTGTCGTTATGCCTTTTGGTCTAACGAATGCTCCAGCAGCTTTCATGCAGTTGATGAACAATGCATTTCGGCCCTATCTTGATCAGTGGGTCGTGGTATTTATTGATGACATCCTGATTTATTCTAAGAATGAGGAGGAGCATGCTGAGCATCTGAGAATGGCATTGCAACTGTTGAGAGATCATCAACTATATGCTAAGTTCAGTAAGTGTGAATTCTGGCTGCAAGAGGTGTCCTTTTTAGGACATATCATTACGAAGAACGGTATTTCTGTTGATCCTTCGAAGGTTGAGGCAGTGAAGAATTGGGAACAGCTTACCAGTGTGACAGAAGTTAGAAGTTTTCTAGGCCTGGCAGGTTATTATCAAAGATTTATTCAAGACTTCTCTAAGATTGCGGTACCTCTTACAAGATTAACCCGCAAGGAAAATAAGTTTGATTGGTCAGATGATTGTCAGCGAAGCTTTCAGACTCTGAAGGAGTGTTTGACTACTGCACCTGTTTTGGCTTTACCTTTTGGTGAAGGAGGATTTGTTGTTTATACTGATGCTTCAGGTATTGGCTTAGGCTGTGTACTCATGCAGCATGGGAAGGTGATTGTCTATTCCTCTAGGCAGTTGAGGAAGCACGAAGATAATTATCCTGTTCATGATTTGGAACTTGCTGCAGTCGTGTTTGCTTTGAAGATATGGAGGCATTACTTATATGGAGAAACCTTTACAGTGTTTTCAGATCATAAGAGTTTGAAGTATTTATTTTCTCAGAAGGAACTCAACATGAGGCAGCGGAGATGGTTGGAGTACTTGAAAGACTTCGACTTCTCGATTGAGTATCATCCTGGCAAAGGTAATGTTGTGGCAGATGCATTAAGCCGGAAGCCGGTAGCTAGATTGTCAAGTCTCATGTTACAAGAATGGAGATTGTTGGAACAATTATCTAGTCTGGATCTCAATATTGACAATGATCGGATCTTGATTGCTCAGATTCAACTTAAACCTGAATTATTGATAGAGATCAAGTCCTTGCAAGATAATGATCCCGAGTTGGTAGAGATCAAGGGAAGCTTGAGTAGCAGACCTGACTTCATGTTGGCCGATGATGGTAGATTATTATTTAAAGGCAGAACTTGTGTTCCGGATGAGGCTACAATAAAGAACAAAATTCTTGAGGAAGCTCATAGATCCAGATATACCATTCATCCTGGAGGCACTAAGATGTACCGAGATTTGAAAAGGTCCTTTTGGTGGCCGAATATGAAAAGAGAAGTTGCAGATTTTGTGAGCAGATGTTTGGTATGTCAGCAAGTTAAGGCCGAACATTTCAGACCAGCAGGGAAATTGAAACCACTCGACATACCCCAATGGAAGTGGGAAAGTATTGGCATGGATTTCATTATGGGTCTACCTAGGACTCATGGTGGATTTGATGCGATATGGGTGATTGTTGATCGTTTGACAAAGTCGGCTCATTTCTTACCAATTAAGTCCAAGTGGACGATTGATGTATTGGCTGCTTTGTATATAAAGGAAGTGGTGAGATTGCATGGTATGCCAGTGAATATAGTATCTGATCGAGACCCCAGATTTACTTCACATTTCTGGAAGGGACTGCAAGAGTCGTTGGGTACTCGTCTGAATTTCAGTACTACTTTTCATCCACAGACAGATGGACAGACTGAAAGAACCAATCAGATAGTGGAAGATATGCTGCGAGCTTGCATGATTGATTTCGGTGGTAATTGGAGTGAGCATTTGGCATTAATTGAATTTGCCTACAATAACAGCTATCAGTCTAGCATTCAGATGGCTCCTTTTGAGGCACTATATGGTAGAAGTTGTCGTTCCCCGTTGTGTTGGGACGAGGTACGTGTGAAACAGTGGCTTGGACCAGATCTTGTTTCGGAATCATCACAGAACATCCGTGTTATCCGAGACCGATTACAAGTAGCCCAGTCAAGACAGAAGAGTTATGCCGACAACAGGAGAAGGGCATTGGAATTTCAGGTTGGCGAGCATGTGTTCTTAAAGGTCTCTCCGACGAGAGGGATCCGAAGATTTGGCATTCATGGCAAGCTGAGTCCGAGGTACATTGGTCCATTCGAGATTCTAGATAGAGTGGGAGAGGTGGCATACAGACTGGCTTTACCACCGTAATTTTCTGGCGTACACAACGTTTTCCATGTGTCTATGTTACGGAAATATGTGTACGATCCCACTCATATCATTCAGCAGGTGGATCTTGAACTGAAGGAAGATTTGACCTATGAGGAAAGACCTGTCAAGATTCTGGACCGGAAGCATCAGCAACTCCGGAATCGTTCGATACCGATGGTCAAGATTCAGTGGAGTCGGCGTGGGACCGAAGAAGCTACATGTGAGTCTGAAGAGACTATGCGAAAGCGGTATCCCGATCTATTCTAGGTGAGCGATCTTTTTCTACTCTCAGTTTTAGTGCAGTGAATTTGGAGGACCAAATTCCTTTAAGTAGGGGAGGGTGTAAGACCCCAAATTCTTTAGAAATTTATTTATAAAGTTATTTGTAATTATTTGGAATTTATTTGAAGTTATTCGAATTAATGAGAATTATCCAAATTAATTAGATTAATTAATTAATTAATAGAATAAGTCATTTTTCTTCTATTTTCTAAAAATCCCCAAAAATCACATCTTGTAGAATTAATTTTGTTTATCAACTTTGTCTTCTACAATTAAGCCTAATAAAATCGTTTATTAAGCCGAATTAGCGAACTAAGTCTTCCGAACTTAATATTCAATTAATTACGGAATAGTAGAAGTGGAATTTTATCTACCATATAAAAATTCATAAAAATAGTAATTAAATAATAGATACTTCGACTAACACTTTTGTCTTCTTGGAGTAAGCCTAATTAAATCATTATCTAGGCCTAATCAGTGGATTAAGCCTGACTTACAACCCACCTAACCCAAATTCGTATTCACTATTCACCCAAACTTTGAACATCAAATTCGAGCTTATTTCTCAACCAAATGGCGTGATTCCAGAGGCAAATGAAAGTTATTACATAAAGGAACATTTACCCTCAATCAATTTGAGGTAAACGTAGTCCCAAAACGTGCTGCCGACATAGTTTGGCCAAGTCAAGGATTTCGGCGCCGTTTCTAAACACGTAGCTTGCAGCAGCGAATACTCCCAATTCAGAAGGCTCCAGAAGCTCTATGAGCTATCAAAATGAATCCCTACGAGTCTTCTTTCATTTGGCTGCTGTGGGGTTCGCTGAAATTTCGGATTTGGAGAGATCTAGTTCGATTTGTGGAGGTGGGTCAGCAGGCCGTTGGCTTCCCTTCATCCTTCTTTGATCCATCGATTGAGGTAGGAATTCTCAACCAAATCTTGATCATGAGTATAGTAAATTGTACCTCTCATCGAGCTCTTTCCATTGGTGGCAAAAGCCCCAATTTTCATTAGGTATCCGTGGAGATATCGAGGTTTTAGTGAGGTGCTGTCAAGTTGTTCTTTATTCTAGGTTTCGAGTTCCCTCTTCAATTTGAGGTAGGTTATAACAGCCCAACTTCTAATTAACATACATGAATGTAATTAATAGCATGTTAGCTTTCTTTTGACATCAAAATCTCCAATTTTTATAGATCATGCCTAGAGTATTTCGTGTGTTATTAGAAGCATGCTAGCAAGCTAGACTTTTCTTGTGTTCTTCATAGAATAGGTTGTATTTCATTGGATTCCTATCGAAATTCATGATTTAAAATTGTGTTTCATGACCCTAGGATGCATATTAATAACCCTAGAGTATATGGTTAAGATCCCAATACATTTAGACCCCAATTCTTGGAGTTTTTCATGTTTTTTTTGAAGCCTTTTGGGTCTGGAAACCCAGGGGTCGACCCACGGGTCGACCCATTTCACCCTGCAAGCAGCAGACTGCTGCCTTGCATGGGTCGACCCATGGGTCGACCCATGCAGCCAGGAGGGCTCCTGGGAGCCAGGGGTCGACCCATACCTGGAATTTTTCCAGGGGTCGACCCAAAGGGTCGACCCATGCCTTGTAAACCCGTTTTAAATGATTCTTTGACCCGGGGATCAATCCGGATCATTGGGGAATCAATCCATTCAACCTAATCACATTGAAAACTACATTTTTGAGGAACTAATGACCTATTCATGTACCCTTTTTAGTTTCAATTAACATTGGTCCATACATGCAAACTTAGTGTAAAAACACACCGTTTATCATCCTCATTTCAATGCATACAAGATTAAATAGAAACCCACATAATTAGTGGTTAATGGTGTAACTAAATCTCTGTTAATGCATTCTATTTCACTCCTATGGGAGTTGTTCTTTGCCTTATCATCTTGAATCAGCTTCTTGGCAATTATCTTAATGCAAATGATAATGGTTAATCATGATATCTTAACTTGGTGATTAGGATTAATATGTTGATTAGCTTGTTTGATTGCTGCTGTTTTACAGTAGCGCAGCACGATTAACTCTTGTTGTGACTTGGTTTCGATCTCCTTGATGATTATACTTACCTTGAAATTCTGGAAATGAATCTCTTTCCTACGTGAAGTTGTTATTGCTACTTAGTTTAAACCTTGGAATTCTGGCCATAAACTGTGGAAGTCTAGATTCGTGGGATCTTTGATCCAAAGAAATCAATGCCTGGCAAACAATTAAGGGCTCGGTCTGGTCCTGGGAAGAGCGCCCGAACACTACGTGTACCCCCGGGGAGGTGAATGACTAGGTGTGGCATTTGGCACCAGTACTTGACATGTGTTAAATCTTGGACTATCCACTACTCTCTCCACTACTCTCTACATTACTTTCTACTACTTTTCACTTTCCACTCTTCACTGTTCTATACTCTACTTGTGGTTACTTTACTTGCTTATTACTTGGACGTGGAAATGAAATTACATACGTGCTTGACATGACTTGAATTGTCTTGATATGGCCAACTTTTTATCGTTATCTCCTGTAGTAAATTCTTGTCTTACTATTCTATTCATTATATTTCTTGACCTTGCAAGATCTTTGAATTCTGTTTCGTGACATCACCGTTATCTTTTTATTATTTTTATCATTTGTAGCATGACATTTTAAAATGTAATTAAACTGTTAATCACTTATACCTGTCTGTTATTTCCTACTGAGCGTCAGCTCATAGTTGTGTTTTCCCCCCTTTCCAGGCTTTTCAGGTGACGCGCTTACCGATGGAGAAGGGCAGGAGTGATGTCTTGAGTGTATCAGTTCTAGTGTGTTAGCAGTGTGTTTATTGTTAGTTGTGTTTGGAGATCATTTAGTTTCAGTTTGTTGTTGAGTCTTAGTGGTTGTTATTCCATGTTGTATTAAGTTGCCTTTGAGATCATTGTATCAGTTTGGTTGTTTAATGATCATTTAGTATTTCCTTTCCATCTTGTAGCACTTGTGTATCATTTTAGATTTAGTTCCCTCTCTTGCCAGCGTGTCCCTAACTGTACGTCCCGATATTTCCGCCTTGTTCGGGGCGTGACAAAGCATCTACTCACAAAGTCTGCCACTTCTCTTTTCATATTCGGCCACCAAAAAGATCTTTTCAAATCTTTGAACATTTTAGTACCTCCAGGATGAATCATGTATTTGGATCTATGAGCCTCGTCGAGAATCTTGTTCTTGATCTCAGCTACATCAGGTACACACGTTCGTCCTTGAAATAGCAGTCTTCCATCATCAGCCATCATGAAATCCGGTCTACTGCTCAAGCTTCCCTTGATTTCTACGAGCTCGGGATCATTATCTTGCAAAGACTTGATTTCTATCAATAATTCGGGCTTAAGTTGAATCTGTGCAATCATCACCCGATCATTGTCAACATTAAGATCCAAGCTAGCTAACTGTTCTAATAGCCTCCATTCATGCAACATAAGACTGGACAATTTAGCTATAGGCTTCCGACTCAATGCATCAGCCACAACATTGCCTTTACCGGGATGATACTCGATCGAGAAGTCGAAATCCTTCAAATACTCCAACCATCTGCGCTGCCGCATATTGAGTTCCTTCTGAGAGAATAAGTACTTTAAACTCTTATGATCGGAGAATATCGTGAATGTTTCACCATATAAATAACGCCTCCAAATCTTCAAAGCAAACACAACTGCTGCAAGTTCCAGATCATGAACAGGGTAATTCTCTTCATGCTTCCTCAACTGCCTAGAAGAATAGGCAATCACCTTCCCATGCTGCATAAGCACACATCCCAGACCAATTCCAGATGCATCAGTATAGACCACAAAACCTCCTTCACCAGAAGGTAAAGTCAATTTAGGTGCCGTAGTTAGGCATTCCTTCAAAGTCTGAAAACTTCGTTGACAATCTTTTGACCATTCGAACTTGTTCTCCTTGCGGGTTAATCTGGTAAGAGGTACCGCAATCTTGGAGAAATCTTGAATGAATCTGTGATAATAGCCTGCCAGGCCTAAGAAGCTTCTGATTTCAGTCACACTAGTGGGCTGCTCCCAATTCTTCACTGCCTCAACCTTCGAAGGATCAACAGAGATGCCCTCTTTGGTAATAATATGCTCTAGAAAGGACACCTCTTGCAGCCAGAAATCATATTTACTAAACTTGGCATACAGTTGATGATCTCTTAATAACTGCAATGTCGTTCTTAGATGTTCGGCATGATCCTCTTTATTCTTAGAATAAATCAGAATATCATCGATGAATACCACGACCCATTGATCAAGATAGGGTCTAAACACACTGTTCATCAACTGCATGAAAGCTGCTGGTGCATTCGTTAGACCAAAAGGCATAACGACAAATTCAAAGTGACCATACCTACTGCAGAAAGCCGTTTTAAAAATATCCTCCTCCTTAATCCGCAACTGGTGATATCCTGATTGAAGATCGATCTTGGAAAAATAATGAGCTCCCGCTATCTGGTCAAATAATTCATCTATCCTTGGCAATGGATATTTGTTCTTGATAGTCAACTGATTCAATTGTCGATAATCGATGCACAGCCTCATCGAACCATCCTTCT
Organism: Amorphophallus konjac; assembly: GCA_022559845.1. Classification (NCBI taxonomy): domain Eukaryota; kingdom Viridiplantae; phylum Streptophyta; class Magnoliopsida; order Alismatales; family Araceae; genus Amorphophallus; species Amorphophallus konjac. The sequence continues at coordinate 357,692,506 of CM040118.1, forward strand.
TCCTGACGAATAATACAGGGGCTCCCCAAGGGGAAGTACTCGAACGAATGAAACCTTTCTCGAATAATTCCATTAATTGCTGCTTCAATTCTCTCAGCTCCGCAGGAGACATACGATAAGGAGCTTGAGAAATAGGAGATGAGCCAGGAAAAACATCAATAGAGAAGATTACTTCCCGCTCAGGCGGAAGTCTAGGTAGTTCCTCTAGAAAGACATCAAGAAATTCTCGGACAACAGGAATGTCCTTAATCTCAATCTGCTGCTCAGGAGTAGCATGGACAAAGGCTAGAAATGCCTCACATCCTCGCCTCATTACCTTATCAGCACGAAGGGCTGAAATAAGCGACATAGAGCTATGATGTCTAACTCCTATGAAAGATAACTCCGGGTGCCTACTAAAAGACACCGAGCTAGAACTGCAATGAACATTGGCTTCATACTTAGCCAACCAATCAGCTCCTAGGATTACGTCGCAATCCTTCATATCTATGCAAACTAAATCAGCTGGTAAATTCTGCTCATCAATCATAACCTTACTAGAAGGATAGAATAGCTGAATTGCCGATCTAGAACCAATAGGGGTTGATATCTCTAACGGAGAATTCATCAGAACAGGTTCCATAGCTAAAGACTTAGCAAATCTCTGAGAAATAAATGAATGCGTTGCACTAGTATCAAAAAGAACAAATGCTGGCTTGTCGAGTATAATAATAGTACCTTCGACGAGTCCACCATCCTCGGCTGTTTCTGCTTCATTTGCATGCAGAGCTTGGAGCTTGCCTTGTGGTTTCTTGAAGACTTGAGGTTTCGCCGGGATAGCTTGTTCCGATAATAAGGGACAGTTAGGGATACGGTGCTCCCTGCTTCCACAACGCAAACAGGCACCTAGCTTGCGCCAGCACTCCTCCATTTTGTGACCAGGACGATCAGAGAATTTGCATACGCCCTTGAACGGTACAACAGGGCTAGGCTTCTTGTCTTCATGCTTTGGCATCTTGCCCTTCCACGTTCCAGATTCGGTCCACGAACTAGACCCACTCACGGGCCTCTTCTTGCCAGTGCCATATTCGGGTTTAGCATTCTTGAAATCCTTCGGTTGCTCCTTCTTGGTGCCTTTTCCACGAATTCACTCCGTCATCTCTAAGGTATCTTCCGGGACTTGCACTTTCCTTACCATTTCAGAATATGTAAAGATTTTCATTGGCGCCAACTGATTAATATAATGCTGCCTCAGACCGTTGAGAAAACGCTTCGCCTTCATCTTCTCGGTGGAAATAAGGTGTGTAGCATAACGAGAAAGCCGTGAAAATTGAGCCTCATACTCTGCCACGGACATACCTCGCTGTTTCAGGGCCGCGAACTCTGCCGCTTTCTTCTCTTGTACCCGGTCAGAAAAATACTTGCCGTTGAAAAATTCCTCGAACTCTTCCCACGTAACCTGCTGATCACCCAGAGTCGCCTTGATAGAATCCCACCAAGTACGTGCATCACGTTCCAGTTGGAAAGTAGATAAAAGGACACGCTCTTGGTTGGTGCATTGCATAACTTCGAAGATCCTTCCCATCTCGTCTAGCCATTGCTCGGCTTCGTCGGGGTCAGTCGAACCAGCAAACCTTGGCGGATTCATCCCTCGAAAGTTCCGGTATAGATCACCGGTGCCATGATTTACAGCTCCAGCTTGAGCCACTTGTTGTAACGCCTGCGTGAGGCCTTGAACCGTGCGTTGCAAGTTTCTCCACTCCGCACGTTCAGCTGCCATCTCAAATGCCTACATAAGAAATAGATCATTTAGGGTCATAAGATAGTTAATTTTACAAGCAAGGTATTAACTTAACCTGAGTTCTACCCAATCTCACCAGGTCATGTCCTTAAACTTAGACGAGGTCGGGGTCCTATGATGACACTTAGAAAACCTAGGATTATTAAACCTAGGTTCTGATACCACCTAAACTGTCACGCCCCGACGCGGAATATCGGGACGTACAGTCAATAACGAGCTAGAAATAACATTTATTCTAAACTAACAATAAACATTGCTAAGGAAGGAATACTTTTATTACAATGATCAACACTGTTTAAACACGATCAAACATAACTCCCAAAACTATGAGCTGACGCTCAGTAGGCATCTAGGTACAAGTACACTCTAGAATCACTCATGTCCCTCCCCATCTGTGTAACCGTCACCACCTGAATAACCTGGAAAGGGGGAAAACAACACTATGAGCTGACGCTCAGTAGGTGATAACATGCAAATTTACATAGTTAATGACTTAATTACATGTTGTATGTAATGATAAGTAAGGAAATAAATAACGAGATCAAGGACAATATAATAAAATCTCGCAAGGTCAAGAATTAAAAGATAACAATTAACAATAATGACAAGTACAAGAATTTAAATAAGAGCAATTACAATAATAATTGGCCAACAAACAAGTATTTAAAACATGAAGTAATTCACGATCAAGTACAAGAATAATAATAGATTGAATGTCATAGACGTCACACTAGTCAAGTACTCGGTGCAATACCTCACCATGTCATTAACATCCCATGGGCTCACTTATTTTTCGGGCGCTCTCCCCAGGACCAGACCGAGCCCCTATGATGCGATGACATTGATTTATTGGATCAACGATCCCAAGTTGTCTAGACATTTTCTCAAGTAATCATGGACAATGAATTTCAAGGAATAAACTAAATCGTAAAAAGTACAGATCTGAAAAAACATCAGAGTAACAAGAAGAGTAGAGAGTTAAATTTAGGCATCATGTTTAACGACAATTAAGTCGTGGAATTCAAGAACGAATGATAAGTAGGAAAATGCAATCATTAGAATACTCTTAACTCCATAGTTCAACATTGTATTCTGTTGGTTTAACAAGTTTTGGGATTGTTTTAGGGTCTTTTAATGTCAAGGAACTAGTTTCTTAAACAAAAAGATTTATTTTGTATTATCTTAGTGAATTGCTAAGAATTTAGTTTAATTCATAGAAATAAATCCTAGCATGATGAAAATATCTCTAACATGTTAAAATAGCTCCAGCACATGATTCTACTGGTAAGGTGATAAGAATATATTTTTATTGCTGGAATTAATTTTTAACACACTAAAAATACATTATTAGGCATTAAAACTAACACGTAATATGCTATAATGAGTTTTCTACGTAATTTTTGGATAAGTTAATAAGAGTAAGTTATCATACTGATTATTTATTTTTCCTGATAACAATAAGATTTTTATCATGCTGAAAAGTAATTTTTTACAATATTCTATCATCCATTTGATAGGAGAAATACGCTGATAAATAGTTTAATATACTAAAAATCATTTATATCATGCTGTCATCATCCTAATATGCTGAAAGAATTTTCGTCATGCTGTGAAGAATTTTATCATGCTGTAAGAAATAATTTAACATGCTAACATAATTTTATATGCATTTATTTCTATTATATAGATAAAAATAGATTTCTATGAGTTAAAAATATCATTAATTCACATAAATTAACTTTCAACATGTTGATAATATCAAAATATATTTTTCATAAATTTTCAGATATTAAGAATATTTTAGCATGCTGGATATATATTTTATATGCATGTATTCTCTATTATATAGATAAAAATAGATTTCTATGAGTTAAAAATATCATTAATTCACAGAAATTAACTTTCAACATGCTGATAATATCAGAATATATTTTTCATGAATTTTTAGATATTAGGAATATTTTAACATGCTGGATATATATATTTTATATGCTTTTATTCTCTATTATATGAAATAATATGATAAGAGGAAGATGCACAAGATATCAATGGAAATTCTTGATGAAATTCAGCAAACAAGATATCAATGGAAAGATAAGAGGAAGATGCACAAGATGGTATCCTCAGTTTTAAGTTTAGCCTGTGATTATCCACGTGAAATCAAGCTTAATCCTAAAAGGTGCACTTAAAACCCTAACATAGACATATACTTACTAAATCGAGAAATTAACCTAGTATGATTAATAAATATTAGGGCTTTCAACGTTAAAAGGAAGCTAACATGATGAGGATTTCATTCATGTATAATAATTAAAGTTAGGTCTGTTAGAACCTACCTTAAATGAAGATCAAACCCAGCTACAAAAATACCCAACGATCCTTGATAGCCCTCAAAGATCCCTTGATACCTTCCTGAATACCCAATAGAAATTGGGGCTTTTACTGCCAAATGAAAGAGCTCGTCAAGCTGATCAAGATAGACTATCTATTTACGAATTTTGGTTAAGATTACCAACCTGATTTGGAAGAACAAAACCACGACCTAGAATGAAGAACGAACCGGACAGCACCTTAGAAAAACCTCGATATCTCCTCGGATACCTAATGAAATTTAGGGCTTTTACAACCACTGGAAAGATCTCGTCGAGAGGAACAATTTGATATATTCATAAGCTGATTTTGGTTAAGGAAACCTACCTCAATTGAAGGATCAAAGAGGAGAGGAAGGATGACGACGGCAGCCGACCCACCTCCACTAAACGACCAAGAACTTCCTAGATCTGAATCCAATGCGAACACCACAGCCACCAAATGAAAGTAGACTTGTAGAGCTTCATTTTGATAGCTCATAGAGCTTCTGGAGACTTCTGAATTGGGAGAAATCGACCACGCAAGGTGGTGTTTGAAAATGGCGCCGCCAAGGTTGACTTCTACCAAACTCGGCCGCCACCATGTGTTAGGGTTAGGGTTTGGTTCGATTGATAGAGGGCTATTAATCCTCTATGTATTACCTTTCATTTGTCTCTGGAATCACCTCATTTGGTTGAGAAACAAGCTCTAATTTGATGTTATAAGATGGGGTGAATAGTGAACACGAATTTCGGGTTAGGTGGGTTGAAAGTCGGACTTAACCCACTGATTAGGCCTAGATAATGATTTTATTAGGCTTAGTCATAGAAGACAAAAGTGTTAGTCGATGCATCTATTTTTTAATTACTATTTTTATGAATTTTTATATGGTAGATAAAATTTCAACTTCTACTATTCCGTAAATAGTTAAATATTAAGTTCGGAAGACTTAATCCACTAATTCGGCCTAATAAATGATTTTTTTAGGGTTGGCCACAGAAGGAAATATTGTTAAACACAATTGATTCTACAAGAATATAATTTTTATTGATCTTTATAAAATAGTTGAAAAGTGACATATTCTATTTATTAAAGAATTAATCTAATTAATTTTGAATAATTCTCATTAATTCAAATAAATTCTAAATAATTTCAAATAACTTTCTAAATAAATTTCTAAAGAATTTGGGGCATTACAACATATCTATAGCATTGCATGCTTGGTCATGTAGGTGAGAAAAGAGTCTCTCACCTACACTCAAATGGGTATTTGAATACATTCGAATACAAGCCATTTGATACATGTAAGTCATATCTCATGGGGAAGATGACCAAGGCTCCCTTTAGTGGACATGGTGAGAGGGCTGTTGACCTTCTCGAGCTCATACACTCGGATGTGTGTGGACCCATGTCCATAGAGGTAAAAGAGGGTCACCTCTATTTCATTTCTTTTATTGATGACTTCTCGATATATGACTATGTGTATTTAATGAGACATAAATCACAAACCTTTGAGAAGTTTAAGGAATACAAGAGTGAAGTAGAGAAACAGACTGGCAAGAGTATTAAGGCTCTTCGATCGGATCGAGGAGGTGAATATCTTAGCCATGAATTCACTTATTATCTTAAAGATAATGGAATTATTTCTCAGTGGACTCCACCGTATACACCACAACATAATGGTGTATCCGAAAGGAGAAACATGACCTTGTTAGACATGGTCCGATCCATGATGTCTATGTCAGGACTACCCTTATCTCTGTGGGGCTATGCATAAGAGACTGCGGCTTATTTATTGAATAGGATCTTAAGTAAATCTGTTCCTTCTATACCATATGAGATATGGAAGGGTAGAAAACCAAATTTTAATCACATTAAAATTTGGGGGTGTCCTGCTCATGTAAAGAAGAACGATAGTGATAAGCTTGAGTCGAGAATCGATAAGTGTAGGTTTGTGGGATATCCAAAGGAGACGTTTGGATATTATTTCTATCACCCTTCTGAGCAAAGGGTCTTAGTGGCTAAGAGAGCTTTATTTCTGGAAAGAGAATATCTACTCAAGAAAAATAGTGGGAGCCAGATAGAATTGGATGAGGTCCAAGAACCACAACCCGTAGACACAGACTCGTTAGATGAGACTGTATCGGTTGATCCTATTCAGAGTGAAACACTGACACTACGGAGATCTGGTAGAATTCCGAGAGAACCTGAGAGATATGTTAGACATGTCTCAGAGGGGTCCTTTAAGGTATGTATCAATGAGGATGAAGATCCTCAATCGTACCAAGATGCAATCCGTAGTGCGGACTCCGAGAAATGACAAGAGGTAATAGATTTAGAGATCCAGTTCATGTACACCAAAAAAGTTTGGAACTTAGTTGATGTACCCGAAGGGAAAGTCCCTATCGGCTGCAAATAGATTTTCAAAAGGAAAATCGGAGCAGATGGACAGATTGACACATACAAGGCTAGACTAATGGCGAAAGGATATCGTCAAAGGCAAGGCACTGACTATGACGAGACATTTTCACCAGTAGCTATGGTTAAGTCAATCAAAATCCTTCTTGCCATTGCTGCATACCTGGATTATGAGATCTGGCAAATGGATGTGAAGATAGCTTTTCTTAATGGAAATCTGTCAGAAGAGGTGTACATCGTACAGCCTGAAGGATTCACCTCCAAGCTACATCCTAATAAGGTATGCAAACTTCAAAGGTCCATTTATGGATTAAAGCAGGCATCTCGAAGCTGGAACTTAAGATTTGATGAGGCTGTCAAATCTTTCAACTTCATTCGGAATGAAGATGAACCTTGTGTTTACAAGAAGGTCAGTGGGAGCTCTGTGACCTTCTTGGTCATTTATGTTGATGACATCTTACTCATTGGGAATGATGTAGGGATGTTGACATCAACTAAGTCTTGGTTATCCAAGACCTTCTCCATGAAGGATTTGGGAGAAGCATCCTACATGCTGGGCATAAGGATCTATCGAGATAGATCTAAAAAGATGCTAGGATTATCCCAATCCATGTACATAGACACTATCCTCAAAAGATTTAGGATGAAAAATTCCAAGAGAGGTCTCATTCCTATGAGACATGGAATTCGCCTATCTAAGGGGATGAGCCCTAAAACATCTGAGGAGGTGGCACACATGAATAAGGTACCATATGCTTCGGCCATAGGGTCAATCATGTATGCAATGCTATGTACGCGTCCTGATGTTGCCAATGCTTTGAGCATTGTCAGTAGATATCAGGTAAATCCAGGCGAAGAGCACTGGAAGGCAGTAAATGGCATCCTTAAATACTTGCAAAGGGCTAAGGATCTTTTTCTGCTTTATGGAGGAGAGGACCTACAGCTTAGAGCTTACACAGACTCTAGTTTTCAGTCAGATCCAGATGACTGCAAATCCATGTCAGGGTTTGTATTCATGTTGAATGGAGGGGCAGTCAGTTGAAGAAGCTCCAAGGAAGATACGACTGCAGACTTGACGACTGAGGCAGAATATATTGCTGCAGCTGAAGCTGCTAAGGAAGCCATCTGGATGAAGAAATTCATCTTACAACTTGGCGTAGTTCCCGAGATATCAGATCCCATTCCATTATTTTATGACAAAAATGGGGCCATCGCCCAGGCGAAGGAACCGAGATCTCACCAAAGGTCGAAGTATATTCTCAGGCGCTTCCACCTTATTCGGGAGATTGTTGATCGAGGAGATGTGATGGTAGAGCGTGTACCGTCAGAAGACAACATAGCAGATCCACCGACTAAGCCTTTGACACAGATTATTTTTGAGCGCCATCGGGATAAGATGGGCCTCAAAGTTGTGGGCAATTGGCTGTATTTCAAGTGGGAGATTGTTAGTATTGGTGTGCTACAGGCCAATTTAGGGTCGGGTAGACCCGATAGATGTACGATCTTGTTCATTATTAATAAAGTGGTATTTGAGCGTAAATATGTGATTGTATATTACTTTATGATGTCCATAGGATATGTGGTTGTAAAGTCAACTCGAGATGGGATCTCGAACGTGAGACTGACTTTACATGGACACATACCTTAAATTGTTCCTGGTTGGAGGGTAATCACTCGGGGATTTTGATTACCTATTAAACCAGTACACATGATGTGTTGTGGACCAGTCTCATGGTCTCTGGTGCGGGGCACCAACACATATGTGTAGGTGTATGTCCTTGGAGGATGTACACTGAACTAATCCGCTATTGGATCTTCAGATGGTTGATTATACCTAATGTCAACTAAAGATCCAATGGTCTCAGTAGCATCATTGGTCCTTTGACCTGAGACATTGATCGGATCTTACATGAGGACTAGAATAGTTTAATTACTTGGCTAAGTGACTTTAACCATAAGTCAAGAGTTGCCGAGTCATTAACCACTCCAGGATATGTGTGAAGATCATCAATGGTCAAGGGGGGATCGCTCACTGTCGGGTATATATCAGACAGTTAATGGGTCATGACATTGACGCTCCGTTAAATCCCTGGCCAGGGTCGTGTGAGTTCGTTTAGAACGGACGTCATACACTTGAAGGAGGTCATGGTCAAATGGCACGATCATGGGGTTTGATAGAAACCATACCCTCGATGGTACCAGACTCATAGAAGGAGCGAGGGATTATATCGATGCGGTAACTGTGGATTTACAGGTACCAGACAGGCTGGTTTAAACCTCACATCCTCTAGGATCACGTAGATTTGCTTGACCCAACGTGATCAAAGGTTCAGAATAAATTAAACTATTATTCGGCTCTAGTAGAAGCGAATAATAAGTTTAATTTACTTCTAATTGGGAATTAGAAGTTAATGGGCCTTAAACTAGAGTGACTAAGGGCCTAGAGGATCACACACAATAGATTCTTGGGTGACGGATTATTATTGTACAAATGCATATATTAATTCCCTTTAATTCCTTTTGGAAAGGAGTTTAAAAGAGGGCTTAATATATATGTACAATAATAAAAGGATATATATATGATTTCGGTCCTTATGGGTTCTTTAAGAAATGGCCAAAATCCTATATATAGACATGTTACGAGAGCTTCCTCCCCTCTCTTGGCTAACCAAGTATTAAGGCTTAAGAGAGGAGGATTAGCTCCCCCCCTCTCCTCCCTCTTGCTCTCTCTCTCTAGAAGGTGAAAGGGTCGGGGAAGGTCGTGCAGGGGGGGTACCATCACTGCGCAAGGATCCGTGTGGATCAGCTCTAGAGGCCGTGCATCTGTGCGGCACGGTATTCTGTATCGGGCTTTACGGACAACGTCATTCCGCGCAAGGTATAAATCGCAACCCGTAGTTAGGGGTTGGGGCGATTAAAACGTCGATCAGAGCATGGATCTGGGATTCCATGCAGCAGGGTTCGGGCAAATAAAATTTTTGTTATCCGTTGCATTACCCAATGTTGCTGTTCGGAACCTTACACCCGGTCCCACACGGCCCACTGACCAGCACGTGGGTCCCACGGTCGCGAGTACGAGTGCCGCCGAAGCTACACAAGAAGCTGCCCGTCAACCCGAACCCGTTACTCCCGGGCCCCATTGTGTCGCCCTTTACCTCCCTGCGTGGAGTGGGCAGTCATATTCATTGCTGTAAATTAATTACTTGTTATTCCGGGAGTACCGATTCGACCGGGGTCGTCTTCCCCACGCCGAGAGCGTGGAGGTATCGTGTTCACTCCCTTGACTCGGCATTTTGCTTTATTCGTATATGCTTTATATGCCGCTGCTGGAGAGCATGCTAGGATCGTAGCCCTATTTACTTTTATATCATCGCTACTGCTGGGAGAGAGAGAGAGATACCGTCCCGTGACCCGATCCGGGCACGAAATTGTGAGTTGACCACCCTAGCTCTTGCCGATTTCTCAACCGCGCACGTCTGACGCTTCCCTCGAAAAGGGACGATCGCGAGCTTGTTTAGAGTCCGAGGATCGCATATCCATTTGGAGTCGAGTCCGTGGTCCGTCCCGCATCAGTTTGGTATCAGAGCGAGTTTGAGTCTAGGGTAGTCTTTGTGTCTAAAACAAAAAAAAAGTGTCATTTACGTCTAGTCATCGTCTAAGTCGGTCTAGGTTGTATTTCATCCCAATAACCTGGTATATCAAAAGGTGTTGTCTGAACGTTAGGCTACGCCTATCGGGAAGGCCGCACACTTGCGCGAGTGATCTTCGGATCGATTAACTCCGCCACGTACCGAGTCTTGGTTAAGTCTAGGTGCATCACTTGTTTGCATTGGTCTGTGTCTCCTAGTCCTTGTGTCCTTTGCATGCCCACTCGGCGAGGTACCCAATACCATCACCCTACACCTATGTCCAACCCAAGGGATATCATCTCGGGAGACCTTCAGTCCTTGCGCGAGGTGATCATGACCCTCGTAGATCGGATGGACCAAACCGAGGCAACCTTTAAGAGCTTCTCGGACCGCATAGATGGCCGTTTTAACGCCATGGAGGAATGGATGGAGTCATCCGACAGATCCATCCAAGGTTTGGTCGGACGGTTGGATAAGATGTCACACAGAGACCCTCCTATAGTGGCCCAAGGCCCACTCACACCCGCTCAGGCGGCTGCCCACGGCCAAGCCATTCCCATAGCCCAGGCCCAGCTCGTCCATGTGGCCCAGGACCCGCCCGCACATGCTCCTCAGCCACCACGGGCTCCTCCACCTGCCCCTCCTTGGGTCCCCGAACTACTGCGCCATGACCTTGGTCTCGAGGACTATGGGTCCGATAATGCCTATGAGGGGTATGGTCAACGCCATCGTGGCCTCCAACCACAGAGAGATGAGGAGGACGATAGGGTCCTTAAGACCGTGCGAGCATATCCTCCCATTTTTTACGGGTCTTTAGATCCGAAAGTCTATTTAGATTGGGAGTTCGGCATGGGCCGATACTTCAATTGGTACGACATGTAGGAACGTCGAAGGATCCGATTTGCTACCATGAAGCTCATGGGACAGGCACAAACCTATTGGAAGAATGTAGAGAGCCTGTTATTTCAGCGGCTAGAGCCCCCGATTGACACATGGGGTGAAATGAAGCTTAAGCTTCGGCAAAAGTACCTTCCTCCCACGTACCGTCAGCGACTCATCGATAGGTGGCAAAGTCTTAGCTAGGGAGATCGATCCGTCTCTGAATACATTGCTAAATTTGATGAGTACTTTCTATGATGTGGTGTCACGGAGGAGAGTACCATGCCCATTTCCTGCTTTCGACGTGGTTTGCAGCCCCACTATCAATATGAGCTTTTCCGCCGCAATGCCAAGACGTTGGAAGAAGCATATCAAGTTGCTCTCGAGTTGGAGCAATTTGAGGGAGAGTTTGAGCCTATCCATCGGTCGGGTCCCACCCCTCTTCGTAGCACCGAGCCCCGCCACTCTTTAGGCCCACATCAGCGGCCTCCCATGGCTCGATCTCAGGATCCCGCCTGTCAGGAGCACTTCACTCCTAGGCCTCGTCCTCCCCCGCCCCGGGATCTACCTCCATCCCAACCCCCGGCACCCAATGCCCGCCCTCAGGCACCAGCACCCCCACCCCTATTGCCCACGGCTCCTACACCCCCACCACTGTTGCCTACACCCCCAGCTGATGGAAACATCGAGGCAAGACCGTCCGCATTTTTTTTGCATTTATGTCCTTTCATATTTGTATGTATACCCTTGTGTTATATGGGTACGCAATTGTAAGTCTTAGTGGGTTTATATGTAAAATTTCAGTAAGCCCAAGCAAGGGGGCCCTCACCCCTTTCCCATTGGTCCACCTAGACCATGTGGGGCTGGTCAACCATCCTAGGTGGCCATCTAGAAGGTTGGAATGCCAATTGACCACATGGGAGACAAGTGGATTAAAAAGTCAAAGGTAGGCTACCTACATCACCTACCTTGTCCCCCATTAGAATTAATTAGGAATTTCATTTTTTTTTATTTTATTTGGATCAAATATGAAGTCCTTTAAATGCCCCTCCAGATCCTAGATCTAAGGGTATTCATGGTCTTTTTTTATTTATTATATAAGTCATGTATTTCTATTATTCTAGAATTAATGAAAGGAGAAAAAGTATTATGCAAGAGCCCCCCCTTGAGTGAATTTCGACCTCCCCTCTCTCCCCCTCTGGTTTCTTCATCCCCAACCCCCATTCTAGAGTGATATCTCCTCCCCATCAATCTCTGAGTTCATCGGTGCCGCCGCCGCCGCCGTTCGTGCAGCCATCGCGCCGCCGCGAAGCCGTCTTCGGTGTTCTGTCCATCCAGGACAGAGGTAACTTCCCTGAATTTCTGCTCCCACCTCCCACCTCCTATGGAGCTGAAATGTTCAGGAGTGGTTCACCTTTCGAACCTTTATCTTCACAAAAAATTTCAAATCCAAATTCCTTCATTTGATATTTTTCAATTTTCGTTCAAACTGTCATTCTAGTTCTGCCAGATCTCTGTCTACAGTGATAGTTTCCCTGAGTTTTCCATTTCCCGACCACCTTTTGATTTTTCTTGGAGTCCCCAATTTTACTGGGAGTTCTGTCTGCCCTCCTCTACCTCTCCAAATTTTCGTGGAATTTAGAAAGTTGGTTTCTTATTTTTAGAAATTCCTGTTCCAACTCATCTACAGTTCTGTCTGCATCAGTCCAGATCCGACCACGGTACAGTGTAAACTCTCTAGAAAATCCAGGCCACCATATTTTCCAGATCTAAAAATAGTCCTGGTTTCCTCTCTTGATTTCCTACAACTTTTCTGAAGAACACAACTTCAGATGCGGATGTCTACCCATCGGTCAACGGTAGTTCTCAGACAACTCCTCTACTGATCTGAGATTTCAGCCACTGTACAACAGTAGAATGGAAATTCGGTCAAGGCCAGATCTGGAGCACTCCATTTTTTCTCTCTGGTGGTAGATTGAAGTATTTCAAGTTAGCTTTCTAACGGCGCCAGTTTCGTGTCGATCTGACATTGGGGCTGATCGCAGCGTCCGTTCTTACCGGAGCGCGCGCCTAAAAACAGAACCGGCAGATCCGTGGCCGATTATTCCGACCGGTGTCGATCGGAGCCGCCCGGCCTCCGGCCGGCGAACCAGCGCGTCTCCATCCAAGGGAGTACTCATCTGGGCATTCCCCACTACAGCGGTGCCACCGGGTCCCACACGGCCCCTCCGGACAGCACGTGGGCCCCACAGTCACGAGTTCGGGTGCTGCCGAAGCTACGCGAGAAGCTGCCCGTCAACCCGAAATCGGTCCTCCCAGGCCCCATTGTGTCGCCCTTTACCTCCCTGTGTGGAGTGGGCTGTAAATCATTGCTGTAATCTTCATGTATTAACTGTCCCGGGAGTACGAGTTCGGCCGGGTCCGTCGTCCCCATGCCGAGAGCGTGGAGGCATCGTATTCGCTACTATACTCGGCATTTTGCTTACTTCATATATATTTGTTTATGCCGCTGCTAGAGAGCATGTGTAGAGGTATCTAGCTCGCTATATTTTTGTATCACCGCTGCTGCGAGAGAGAGCGATACCGTCCCGTGACCCGATCCGGGCATAAGAGAGAGTTGACCACCCTAGCTCACTGCCGGTTTCTCAACCGCGCACGTCTGACGCTTCCCTCGTTAAGGGACAATCGCGAGCTCACCTAGAGTCCGAGGATCGCATATCATTTCGGAGTCGAGTCCGTGGTCCGTCCCGCATCAATTTGGTATCAGAGCATGGTTGAGTCTAGGGTGTCAAAAAAAAAATGTCATTTACATCTAGTCATTAGTCATTGTCTAAGTCATGTTTAGGGTCATCATTGTTTTAAAACAAAAAAAAGTGTCTTTTTGGGTCGCATACATTCCTTTACTTGGTATATCAAAAGGTGTTGTCCGAACCTTAGGCTACGCCTATCGGGAAGGCCGCACACTTGCGCGAGTGATCTTCGGATCGCTTATCTCCGCCACGTACCGAGTCTTGGTTGTGTCTAGGTTGGTAGTCGAGTCAGCATTCCAACTTGCATTGTCGTTTAGAGTCATGTTTAGTCCATTGTCTAGTTGGTTTGTCTTGTCTCCACGTGTTTGCATGTCCATCTTATAGTTCCCCTGTGTCCAATGGACTCCAAGTCGCCTAGGCCGTACCACTGGCGGTACGACACCCGTGGGCTTGGCAACCTTTGCATCCACTTGCATCGGCCTGAAGCCTCGGACTTTCATGGCTCCAAGGTCCCGAGCGACTACCTCAAGTGGGAAGCCGCCATGGACGCGTATTTTGAGTGCTACACTATGTCCGATGCCATGCAAGCCAGCTTTGCCCAAAAGAGGCTTGTCCACAAAGCCGCTTGGAAATGGGAGAGTATAGAACGCACGAGGGAGGTTAGGATGTAACGGCCCATCGAGTCGTGGCATGAGATGAATGGCGAGCTTAGAAAGGTCTACCTACCCAGCCCGGTCACCTTCAACCAACCCCGCCCCTTCACCTCCACCCAAGCCCACCAAGGCGACCCCAATCTAGTGGCCCGCCCAGTCACCTCCAACCAACCTCCCCTTGGCACCCCCATCCCAACCCACTCAAGAACCTCCAACCGAGTGGAAGCCCCGCTTATAGCCGAGCCTAGGACCCCACCTAGGCCGAGGGACGAGGAGCGAGTCTACCCCAAGGTCCCTACTCCAACCCGCACCCTTGCCGAGATCTTGAAACAATTTACGGACGGGCTGGATAGGATTGAGAGGGCACTACTCCAACCCGAGCCCAAGGAGGTGATAGCCGGTAGTCTTCACCCGGCCCCACCTCAAGCATCCCCAAGCCCTCTTCCCACCATGATACCACGCCTCCATCACCCTCGAGAGCTCCAATGCCACCACCCTCTATGTCCGAACGTGATTCGGAACCATCTCATTTGGAGCCACCAAGACCCAAACCACCCGTATTTCTAACGGTTACACTATACATCGCCGAGCCGCTTTTTAGTTGGCTCAAGGATGGCTTGGTCCCACCTCCCTTTCCATCCATGGACCCCATCCTACCTATAGTGCCGGTCAACTCATTCCATACCACATTTCGATCTAGTCACCATGTTGACACATTGGACGATCTTGTCATGGGATTAGATTCACAATGGAAGTTGACGCATCTTTTGGCGCGAGGCTTTGACCAACCCGCTAGTCTTAGCTTCACCCATCTAGCCTTCGGGTCCATTACCTCCGAGTGCACCGTGGGTTGTGTCACCACGGAGGTTCTTCTACTTCTCCCGCTACTGGACGAGCCCGAATTCATACCCATTTGTCTGAGGGAGGAATCATACTTCTTGCCTACGATCCCCGTCCCACCCGTCACAATTCAAGAAGGTGACTATCCACACCTTCAAAATTTCTACACGTGGGACCGTGACTTGTGGGAACCCACCACATGGGGTCATACCTTCTTTGATCCCTTTGCCCCATTCCCTAGTGGATCCTTAGACCCTCCATATATACTTCACTTCTTAGAGGGAGTCCACTATCACACTCCTACCCCACGGGCCGGGTCATCTATGCCCACCAAGCCCGTACACCTACAAGATACACCATCATCTAGGGTAAATACTCTTGGTCCTCCCACATCCACATCCCATATGCATGCATGGTCCACCTTAGGAGGTCTAGGATTTTCGCATGATGTCAACCGCCGGTTACGTCAGATGCATGCATGGCATACGTTCGGGTGTCCTGGTCCGCCGTCATCCATGTACGAGTCGGACTAACCATAGATTTGTCTCAAGTCATGAGTCGGTTTCTTATTTGTGTGGTTTACATATGTGTGTTAGTGCATGGTGAGTCTTCATGTGTCGTGTGCAAGCTCGTCGATGTCAGTCCCTTATGAGTGTGAAAGCGAGTAGACTCACTCGAGGAGTTTGGGAACGGTTCTACCTCTATACTCGGATCAGTCACCTACAGGGACCCAGCGATGATTCCTAGTGAGTCTTCGAGCCGCCTCCTCCCATTTTGAGAGTGCCCCACCCGGAGTGTCCACCTTTAGCCCATAGCAGTTCGTGCATATCGAGTATATATGGAATGAGCAGGTGACGATCACTTGGAGTGGAGCATACCCGCTCTACTTGGCACGGTGACGTATCCGCCGGGGTACCCGAGCATCCATACCCCTACTCGACGGGGTCGAGTTCCTCCCACCCGGGGAGAATTGATGGGGGCATCGAGGCAATACCGTCCGTATTTTATTTGCATTTATGTCCTTTCATATTTGTATGTATACCCTTATGTTATATGGGTACGCAATTGTAAGTCTTAGTGGGTTTATATGTAAAATTTCAGTAGGCCCAAGCAAGGGGGCCCTCACCCCTTTCTCATTGGTCCACCTAGACCATGTGGGGCTGGTCAACCATCCTAGGTGGCCATCTAGAAGGTTGGAATGCCAATTGACCACATGGGAGACAAGTGGATTAAAAATTCAAAGGTAGGCTACCTACCTCACCTACCTTGTCCCCCCATTAGAATTAATTAAGAATTTCATTTTTTTTATTTTATTTGGATCAAATATGAAGTCCTTTAAATGCCCCTCCAGATCCTAGATCTAAGGGTATTCATGGTCTTTTTTTATTTATTATATAAGTCATGTATTTCTATTATTCTAGAATTAATGAAAGGAGAAAAAGCATTGTGCAAGAGCCCCCCCTTGAGTGAATTTTGACCTCCCCTCTCTCTCCCTCTGGTTTCTTCATCCCCAACCCCCATTATAGAGTGATATCTCCTCCCCCTCAATCTCTGAGTTCATCGGTGCCGCCGCCGTTCGTGCTGCCATCGCGCCGCCGCGAAGCCGTCTTCGGTGTTCTGTCCATCCAGGACAGAGGCAACTTCCCCGAATTTCTGATCCCACCTCCCACCTCCTCTGGAGCTGAAATTTTCAGGAGTGGTTCATTTGATATTTTTCAATTTTTGTTCAAACTGTCATTCTAGTTCTACCAGATCTCTGTCTACAGTGATAGTTTCCCTGAGTTTTCCATTTCCCGACCACCTTTTGATTTTTTTTGGAGCCCCCAATTTTACTGGGAGTTCTGTCTGCCCTCCTCTACCTCTCCAAACTTTCGTGGAATTTAGAAAGTTCGTTTCATATTTTTAGAAATTCATGTTCCAACTCATCTACAGTTCTATCTGCATCAGTCCAGATCCGACCACAGTACAGTGTAAACTCTCTAGAAAATCCAGGCCACCATATTTTCCAGATCTAAAAATAGTCCTGGTTTCCTCTCTTGATTTCCTACAACTTTTCTGAAGAACACAACTTCAGATGCGGATGTCTACCCATCGGTCAACGAAAGTTCTCAGACAACTCCTCTGCTGATCTGAGATTTCAGCCACTGTACAACAACAGCTTGGAAATTCGGTCAAGGCCGGATCTAGAGCACTCCATTTTTTTTCTCAGGTCCTAGATTGAAGTATTTCAAGTTAGCTTTCTAACGGTGCTAGTTTCGTGTCGATCCGACAACGGGGCTGATCGCAGCATCCGTTTTCGCCGGAGCGCGCGCCTGAAAACAGAACCGGCAGATCCGTGGCCGATTATTCCGACCGATGTCGATCGGAGCCGCCCGGCCTCCGGCCGGCGAACCAGCGCGTCTCCATCCAAGGGAGTGCTCATTCGGGCATTCTCCACTACAGTGGTGCCACCGGGTCCCATACGGCCCCTCCGGACAGCACGTGGGCCCCACAGTCACGAGTTTGGGTGCTGCCAAAGCTACGCGAGAAGCCGCCCGTCAACCCGAAATCGGTCCTCCCGGGCCCCATTGTGTCGCCCTTTACCTCCCTGTGTGGAGTGGGCCATAAATCATTGCTGTAATATTCATGTATTAACTGTCCTGGGAGTACGAGTTCGGCCGGGTCCGTCGTCCCCATGCCGAGAGCGTGGAGGTATCGTATTCGCTCCTATACTCGGCATTTTGCTTACTTCATATATATTTGTTTATGCCGCTGCTAGAGAGCATGTGTAGGGGTATCTAGCTCGCTATATTTTTGTATCACCGCTGCTGCGAGAGAGAGCGATACCGTCCCGTGACCCGATCCGGGCACAAGAGAGAGTTGACCACCCTAGCTCACTGCCGATTTCTCAACCGCGCACGTCCGACGCTTCCCTCATTAAGGGACAATTGTGAGCTCACCTAGAGTCTGAGGATCGCATATCATTTTGGAGTCGAGTCCGTGGTCCATCCCGCATCACCAGCCCGATGGGAAGATAAGGGTAAAGGTCCTCTTATTGGAGAGACCAGTAGATCACGGGTGTAGTGTTTCCACTGTCATGGGTTTGGCCACATCGCCAGCCAATGTCCCACTCGTGCCACACTAGCCCTAGGGGTTGGAGAAGCCTCACCTTCTGGGCTTGTGTCCGTCAGTTACGAGGCCGATCAGGAACTAGCTGATGAGTAATATGCATCGGAAGGTCTAGAGGAGTCTACCGATGCTCAGGATGCGGCTCTCGGATGACGGCCACTTGGTGGGTGATGTCATTGCATGTCATGCATGAGTCAGTCTATTTCTTTGTGTGGTTTGTTTTGTGTGGTGTGTTTTTGAGTGGTTTGTTTGTGTGGTTTGTGGTTTGTTAGGAGTCTGCATGTGTCTTGTGCAAGCTCATCGATGTCAGTCCCTTATGAGTGAGAAGCGAGTGGACTCGCTCGATGAGTTTGGGATCATCTCTATATCTATGCCCCGGATCTAGTCACCTACAGGGACCCAGCGGTGATTCATAGTGAGTCTTCGAACCACCTCCTCCCCTTGAGAGTGACCGCCACCCCGGAGTGTCCACCTCTGGCCTCGTTCCCATAGCAGCTAGTGCATATCGAGTATATACGGAATGAGCAGGTGACGATCACTTGGAGTGGAGCATACCCGCGTTACTTGGAACGGTGACGGATCCGCCGGAGCGACTCGAGCAGCAGCACCCCTTACTCGACGGGGTCGAGTTCCTCCCACCCGGGGAGAATTGATGGGTACCTCAGAGCAAGCCACTTCATTTCCTTGTGTTTAGATATTTTTTTATATTCTTCTGGGTGTATTTGAGTGTGTAATTGTATTTGTGGGCATTTATGAGTGTTAAGTGGGTCAAGAGTATAATATGGGCTAAGTATCTTGAAAAGGGGTTCAAATTCCTCTACACCTTTATAGCCCAATTGGGCCTCTCTCTCACATATGGGCCACTCCACATAGGGGCCCAAATGTTGGCCCATGGTCAAGGGGACAAGGTAGGTGTAATGGTTGAAATTAAAACAAAAAGAAGCCAAATTTATTTTTGCTTCTTCAAGGGCCGCCCCCTCCATTGTCTCTTTGTGGGAATTTTTTATTCCCATGATTCCCCATGTGTCCATCGAACAAGGGAAGTATTGATCTTTTGTAGTTTCATATATAAGCTTGTATTTTCATCTTTTATGTAATTAATGATCATTTTGAACAAGAAATTGCAAGCAAGCTTGAAGGGTGCACCCCTATCCTCTCTCCTCCCCTCTAGTTCTTCTTCTTCCCAGGGTTGAGACCCTTTCTATCTCCTCCTCCTCACATCTATCTTCATTCTGTGCCGCCGCCGCCGCCGTTCGTGCCGCCATCGAGCCACCGCGAGCGATCTACCGAAGTGCTATCCAGGTTCTGTTTTTCTGGATAGAGGTCCACTACAAGAATTTTAACTCTAAACTCCGACCTCATCTGGAGTTGATAATTTCAGGGTTGGTTCCTCTCTTGATTCCCAACCTCCAGTAAAAAAATCACGTCATTCAGAGTTCGTTTTATATTTTTCTATTTTTGTGTCTTTCTATCTTCCTGATCTATCCCTTTTCAGATCTGTGTAGCAGAAGCTCAGTTCTCCAACCTTTCGACCCCCTTTTTGATTTTTTTTGAAACCCTCAAATTTATTGGAGGTTCTGTCCATCATCCCCACCCTCCACAAATTTTCGTCAAATTTCTAAAGTCCAATACCTATTTTTAGAAATTGAGTCTTTCCCCTAAATTTAGATCTGTTTCTGTTGTCCAGATCCGACCCCCAGTCAGTATACAATCCCCACAAAATCGAAACTTCCACCAAATCTTGCATAAGATATATCCCCGTTTTCCTCTCTTCGGTCTCTACAACTTTCATGAAGGGCTCAAAAGCTGAATCGAAGGTTTACAACGCGGTCAACGTCAACTCTCAGGAAAACTTGATTCTGCCCTAAGTTTTCAGATCCTGTGAGCCAGTAGCTTGTAAAATCGACTAGTGCCAGCTGGTAAAATGGACAGCAGCTTGTATATCTACCGAAGTGCTGTCTAGGTTCTATTTTTCTGGATAGAGGTCCACCACGAGAATTTTAACTCCCAACTCCGACCTCATCTGGAGTTGAGATTTTCAGGGTTGGTTCCTCTCTTGATTCCCAACCTCCAGTAAATAAATCACGTCATTCAGAGTTCGTTTTATATTTTTCTATTTTTGTGTCTTTCTGTCTTCCTAATTTGTCCCTTTTCAGATCTGTGTAGCAGAAGCTCAGTTCTTCCACCTTTCGACCCCCTTTTTGATTTTTTTTGGAACCCCCAAATTTATTGGAGGTTTTGTCCATCATCCCCACCCTCCACAAATTTTCGTCGAATTTCTAAAGTCATCTACCTATTTTTAGAAAATGAGTCTTTCCCCCAAATTCAGATCTATTTCTGTTGTCCAGATCCGACCCCCAGTCAGTATAAAATCCCCACAAAATCTAAACTTCCACTAAATCTTCCATAAGATATCCCCGTTTTCCTATCTTCAGTCTATACAACATTCATGAAGGGCTCAAAAGCTGAATCGAAGGTCTACAATGCAGTCAACACCAACTCTCAGGAAAACTTGAAACTACTCTGAGTTTTCAGATCCTGTGAGCCAACAACTTGTAAAATCGACTAGTGCCAGATCCAGAAAATTTAATTTTATCTCTCTGGCCCTGGATCGAAGTACGTCGAAAGAGCTTTCCAACGTTACCTCTTGTGCGTCGATCTGACGTCGGGAGTGACCGCGGCAGCAGATCTCGCCGGGTCGCAGGCTGTAAAATAGAATTGCAAATCCGTGGCCAGCAACTCCGGCGGGTGACGATCGGAGCCGCCCGACCTCCGGCCAGTGAACCAGCACACCGCCGTCCCAGGGAGCGCCCCTCCAGGCGTCCCCACCACAGTGTTCCCATACGGCCTCACTGACCAGCACGTGGGTCCCACGGTCGCGAGTACGAGTGCCGCCGAAGCTACACAAGAAGCTACCCGTCAACCCGAACCAGTTACTCTCGGGCCCCATTGTGTCGCCCTTTACCTCCCTGCGTGGAGTGGGCAGTCATATTCATTGCTGTAAATTAATTACTTGTTATTCCGGGAGTACCGATTCGGCCGGGGTCGTCTTCCCCACGCCGAGAGCGTGGAGGTATCGTGTTCGCTCCCTTGACTCGGCATTTTGCTTTATTCGTATATGCTTTATATGCCGCTACTAGAGAGCATGCTAGGATCATAGCCCTCTTTACTTTTATAGCATCACTGCTGTGAGAGAGAGAGAGATACCGTCCCGTGACCCGATCTGGGCACGAAATTGTGAGTTGACCACCCTAGCTCTTGCCGGTTTCTCAACCGCGCACGTCCGAAGCTTCCCTCGAAAAGGGATGATCGTGAGCTTGTTTAGAGTCCGAGGATCGCATATCCATTTGGAGTCGAGTCCGTGGTCCCTCCCGCATCAGCCCTGCTAGACATAAGAGTCTACTCTTTTTGGCACCTGTTCTGTCTGCGCCAAAGAGCCATACAGCTCCTGTAAGTGTCGACTCCCAGAGTCGACACTTGCAGTCAGCTGTCTTCAGACAGCACGCTGGGCTACAAGTGTCGACTCTGGGAGTCGACTCTTGTAACTCCAGACCATAAAAATGAAAACTACAATGAATTAAGCATCAAAAGCATTAAGCACAAATCAACCCCAGTCTATTCACATGAAAAATTCATTTAACAATAAAGTCTTACCATGACTTCCATAAATAGAGAGCAAATTCCATAATAACCTGCACTAATACAAATTGTCAATCTTATCAGTCTTAAGGCTTAAGAAATGAGTTCCACAATCATTCTGACATAGCTTGTTCAATATGCATATACATGTATTGAAATACAATAACCCATGTGAGTGATTCAAACCAAAACCTTCATAAGTTCACATATCCAATGTGATCCAAGCAAACCACTTAGCAAAAGCAAATACCATGTTAGCCATTCATGTGACCTATCAACAAAAACTCACATTCATCAAAAAATATTCGATGCAAATCATATAGTATAGAACAAAATGTCTTCGTCAAAATACGCCAGGGCAAAACAATCTCTCCCTTTATGACGAAGATAAAACACCTTGAAAGACCACTAAGATTTGCATGAATAAACCATTAAGTATCACCCATTTAAAACAACCATCTCAAAACACAGTATTAACAACCATCCAACAACCACAGTTGGAGAGGGGGATTTCTGTAGCCCACCCAAAGAGCAGCCCAATAAGGCTCAACAGGGTCCAACGAGGCAAGCTCACCCGAGTGATAGCCCACGGGGCCCACTCAGGGAAGAAAAGCCCAATAAATAGACACTCGAGGAACCAACCCTCCCCGGCAGCCCCTAGGCTCGGAGGGCCCGAGTGATGGTCAGGTCACAAGGAAGGTCCGGCCCAGGCCGTTTTTCCGCTCGGGAGAGACAGGCGCCAGCCGACCTATCCGACCCCTCCTTTGACCGAGCTATCCTCCTCGCCCGGACAGGGCTGGCGTTTCAGGAGCTCGGACTGGACGCTAGCCGTTCGCGCTGCCTTTAAGAGTCCCCAACGGACAGGGGAATCAACCAGCCACCGGGTTTCAAGGCGATAACGCCCCCACGATAAAGGCCATGAAAGCCCACGTTGAGGACGTAACTCCCGCCGGAGACCCCCCAGCTGACATGACTCCTGAAGGCGGCACACTACTTAAAACCAGGGCTACCCTCCGGTGGAAGGTAAGAGAAAAAAGAAGGTAAAACTCCTGAGCAATCCGCTTCACCCCCCCCCCCTTTTGGTGGAGAGGAGTCTCGCGCATCAGCTTTCCTCCTCCCTTCATTGCTTCCACCACAGCTCTACTGACTTAGCCATCGGAGGGTTTCGCCCCAGGGAAATCCCCTGGGCCCTCTGACGCGTTTCCCTGTCTTACAGTTCATCTTCTGGTGATCCCCGGCCCGCTCAGGACGCAGCGCGAGATTTCACCTCTTCATCTGGCGCCATCTGTGGGAAACGCACGAAGAGCCGAGATGGTGAGAAGAAGCTCAGGGAAGAGATCCGCCGTCGAGAAGGGTAAGGCCGTGGTGACGGCGGGAGAAGACCCCTCTAGGGCCTCACAGAGCCCTCCCTCCAACACCAGCGTCCCCACCAACGGGCCGCCGCCCCTTCCGACGGCAACGGGGGTAGCCCCCAACGGCGGCGTCGAGATCTTCCAGGCCCTCAGTAAGAAGCTCGACGTTCTCGTGGAGCTCATGAGGGCCTAGGAGGCGAGGGAGGCCAGGTCTCGCGCCCCGTCCGGGAGCCCCCCCCGTCGATGTGCGTCCCAGCACACCGCTGGAGGCCGCTTCACCCTCCGCGGTCAGCAGCTCATCCGCAACCACGCGGGAGGACCCTCGCAAGCTCCACCCCCGGAGCAAGAGGCTTCCTCCACGCCCAGGAAAGGTAAACAGGGGGCGAGGCCTCCACGCCTGAGCGCCGGCAGTCCTGAGGATCGCCACGACGCTCCCC
Organism: Amorphophallus konjac; assembly: GCA_022559845.1. Taxonomy (NCBI): domain Eukaryota; kingdom Viridiplantae; phylum Streptophyta; class Magnoliopsida; order Alismatales; family Araceae; genus Amorphophallus; species Amorphophallus konjac. The sequence goes on from CM040118.1 coordinate 357,716,340, forward strand.
CCAGCCCCACGGTGCGACCGCAGCCGGAACTATCCCTTCGGCTGAGGGATTTCGAAAGACGCTTCGCAGAGCAAGAGCGCGCCCTCCGCGCCCTGCAGAAGACCTCCCTCCCGGAGGAGGAGGAGAAATCTCCTTTCTTCGAGCACATCTTGAAGGCAGAGGTATCTCCTAGGACCTCCATTCCTACCTTCAAACTCTATGATGGACAGGGCGACCCAGCCGACCACTACGACAGCTTCGACGCCCTGGTGACTCTGCATGGAACACCGGATCCCATTAAATGCCGAGCCTTTGCGGCCACCCTGGTCCAAGGCGCTCAGGCGTGGTTCCAGGCCCTCGCCCCTGGGTCCATCCAGGACTTCAGACAATTCGGGCGAGTCTTCAAGGAGAGCTTCGCCGGAAGTGCCCCCCCGAGGTCAGTAGCGGGGCTCCTGGCCCTCAAAAAGGCACAAGGGAAAGGCTCCGGGCTTATGTCCACCGATTTAAATCGGAAGCCCTCAGAATTCCCCGCCTGGATGTGGCCTCAGCCACGACCGCTCTGACCAGGGGCACCCGGGATGAAAATCTCCGCCGCGAACTGGTCCTCCACCCTCCCTCGACCCTTGCCAAGCTCGTGACTCTAGCTCTGCGCCACGCCGAGTGCGAAGAGGTGCTCAGCGCCTGCCGAGACACAACCGGCTTGGGTCGGGAGGGGGACAAGAAGCGGGCCCCCGAGTCAAACCCTAGCTCGGGCAAGAAGCGTGATCGGGAAGGAGAGCGTAAACGGAGGTACGAGCAGTACACCCCGTTGACCACGCCAGTCTACGAGATCTATGAAGACATCAAAGACTCGGGACTCCTCTGCCAGCCCGAGCCAATGAGATCGAAGAACCGCAAGCGCGACAGACATTGCTTGTTCCACGGCGACCACGGGCACCACACCGGCGACTGTCACCAGCTCCAGGACGAGATCGAACGCCTCATCCGTCAGGGGCACCTAGCCCGGTTCGCAGCTGGGCACAAAGAGGACAAAGACGCCGCCGAGGAGATGGACAACGCCCCCTGAGGGGTCCACATCAACGTCATCTCTGGAGGAACGGCATCGGGCGGCGACACCAGCCGAGGAAGGAAGCGCCATGCCGAGCGGGCCAGCCGGGTCTCAGAGCCCTCAGGGGCCCCGCCGAGGGAGCCCCAGGTCATAGTCTTCTCCGACCAAGACCTGGAAGGGCTAAGCACCCCGCATGATGATGCCCTCGTCATCTCGGCCACAATAAACCATTGTAACGTAGATAGAATTCTGGTTGACAATGGAAGCGCCCCCGATGTATTATCTTATGACTGTTTCCTCAAGATGGGGGAAGACCCATCCAAGCTCCGCCCGATCCGAACCCCCCTTTGCGGGTTTAATGGCCTGGCCACCTACCCCGAGGGAGCCCTAAGCCTGCCGGTCACCATCGGCACCCCACCCAAAATCGTTACGGTCATAGTGGACTTAATAGTGATCAAGGGTATGATAGCGTACAACGCCATTTTCGGCCGGAAAATTCTCAGCCGAATGAAGGCCGTACCATCTACCTATCACCAAAAAATGAAGTTTCCCACCAAAAATGGGTTGGGGGAAGTCCTAACCAGGCCACGGCTAGAAGGTGCTACAACATCTCGGTGGAAGCCTCAAGGCCGGAAGGAGGGGATAAGGGCCTCAAGGGAATCGAAGGGAAGACCGTAACCGCCGAGCCCGGTGGCGAGTTGCTAACGGTGTTCCTGAACGATGACCCGGCCCTCGGAGTAAGGATCGGAGCCGACCTACCACCTAAGGAACAGCAACAATATAAGAAATTTCTTTCTGAGTACGCTCAGGTCTTCGCTTGGGCCGATGATCAACTCCCTGGCATACCAGGGGAGACCGTGATGCACAAGCTCAGCCTTGACCCCACCGTCAGGCCCGTACAGCAACGGAGAAGGAAGCATGCGCCCGAGAAACAGGCGGTCATCAAGGCGCAGGTCACCAAGGGACAAGAGACAGGCCTCTTCAGGCCAGTCCTGTACCCTACATGGCTAGCCAATGTCGTCCTGGTGCCAAAAACCACAGGCAAGTGGCGAATGTGCGTGGACTTCACCGATCTGAATAAGGCTACCCCCAAGGACTGCTATCCGCTACCGAGCATCGACCAATTGGTTGATTCAACCTCGGGAAACAAGATACTCAGTTTCCTGGACGCCTATTCAGGTTATCACCAGATCAGAATGAATCCAGAAGACGTCGAGAAGATAGCCTTCATCACTGACTGCGGCGTGTACTGCTACACCCGGATGCCCTTCGGGTTAAAGAACGCCGGAGCCACATATCAGCGACTGGTAAATCACATGTTCGAGGGACAGCTAGGTCGGAACATCGAGGCTTAGATTGACGACATGCTCGTCAAGACCCCCAAGGCCCAAGACCACTTCACCGACCTTGCCGAAACCTTCGGCACCCTCCTGAAGTACAACATGAAGCTCAACCCCGCCAAGTGCGCCTTCGGAGTAAAATCCGGGAAGTTCCTGGGTTTCCTAGTCACTCAGCGCGGGATCGAGGCCAACCCTGACAAAGTCCAGGCCATCCTGGACATGCAACCGCCCACGTGCATTAAAGACGTCCAGCGTCTGACGGGGCGTGTCGCCGCTCTCAGCCGTTTCCTGTCCCGTGCGGCCGAACGATGCTTGCCCTTCTTCAAATTAATGAGGGGGCCCAAGCTGGCATCTGCTACGTTCGCATGGGATGAGGAGTGCCAGGTAGCATTCGCCGAGCTTAAGGAGTTCCTGGCTTCGCCACCGGTGCTCTCCAAGCCCGTCCTAGGCGAAGTCCTGCTGCTCTACCTCTCGGTGACGCCATCCACGGTCAGCTCGGTCCTGGTCAGAAATGACTCGGGAATCGAAAGATCGGTCTACTACACCAGCAAGGTGCTCAGTGGGGCCGAACGGAGGTACCCCGCAACCGAGAAACTCGTGCTAGCGTTGGTCACCTCCGCGAAGCGCCTCCGCCCCTACTTCCAGGGGCACCCCATCACCGTGCTAACCGGTGAGCCGCTGAAGAAGATTCTGGCCCACCCCGAGGCCTCGGGGTGACTCGTCAAATGGGCCATCATGCTCGGGGCCTACGACATCTCGTACCAGCCGCGATCAGCAATCAAAGGCCAAGCGCTCGCCGACTTCATTACCGAAAGCACCATCCCTGCCGAGGACAGGCCTCCGACCGCGACCGAGCCAGCCTGGGAACTGTTCGTCGATGGGTCTTCCAATTCGGCAGGCAGTGGTGCGGGGATCCTCCTAAGGTCCCCCGAAGGGATAGAGCTACAGTACTCCTTAAAATTCAACTTTCAGGCGTCCAACAACGCTTCCGAGTACGAGGCCCTTATCTCGGGAGCACGCATGGCCCGACGGCTGGGGGTCGAGCGAGTCAGGATCCACACCGACTCTCAACTAGTCGCAGGTCAGGTCAACGGCGAGTATGAGGCTCGGGAGGTACCCATGATCAAATACCTTCAGCTGGTCCGGAGCCTGGCCCAACAGTTCGAGGGATTTGAGGTAGTCCGGATAGCTCGGGAGCGAAACTCCCGGGCGGACGCCCTCTCTCGATTGGCCTCCTCCCTAGACCCGGAAGGTACACGATCGGTCCTCCTAGAAGAGCTAGAGCGCCCGAGCATCGACACGGAGCTCCTCGCTGTTGACTCAGCCACCCCAAGTGACTGGCGCTCCCCCTACCTGTCCTGGCTACAAGACTCCCAAGAGCCCTCCGACCCTCGGGAAGCCCGCCGAATGAAGTATCAAGCTCGGTGCTTCGTCATCCTCGACAACGCCCTCTACCGAAGATCATTCTCCGGTCCCCTCCTAAAGTGCCTCGGTCCCGACTCGGCAGGCCGAGCCATCCAAGAGATTCATGAAGGCCTGTGCGGAGCGCACTCAGGGGCCCGGTCGCTAGCCCGAATCCTGTTACGACAGGGGTACTGGTGGCCCACCCTGCAGCGCGACTGCTCCGCCTATGTTCAACAGTGCGACCGATGCCAGCGGTTCGACCACTTGGTCCATCAGCCGGCAACGAAACTTGTCACTCTAACCGAGCCCTACCCTTTCGCTCGGTGGGGAATCGATATCCTTGGGCCATTCCCAACGGCCCAGTCCCAGAAGAAGTTCATCATCGTCGCCATCGACTACTTCACCAAGTGGATCGAGGCCGAGGCTACGGCAAGGATCACCGAGACAGTCGTTTGGGGCTTCGTTTGGAAATCGATAATTTGCCGCTTTGGCATCCAACGAGTGATAGTCAGCGATAACGGTCGGCAATTCGACTCTCGGTACTTCCGAGACAGATGCGCCGACCTAAATATCCGCAACCACTTCACTTCGGTCGCCCACCCTCAGGCCAACGGGCTGGTTGAAAATGCCAACAAGACTATCTTGAAAGGTATAAAAACCAGACTCGACAAGGCTAAGGGTAGCTGGCTCGAGGAATTGCCTAGCGTACTGTGGTCGCACCGAACAACCCCCAGGATGGCAACCGGTGAAAGCCCCTTTCAGTTGGTATATGACACCGAGGCCGTCGTTCCGTTGGAGATCGCCAACCCGTCTCTCCGAGTGATCAGCTTCTCACCCGAGGCCAACGGGCAAAAATTGCTCGAGAACCTCGACCTGACAAGCGAACTCCGAGAGATCGCGAGCGTCCGGGCAATGGAGTACCAACGCCGCCTCACTCGATACTACAACGCCAAGGTCCGAGACAGACGTTTCCAACCGGGAAACTTCATCCTCAGGAAAGCCGAAGCCTCTCGACCACTGGAGGTGGCGGGCAAGCTATCCCCCAACTGGGAAGGTCCCTACCGAGTGGTCGAGACGCTCGGGAAAGGTGCGTACAGGTTAGCGACAATGGAAGGGGAGCCTATTCCTAGGACGTGGAACGCAGCCGCACTACGCAGATTCTACTTTTGAAATTGTACAGCGAGATGGACAGAATAAAATTCCTGTTCTTTTCATTCCAAACCGTTGGTACATCAGGTAGGCAAATGCCAGTACATCACATAGCAAAAACAAAGCAAAAGTCCGTCTAACATCGTTTCAAGGGGTCATCGCTCGACTGACTCGGTCTTGATCTCCTCGCATCCAGCCACTGACTCTGCCTCGTGCGGAAACTGGCCCGGACAAGAGGTGGTCGAGCCAGTTGGCTCGGATGGCCCGTGACAAAAGTGACAGAGGGACTTCAGGAGGAAGGCCACCTTTAAACGTTGAGGAAGGCTACCTCCCAAGTTGGCAACAACCGAGAAAAAGGAGCGCCGTGAAGGCCCCCCCTCTTTCAAACTGCCAACTCCTTGGAAGGAAGGAGAGAGCAAGCAGCCCCCGAAGAGTGAAAGAAATGAAGAGCAGAAGAGGGAAAAAGTGGCTGCAGACGGAGGAAGGCCTCGGTGAGGAGGGAGCCGGATACGCCTCCTCCCCTCACACGGAGGGAAGTGACGGTAGACTCCCCTGATGCCCCCATCCGTCCTCCACCTCGGCGTCCACCCGGAAGCCTCGCCGGAGCCAAGAAGAGGCCAACGACGTGCTTCCACACGCCAAAGTCCTCCCCAGATCCGCGCGGCGACCGTAGGACCCGTCTCGTGCACGCGCGGTGACCGTGGGATCCGTTCAACCTCACAAGACAGCAGGAGCCCACCGCTCCCCGTCGTCGGTGGCATCGCCCTCCGAAGGATCCTCCATGCTCCGGATGCAAAGGCACAACGCGGAGTGAAAAAGAAGGAGCAAGGAAAGACTGTTAGAGACAATCCCAAGCGGTGGAGAGGAAAGGGTGCCTTCCAGTCCTTCTTATAGGCCAAAGGAGGCTACACGCCTTAAATGCCCCCCTCGGAAACACGCCGAAGGATTTCTCCCCTGAACAGTCACCTCCAACTCCTCGTTTCCCGCCCTCGCGGGATTCACGAAGCAGCCTGACATTCAAAGCGTGAGGGGATGGAGGAACGCCCCGTCAGAAGCCTACCAAAACAGCGTGCGAAAACCGTGCAGGACATATCGGCACCTCTCAACCACCCAAGATTCGCCAACCAAATCACGGCAAGGATAGTACCCAAACAGAGCAAGTCATTTATTATCGTACCAAAAAGAAAACCCTCTAAAACGAGGAAAGAGGGACAAAAAGGGAAGAGGCACAATACATCAGGCCTCGGGCCCACTTTGACGCTCGAGACCTGCGGAAGGAGACGCGTCACCCCCGGCACCTTCGGTGACGGCCGGCTCGGACACTGACCTCGCCTGTGCGAGAACTGTCTCAGTCGTGAGCCCTCCCGAGAAGCCCGGATCCGGTGACCCCGACGGAGGCGATCCCTCCGAATCTTCTCCGACCGACGAAGAAGAGCTGGAAACCGACTCATCCTTGTCATAACACTGGCCAAAGGGGAACTCGATCGCGGAGTTATGTTCATGGGCGCAGCCTACCGCCCGGTGATAGCCCTGCTTGAACCCCTTTCGAGCACCTCGGCGTAGCGCTACCTCGTAGTAAGGTAGGGCGGCTTCCAGCAGGTCGGCCGAGTAAGCATCCGAGCTCCTGTAACGCTCGATTGCCTCCGCCTCGATCTGTCCCGCCCTCCCGATGAACTCGACCCGCGCCCGCTCCGCCTTAGACGCACGTTCCTCTGCCCGGGCCCGGTCCACCTCAGCCTCAGCTCGGAGACGCTCCGCCATCTCCGCCCGATCTAGCAGCTCGGCACGCTCGAGCTCCAAGCGATTATCTAGATCGAGACGACGCAGACGCTCCTCCTCCAAGGATCTGCTTGCCCTCTCAAGAGACTCTCGGGTCTTGGCGAGCTGTTCGGTCAGCACCTCAGCCTCCAGTCGGCTCGCCCGCGCCACCTCTCGGAACGCGGAGAACTCCTGCCGGAGTCCCTCATGCTCTCCCTTGAGTCGGGCCAGCTTCCTCTCGCATCCCCCGAGAGTCCAGGCAAGGTTCGACCGCTCCGTTTCCGTCCACGCGTGCGCCTCTGCCATCAAAGCCGCCGATCGAGCTATGACCAGGCCGCCTTCCATCAGAACATCGAGGAGCCAGGGGGGGGGGGTATTGCGCCTTTCTCCCCCCTTCGTCCTCGCGGCAATCGATCGGCAGACCCGATATAGGTCGCCCGTAATGCCGAGCCTTTCCAAGGGCTCCGGCAAAGAAGACCGCTCCGCCCGGGGCACTCCGCCAGAGGGCTCTGCTCGAGCAACGGGACCGACCACCTCGCGCTCCACGGTCGGTTGGGGTTACAACGCCTCCCCGGGCGAACCTTCAACCTCGACCGATGCCACAGGTCCAACCGCATCAAGAAGCTTCGAAAGCCAAGAAACTAAGGAAAGCCCGAAACCCTGGAAGCCTAGAACGACGAATAGCGCCCAACGCCTATAGAACCCTGGAGGAAGGCGGCGCGTCGTTCCGTGCTCCGAGAAAAAGGGGGGCCCCTTCAGTTCAAATTCGTCAGGATCATTATTACGGGCCCAGGCGACCACTCCCCGTGGCACCATAAACGCCAACGGAATTCCACCCACCTGAGCCACGCCGGTCCAAAGCCTCAAAAACTACTCAACCGAGCCTCCATGGCTCGGGAGTAGGAGGGGGACAAGTGGAGAGGGGGATTTCTGTAGCCCACCCAAAGAGCAGCCCAATAAGACTCAACAGGGTCCAACGAGGCAAGCTCACCCGAGTGATAGCCCACGGGGCCCACTCAGGGAAGAAAAGCCCAATAAACAGACACTCGAGGAACCAACCCTCCCCGGCGGCCCCTAGGCTCGGAGGGCCCGAGTGATGGTCAGGTCACAAGGAAGGTCCGGCCCAGGCCATTTTTCCGCTCGGGAGAGACAGGCGCCAGCCGACCTATCCGACCCCTCCTTTGACCGAGCTATCCTCCTCGTCCGGACAGGGCTGGCATTTCAGGAGCTCGGACTGGACGCTAGCCGTTCGCGCTGCCTTTAAGAGTCCCCAACGAACAGGGGAATCAACCAGCCACCGGGTTTCAAGGCGATAACGCCCCCACGATAAAGGCCATGAAAGCCCATGTTGAGGACGTAACTCCCGCCGGAGACCCCCCAGCTGACAGGACTCCTGAAGGCGGCACACTACTTAAAACCAGGGCTACCCTCCGGTGGAAGGTAAGAGAAAAAAGAAGGTAAAACTCCTGAGCAATCCGCTTCACCCCCCCCCCCCTTTTTGGTGGAGAGGAGTCTCGCGCATCAGCTTTCCTCCTCCCTTCATTGCTTCCACCACAGCTTTACTGACTTAGCCATCGGAGGGTTTCGCCCCAGGGAAATCCCTGATGGGGACATCAGCGACAACCAGCTCACTTTGTGTTTGCATTTATGTCCTTTTGTATTTGTATGTACGCCCTTGTGATATATGCGTACACAATAGTAGGTCTTAGTGGGTTTATTTGCAAAAGGCCATTGGGTTTTTTTGCAAATATGCTTGTAGGCCCTGCAGGGGCCCCCTCCCTCCTCCTTATTGGTCCACATGGACTCTTGGGTCCAAGGTGGCTGGTCCATGGTCCAAATTTGGACTTGGACCATGAATTAAATAAAGAAGACAATTCCAAATTGTCCTCTTTAAGGGGGGGGGGGGGGGGGCGGACCTATTAGTTTATTTGGGTTTAATGTGGTGTTCACACCACATCTCAACCCTCCATTCTTCAACCCTTGATCCAAGGGCTCATATTAGATTAGAACCCTTTCATATAAATACTTGTATTTTCTTATGGAAAGAATTAATGAAGAAGAAATTAGCATTTTGCCTCCTTGAAGCTTGTGCCCCTCTCCCCTCTCTCCCTGGTGTTCTTCCACCTCCAGCCCAGTTATAGAGTGAGATCCCTCCCCTCTTGATCCCCTCCAACTTCTGAAGCAGCTCCGGTGATCGCCGCCGCCGCCGTCTCGCCGTCGACGCGTCTTCACCAACGAATTCGGTTTTCTGTCCACTCTGGACAGACCTCTCTTCTCCAAATTGTCCCTCTCTCTTCCCTCATCTTCTGAAGCTCCAATTTTCAGGGTTGGTTCCCCTCTTGAACCCTTACCTCCACAAAACATTTCAGGCAAAAATTCGTCCTTTAGATATTTTTCGATTTTCGTCCAAGTTCAAATTTCAGTTCTGTCCAGGTTCTGTCTACTGTTCATCAGTTCTGAGTCTACCTTGTTCGACCCATGTTTTGAATTTTGTTGGGGCTCTAACAATTACTGAGACTTCTGTCCACATATTTCTACCACCATGAATTTTCTTAATTTTTGATAGGGTCTCTAGGTATTTTTCAAAATTCGTACCAGTTCCTGTGAGCAATTTTTCCACAGTGTCCCAGGTCCACTCAAAAAATCCCATAAAATCCATTTCCTATCCAAATCAAAAACCAAAAATAGTCCCGGTTTTCTATCTCAGAGATCTTCAACTTTTCTGAAGAACTCATCTCCATATTCCAAGGTCCTCCCACCGGTCAACGGTGATTTTCAGAGAAGTCAGAACCTGCCCCTGCAGTTCTGGCCTGTTTACAGCAAGGGTGTAAATTCCATAAGTCAGATATACGTATCTGATTATTTTTTCTGAAGGCCCCTACGTCGAAGTATTTGGAGTCCTCTTTCCAACGGCGCAGAGCTCGTTGCATTCCGACGACGGGGTTGATCACAGCAGCCGATCTCGCCAGACAGCGCGCGAGAAGACAGCAAGTGCAGACTTGTGGCCGGTTTCCCGCGAGCGTCGTCCGAGGGCCGCCCGGCGTCCGGCGGTCGTTCCAGCAACTCGCCATCCTAGGGGAGCGCTTCCCAAGTGTACCCACACCAGAGGAGGCATCAGGTCCCACACGACCCCTCCGGTCCACACGTGGGCCCCACTAGCACGAGTACGCGCGAAGCCGAAGCCGTGCCCGGAAACCGCCCGTCAACCCGAACTTGGTCCTCCCGGGCCCACTTGTGTCGCCCTTTACCTCCCTGCGTGGAGTGGGCTTATTTGTACTGCTGTAAACATAATGTACTAAGCTCCCAGGAGTACGAGCTTCGGCCGGGTGCCATCTTCGCCACGCCGAGCGCGTGGAGGTATCGTATTCGCTCCTTGCTTGGCATTCCGCTTATTTCTATATATGCTTGTTTATGCCGCTGCTAGAGAGCATGTGTAGGGTTACCTAGCTCGCTTTTAATTTATCATATCACTGCTGCGAGTGAGAGAGTGACCGTCCCGTGACCCGATCCGGGCACAATTGAGAGCCGACCACCCTAGCTCACTGCCGGTTGTTCAACCGCGCACATCCGACGCTTCCCTCGCTAAGGGACGACCGCTAGCTTATCGTGTACGTGGTCCCGTCCCGCATCAATTTGGTATCAGAGCCAAGTTTGAGTCTAGGGTGTCAAAAAGTAAAAAAAAAAGAGTGTCATTTACGTCTAGTCATTAGTCGGTCTAAGTCGTGTTTAGGAACATCACATTTTTAAAACAACAAAAAGAGTCGTTTTTGGGTCGCATACATCCCTTTACTCGGTATATAAAAAGGTGTTGTCCGACCGTTAGGTTACGCTTATCGGGAAGGCCGCACACTTGTGCGAGTGACCTTCGGGTCGATTGTCTCCGCCCCGTACCGAGTCTTGGTTTACGTCTAGGGTCCTTAGTGTGCATTAGTTAGTGCATTCCAACTTTGCATTACTTAGTGTCGTGTCTAGTGTTTTGGTCCGAGTGTCAGCATGGCCATCCACTAGTTTTCCCCGTGTCCCATGGAGTCCCAAACTCCCGGATGGTGGCGATACTATCTCAAATGGAAGGACCACCCGAACCACCCCACGAGGCCCGAAACCCGGGATTTCTACGGGTCCGATGACCCGAGTGTCTATCTAGAATGGGAAGCCATTATGGATGATTACTTCGAGGTGTACATCATGTACGGGCCCATGCAAGTCGATGTTGCCAAAAGGCGACTTTTTGGTGAAGCCGCTGCAACTTGGAGGGACATCAAATATTGGAGGGAGGATAGGAATCTAAGGCCCATCGGGTCATGGTGGGAAATGAAGAAAGTGCTTAGGAGGGCCTACGTTCCCCGCCCACCTACCTCCAACCACGGAGGTCATTCCACTCACCAACCCCACCAACTCACCCACAATCAAGTGGGCCACACCTCTACCCAATCCCACCCCTTCACCGCCGTCCAAGCCCACCAAAGTGACCCCAATCTAGTGGCCCGCCCATGCACCACCAACCAACCTCCCCTTGGCACTCCCATCCCAACCCACTCAAGCACCTCCAACCGAGTAGAAGTCCCGCTTATAACCGAGCCTAGGCCCACACCCGAGCCGAGAGTTAAGGAGCTAGTCCACCCCAAGGTCCCTCCTCCAACCCGCTCCTTAGAGGAAATAAAGAAAATGATTTCGGATTGGTGGGAAAGGACACAAGCTACTCCACCACCCATGGATGCTCCATTGTTATCTACCTCCGGTCTTCATTCGAAACCATCAAAGTGGGAACTACCAAAGCCCGAGCCACCCGTGTTTCTTACGGGAACACTTTACATAGCCGAGCCACTTCTTAGATGGCTCAAGGATGGCTTGGTCCCACATCCCTTCCCGTCCATGGACCCCACCTTACCTTTAGTGCCAGTCAACTCATTCCATACCATCTTTCGATCTCGTCACCATGTTGACACATTGGACGATCTTGTCATGGGATTAGATTCACAATGGGAGTTGACGCACCATTTGGCCCGAGGCTTTGACCAACCCACTAGTCTTAGCCTCACTCATCCGGCCTTAGGGTCTATTACCTCCGAGTGCACCGTGGGTTGTATCACCACGGAGGTCCTCTTACTCCTTCCCTTACCGGACGAGCCTGAATTCATACCCTTTTGTCCGAGGGAGGAATCATACTTCTTGCCTACGGTCCCCATCCCACCCATCACAATTCAAGAAGGTGATTATCCACACCTTCAAAACTTCTACACGTAGGACCGTGACTTGTGGGAACCCACCACAAGGGGTCACACATTCTTTGACCCCTTTGACCCCTACTCTAGTGGGCCCCGTGACCCATCACTTCCCTCATACCTTATCGGGGAAGTCCACTTTCATACCCCTTTCCTACGGGCCGGGTCCTCCATACCCACCAAGCCCGTCCACGATACACCACCACCCAGCTCTTCCACACCCGGCTTTCCTAGCCCTCTCAAGTCTCCCAAATCCAAAGGGCCGTCCATGCATGACTGGGTCATACTTGGGCATTTAGGTGTACCTCATGCCACCCATCTCCGGTTACATAACATGCATGCATGGCACACATTCGGGTGTCCTGGTCCGCCGTCACCCATGTACGGGTCGGACTAACATTAGGTGTGTCTAGGGTCATATATGAGTCAGTGTGCTTTCTTTGTGTGGTTTGTTTGTGTGGTGATTTTGAGTCGATTGTTTGCATGGTTTGCATTCGTGTGTCAGTGCATGGTGAGTCTGCATGTGTCTTGTGCAAGCTCGTGTCGTTCCCGAATGAGTGTGAAGCGAGTCAATTCACTTGACGAGTATGGGATCGGTTTACTTCTATACCCGGATCAGTCACCTATAGGGACTCAGCAGTGATTCCTAGTGAGTCTTTGAGCTGTTTCCTTCCGTTGAGGGTGCCCCTTCGGAGTGACCACCTTTGGCCATAGCAGTGCGCATATCGAGTATATGTGGAATGAGCAGGTGCCGATCACTTGGAGTGGAGCATACCCGCGCTACTTGGCACGGTGACGGATCCGCCGGAGACCTGAGCAGCCGCACCCTTTACTCGACGGGGTCGAGTTCCTCCCACCCGGGGAGAATTGATGGGGACATCAGCGACAACCAGCTCACTTTGTGTTTGCATTTATGTCCTTTTGTATTTGTATGTACGCCCTTGTGATATATGCGTACACAATAGTAGGTCTTAGTGGGTTTATTTGCAAAAGGCCATTGGGTTTCTTTGCAAATATGCTTGTAGGCCCTGCAGGGGCCCCCTCCCTCCTCCTTATTGGTCCACATGGACTCTTGGGTCCAAGGTGGCTGGTCCATGGTCCAAATTTGGACTTAGACCATGAATTAAATAAAGAAGACAATTCCAAATTGTCCTCTTTAAGGGGGGGGGGGGGGGCGGACCTATTAGTTTATTTGGGTTTAATGTGGTGTTCACACCACATCTCAACCCTCCATTCTTCAACCCTTGATCCAAGGGCTCATATTAGATTAGAACCCTTTCATATAAATACTTGTATTTTCTTATGGAAAGAATTAATGAAGAAGAAATTAGCATTTTGCCTCCTTGAAGCTTGTGCCCCTCTCCCCTCTCTCCCTGGTGTTCTTCCACCTCCAGCCCAGTTATAGAGTGAGATCCCTCCCCTCTTGATCCCCTCCAACTTCTGAAGCAGCTCCGGTGATCGCCGCCGCCGCCGTCTCGCCGCCGACACGTCTTCACCAACGAATTTGGTTTTCTGTCCACTCTGGATAGACCTCTCTTCTCCGAATTGTCCCTCTCTCTTCCCTCATCTTATGAAGCTCCAATTTTCAGGGTTGGTTCCCCTCTTGAACCCTTACCTCCACAAAAAATTTCAGGCAAAAATTCGTCCTTTAGATATTTTTAGATTTTCGTCCAAGTTCAAATTTCAGTTCTGTCCAGGTTCTATCTACTGTTCATCAGTTCTGAGTCTACCTTGTTCGACCCATGTTTTGAATTTGTTTGGGGCTCTAAAAATTACTGAGACTTCTGTCCACATATGTCTACTATCATGAATTTTTTTAATTTTTGATAAGATCTCTAGGTATTTTTCGAAATTCGTACCAGTTCCTGTGAGCAATTTTTCCACAGTGTCCCAGATCCGACCCAGGTCCACTCAAAAAATCCCATAAAATCCATTTCCTATCCAAATCAAAAACCAAAAATAGTCCCGGTTTTCTATCTCAGAGATCTTCAACTTTTCTGAAGAACTCATCTCCATATTCCAAGGTCCTCCCACCGGTCAACGGTGATTTTCAGAGAAGTCAGAACCTGCCCCTGCAGTTCTGGCCTGTTTACAGCAAGGGTGTAAATTCCATAAGTCAGATATACATATCTGATTATTTTTTCTGAAGGCCCCTACGTCGAAGTATTTGGAGTCCTCTTTCCAACGGCGCCGAGCTCGTTGCATTCCGACGACGGGGTTGATCACAACAGCCGATCTCGCCAGACAGCGCGCGAGAAGACAGCAAGTGCAGACTTGTGGCCGGTTTCCCGCGAGCGTCGTCCGAGGGCCGCCCGGCGTCCGGCGGTCATTCCAGCAACTCGCCATCCTAGGGGAGCGCTTCCCAAGTGTACCCACACCAGAGGAGGCATCAGGTCCCACACGACCCCTCCGGTCCACACGTGGGCCCCACTAGCACGAGTACGCGCGAAGCCGAAGCCGTGCCCGGAAACCGCCCGTCAACCCGAACTTGGTCCTCCCGGGCCCACTTGTGTCGCCCTTTACCTCCCTGCGAGGAGTGGGCTTATTTGTACTGCTGTAAACATAATGTACTAAGCTCCCGGGAGTACGAGCTTCGGCCGGGTGCCATCTTCGCCACGCCGAGCGCGTGGAGGTATCGTATTCGCTCCTTGCTTGGCATTCCGCTTATTTATATATATGCTTTTTTATGCCGCTGCTAGAGAGCATGTGTAGGGTTACCTAGCTCGCTTTTAATTTATCATATCACTGCTGCGAGTGAGAGAGTGACCGTCCCGTGACCCGATCCGGGCACAATTGAGAGCCGACCACCCTAGCTTACTGCCGGTTGTTCAACCGCGCACATCCGACGCTTCCCTCGCTAAGGGACGACCGCTAGCTTATCGTGTCCGTGGTCCCGTCCCGCAACAATCCCCTAGGCCCTCTGACGCGTTTCCCTGTCTTACAGTTCATCTTCTGGTGATCCCCGGCCCGCTCAGGACGCAGCGCGAGATTTCGCCTCTTCAACAGTCATGCAAAACATTTATCACTCCCCCTTTTTGTCAGAGTAAAATAGGGAATTATTCAATAGATGGAGAAAATGGAAAGAAAGGCTAATGTCTCATATTTACAGTTAACTCAAAGCAAAGCATGTGAAGTGGAATGGATGATCAATCAAGCACACATGCATTCATAGTAAGATATAGAATAAAACAAGTCCGAGAGGGACGGGTTAAGAAATATGCAATCGATTTTGAGCATGATGTGCATGAACAATATTAAGAAGGATGTGCTTACAAAAAGATGGTACTGCATTACTTATGAATTATGACTAATTCAAAAGGTACATTCACACAATCACTCCCTAAAAATATATGTGAAGTATGAGCAATGAAATGTAAGCAACATGGATTGTCAGATTTTTGATGGAACACAAATAAGAACCTTTCCTCCCTACACTTTCATACACAGTGCTCGACTTTTGGTAGCTTCGCATAGCCCCATATATATATATATACTTATGAATTATGACTAATTCAAAAGGTACATTCACACAATCACGCCCTAAAAATATATGTGAAGTATGAGCAATGAAATGTAAGCAATATGGATTGTCAGTTTTTTGATGGAACACAAATAAGAACCTTTCCTCCCTACACTTTCATACACAGTGCTCGACTTTTGGTAGCTTCGCACAGCCCCATATATATATATATATATATATATATATATATATATATATATATATATATATATATATATATATATATATATATATATATATATATCGCACAGCCCCATATATATATATTATTAATAAGATGACTAACTTTTTGACACGAGTCATGCCCTTTGTTTCAGGGGCAATTCCCGATTATTCAGTTGCGTCACTTATTTGAATTGTGGTTATTTGTGATCTTTCGATCCGAGTTTCCTCCTTTGTTTCAGGGGAGATTCCCAACTACTCGGTTCCAAATCCACTTATTGAGATTTTTGATGGGGCTGATAGCTTTTTCCTCACGAGACACGTGACTTTAATGTAGGAATTTGAGAGTCCTCAAAAGTGTTGAGTGGAATAACTGAAATCCTTATTAAATAGAGTCATTTATCTCAAAAGTGCACATAGAAGAAAGATTGTATTGAATGTAATAGATGAATTAGTCTAATCATTGTTATGCCTCCCCCTAAGTGTATGCACTGTTATACAAAGAACCTCCCCCTTAATGTGTGCCATGTAACAAACATGTCTAAATCAATGTATTTTTATTTAGCAAGGGAAAAGTCATAGGAGGGATCAAGGAGAAGGGTGATATAATATTTACACTCAAACATGCATTTAGATAATGTATTCAAGCAGGTTAATTACCGGTACGTGACGGAGAATGTAGGTCCGAAGACCACCCTCACTCATGGGGAAAGCTTCCAGCTGGACATAATTCAACCTTCCGCAATCGGCATTTGATATACCGGATTATCATGACATTCATGCACGCATTTGTATAATATATATATGGAATTATATACATGCGGATGCAACTGAATGAAGATATGAGTGAAAATCAAATGTTATTCAATGTGTTATGCACAAAAGGGAATGATTGAAATGTAAGTGAAGTGGCAAATCTCCTTATGTGGAAAAAGGTAAGCCAGTATTCACAATTTGAGTTATTGGAGTTTAAGAAATAGTATATACACAATAAATCAAAAGATTTTAACTATCTAATCTGCACACTCCTAATTCTCTCCTAATGAAAAAAAAACTGATCAGAATTCAAAGGCTTTGTAAAAATATCAGCAAATTGATGTTTTGTATCCACAAAAGATAGTTCAAAATTTCCTTTATTGATGTGATCTCTAATAAAGTGGTGTCTAACCTCTATGTGCTTTGTGCGAGAGTGTTAGACAGATTTATAGCAGATATATTATCACACAAAATGGGAGTCTTTTTCAAAGAAATACCAAAATCTAACAACTAGTGTTGGATCCAGAGTACCTGGGCCGCACAACTGCCTGCAGCCACATATTCGGCTTCAGCAGTTGATAAAGCCACTAAATGTTGTTTCTTTGAGGCCCATGAAACCATGCAACCCCCTAGAAACTGACAGTGACCGCTTGTTCTCTTACGATCTATTTTACACCCAGCATAATCAGAATCAGTATATCCAATCAAACCAAATGAATTATTTCTAGGAAACCACAAACCAAGATCAATAGAACCTTTCAAAAACCTGAAAATCCTTTTCACGGCCGACAAGTGAGATTCCCTGGGACAAGATTGATATCTTGCACAGAGACATACGCTAAAATGTATGTCAGGCCTACTAGCAGTAAGATATAACAATGAGCCTATCATACCCCTAAAAAGTTTCTGATCCACGACATTACCTTTATCATCTTCTAACATAAGTGAGGTGGACATCGGTGTAGCAAACGGCTTGGCATTTTCTAGTTGAAACTTCTTCAGAATTTCCTGTGTGTACTTCTTCTGGTTGATAAAGATACCATCGTCGAGTTGCTTTATTTGAAGCCCCAAGAAGAAGTTTAGTTCGCCCATCAAGCTCATCTCGAACTCTCCCTACATAAGTTGAGCAAAATCATCATTCATTTTCAGATTCGTGGCTCCAAATATAATGTCGTCAACATAAACTTGCACAAGTAAGGCATGCTCATCACAAGTCTTAGTAAACAACGTTTGGTCTATATTACCTCTTTTGAAGCCATTATCAATCAAAAATGAACTTAAGTGATCATACCATGCCCGGGGAGCTTGTTTTAACCCATACAATGCCTTGTCTAATTTGTAGACGTGGTCCGGAAAGTTTTCATCCTCGAAGCCCGGCGGTTGCTCCACGTTTACTTCTTCTTTGATAACCCCATTGAGGAAGGCACTCTTCACGTCCATTTGGAAAAGCTTGATGTTCCTATGACATGCATAAGCAAGAAGTATTCTTACTGCCTCCAATCTAGCCACAGGAGCGAAGGATTCATCAAAATCAATACCAAATTCTTGAGAGTAGCCCTTAGCTACTAATCTTGCCTTATTCCTCACAACCACCCCGTCTTCACTAAGTTTGTTTCGAAAAACCCACTTAGTTCCGATTATGGGATGATCATCAGGCTGGGGCACGAGGAACCACACCTGATTCCTTTAGAATTGGTGCAGTTCTTATTGTATGGCGAGAACCCAAGAATTATCATTTAGTGCATCATCTAAAGATTTAGGCTCAATATTGGAAAGTAAAGCTAAATTGTCATGAAGTTCAACTTCCCTGATTGAAGCCCGGGTTCTTATCCCATCATCCACACCACCAATCACATTCTCCAGGGGATGATCTTTAAGTGTAGTCCATTGGTATGGTAAAGTCGGTTGTACTTGCTCCTCTTGTTGCTCTTGCTCCTTTTCCTTTTCTTCACCTTCTGCCTCAACTTGTTTGCTCGATTCTCCTTTCTCAACTTCACTCTCACCTGTAACCAGAAAATGATCATCATCATTTGGCTTTCTCAAGGTGAATTCATCAACTACAACATGAGGACTCTCCTCGACAACAAGAGTTCTAGAATTGTAAACACGGTATGCTCTAGATGTTAAAGAATACCCGAGGAAAATATCTTTATCACTCTTAGCATCAAATTTCTCCAAATTATCTTTACCATTATTCAAAATATAACATATAGATCCAAATCGTTTAAAATGAGATATGTTGGGTTTTTTATCTTTGTACAGCTCGTAAGGAGTTTTCTTAAGGATAGGTCTTACCATTGCCCGATTGGTGATATAGCAAGCAGTATTCACTATCTCTGCCCATAAATACCGTGGAAGACCATTCTCCGCTAGCATTGTACGTGCCATCTCCACGAGTGTTCTATTTTTCCTCCCGACCACTCCATTTTGTTGTGGGGTCCTTGGTGCTGAAAATTGATGCTCGTACCCCTGCTTCCTGCAAAATTCAGTAAATTAAAATCTTTCAAATTCTTTTCCGTGGTCACTTTGGATTTTCTGAATAGTATATCCCTTTTCATTTTGAACCTTTGCACATAAATCAACAAATTCTTTGAAAGCATCACTTTTGTTAGCTAAGAACATTACCCATGCATATCTAGAAAAATCGTCAACAATCACAAAGCCATATAACTTCCCTCCAAGACTGTGAGTCATGGTGGGACCGAACAGATCCAAGTGTAACAGTTGTAGGGGTTTTTCAGTGGAAACAATGTTTTTGCATTTGAAAGAAGTTGTGGTTTGTTTTCCTTTATTGCATGCTTCACAGATTTTTGAAGATTCAAAATTTAAACATGGAAGACCTCTAACTAAATTATTTTGATTCAACTTTCTAATGACATTGAAACTGGCATGCCCAAGATGACGATGTCACAACCAAACATCATCATTTTTATTAGCAACCAAGCACAAGTTTTCGGAAGAAATTTCATTAAAGTCAACATGATAAGTGTTGTTACACCTCACTCCTATGAATTTACTTTCATGAGTGTTTATATCAACAATGAAGCAGTAAGAAGATTCAAAAATAACCTCGTGACCTTTATCACAAAGTTGACTAATGCTAAGTAAGTTATGGTTTAGAGCTTTAACATATAGAACATCTTTGATGCAGTGTTTAGGGTCCTTACCAACTCTCCCAATCCCAACAATCTTACCTCTGTCCTGTCCACCAAAAATTACCATTCCACAATTTTTCTCTGCTAGGTCTGCAAAAAGGTCTTTATTTCCTGTCATGTGCCTGGAGCATCCGCTGTCTAGGTACCACTTATTTTCTGTCACCTTAATGCAGACCTGCACCAATAAGCAAACAAGCTCATTTTGATTTGGGTACCCAAGCAAGCTTGGGTCCCTTGATGTTAGCATTCACAGAAATCTGACTATACTTGCTGAAAAATAGATCATCATCATACTTCATCAATTGGCATATGTACATATCATGCCCTACTTTCCCACAATAAAAACAAGTGGGTCTTTTCCAACCAAATTTTTTTCTTTTATTTACATTTCTAGAGGTAGAGGGGAATCGAGAATAAACAGCTTGTGGATTGGTGTGTGTTTGCACATTCTCCATGAACTTGTGAATTTTTGATGTTATAATGAACTTGATTTTTGTTGCCATGCATGAAGCTTGAATTTTCATTTGCTTTCAACAATTTTAAATGAGCACTTTTCAAGTCATTCAATTCTGTAACCAGCAATTCAGTTTTACTCTTCAACTCTCCTTTGATTTTTTCACATTCATGTATTTTCTCATTCATCTCTTCCAAGTCCTTTTTCAACATTTCATTTTTCTCTTGAATTTCTTCTTTAACTTTGAATGCATTCTATTTTTCTACTTCTAAACAGACAATTTCATCTTCAAACATGACCAATTTTGACTCTAGAGACTCATTGACAGTTTTGAATTTTTGAACTTGTAATTCAAATAAACTACATCTATTGCAGGAGTTAGTTGAATGAATAATTTCATGAATGTTCTTTCTCAAGTTTTTATTTTCATTCCTAATCTTTTTGTACTTTTCATACAACTCCTCATAAGCAAGTTCCCATTGATCATTAGTAATGAGTTCAGGGTCAAAATTTACCTACACCTCGTCTTCCTGAGCCATAAGGCAGAAGTTCTTCACAATCTCCTCAATGTCTTCTTCTTCATCGGACGTAGGCTCATCCTCGTCCTCATCGCTCCACATTGCCTTCATTGCCTTTGGCTTCTTTCCTTTGACTTTCTTGGCTTTCTTCTACAGCTTGGGGCATTCACCTCTCATGTGCCCCATCTTTTTGCACTCATAACACATGATTTCACTCGGCTTAAATGGTTCATTTTTCTGCATGTGTTGCTTCTTTCCTTTCTTGAATTTTCCTCCAAATCTTCTTCTTTGGCGTAGAAATTGCCTGACCTTCCTTGTGAGCATGGCGACTTCTTCATCATCGGTGTTCTCCGTAGAGTCCTCCTGGATTGAGATTGACTCTGGGTTTGCTTTCAATGCGATCGACATCTTCTTCTTGGTGTCCTCTTCCGTCCTCTTGATATTTATCTCATAGGCCATCAAGGACCCTATGAGAGCATCCAATGTTAGTGTAGAAAGATCCTTCAAATCCTCTATCACCGTTGCCTTGGTGTGCCAACTAGGTGACAATGACCTCATCACATTTCTAACAAGATCCGTATCCTTGAAGTCCTTGCCGAGTGATTTCAAACCATTGGTAATCTTCATGAGACGTGCGAACATCTCGGAGATGGTCTCTTCCTCTTTCATGTGGAATAGCTCGTAATTGCGGATAAGCATGTTTGCCCTCATCTCCTTGACCTCCGAAGTGCCTTCATAAATCAACCTTAGCTTACCCCACATTTCTTTTGCGTTCCTGCACATAGATACACGAGCATATTCAGTCGGGTGAATGACACACTGAATAATATTTAAACCATTGAAGTTCACAGTGGACTTTTTAATGTGTTCTTCATTCCACTTCGCCTCATCTTCCGGGGAAGTGTGTGGGCCGTTGTTAACAACGGTCCATATTTCATGGCTTTGAGCACGAAGGAAAATAATCATCCTATTCTTCCAATATGTGTAATTGGTACCATCAAATAAGGGAGGCCTATGAATAGAATGCCCTTCGGGGATTAACCCCTCGTTAGCCATTCCTAACAGATCTCTCTAAACTGCTAGGTTTTAGAATAAGACAGAGTTGAGGCTCTGATACCAATTGTTGGCCCGGTTGGAATGCAATCAAAAGGGGGGGTGAATTGATTGCGCCCCCCTTTTAACAAAATTAAAACTAAATCATAGAGATGATTGAGCAACAATAAAACTTCCTTGATAAAATGCAGGGATATTAATATGAAGAGATGAAGCTCTCTAAATTTAGATTAATGTAAATTAATTAAATGACAATCAAACAACCACTCACAACTCTCCAGCACAGATTGATGAACCACTCGGATGAAAATTAAGGAGCGGACAATTTGTATGAATGCTCAACTCACCGCATCACACTTGTAAATGAGACGGATAGGATAGAACAACAAGCTCACTAGAAGCAAACCACAATTCAAGGATTTTTAGGTGGTTCGGACGCACCCGAGTGCCGTCCTACGTCCACCCCTCTCAACTCGAGAGGATTCCACTAACAACCACTGCACAACGGCAGTGAAAACACCACACACGGGCTCAACAGCCCCACACACACGCGTGTCCTCGCACGACGACGAGAGATCACGCCAACGGAGACGACGCTCCGAAATCGTCTATGGAAAAAGATTATATGGAAATACAAAGCCCAGTCCAAGGATAATAAGCTATGCACAAATGATAATAAGGTGTTAAGAGCAAGATATTCCCCCTTTGATCTTCATTACAACTCGGAGATAGATGGAAGGGTGCATTAGAACATATAAACCATGAGTGGAAGAAATCGGCCCCTTAAAAAGATGCGCCCAAGCACACAGCCGACGGAGAGCAACAACGGCTCTCCTCCAGATCCAAGCTTGGCATCGTGAGAAGCTGCCCACGGCGGCACTTTCTTCCTCCTCCAGCTGCAAGACGCCCTCGCCCTCCGTTCCTGCAAGAACAGAGAAGTTTAGCCCAAAAAGATTATTTCAACTATGGAGTTCGCAACATATATATACACAAGGAAAAGAGATGCCACATGACAATAAAACCCATGAGAAAACCTCTCTAAACCACACTCAATCAAGTATAGAAACACTAAGGAAAAGATGGTAAAAAAATGAAGGCAATCGGATCACAATTCATAGGGTTCAAAACCAAAATGGCGGACCCGGCAAGGGACACTCCGGACAAGTGTCGACTCTCAGAGTCGACACACGAGTGTTCTGCCATTTAAAAGAAAAATTGAACTCTGGTTGAAAGAGTCAACTCTCAGAGTCGACTCTTTTCAGCCTGGGTTCTATTTTCGTGAAAAACAGCCCTGTTAGCCATAAGAGTCGACTCTTTGAGTGGACTCTTTTTGGCACCTATTCTGTCTGCGCCAAAGAGCCATACAGCGCCTGTAAGTGTCAACTCCCAGAGTCGACACTTGCAGTCAGCTGTCTTCAGACAGCATGCTGGGCTACAAGTGTCGACTCTGGAAGTCGACTCTTGTAACTCCAGACCCAAAAAATGAAAACTACAATGAATTAAGCATCAAGCACAAATCAACCCCAGTCTATTCACATGAAAAATTCATTCAACTATAAAGTCTTACCATGACTTCCATAAATAGAGAGCAAATTCCATAATAACCTGCACTAATACAAATTGACAATCTTATCAGTCTTAAGGCTTAACAAATGAGTTCCACAATCATTCTGACATAGCTTGTTCAATATGCATATACATGTATTGAAATGCAATAACCCATGTGAGTGATTCAAACCAAAACCTTCATAAGTTCACATATCCAAGGTGATCCAAGCAAACCACTCAGCAAAAGCAAATACCATGTTAGCCATTCATGTGACCTATCAACAAAAACTCACATTCATCAAAGAATATTCAATGCAAATCATATAGTATAGAACAAAATGTCTTTGTCAAAATACGCCGGGGCACAACAGTCTCCCCCTTTTTGACGAAGATAAAACACCTTGAAAGACCACTAAGAGTTGCATGAATAAACCATTAAGTATCACCCATTTAAAAAAACCATCTCAAAACACAGTATTAACAACCGTCCAACAACCACAGTCATGCAAAACATTTATTATTACTCCCCCTTTTTGTCAGAGTCAAATAGGAGATTATTCAATAGATGGAGAAAATGGAAAGAAAGGCTAATGTCTCATATTTCCTATTAACTCAAAGCAAAGCATGTGAAGTGGAATGGATGATCAATCAAACACACATGCATTCATAGTAAGATATAGAATCAAACAAGTCCGAGAGGGACGGGTTAAGAAATATGCAATCGATTTTGAGCATGATGTGCATGAACAATATTAAGAAGGATGTGCTTACAAAAAGATGGTACTGCATTACTTCTGAATTATGACTGATTCTAAAGGTACGTTCACACAATCACTCCCTAAATATATATGTGAAGTATGAGCAATGAAATGTAAGCAATATAGATTGTCAGATTTTCGATGGAACATAAATAAGAACCTTTCCTCCCTACACTTTCATACACAGTGCTCGACTTTTGGTAGCTTCGCACAGCCCCAAATAAATAAATATAAATATATATATATATTATGAACAAGATGACTAACTTTTTAACACGAGTCTTGCCCTTTGTTTCAGGGGCAATTCTCGGTTACTCAGTTGCGTCACTTATTTGAATTGTGGTTATTTGTCATCTTTCGATTCGAGTTTCCTCCTTTGTTTCAGGGGGGATTTCCAGCTACTCGGTTCCAAATCCACTTATTGAAATTTTTGGTGGGGTTGACAACTTTTTCCTCATGAGACACGTGACTTTAATGTAGGAATTCGAGAGTCCTCAAAAGTGTTGAGTGGAATAACTGAAATCCTTATTAAACAGAGTCATTTATCTCAAAAGTGCACATAGTAGAAAGATTGTATTGAATATAATAGATGAATTAGTCTAATCATTGCTATGTCTCCCCCTAAGTGTATGCACTGTTATACAAAGAACCTCTCCCTTAATATGTGCCATGTAACAAACATGTCTAAACCAATGCATTTTTATTTAGCAAGGGAAAAGTCATAGGAGGGATCAAGGAGAAGGGTGATATAATATTTACACTCAAACATGCATTTAGATAATGTATTCAAGCAGGTTGATTTCCGGTACGTGACGGAGAACGTAGGTCCGAAGACCACCCTCACTCATGGGAAAAGCTTCCAGTTGGACATAATCCAACCTTCTGCAATCGGCATTTGATATACCGGATATTCATGACATTCATGCACGCATTTGTATAAAATATATATGGAATTATATACATGCGGATGCAACTGAATGAAGATATGAGTGAAAAATCAAATGTTATTCAATGTGTTATGCACAAAAGGGAATGATTGAAATGTAAGTGAAGTGGCAAATCACCTTATGTGC
The DNA here is from genome assembly GCA_022559845.1 of Amorphophallus konjac. Taxonomy (NCBI): domain Eukaryota; kingdom Viridiplantae; phylum Streptophyta; class Magnoliopsida; order Alismatales; family Araceae; genus Amorphophallus; species Amorphophallus konjac. The sequence goes on from CM040118.1 coordinate 357,741,237, forward strand.
AAAAAGGTAAGCCAGTATTCACAATTTGAGTTATTGGAGTTTAAGAAATAATATATACACAATAAATCAAAAGATTTTAACTATCTAATATGCACACTCCTAATTCTCTCCTAATGAAAGAAAACTGATCAGAATTCAAAGGCTTTGTAAAAATATCAGCAAGTTGATGTTTTGTATCCACAAAAGATAGTTCAAAATTTCCTTTATTGATGTGATCTCTAATAAAGTGGTGTCTAACCTCTATGTGCTTTGTGCGAGAGTGTTGGACATGATTTTTAGATAGATTTATAGCAGATGTATTATCACACAAAATGGGAGTCTTTTTCAAAGAAATACCAAAATCTAATAACTGGTGTTGGATCTAGAGTACCTAGGCCGCACAACTGCCTGCAGCCACATATTCGGCTTCAGCAGTTGATAAAGCCACACACTGTTATTTTTTTGAGGCCCTTGAAACCATGCAGCCCCCTAGAAACTGGCAGTGATAGCTTGTGCTCTTACGATCCATTTTACACCTAACATAATCAGAATCAGTATATGCAATCAAACTAAATGAATTATTTCTAGGAAACCACAAACCAAGATCAATAGAACCTTTCAAAAACCTGAAAATCCTTTTCACAGCCGATAAATGAGATTCCCTGGGACAAGATTGATATCTTGCACAGAGACACACGCTGAAATGTATGTCAGGCCTACTAGCAGTAAGATATAACAATGAGCCTATCATACCCCTAAAAAGTTTCTGATCCACGACATTACCTTTATCATCTTCTAACATAAGTGAGGTGGACATCGGTGTAGCAAACGGCTTGGCATTTTCTAGTTGAAACTTCTTCAGAATTTCTTGTGTGTACTTCTTCTGGTTGATAAAGATACCATCGTCGAGTTGCTTTATTTGAAGCCCCAAGAAGAAGTTTAGTTCGCCCATCAAGCTCATCTCAAACTCTCCCTACATAAGTTGAGCAAAATCATCATTCATTTTCAGATTTGTGGCTCCAAATATAATGTCATCTACATAAACTTGCACAAGTAAGGCATGCTCATCACACGTCTTAGTAAACAACGTTTGGTCTATATTACCTCATTTGAAGCCATTATCAATCAAAAATGAACTTAAGCGATCATACCATGCCCGGGGAGCACGTTTTAACCCATACAGTGCCTTGTCCAATTTGTAGATGTGGTCTGAAAGTTTTTCATCCTCGAAGCTCGGCGGTTGCGTCACGTATACTTCTTCTTTGAAAACCCCGTTGAGGAAGGCACTCTTCACGTCCATTTGGAAAAGCTTGATGTTCATGTGACATGCATAAGCAAGAAGTATTCTTACTGCCTCCAATCTAGCCACAGGAGCGAAGGATTCATCAAAATCAATACAAAATTCTTGAGAGTAGCCCTTAGTTACTAATCTTGCCTTATTTCTCACAACCATCCCGTCTTCACTAAGTTTGTTTCGAAAAACTCACTTAGTTCTGATTATGGGATGATCATCAAGCCGGGACATGAGGAACCACACCTGATTCCTTTGGAATTGGTGCAGTTCTTCTTGCATGGCGAGAACCCAAGAATTATCATTTAGTGCATCATCTAAAGATTTAGGCTCAATATTGGAAAGTAAAGCTAAATTGTCATGAAGTTCAACTTCCCTAATTGAAGCCCGGGTTCTTATCCCTTCATCTACACCACCAATCACATTCTCCAGGGGATGATCTTTAAGTGTAGTCCATTGGTGTGGTAAAGTCGGTTGTACTTGCTCCTCTTATTGTTCTTGCTCCTTTTCCTTTTCTTCACCTTCTGCCTCACCTTGTTTGCTCGATTCTCCTTTCTCAACTTCAGTCTCACCTGTAACCAGAAAATGATCATCATCATTTGGCTTTCTCAAGGTGAATTCATCAACTACAACATGAGGACTCTCCTCGACAACAAGAGTTCTAGAATTGTAAACATGGTAAGCTCTAGATATTAAAGAATTCCCGAGGAAAATCCCTTTATCACTCCTTGCATCAAATTTCTCCAAATTATCTTTACCGTTATTCAAAATATAACAGATAGATCCAAATGGTTTAAAATGAGATATGTTGGGTTTTTTTACCTTTGTATAGCTCGTAAGGAGTTTTTTTAAGGATAGGTCTTACCATTGCCCGATTGGTGATATAGCAGGCAGCATTCACTGCCTCTGCCCATAAATACCATGGAAGACCATTCTTCGCTAGCATTGTACGTGCCATCTCCACGAGCGTCTTATTTTTCCTCTCGACCACTCCATTTTGTTATGGGGTCCTTGGTGCTGAAAATTGATGCTCATACCCCTGCTTCCTATTAAACCCCTCTGATTAGCCTGTTAAACCTGTTACCTGTTAAATCCCGCTAATTAGCCTGTTAAACCTGTTACCTGTTAACCTGTAAATTTCATACCTTGTTAAGCCTGTAAAAATCCTACAGCTTGTTAAACCTGTTAATTACAGAGCCTGGTAATTACATATCATGTCAAACTTTGTTATTCACATAGCTGTCGTTAAGCTTGTTAATTCTATAGTCTGTTAATCATAGAGCCTATTAAACTTGGTTACACAACGTGTAAACCTGTTATCCAGTTAAACACATAGTTATTGTTAGCATTCTGAAATATAGACTCCCTAAGAAGTCTGTATTTTATGAAATTGAGACCCTCTGGGAAGACTCTATTTCAGCATTGAAATAGAGACTGTCTGAGAAGACTCTATTTACTGAAATAGAGACCCTCTGTAAGGGCGCCATTTTCCTATAACCTAGAATTTTTGGGCTTCTATCTGGCCCATACCCAATGATCCCTGGCCATCTCCTTAACTCGGATTGGCCTATGAATCATCCATTTTATGTAGCTTGGTCATAAATCATCATTTACATGTGATATGTCCTTGAACTCTATTCCTGAAAAATCTACCTGATGTTCCTACAATGTATACTTTTCTTGAAATTCCATATTGGCTATAAAAATGAGAGTGAATGCCTAAAGATATACATGAAATATTGCTGTGCATATAGGGCCCGGCCTGGTCCTAGGAGGAGCACTTGAAGGTACTTGTAACCATGGGAGTGTATTGACAACGGTGTTTGCATTGCACCGAAGTACTTGCTTGCTTGACTTGACTTGAGACATTCCCACTCACTCTCTCATGACATGCTTGATTTGCTTGACATGAATGGTTTGGCCCGAAAAAAGGCAAATTACTTGCTTGAATGAAATGAATGAAATAGCCAATTCCATTACACTACTTGTTATTACACGAGCTTGAGATCACTTGCTTGAATATTGACTATTACCTTCTTGGAAAGACTTGCTTGAATATTGATTTCTTGGAAAGACTTGTGCAATTACTTGAGAATTACTTGCTAGTTCCTTATTGATACATCTTATTGATGTTCATGTGATACTCTTTTGGTATAATTCTTGATATTCTTGCTCGATCCAACATGCATCATTATACCGCATGAACTTGTAATTAACTTAAAGATTGTTAGAGCTTGAGATATAAATCCTACTGAGCGATTTGCTCATCTAGTTCACTCTAATTTTTTTCAGGAAACCTGGATAGCGACAACCACCCGGATGGGACCGATACCAAGTGATGAGTGCTAGATTTGGTGTACCGTCAATTAGACGTGTCTTTTTATTCTTAGGTCCTACATTGTATTTCCAGTTATTGTTGTATTTCCAGTTATTGTTAAAGGCTTGTATAATTTAATTGGGTCAGTTATGATCTAGTTAGATGGAACTTATTAAACTTGTAGCCTTATGAATGATTCTGGGATATTGTCATTTGGTTAAGTAGATAATTGTCATCTTGGACTATGGTATTATGTTCAAATTTAAGTTAGCGATAAAATTACCGAGTACTATGCGCACTCTGTTTACATGAATGACACGATCGATATAGACGCGTCGTGCACCCGGGTAGCTTCCACTCTCGGGACGTGACAGTCTTCGTGGTATCAGAGCCAAGTTTGTAAGTACTATGACAAAGCTGGTCATAAGACCGGGAATGCTGGAGGAAGCTAGGAGCCTGTCTCCGATGTGGAAGCCGAGAACATCGGATCCCTAATTGCCCACTCATGAATGAGCAAGCCATTAAAGATAAGAAGCTCCCAGCAAAGAAGCAAGGCCGTCTGCAAGCTCTCCAAGAGACAGAACAAATGGAAGGCGGAATTATGGAAGGTACACTAACTATTTGCTCTAAGACTGCTAAAGTTTTATTTGATACTGGAGCAACACATTCATTTATTTCCAAGAAATTTGCTGCTGCTTTTCTTAAAGAGCTTAAATGGTTAGACTTAGTCATATCTACACATATTGGGAACAAGGCCGACCGCACACATCATTACCCAAACTATGAGATTATGGTTAAAAGAAATAATATGCCTGTAGACCTAATTTGCCTAGATATGGAAGTGTATGATGTCATACTAGGTGCTGATTAGTTATCCACATACCAAGCAACTGTAGATTGCTAGAATGGCAAGATAACTTTTGTGGATTACCCGAAACTTGTATACATTAGCCCTCGAGCTAGATCACCTCTTATATCAGCTCTCCGAGCCAGTAAACTTATAAGTAAAGAATGTGAAGCTTTCATTGCATTTGTAACCGCCACGGACGTCGAGGACTCTAAGCTTGAAGACATCCGTGTAGTTCGGGATTTTCTCTGACGTTTTTCCAGAAGAATTGCCCGGCTTACCCCCGGAGCGGGAGGTGTCGTTCACCATCGACCTTGTCCCTGGTGCTGGACCTGTTTCCAAGGCACCTTACAGAATGTCTACTGCTAAGCTGAAAGAGCTAAAGGAACAACTGATGGAGCTATTAAACAAGGGTTTCATCCGTCCAAGTACTTCCCCATGGGGAGCGCCTGTGCTATTCGTCCAGAAGAAGGATGGATCGATGAGACTCTACATCGACTATCGGCAGTTAAACCACCTTACAATCAAGAACAAGTACCCACTACCAATGATTGATGAATTGTTCGACCAAATATCTGGAGCTGAATATTTATCCAAGATTGATCTTCGATCTGGTTATCACCAACTGAAGATCAAAGAAGAAGACATTCATAAAACTACATTCTGAAGTAGGTATGGGCATTACGAATTTATTGTTATGCCTTTCGGACTAACAAATGCCCCCGCAGCTTTCATGCAGTTAATGAACAACATATTCAGGCCTCACTTTGACCAGTTCATTGTGGTCTTTAACGATGATATCTTAATTTATTCAAAGTCTGAAGAAGACCATGAAGAACACCTCAAGCAGGCATTGTAGATATTGAGGGAACACAAATTATATACCAAATTCAGCAAGTGCAAGTTCTGGCTCGAGGAAGTATCCTTCTTCGGCCATATAATTTTGAAGAATGGAATTTCCGTGGACCCATCAAAGGTTGAAGCCGTGAAGAATTGGGAGCGACCAACAAATGCAATGGAGATTCGAAGTTTCTTGGGGCTAGCTGGTTATTACCGACGTTTCATCAAGGACTTCTCAAGAATTGATGTTCCTCTCAGCCGATTAACTCGCAAGGAAATACCTTATGAGTGGAAGGAAGACTGTGAGAAGAGTTTCCAAGCTTTGAAAGATCTCTTGACCACTGCTCCAATCTTATCCTTGCCAATCGAAGGAGAGAAGTACGAGGTATATACCGATGCTTCTGGTATTGGCCTCGGGTGTGTAGTATTTGCCTTAAAGATCTGAAGACACTACCTCTACGGTGAATAACTCATCGTGTACTCCGATCACAAAAGCCTCAAATATCTATTTTCCATGAAGGAACTGAACATGTGGCAAAGGCGTTGGCTCGAGTATCTCAAGGATTTCGACTTCACTATACAGTATCATCCCAGTAAGGGTAATTCTGTAGCCGATGCCCTCAGTCGAAAGCCGAGAGTAATATTGGCCAGTTGCATGATTCAAGAATGGAAGCTATTAGAGGAATTCTCTAAACTCAATATTAGCACTAACGAGTGTGGGAATGGGATTTTTATTAAAAATATTTTTTATTATTGATTTATTTGGTTTGTTTATTAAAGATTTATTTACGTAGGGCGTGCCAGTCACTGAGTGACAAGTTTATTATGCGCACCGTCTGACTAATCAGACAATTATAGGTGATCGTGTCGGGACCCAAAACCCGCTGTACCATAAAGGCTATGGCGTTAATTACATCTCTCCAGAAGAGAGAAAACCCTTGATTAATCGCCAAAATAAAGAGGCCATGGGGCCCGTAGAGTATGTAAAAGATGTGATTGCTTACAAGCACACAATATGGTAGTTTTTATTTATTAGGCCGGCTCCCGGTACAGGGCGGAGAATTTAGGTCCGAGACCACCATCACGCATAATGAAAGCCTCCGGCCAGGCGTAACCTGACTTTTCGCTAATCACAATTCGATATACCAGAGAGTCAGATCATGCAAGCATGCAAGGTGGTAGTATTTAGTATTATTGTTCATTTATTTATAAATTTAAGGAAAACTTTGGCAATCCCTGTCACTCGCAGGGCTATCGACTAGTCGTTGCCTTTTTATTTTGAGATTGCACATAGCGTTACGATGCATACATATGGGCCCATAAGGTGGGCCGGGTACGACCGTATCCGTGCATACCGTGTATCACCGGGACAATGTATGCCAAGGTATGACAAATTTGATATTTGAGAAATGAGAGGACGCTGTTAAAACCTGGTCAAAACGAATTAAATTCAACGGCTTATCGGCCCAGGACAAGGTCATGCCGTGGCCATAATGGGGTTAACCTCGAGATCTAGGGATGACCTGTCAAGGGGTCATCAATATTCTCATGCCCAGGGTCTAGAGGAGGTGGGAGCTCTGGAGTGGACACGGTCATGTTCATTATTCTTCATTTATTCTTGTTATTATTTTTAAATGCATGAATGCACTTTATTTATTATGTATTTATTTCTTTTGTTTTATTTTATTATTTTCTTTTATATTGGATGCATGCATTTTTTATTTTCTTTATTGACATTTCTTTGGCATTTATTCATTCATTATTTTCTTTGTTGTTTACTCATCACTTTTATCCCTTTATTATTATTATTATTATTATTATTATTATTATTATTATTATTATTATCATTATTATATTATTATTATTATTATTATTATTTAGCCATCATTTGTTTATTATGCATTTCTCATCACTCATTTTCTTTTAATTGTTTCACTTATTTTATTTTTTAATTTTATTTTTACATTACATGCATACACATTTTTTTATTGGCATTTGTTTAATTATGGCTCATTTAGTATTCTTTTATCATTATTATTTATTATTCTTATTTATTTTTTTCTTTTTTATATTAATATTCATTTATTACTTCTATTATTATTATTATTATTATTTTGTCATTATTTATTTATTATGTTTTGTTGTTGTTATTATTTATTATTTATTATTATTACTATTTTTATATTCCCGGTCTTACAAATGGTCAAAATGTCCTGGCAAAAACCCGATAGCATCTCCCCTAGACCCGGACGGTTGCGGCGGATAAGTGGAGACCCGCCCTTGACGACAGACTCCTAAATGCCGGGAGGCCAAACACGGCGACCGGCGGAACCGAATGGACGGAGACCCCGAGGACGAACCTACGAGGGGTACCGATGTCCCACGGGTCTTTAGACATAAACCCAACAAACACCCGAATGGACGTGGGCCCCGAGGGCTAGCCTACGAGGGATTTCCATGTGTCCATGGCTTATCCAAATCGGGACAGTGTTCACCATTAAGGCGATTTAATATTCACTCGGAGAGTGATCATTTAAAACGGCGTGAGAAACAGAGCCTTAGAACGGTGCGGTTGCAGTTAAACTGGCGTGGGGAATAGTTTATTCAAATCCGGCGCGGTTGAGCGTAGGTGCAGTGCTAAAACGGCGCGGCGTAGCGTAGGAATAGGGGTTGAAACGGCGCGGTGGGGGAGAAAGCCTTAACCGGCGCGCCCCGCCCAGGGCGCGCCGGGTGTCGGCAAAATAAAAATCAGGAGATTTGAGTGTGAAGCTATTCCGGCGTAGGGGGGTACCGCGCCGTATTAGGGCGCGCTGGATTAGGACCGCGCCGAATTTGTTGATTTTTGAGGTATTTTGAGTATTTTTTTGAGTTTATTAAGTTTATTAAGATGCATTGGGTTGATTGATGAGTGAATTGAGGTCCAAGATGCCCTTGAGACAGGGTTGAGACTCGTGCGAGGTTCATACTCGAGTACGAAAGTTTAATGTTTTGAAAACATATCTTATTAAGCCCGAATTATGAAGGCAAACAATCAAACATGTCTGGAGAAATTTTGGCAGCACCTCCCCATCTCCAGAGAGTTGCGGGGGGAAAGCGGAGGCATACCCACGGGTGGAGAAAGCTCCTTAATACCGGGTGGCACGACGGTGGCCGGCAGACCCGAATGGATGGAAGACCCCGAGGGGTAGCCTACGAGGGGCACCAATATTCCATGGGCCAAAGTATGAATAAAAAGGGGACGACCGATACGGAAGGAAACCCCGAGGGCTAGCCTACGAGGGGCACACAACCCATGGCCACCACAATATCCCTAAGGATAGTGGATTTGATGTTGGGCTTAAGCCTTGTCAATGTTCACCTTATGGCGGCCCATAGGGGTACTTGTCATGAATAGACAGAGCCCTTTGACCTCAATATGATTCGGGTATCCTCATAGAGAAAGTTCCCCTCTCCAGGGCATAAAAATTGCTATTCTCATAACAATGAATCACGGTAATGTAACTCATGTAGAGAACAAGAGGGATATGGTAGCATGACATCCATAGAGCTAACAGGTTAACATTAGTGGAGTTAGCAGATTAGCACTCACGGAGGGAGTTAGCAGGTTAGCAAGCATGGGGTTAGTAAGTCAGCATACTAACTATAGGATTCAAGAGAGGGCCAACACTCAAACAGATAGCAGGCATCACGGACAAAGAGCGCTCATGATAAAAGACCTGAGCCCAGACTGTGGGACAAACATATTCTCCACAGTTTATTACCGCGAACGGGAGGGAGTGATGATCCGGTCCCAGGGCTAGAGAGAAATGCGCATACACATGCATTTCCAGTAGGGAGAAGACACGACGAGCACACAGAGTATGCAATGCGGCACATACATTGGAGAGGGTCCCAAGGAGGGGGTGTTATCACTGTGGCCCCTTCGGATTAGCCCGAGACGTATTCAGCGTCAACAGAAGAAACCAGAACACACGATGGGAAATTAGATACGCTCAGAGAAGGGAGAGGAGAACTCTGCTTTCATTCACATACAAAGCTCACCACATAATATAATAAGTGCATGAGATTACATTAACCGATTCGGCTTGGCGTTGTCGCACAAGGCCGATCAAATCCCCAAATCAAACATACGAAGGGAGGGCGAAGAGAAGCAAAAGCTAGAGAAGCATCGAGCTCATATCATCGTCCATTCATTACAGAAGCCCATAGAGGGAAAGATTTATAGAAAGAAGAGAATAGACCACCCACCTAATTCTTCAATGCATAAAACAGAGTATCGAAAGAGCAGGGACTTCCCTCTCCGGCTTCAGGCTTCTCCGGTCAGATGGACGGGGGAGATGACCTCTCTCTCTGGCTTCCTCTCTCTCTCTCAGTGAAAGAAGAAACCCTTACTTGTTGCCCAATCCTCCCTCTCTCTTCGTATTTTTTCCTCTTCTATTGTTGCTCTCTTCTTTGTTTCTCTATTGGCTCCCTCTATTTCTTCTCCCTTTGTTCTCATCGAACCACTTAGTACTTTATAGAAGAAGCCTCTCCCGGCGTGGAGAATGCGCGTCGGAGAAGGCCGCTTATCCTTTTGGCGTGCCAGGTAAGGGGGTGTTGGAAAGAGGGGCGCGCCGGAGAAGGGGGCGCGTCGGATTAAGCTTCTTTTGTCGCGTTCGTTTGACACAGGTCAAATGGTGGGCCCTAGACTGGCTCCAGGAGTTGACTTGGTCCTTCATGTCATCTCAGCTTCGCAAAATCGCAACGAGAAGTATTGGTAAAGCCTTCAGGCCACTGAATGGCCAATTCCGGAACCGTTTATGCCTTTGCTTCGGACACTCGGGTTTTCTGCTGACATGGCCTTCGGCACTGTAATTTATGCTGCCGGGCCGACTTCACTTGTATTTGTAGCTTTTTAATTGCTTCTTCGAGGATGGTCCCGAATACTCTTCCGAGCTCCCGAGTCTTATTTTAGCGGCTGTCCGTTGGGGCCGAGCATCTTTTCTTTTCTTCTTTTATTTGGTCTCATCTTTTGTTTGGCTTCCGCCATTCTTTTTCTTCCTTTCTTTCTTTCTTTCTTTTCTTCTCTGTCGACACGAGAGCAGTCGATCAGAACCTAAGACCTGCTGAAGTAGAAGTTAGGAAAAATTATGAATATTTTTAGTGTCAACAAATGCCCCCCACCCGCGAGTGTCGCGAAAGAGGGACGAAAGAGCGGGACGCGCGGGTGTAGCCCATAGCCCGTTTGAAAATATTGCATGTGTCTTTTTATTATTTACTATTTATTTTTTTGTTCCATTTTCATTTTATCATCATTCATTCATTTTTTATTTCATCATCCATTTTTATTATCTCTTTTTTTTCTTTTTTTATAGCCTTATCCAAGCACGCAGGCATTCATCATCTGCAAGTATAGAATAGATATATGTAGCATAGTTCCCTATAACAGGGATAGGATAAGGACAGTGCCCATGATTCACGGACAGAGTGCGGCTCACGAAGCACAACTAAGGGAGATGTGCATCGGTAAAGGGGATGCCGCGTAGAACATATGCATAGCATAAACCACGATCTACACCCAGGACTATTCCTCTACCGTGTGAAAGTGCAATTATATGGGTAGTGAACCCTAGACATAGGGACGTGCAGACGTTCTGAGTAACACTGGAGGATTACTTCTTTGCCTACACATACATTCGGGGCTCTCGGCCTTTGGTAGCTTCGCACAACCCCCCTTGTTTATTTCTTAATTTCAGATTTCACCGTTCGACGCGAGTTTCGTCATGTGTCTCAATGTGGATTCCCGGCTACTAGGATTCATCCTTTATTATGATATTATTGTGAATTTTACCGTTTGACGCGAGTCTCCTCATATGTCTCAATGGGGATTCTCGGCTACTAGGATTCATCCTATATTATGATTTTATGATGGATTTCACCGTTTGACGCGAGTCTCCTCATGTGTCTCAATGGGGATTTTTGGCTACTAGGATTCATCCTTATTTTAATTGTGGAGTTTGTTGCACCGTTTTCGCGCGAGTCTCCTCATTTGTTTCAATGGGGATTCCTGGCTACTTAGGTTCACATTCCACTTACCATTATCATCATTTGTTCATTTTTTTTCTTTTTTTAAGGGGGTAGGCAACTTTTACCTCACGGTCATTCTTTACGCGAGTGTAGAGATTTGAGCATCCATGAAGTGTTAAGAAGAATTTATGACATCCCTATGGCTAAGGATCATTGCTCATATTGTGTGCGAGGTGTGAGAGTTTCGTCTAGGGTGTATCGTGCGAGTTGTGCTAGCAACATAGCTACGACTCTTCCCCTGGCCGTATGCACTCACCGAGAATCGACTTTTCATCCTTAGTATGTGCCGTGACGCACACATATCTTGAACCAGGGTAGCGTTATTTAGCAAGGAAACATGCGGTCTTAGAAATTTGAAGGAAGTGTATTAATACTACACTACAAGCAAGCATGCACATGAGGCAATCAATCAAGCAAACCATGTTATGCTCATTTTTTCTTTTTCTTTTTCTTATTTTTCTTTTCTTTTTTTTCTTCTCTTTTCCCCTTTTTTTATCTCCCTTTCTTTCTTCTTCTTTTTTTCTTTCTTTGTTTTCCCTTATCTTTTTTTTCTTTTTTTTTGTAAGGCTTAGTAAGTACATCCGCAGGCCGACTATTTTGTAGGTGGGTAGCTGATGCCATGGCAATAGAGAGAAGGTGTCATATGTTATGGTGAATCCTTGGAGGGATCAAGGGTTGATGCATGTGAAACCAAAGGGGGTCTTTTTGTTCATTGGTTCGGATAGCAATTTTGGGCCAATGGTAAGGGGTTTATCAGCTTAGACCGAAGGTCATGACGCCGAATGACTTGGCTTAGACGTAAGGTCGTGACGCCAAGGGAGGATATCTAACGGCTTAGACATAAAGTCATGATGCTGCACAACTTGGCTTAGGCGGAAGGCCATGATGCCAAGGTGAAAAGCCATGACACCGGACAAGAATATTTAACGGCTTAGATGTAAAGTCATGACGTCATACAACTTGGCTTAGGCAGAAGGCCATGACGCCAAGGTAGAATATTTACTGGCTTAAGCGGAAAGCCGTGACGCCGAACAAGAGTATTTAACGGCTTAGACGTAAGGTCATGATGCCATACAGGAATATTTAACAGCTTAGACATAAAGTCATGACGCCGTACAACTTGGCTTAGGCGGAAGGCCATGACGCCAAGGTAGAATATCTACCGGCTTAGGCGGAAAGCCATGACGTCGGACCAGAATATTTAACGGCTTAGACGTAAGGTCATGACGCCGTACAAGAATATTTAATGACTTAGACGTAAAGTCATGACGCCGTACAACTTGGCTTAGGCGGAAGGCCATGACGCCAAGGCAGCATATCTACTGGCTTAGGAGGAAGCCGTGACGCCGGACAAGAGTATTTAACGGCTTAGACATAAAGTCATGACGCCGTACAACTTGGCTTAGGCGGAAGGCCATGACGCCAAGGTAGAATATTTACTGGCTTAGGCAGAAAGTCATGATGCCGTACAAGAACATTTAACGGCTTAGATGTGAAGTCATGACTCCGTACAACTTGGCTTAGGCAGAAGGCCATGACGCCAAGGCAGAATATTTACCGGCTTAGGCGGAAAGCCATGACGCCGGACTAGAATATTTAACGGCTTAGACATAAAGTCATGACACCATACAACTTGGCTTAGGCGGAAGGCCATGACGCCAAAGTAGAATATTTACCGATTTAGGCGGAAAGCCATGATGTCGGAAAAGAATATTTAACGGCTTAGACGTAAAGTCATGACGCCGTACAACTTGGCTTAGGCGGAAGGCCATGACGCCAAAGCAGAATATTTACCAGCTTAGGCGGAAAGCCATGACGCCGGACAAGAATATTTAATGGCTTAGACGTGAAGTCATGATGCCGTAGATAGAAGGAGTCTTTTTGTTCTTCAACTGGATGGAAGGGTAGAGTCACAAGTAGAAAGGATCTTTTTGTTTCCTGGCTAGACGGAAGGCCCGAGCCAAAGGTGGAGGGGTCTTGTGTTGTCTGGCTGGACAAAAGGTCTGAGCCAGAGGTAAGAAGGGTCTTTTCGTTGACTGACTGGATGAAAGGTCCGATCTAGAGGTAAAAGGGTCTTTTTGTTGTATGGTCGGACGGAAGGTCCGGACCAAAGGTGAAAGTCTCTTTTTGTTGACTGACTGGACGAAAGGTCCGCGCTAGAGGTAAAAGGGTCTTTTCATTTTATGGTCGGACAAAAGGTCCGGACCAAAGGTCAAGGGGTCTTTTTGTTGACTGACTGGACGGCAGGTCTGCGCTAGAGGTAAAAAAGGTCTTTTTGTTGACTGACTGGACGAAAGGTCTGCGCCAGAGGTAAAGAGGGTCTTTTTATTGACTGACTAGATGAAAGGTCTGCGCCAGAGGTAAAAATGGTCTTTTTGTTGACTGACTGGACGAAAAGTCCAAGCCAGAGGTAAAAATGGTCTTTCTGTTGACTGACTGGATGAAAAGTCCAGGCCAGAGTTAAAAAGGGTCTTTTTGTTGTATGGTCAGACGGAAGGTCCGGACCAAAGGTGATAGACGGATGTTGACCCAACGGGATGTTAGAGCCAACAAACCTTGCTTAGACGGCATGTCCAAGACAAGGGCAGACATAAAACATTGTTGTCGTCTCGACGTCATGTCGAACACGACCAACCTGGAAGAGATGAAGGGTCTAGGCCAGGGCAGAATATAGTCGTTGACTTGACAGACTTGCCAAAGTCAACCAACTTGGAAAAGGCATGAGGCCTGAACCAAAGGCAGAATATAACATAGGTGTTGGCTTGATGTCGTGTCAAAGTCAATGAACTTGGCAAAGACGTGAGGCCTAAGCAAAGGGCAGAATATGAGATAGGTGTTGAGTCGATGTCATGTCAAAGTCAACGAACTTGGTGAAGGCGTGAGGCCTAAGCCAAGGGTATAATGTAGGATAGGTGTTGACTCGACGTCATGTCAAAGTCAACGAACTTGGCGAAGGCGTGAGGCCTAAGCCAAGAGTATAATGTAGGATAGGTGTTGACTCGACGTCATGTCGAAGTCAATGAACTTGGCGAAGGCGTGAGGCCTAAGACAAGAGTATAATGTAGGATAGGTGTTGACTCGACGTCATGTCGAAGTCAACGAACTTGGCGAAGGCATGAGGCCTAAGACAAGAGTATAATGTAGGATAGGTGTTGACTCGACGTCATGCGAAGTCAATGAACTTGGCGAAGGCGTGAGGCCTAAGACAAGAGCAGAATATAGGATATGTGTTGACTCAACGTCATGTCGAAGCCAACGAACTTGGCTAATGCGTGAGGCCTAAGTCAAGGGTATAATGTGGGATATGTGTTGATTCGATGTCATGTCGAAGTCAACGAACTTGACGAAGGTGTGAGGCCTAAGTCAAGAGTATAATGTAAGATAGGTGTTGACTCGACGTCATGTCGAAGTGAATGAACTTGGCGAAGGTGTGAGGCCTAGGCCAAGGGCATATGTAAGATAGGTGTTGACTCAACGTCATGTCGAAGTGAACAAACTTGGCGAAGGCGTAAGGCCTAGGCCAAGGGCATATTGTAGGATAGGTGTTGACTCGACGTCATGTCGAAGCCAACGAACTTGGCAGAGGCATGGGGCCTAAGCCAAGAGAAGCACGTAGGATAGGTGTTGGCTCAACGGAATGTCGAAGTCAACGGGCCCTGCCCCGATAGAAGATTTGGGGCGAGGATTGACTAGAATGCAGACATATAAGAGGCCCAGACCCAGGGCTAGATATCAATGTCAACCCGATGAAATGTCAGAGTCAACCAACCTCGCTCAGACGGAAGGTCTGAAACAAGGGTAGAATGTGTTGATGAAGATGTCAACCCGACGTCATGTCGAAGCTGACCAACTTGACGAAGACGTGAGGTCTAAGCCAAGATAGAATATGGACATTGACCCGTGGAGATGTCGGGATCAACAAACCTTGCTCAGACAGATAGTCTGAGACAAAGTAAATGAATCTTTTTGTTGGTTTATTTGTTTGGACTTGTTGGGTTTATTGAATTTGTTAAATTTATTGGGTTTATTGGATTTATAGGATTTGTTGGTTTGGTTGAATTTGTTAAGTTCATTAGATTTATTGGTTGAGTTTGTTGAGGTTTATTTGGTTTATTGGGTTTATTGATTCGTTTAGTTTGATTTTGATGGGTTTATTGGGTTTGTTGAATTTATTGATTCGATTGATTTCATTGGTTTTATTGAGTTTATTAGGTTTATTGGGTGCTTCGGGTTTATTGATTTATTGACTCTATTGGGTTCGTTGGGTTTATTGATTCATTAAGTTTATTTGGTTTGTAAGGTTTATTGATTTATTGGGTTTATTGGTTTGTTCGATTTATTGAGTTGATTGGGTTTATTGAGGTTTATTTGGTTTGATAGGCTTATTGATTTATTGAGTTGACTAATTTGCTTTGATTATCATGTTTATTAAATTTCATTGGTTTTATTATTATTATTATTATTATTATTATTGAGCTCATCAGATCGATTGATTTAATTGAATTTGTTGATTTTGTTAGGTCTATTGAGTTTGTTGATTCATTAAGTTTATTTTAAATCTTCATTTTCCTTTCTTCATTCATTTTCATCAAATTTTATTCATTTCTTTCTTTTTTTCGTTTCCTTTTTTATTATTATTATTTTGTTATTTGTTTTTTTTGTTGGGCTCCCTGACGCAGTCTCGTCTGCGATGCAGGATATTTGTTCGGTGGGACTATTGATGAATTTGGCTATTTATTCTACTGGTGGGGCTAGGGATTGATGTTCAAGAGCCCGGCGGGCCTAGCAAGGGCGGAGTGCCTCAGGCCAGAGAAAAGGGTTTTATGAATCATGCCCAGTGGGACAAAGGGTATTTTTGGGGCTCGGCGAGGGCGGAGTGCCTTTGGCCAAGGAAAAAAGCTTTATGAATCCTGCCCAGTGGGACAGAAGGTAATTTTCAAGTTCTGCTAGGGCGGAGCGCCTCCGACCGAGGGAAAGCTTTATGGACACAGCCCGGTGGAACTGATGGACGGATTATTGAGCTCGACAAGGGCAGAGCACCTTATGCCAAGGAAAAAGATATTTTATTGGGCCGACATTGGGCAAGGAATCTGAACCGGCAACGATAGGAGAGTCCCTTGGGACAAATATGGCATTGTTGCGGCTGAATGCCGAAAGGCCATGAGAGTGCATTGACTGGGAGCATGGGTCTTAGATCAAGGGTGGAAGGATAGTCCCAGTGGGACCAAGTGGGGAGTACCTCCGTAGGATGGGAAGATGGCAAAGCACCATGAATCTCGGTGGGACCAAAGGGTACTGAGACAGGCCATTAGAAGCCGGAAGGCACTTATTTGTTGGCTTGATAGGGAGTCGGGGGTGTATCCGACTCAGTAAGGATTGTTCTTTTCATTCCCCAGCGGGGCTTGGACCCGTATTTGAAGTGGGAGGCCTAGTGACCAATGAAGGCTCTTAACATCGGTGGGACTGTTGATTACATGGTCCCCCCCGGGGATATTCAGTGACAGCTATGCATCAGATCAACAACTATCTTTTCTTGTCATTGATTCTTTTCAGGAGACGCTCCGAACAACTTCGGCTCAGGCTTTTGGCACTTACACCAAGCGTCATCCCCTTGGCCCTTTTTCTTAGAAGCCAAGGCCGCGGGGTCTTCCTACCTCCGCAGATGGAGTAGTCATTTTATTTTCCCTTGGGCATTCACCATGCCATGTTACTAGGGAGCCTTCTGCCTATGAGGCGGATGGGGAGGCCTTGTTAACCTCATAATTTCCTTTCTTCTTTTTCTTTTCCATTCATTCTTCTTCTTTTTTTTTGAATGGACAGCTCGGATGGCGTTGACAGTGCAATGCGGTGCAGAGCCGTCACCCTTCATCCATTTGTCTTTAAATAGACCAAGGTGGGTGCATATGAGAGCGCTCATCCCCTCAGAGAGGGGATAAGTGGTTCGCTCCAGCATACCAACCCCACAATGGTAGTTTCTTATTTGGCATGGACCAAGACATGAGGGGAGTGATATCTCCCTTGGTAGATGCAGCCATCAAGGCCTCCTTCATTTTGTTTTATATTTTTTTCTCTCTTTTTTCTTCTTTTTTTTGCATATCTTGTGTCATTTGCCATTCTTCATTTTGTTGGCAAGCATCTGCATTCAAGCTATGCGAGCATGCTAGACATTGGCTTCAGCCGGATTTGTGAGGAGCAACTGAGGCAGTGACGCCGCGCGGGCCAACTCTCTTCCAAATGGGCATCTGGTGAGGGCGCGGTGGGTCCACCTTGTACTCGCCCATCTGCAGTTTGCCTTTTTTGATCAGGCCTTCAATAACGTCCTTGAACACGTAGCAATCCTCAATGGGATGCCCCAACATTTGGTGATAAGGACAAAAGCGTGGATCGTCTTTTCTTTCAGCATCGCCTGGTTTCTTCGGCTCCGGAAGCACCACTTTGCCATATTCACGGGCCCACTCAAAAAGAGCCATAGTTTTGTCCTTCGGAAAGGAGTATGGTTTCATCATTTTACCCCTTAATGAGGGCCCTTGTTTTGCTGGCTGGGTAGAAGATGCCTCTTTTATTTTCTTCTTCCGTTGCTCGAAGGCATCAAAATTTGAGGCACAGATTTCTTCTTGGGCTAGGTGTTTGCCAGTTGGCTCATTCTTTTGGTTCGGGGCTATCGGAGCCGGGCAGAGCCTTGGAAGAACTGCTTCAGCATTGGCTGCGATATCACCTAGCTGTTCAAAGGTCGTGACTTCAATGTCAATGACCCATCGTAGAATTTTCGTTATCAAATTCTCTTTGCATATTTGAACAGAATCTCTGTAGCTAGGCGGATGCCGACACTTTTCACGGAGATTCCTCCACCTTCTTATGTAGTCCATGACGGACTCATCATCCTTTTGTTTGGCTGCTTGTAATTCGGCCTCGGTGACTTCCCCTTCGGCCATCTTTACAGTCGTTGTTTGTTTTACCCTTGGCTTGTCCAACTGCATGCGCGTTTTCATTGGCACCATCTTCGAAGATGCTTTAGTTCCCCCTGACATGCCCGGGGGACTGTATGTTGGAGTGGTTGAGGGGAATACCCCCTGTAATATCATGTACTATTCGGGGCATGGCTGGCCGCGCTGAAGCTTCAAGTGAGCTAGCACTACCTTGTGTCGCCTTATGTAGATGTCCTACCGATTGCAGCATAGGTGGACTTAGATTCATTTCATTTAGTAGCCTTTGCATCATTTCAATCTCTCGTTATTTCTGGTGTAGTAGTGCAACCATGGCCTGGTCTTTCCAGGAGGGGCCGGGAGTGCTGCCTTCTACCTCCGGTTTGACTGAGGTGAGCGACATCCCGTCATTGTTGCTGGATGCACCCAGTTTCTTCGATATTAACTCCCTGGGTTTTATGCCTTCGAATGGAGGAGGAACGTGGTATTGTGCCCCCTTGTTGGCTAATGGGTGTTTTGATATTCTCTTGGATCCAGCAGCATGATGGGAGGTAGAAGCTTCAGCTTGATTTGCTCCCTTCGATATAAAGCAAATTTCTTCATCTTCCTCATCAGCAGCTTGAGCCATACTGGATGGTGCTGATAGCATGTTGTAGGAGAGAGCAACATATCTTTATTTAGCCTTTGTATTCTTCTTTTCCTTTTCCCAAATGACTGGCATCTGTCCCCACAGTGGGTTGCTTGGTGCATTGAACACCCTTGCATTTTCTTTAGTTCTTTTTGTTAGTCGATGAGATTCATTGCGTCTTTGAGGGGCATGCTTCTTGAGCTGCATAGGTGGGCTCTTGAGCTGTTCATGCTTAACAAGCCCACTTATAATAGCTTGTGGCCGCTCCATGACTGAGCTAGCCTCTTCATGTACCCGTGATGGGGTCTGTTTCTTCTTTTTATTATTAGTTGACCTTCTGATAGCCATTGGAGAGGCTGTTTGAAGGAGGGTAGAGACTGCAAGAGGCAGAGTAGGCCGGTCCATGGCATCGGGAATTTGGGTCTCCAGTGCCGGGCGAGAAGCCGGTGTTGTTCTTTTCTTTGTTGGCGATGCTCGCCAATTCTCTTGCTCCCTTCCATGCGACGGGATATAGTCTTCATGAGTGTGCCAGGCATAGCCCTTTGGCATTTCTTCAGGCAGTTGTTGGCATATAGATATCATGTTAATTGATGCCCCCGTAGCAAGCACTTCATGAGGGCGTGGAGGATCGACTCGGTCCTCCCCCATTTGCAGCTCCCCTCTTTTTATTAAGCATTGGACGATGTCTTTGAATATTTGGCAATCTTCAACAGGGTGCCCCAAGATTTGATGGTAGGGGCAGAAATAAGGATCGTCTCTTCTTTTTACGTCATCCGATTTCTTTGGCTTCGGAAGGATGACTTTGCTATATTTGACAGCCCACTCGAACAATGCTCAAGTCTTGTCCCGGGGGAAGGCATAGAGCTTATTTGTTTTGTTCTGTAGAGGAGGGCTCTCCCGACGTCTAGCAGGTTCATTGAGAGGAGGATTGTGCATCCATTTATGCCTTTCCACCCCTAGGCTAACAACATGGACCGCTTTCAACATCGGTCGTTTATTAACCTGCCTGGCTTGATGACTTGAGTCGGCAGAAATGAAGGGATATCTTGTGAAGAAACCTTCAACTTCTGTGGCAATATCACTTAATTGGTCAAAAGACCGGATTTCTATTCCAATTATTTTCTCCAAGATTTCTTTCTTTAGGTTCTGTTTACATATTTGTATTGCATTTTCTAGATGTGGAGGACGCCGGCACCTTGTGCTGAGATCCCTCCATCTCTTAATATATTCTGCAGCCGTTTCATCATCTTTTTGCTTGACTGCCAATAGCTCAGCCACAGTCACCTCTGCCTCGATTACGTGGAATCTTTCATTGAATTTTTGCTTCATGTCAGACCAATCATTGATTGACACAGCCGGAAGGTCAGAGTACCATTCAAAGGCAGGTCCCATTAGTGAAGACCCAAAGAACTTCAGTAGGTACGACTCATCCGCCGCCAAGTCACCCATGACTGCTATATAGTGTGCAATGTGTTCTTTCGGGGAGCCTTGCCCAATGAATTTGTTAAAACTTGGGGGTTTATTGACGCCGGGTGGCAGTCTTTTGGCAGCATTGTAGGATGGATATGGCACTTCATATATGTCGAAGGGGGCATAATCATCACCACCCCTCTTTGCCAGCCTTGCCTCGATCATCTGCTCCAGCATCAACTTATCCATCATAACTGGATCTGCTGGTTGAGGGCAGAGGTGGGTGGGCTGCATCAATAATGCGGCTGACGCCATAGCATTGGGTGGCGAAGGCTCTGACCAAAGAGCCTACCGCTGCATCTGAAGGGGCATTGGCCGTGCTGGCTAGAGCGGCTGGGAATAATGCTGGGGAGTAGCCCTGTTCTGATCTGCAGTTTATAGAACAGCCGGTGAAGGAGCACCCGTGGGGTTGGAACCTTCCCGTGACGGCTCAGCTCGTGCCCCCAGTTCATCAGACGCCATAGAGTGTTCCATCTTTTCATTTAATTTTCTCTTCAGCAGTTTTATCTCCTGCTGGTATCCTTGCAGTAACATCAGGACGGCGGGGTCCGTGGTTGTTTTATTACTGATGCCCCCAGGCGTTTCACCCAAAGAACCTTCGATTGAAGGAGGCGGAGACGCTCCTTCTTGTTCAAATGCCACTATTCTGGTAATGACAGTAGCGATACTTTCATTAGCAACCTGCTTGCCCTTTGCAGCTTGCAGTAGCTCAGCCTCATTTTTACCCCATCTTGTCACCAGGTCTGTTCTTCCAGCAATCTCGGCCGGCTCTTCTTGTTCATTTGGCAGGGGACCAGGTGTACTCGTCACCCCTGTCATATTGCAAGTAAGAATTTGCATTCCTTTTTTATACTTCATGATTCCCCTTCGAGTCTAACTAGGGGAAGTCAGCCCTTCATATATTGAAATTATTTTCATCTTTTTATTTTATGGAGACTTTTCAAGGCTTCTAGCCCCAGTTTGCTTCTCCTCTTCATTCGCCCGATGGGTGACATTTTGCCTTTTTCTTCTTCTTCGGCCCTCATGACATGAAACAATCTTTGCTAGCCCAGGGAAGGGTTCTCGAGGTTATGGAAATATTCCCGGATCATCTTTGTCATGTCTTCCTGACTACACTCTGGAGAAATGGCAGGAGAGAACAGTCGGACTCGAGCAAACGGCATATGTGAAAGCCGTATTAGCTTGGCAGCTTGATTGAAGTTTCTTGAGTATTTGGAAATATCAACATGCCTTGCACAGGCCCTGGCGGCGGGTGGAGGAGTTGCAATCATGACTTCCTCCGCATGCATAGTCTCTTTGCCCCCTCTATTGTGAACATCCGTAGAATTTTTGAAGCCTTGTGAGGCTGGTGCGGGGCCTCGGATCCTCTTGGGAACCCAGATTTGCATGAACTTTGGCAAGTTCGGGGTTGGCCTCCCTTGCTTGTTGCCATTAAAATTCACCCTCCGGATTGCTAGCACTTGGAAGGTGTTGTGAGTGGGCACAGTCGGGATGATCCGATTTGGCAGAACTTCGGCGCCGCGGCCATTGAAGTAGACTCGGATGCCCCCGATCAACATGGACTTCCCAGAGGCCGAAAGTCGGCTTCGAGGAGTAGCAGAGACTCTTCCTCTGGAGCTCTTCTTGTTACCCCCAGTGGGCTTCTTCTTAAGTGCCGTAGTCGGGTAAGTAGTATGGTGGACGTGGCAGCCCACGATCACCAGACTTTTTAGTAGAGTTTTGTTAATTCAGCCCTCACTTTGGCGGGCCGTAGTTTTATTGTTCTTCAGCTCCGCAGGTTCAGAACTCTCCACGTCCAGGAGACCTGCGAATGCAACTCCCAGGAAGTTGGACGGCCAGGAGACCCGCGAATGCAACTCCCAGGAAGTTGGGGAAGCCAACGACCGGGGAAAAGTTGCCGAAGGTAGTGGGTACGGCAAGGTAGCCGTATGCAGCATGGTCTGTCATGATTTGGGGACCGAAAGTAAGTCCAGATAGTCCGCTCGCCATCACTTCAACCGACAAAGAGGAGAAACAAGACGAATGAATAATTAACATTTGAGATAGTTGGGTGGGGGCCCCATGGTCCCTCTATTTTGGTGAAAAGATGAAGGGAGGCTGAGTCCCACTGGGCGTGCTCGCTTGTAGGAATGGGATTTTTATTAAAAATATTTTTTATTATTGATTTATTTGATTTATTTATTAAATGTTTATTTACATAGGACGTGCCAGTCACTGAGTGACAAGTTTATTATGCGCACCGTCTGACTAATCAGACAATTATAGGTGATCGTGTCGGGACCCAAAACCCTCCGTACCATAAAGGCTACAGCGTTAATTACATCTCTCTAGAAGAGAGAAAACCCTTGATTAATCGCCAAAATAAAGAGGCCATGGGGCCCGTAGAATATGTAAAAGATGTGATTGCATGCAAGCACATAATATGGTAGTTTTTATTTATTAGGCCGGCTCCCGGTACAGGGCGGAGAATTTAGGTCCGAGGACTACCATCACGCATAATGAAAGCCTCCGGCAGGGTGTAACCCGACTTTCCGCTAATCACCATTCGATATACCGGAGAGTCAGATAATGCAAACATGCATGGTGGTAGTATTTAGTATTATTGTTCATTGTCTATTTGGTCATTTATTTGTAAATTTAAGGAAGACTTTGGCAATCCCTGTCACTCGCAGGGCTGTCGACTAGTCGTTGCCTTTTTATTTTGAGACTGCACATAGCGTTACGATGCATACGTATGGGCCCATAAGGTTGGCCGGGTACGACCGTATCTGGGCAGACCTGTGTATCACCGGGGCAATGTATGCCAAGGTATGGCAAATTTGATATTTGAGAAATGAGAGGATGTGGTGAAAACCCGGTCAAAATGAATTAAATTCAACTGCTTATCGGCCGAGGACAAGGTCATGCCGTGGCCATAATGGGGTTAACCCCGAGATCTAGGGACGACCTGTCACGGGGTCATCAATATTCTCATGCCCAGGGTCTAGAGGAGGTGAGAGCTCCGGAGTGGACACGGTCATGTTCATTATTTTTCATTTATTCTTGTTATTATTTTTAAATGCATGAATGCACTTTATTTATTATTTATTTGTTTCTTTTGTTTCATTTTATTATTTTCTTTTATATTGGATGCATGCATTTTTTTATTTCCTTTATTGACATTTCTTTGGCATTTATTCATTCATTATTTTCTTTGTTATTTATTCATCACTTTTATCCCTTTGTTATTATTATCATTATTATTATTATTATTATTATTATTTAGCCATCATTTGTTTATTATGCATTTCTCATCACTCATTTTCTTTTACTTGTTTCACTTATTTTATTTTTTTAATTTTATTTTTACATTGCATGGATACACATTTTTTTATTAGCATTTGTTTAATTATGGCTCATTTAGTAGTCTTTTATCATTATTATTTATTATTCATATTTTATTCTTTTCTTTTTTTATATTAATATTCATTTATTACTTCTATTCTTATTATTATTATTTTGTCATTTATTTGACCATTATTTATTTATTATCTTTTATTGGTGTTATTTATTATTATTATTATTATTTATATTCCCGGTCTTGCAAATGGTCAAAATGTCATGGCAAAAACCCGGTAGCATCTCCCCTGGACCCGGAGGGTTGCGAGGGATAGGTGGAGATCCGCCCCTTGACGACGGACTCCTAAATACCGGGAGGCCAAACACTGCGACCGGTAGACCCGGATGGACGGAGACCCCGAGGGCGAGCCTACGAGGGGTACCGATGTCCCACAGGCCTTTAGACATAAATTCGACAAACACCCAAATGGACGGTCCCCGAGGGCTAGCCTACAAGGGATTTCCATGTGTCCATTGGTTATCCAAATCGGGACAGTGTTCGCCATTAAGGCGATTTAATATTCACTCAGAGAGTGATCATTTAAAACGGCATGAGAAACAGAGCCTTAGGACAGCGTGGTTGTGGTTAAACCGGCGTGGGGAATGGTTTATTCAAATCCGGCGCGGTTGAACGTAGGTATAGTGTTAAAACGACGCGGGGTAGCGTAGGAATAGGGGTTGAAACGGCGCGGTGGGGGAGAAAGGCTTAACCGGCGCGCCCCACCCAGGGCACGCCGGATTAGGGCGCGCCAGGAGATTTGACTGTGAAGCTATTCCGGCGCGGGGGGGGACCACGCCATATTAGGGCGCGCCAGATTAGGACCGCGTCGAATTAGTTGATTTTTGAGGTATTTTGAGTATTTTTTTGAGTTTATTTAGTTTATTAAGATGCATTGGGTTGATTGATGAGTGAATTGACGTCTAGGATGTCCTTGAGATAGGGTTGAGACTCGTGTGACGTTCATACTCGAGCACAGAAGTTCAATGTTTTGAAAACATATCTTATTAAGCCCGAATTATGAGGGCAAACAATCAAACATGTCTGGAGAAATCTTGGCAGCACCTCCCCATCTCCAAAGAGTTGCGGGGGGAAAGCGGAGGCATACCCAGAGGTAGAGTAAGCTCCTTCATACCTGGTGGCACGACGGCGGCCGGCATACCCGAATGGATGGAAGACCCCGAGGGCTTGCCTACGAGGGGCACCAATATTCCATGGGCCAAAGTATGAATAAAAAGGGGACGACCGATAAGGAAGGAAACCCCGAGAGCTAGCCTACGAGGGGCACACAACCCATGGCCACCACAATATCCCTAAGGATAGTGGATTTGATGTTGGGCTTAAGCCCTGTCAATGTTCACCTTATGGCAGCCCATAGGGGTACTTGTCATGAATAGACAGAGCCCTTTGACCTCAAGATGATTCGGGTATCCTCATAGAGAATGTCCCCCTCCCCAGGGCATCAAAATTGCTATTCTCAGAACAATGAATCATGGTAATGTAACTCGTGTAGAGAACAAGAGAGATATGGTAGCATGACATCCATAGAGCTAACAGGTTAACATTCGTGGAGTAAGTGGATTAGCACTCACGGAGGGAGTTAGCAGGTTAGCAAGCGCGGGGTTAGTAAGTCAGCATACTAACCATAGGTTTCAAGAGAGGGCCAACACTCAAACAGATAGCAGGCATCACAGACAAAGAGCACTCATCATAAAAGATGAGCCCAGACTGTGGGACAAACATATTCTCCACGGTTCATTACTGCGAATGTGAGGGAGTGATGATCCGGTCCCAGGGCTAGAGAGAAATGCACATACACATGCGTTTCCAGCAGGGAGAAGACACGACGAGCACACGAAGTATGCAATGCGGCACATACATTGGAGAGGGTCCCAAGGAGGGGGAGTTATCACTGTGGCCCCTTTGGATTAGCCCGAGGCGTATTCGGCATCAACGGAAGAAACTGGAACACACGATGGGAAATTAGATACGCTCAGAGAAGGGAGAGGAGAACACAGCTTTCATTCACATCCAAAGCTCACCACATAATATAATAAGTGCATGAGATTACATTGACCGATTCAGCTTGGCGTTGTCGCACAAGGCCGATCAAATCCCCAAATCAAACATACGAAGGGAAGGCAAAAAGAAGCAAAAGCCAGAGGAGCATCGGGCTCATATCATCACCCATTCATTATAGAAGCCCATAGAGGGAAAGATTTACAGAGAGGAGAGAATAGACGGATGGGGGATGCTCTACCACCCACCTAATTCTTCACTACGTAAAATAGAGTATCGAAAGAGCAGGGACTTCCCTCTCCGGTTTCAGGCTTCTCCGGTCAGACGGACGGGGGAGATGACCTCTCTCTCTGGCTTCCTCTCTCTCTCAACGAAAGAAGAAACCCTTACTTGTTGCCCAATCCTTCCTCTCTCTTCGTATTTTTTCCTCTTCTATTGTTGCTCTCTTCTTTGTTTCTCTATTGGCTCCCTCTATTTCTTCTCCCTTTGTTCTCATCGAACCACTTAGTACTTTATAGAAGAAGCCTCTCTCGGCATGGAGAATGCGCGCCGAAGAAGGCCACTTATCCTTTTTGCGCGCCGGGTAAGGGGGCGCCGGAAAGAGGGGCACGCCGGAGAAGGGGGCACGCCGGATTAAGCTTCTTTCGTCGCATTCGATTGACACGGGTCAAACGGTGGGCCCTAGAGTGGCTGCAGGAGTTGACTTGGTCCTTCATCTCATCGTAGCTTTGCAAAATCGCAACGAGAAGTATTGGTAAAGCCTTCAGGCCACTGAATGACCAATTCCGGAACTGTTTGTACCTTTGGTTCGGACACTCGGGTTTTCCTCTGACATGGCCTTCGGCACTGTAATTTATGCTGTCGGGCCGACTTCACTTGTATTTGTAACTTTTTAATTGCTTTTTCGGGGATGGTCCCGAATACCCTTCCGAGCTCCCGGGTCTTGTATTAGCGGCTGTCCGTTGGGGCTGAGCATCTTTTCTTTTCTTCTTTTCTTTGGTCTCATCTTTTGTTCGGCTTCCACCATTCCTTTTCTTCCTTTCTTTGTTTTCTTCTCTGTCGGCACGAGAGCAGTCGATCAGAACCTAAGACCTACAGAAGCAGAAGTGAGGAAAAATTAGGAATATTTTTTGTGTCAACAATGAGCAAGACAGGTGTATTACTCTAGCCCATATGAGTCTACATCCGGATTTGCTACCAGAAATTCAGAAGCTACAAGAAGAAGATCCTGCACTAGTGGAGATAAGGGACCAGTTGGAGGAGAGACTTGATTTCAAGCTGGCACTCGATGTAAGACTATTATTCCATGAACGGACATGTGTACTCGACTGTCCCGAATTGAAGAAGAAGGTGCTTGAAGAAGCTCATCGATCGAGGTACATGATCCACCCTAGAGCCACCAAGATGTACTAAGACTGAAAAGGACCTTTTGGTGGCCTAATATGAGAAGGGAGGTAGCGGACTTCGTATCTCACTGCCTGACATGTTAACAAGTGAAGGCGGAACATCATAAACCCACCGGAAAGCTGCATCCACTAGATATTCCCAAGTGGAAGTGGGAAGACATTGGCATGGATTTTATTATGGGCTTACCCAAGACTAGAGGTGGACATGATGGAATTTGGGTCATCATCGACCGCCTAACTAAATCGGCTCATTTCTTACCTATCAAAAGCCGATGGTCGGTTGATGTCATTACTGCCTTGTATATCAAGGAAACGGTTAGATTGCATGGAGTTCCCGTGTCGATCGTATCCGACCGAGACCCACGCTTCACCTCTCATTTCTGGAAGAGTCTACAACAGTCTTTGGGGACGAAACTCAACTTCAACACTGCTTTCCATTCCCAGACAGATGGACAGACAGAAAGGACAAATCAAGTTGTTGAAGACATGTTAAGGGCCTGCATTACAGATTTCGGTGGTAGTTGGCATGACCACTTACTCCTTGCTGAATTTGCAAATAATAATAGCTATCAAGCCAGTATCCATATGGCACCTTTCGAGGCACTCTATGGCAGAAGTTGTCGATCTCCAATATGTTGGGACGAGGTTGGTGAAAAGTAAATCCTAGGCTCAGATATGGTGAGAGGCTCGACTGAAAAGATAAACCTCATTCGGGAAAGGCTAAAGATAGCACAGTCTAGGCAAAAGTCACATGTTGATAATAGAAGAAGAGATCTGGAATTTGAAGTTGGAGACCATGTTTTTCTCAAGGTATCTCTCGACCAAGGTATTAGAAGATTCGGTGTTAAGGGCAAACTTACACCGAGATTCATTGGTCCATTCGAGGTATTAGAGAGAGTGGGTAAGGTAGCTTACCGCATTGCCTTGCCTCCACAACTATCAGAGGTGCACAATGTATTCCATATTTCTATGCTGAAGAAGTGTGTGCACGATCCTCTCCATGTCATCGACCACACTGACTTGGTGATACAGAAAGACCTTACCTATAAGCAGAAGCCGATGAAGATCCTCGACCGAGAAGTCCAAGTTTTGAGAAGCAAGACTATTCCTATGGTGAAAATCCAATGGGATCTATGCTTAGAACAAGAAGTTACGTGGGAAACCGAAGAGTCTATGAGAAGGAGATTTCCATAATTTTTCTAGTCTGTAAGTATTTCTCACCCTCCTTGTCTTCATATATGCAATTGAGTTTGGGGACCAAATTCTTTTAAGTGGGGGAGGGTGTAGCACCCCGGATAAAAATGATAAGGAAATAGACTTTTTCCCAAGTAAATAAAACCCTAAATAACTCTATGAGAAGGCCAAATGAAAAGGTGGAATACCCAATGAGGGCCATTATATAAATATGTAACAATTAAAGCCACCATTCGTATTGGGGCTTCCTATTCCAAAAAAGACTATTCACCTGAAATAGGGCCCCTATACAAGGGCGTCAATTTCCAAGGCCACAGTGCCACCAAGCAACCCACTGTATAGATATAGATATGCTTAGATATACCTCTCCTAAGATCCCACCAACTGACCAATCATATGTATATACATAACACATCTTAAACACTCCTCAACACCTGACTTAGCACGGAACCTGGGAAGCAACACCCAGAGAGAATAGTGCCCGTGACCCGGGCGCTATTCATTGAAGGGCGCTCCTGACCAGAGCGCCATTCACACTGACTTTTCCAAAAATAATAATAAAATGGCCTCAAGATATAGCGCCCACATGCATGGGCGCTATTCACTTAAACACAGACTGCATAGATGGCGCCATTTTCTTGCTAGCATCCTGCCAAACCGACTGACATTATGTCATCCCTTCCAGAAGTAAACCTGAACAGCTCCTTTGTGCTGGCAACGTACCCTTTTACCCGATAATCGATTGAAGCATTAATTGCTTCTTTTTCACTGGCAATGGACCCTCATGTTTTTCCTTCCCTATAATTATACCCAACCTTCTAAGGTTAGAAGGTGATTGCTGACATCTGGTTCATCTCCACCTGCAAAAGAAGGTCTTTACAGTAACGTACGTGAGGGGGGAAAACTTCATTCTACGTTCTTCTTCCTACTGCTAGAACCTTGCAGGAAGGGCTTGGTCTTTTATTATCTCTTCTACGTATTCACGTCAAAAAGGTAGGTGTTCTCAAGATCTGGCTTAACTAGTAGTTAATATAGGTTAACATGCATGCTAGTTAAACCTTTCATAGCCACAATCTAGTCCCCTAAGTTAGGGGTATATCAAAAGACTTAGTGGGAAGGTTAGGCTACGCCTATCTGAAACACTAACTCTTGCGTGAGTAGATCTATGATCTTACCTCCGTCAAGTACCCCATGTACATGCTGATTGTATAGTCATTACTCATAATCTGTCTCAATTTCTTATAAATTGATCCATGTTTAAAAATTAATATCTATGAAATTAAACTCAGAAATCGTTACATGAGCATGATCTTGCAATCTTGCTATTTTTCCACTTCTATCTATGTGTCTACTTCTTGATTCCGTGAACATGTTATAAATCATGAATAGTAAGGTTACGTGATTATTAGCCACCATGTTCAGAAATTTATATCTATTGAACCAAATCATGAAACTCCTGCATGAGCATGACATTGAAATCCTGAGATTTTTCTCTATTTAACCATGTCTTCATTTTCGATTTTCATGAAAATTTACCTGATGAATAGTGTTTTGAGTCTAATGGGGCACCTTGGGGAAGGGCGCCCCTGACCAGTGTGCCATTCAATGGGCCCCCCCTGGCCAGGGCGCCATTTCACTATGGGGCGCCCCTGGCCAAGGCGCCATTTCACTATGGGGCGCCCCTGGCCAGGGCGCCATTTCCATCTGTGTGTTAAACCCCCACTGATCCTATGTTTAGCCTGTTAAACCCCGCTGATTAGCCTGTTAAACTTGTTACCTATTAAACCCCGCTGATTAGCCTGTTAAACCTGTTACCTGTTAACCTGTAAATTTCATACTTTGTTAAGACTGTAAAAAATCCTACAGCTTGTTAAACCTGTTAATTACCGAGCCTGGTAATTACATATCCTGTCAAACTTTGTTATTCACATAGCCATCGTTAAGCTTGTTCATTCTATAGTCTGTTAATCATAGAGCCTGTTAAACCTGGTTACACAATGTGTAAACCTGTTATCCTGTTAAACACACAGTTATTGTTAGCATTCTGAAATAGAGACTCCCTGAGAAGTATCTATTTTATGAAATAGAGACCCTCTGGGAAGACTCTATTTCAGCATTGAAATAGAGACTCTCTGAGAAGACTCTATTTACTGAAATAGAGACCCTCTGCAAGGGCGTCATTTCCCTGTAACCTGAAATTTTTTGGCTTCTGTCCGGCCCTTACCCAATGATCCCTGGGCATCTCCTTAACTCGGATTGGCCTATGTATCATGCATTTTAAGTAGCTTGGTCATAAATCATCATTTACATGTGATATGTCCTTGAACTCTATTCCTGAAAAATCTACCTGATATTCCTATAATGTATACTTTTCTTTAAATTCCATATTGGCTATAAAAATGAGAGTGGATGTCTAAAGATATACATGAAACAATGCTATGCATATAGGGCCCGGTTTGGTCCTGGGAGGAGCACGCATTGCACCGAAGTACTTGCTTGCTTGACTTGACTTGAGATATTCCTACTTACTCTCTCGTGACATGTTTGATTTGCTTGACATGAATGGTTTAGCCCGAAAAAGGGCAAATTACTTGCTTGAATGAAATGAATGAAATAGCCAATTCTATTACACTACTTGTTATTACACGAGCTTGAGATCACTTGCTTGAATATTGACTATTACCTTCTTAGAAAGACTTGCTTGAATATTGATTTCTTGGAAAGACTTGTGCAATTACTTGGCAATTACTTACTAGTTCCTTATTGATACATCTTATTGATGTTCATGTGATACTCTTTTGGTACAATTCTTGATATTCTTGCTCGATCCAACATGCATCATTATACCGCATGAACTTGTAATTAACTTAAAGATTGTTAGAGCTTGAGATATAAATTCTATTGAGCGATTAGCTCATCTAGTTCACTCTAATTTTTCTCAGGAAACCTGGATAGCGACCACCACCCGGATGGGACCGATACCAAGTGATGAGTGCTAGATTTGGTGTACCGTCAGTTAGACATGTCTTTTTATTCCTAGGTCCTACATTGTATTTCCAGTTATTGTTGTATTTCCAGTTATTGTTAAAGGCTTGTATAATTTAATTGGGTCAGTTATGATCTAGTTAGATGGAACTTATTAAACTTGTAGCCTTATGAATGATTCTGGGATATTGTCATTTGGTTAAGTAGATAATTGTCATCTTGGACTATGGTATTATGTTCAAATTTAAGTTAGCGATAAAATTACCGAGTACTATGCGCACTCTGTCATAACATGAATGACACAATCGATATAGACGCGTCGCGCACCCAGGTATCTTCCGCTCTCGAAACGTGACAATCTTCGTGGTATCAGAGCCTATTATTTCAATTTTCCAAGGTAAAACCTATGTCCAAGGATAGATTTATATCTTACCCGGTGAGATGGGTAGAGCCATGGGTTAAGTTTTATAATGACATTCGACCTTATAATTAAACCTGATCTTTATTTTGCTTACGCCCTTTTGTAGAATCATGGCACCTGAAAGAGCACAATGGCGTGAGATGCAGCGCACCGTGCAGGGCCTTACACAGGCGCTACAGCATGTGGCGCAAGGCAGTGCTAACCGTGGAGCCGGTGATCTCCTCATGGGTTTCCGCAACATGAATCTTCCAAGGTTCACGGGTTCATCTGACCCCGAGGATGCCGAAACTTGGTTAAAGGAAATGGAACAAATTTTCTGTGCGATGCAATGCACAGACAAGGAGAAAGTTCTACTGGCTATATTCTAACTGGAGCGGGATGCTCGATGTTGGTGGGAATCCGTGGAAGCAACATTGCTCGATGACCACGTCACATGGGATGAATTCGCTGAGCATTTCAACAGAAAGTACTTCGCTGACCATATCCAGGAAAAGAAGGCCGCATAATTTACCGCATTGAAACAACGGACCTTCAAAGTAGCCGAGTATGAGGCCTAATTTTCAAGACTGGCCAGGTATGCACCCACTTGGTGTGTACAGAGAAGATGAAGGCTAAAAGTTTCCTCAACGGGCTTCAGCCCCATTATATTACACAACTTGTACCGATGGACATCCAAGTCTATTCGTAAATGGTTCGGCGTGCGTAGTTGCTCTAAGACGCCACCGAATTATCAGAGAGGATCCGAGGAAGGGACAAGAAGGAACCTGTTGTTGTGTGGTGGACAGCGGATCTAGAGGGGAGGGGTGAATAGATCAGCCCCACTTTTCGCAATGTGGCCCTCTATATAGCTAGTTAAAATAAATTGCAGCGGAATAGAAACTAGCTTCCAAGTGCGTTATGACTTGCTTAGCAAGATAAGCAAGATATCTAACAATTCGATCCTAAACATGCACCTAGAACGAATCAATCACACAAGCAAACCACACTAGACAGGATTTTAAGGTGGTTCGGACTGAATCCTCAGCCCTACGTCCACCCGTCACCAAAACCCGGTGAGGCTTCACTTGTGCAGCGCACCAAACCGCAAATCGGAAACTACCGATTGCCTTCCTACTCACCACCTGGTAGGGACGTCAACTACAAATTGGAACACCCTCCAATTGCCTTCCTACTAACCACCGGTAGGGATGAATCACACTTTCAATGTTTAACAATAATGAAAAAGAAACAAATGTGAAGGAACTAAAACAAGAGATTGAGTTATGAGTGAAAATGAATTGGCCCTTGTATGAAATGTTGATCAGCAACAAGGCTCCTCTTGGCTTCAACTCAATCTTCTTGATTCACCCTTGATTGGATGAATGTTCTTCACGGAGTACTGTTCACGTGAACAGTACATCTTCCTTCAATTCTTCTCTCTTGATCTTCTCTTTGAACTTCTTTGAATGAATGAAGGAGATGATGAAGCTACCTTGAATCTTGATTGCTTCTTTAGCTTCTAGGAGTTTGAATGCTTGAAATATCACCTTGAATGAACTTGAAAGAACTTGAATGGATGAAGATGATTTCCCTTGAAGAACTTGAATCAAACCGGCTTCCTTGGATCACTTTGATAGCCTTGCTTTGATGTAATCTTCCTTGAAGATTGCTGGCTTTGATTTGAGCTTGATTCCCCTTTGATTGGATGAAGAACACCTTCACGAACTACTGTTCACGTGAACAGTAGCTCGTCTCCAAGCTCTCTTGCAATCTCCCTTGCAGCCACCCTTGTAACCCCTTGAAGCATTAGGGTTTCCAACCCTCTTGTATCGGTTTTATAGACCTTGAATGGTCTATGGACAAGCCTTAGACCAGATCCACAATTTGTGGGTGATTAGGTGACTTTTGGATTAAAGAAATCCATGTAGAATGGCCCTTTTCGAAGTTGGAAACAAAGTCAAAAATGAAGGCTCGGGGCTGGCGGTCGACCTGCAGCTCCTGGCGGTCGACCGCCACTGAAACACCTGCAACCGGGCGATCCCTGGGAAATCCGGTCGACCACCAGCTGCCAGACTTGCAGCTGGGCGGTCCCTGGCTGGGGCGGTCGACCGCCCCTGTGCTGGCGGTCGACCGCCAGCTGGGCAGAGCCCGGGTCACCCCGGTTCGGTCCGTTGGCCGCACCAGCTCCGTCGCTTGAGTCCGTTAGCCGCCCGTTCATGTTTGTGGCATCGACCTTGATTGTCTTGAAGTTTTATTACTGAGTCTTCAAACCAAATTTTGTTCCGGAGGCTCCGCCCCCGGAAACCCCCGCAAGGGGCGCTGCCCCCTTGACCCCCGCGACCTGACTGCGCAGGTCGATCCGCGTGCGAGGGCGCAACATTGAGCTTTCATGTGCATTTCTGTCATGAACAAAATATCACATATGTCAGTCATAAGAGCGTGGAAAATAACAATGACTAATAGTGTTAAGCCATTATCAAAACCAAGAATACACAAAACTCATATGACTATAGAATGATGTCGAATGACCCATGTGACCACAGAATGACTCAAATGACCTCAGGGACACAACATTCTCCCCCTTTTTGATGATGGCAACACTGTGAGTCATTATGTGATATGAATGTCTAAAAAGGCACAAGTTATAACAAATGCAATATATGCAGCTCAAGATTCATGATAGTAGCATGTGAATGCAGATATGAATGGAGATATGAATGCTATGCTATGTGACATGTGCAGCTCAAGATCCATGAAGTAAAGCATGTGAATACACATATGACATAAGAATGTGATGAAATTATGCAAACCCTAGCACATACACAAATGACATAAGAATGTGATGAAATTATGCAAACCCCAGCACATGCACAAACGCACATAAAGGTTTCTCTCCCTTGGACTCAATGCACTCTCCCCCTTTGGACAACACTTATGACATAGCTCTTAGCTCTAATGAAGGACTCACACAAAGAATTCTCCCCCTTTGCCAACAGTAAAAAGGAGTGATAAAGTGAAGTGTCTGTGAGACCAGAGCTGAAAGGAGTGAAGAGCAAGCCATTATATGCAAACTTGAAGTAGACCGTGAGCACATATATGGTTCAAAGCTAATGAAATCCAAGATCATCAACGGAGTTCGAGAAGCAGCTACAGTGAAGATTTAATAGAAATGAACCAAAAAGGCATATCATGGCAGTGCTTAACCGTCCCTTGTCTTATATATCCTTATTCAAGAACTACAAAGAGAATAACACAGAAACGAGTATTGAGGCTAAACAATCATGACTTGAGCAAGGAATTTGTATGATTAAAGCAATAGGTTTCATATTTTGATTTTCAATATCTTGAGTATTTGAAGGCACACGACTCATATTTTACGAGCAATCAAGTCTAGTACATGCCTCCTAGCCGTAAGAATACACTTTGTTTAGACGCCAGTATACCTAGGTATTTGGCAAGACTGACTGTAATGCTTCAGAATGAACAGAGATAGCAAAGTCACGTCATGACATATCCAAACTCATTTCATTGATGAGAAGATATGTTTCTCAGCAATTATGCCATTGCTCTGCCTAGAGTCCAAAAGTTTTAAGACAGAGATAACAGGGGCACATCATGACATATGTATTTGTCACTTGATTTGATGACATGACATGTTTCTCCGTACAATAATATCATTGCTCTGTCAAATTGATTTGATTTTCAAGAATTCCAGCTCATCAAGATGTTTAAAAATAATACTAAGCCTGAGTGTATCACCAACATGCTCATGAACTTTGAATTTTCAGATATCAGGATAGTCATTCAAAGCACAATATGCAATCTCTAGTTAAGGTCTATTAAAACCAAAGAACATATATGATTTCATAGCGAATATTTCAGAACTTCAAGGAAATCATTAAATCTGAACCATTTTTATGGAATGAACAATCATCAAGGCACATAATAGAGAGCTCTTACACCATATGTTTGTCAGTCTCATGATCTCATATTTTCAAACTGTAAGCCACTGAAGTGCAGATTGCAAGAGGTTAAGAGAATCAACAAAACTCCCCCTAAGGATATGCAATGGATGCGCGAAGGAGTGATGTTTGCAATTGGGTGGAATGACGAATGGCAAGGAGAGGTTGACCTAGTCACTCATAAAGGTGGCAGACATGAAATGCATGACCCAACACATGGTTGTACACTTATTAAATGCAACAGAATGAAGATGAAACATATGCATAAGTGATGCACAAGGACAACTCCCCCTTACTATATGGCCTATATGCGACATTGACACATGGTACTTGGCGGAGGTGAAACCTCACGCATATTGAGTGTTTCGAGGCAAGCATAACATGCCCTTCCATACATCAACATTTGATATACCATTGTCATGCGAGAATGATGCTATGTGACACCATATGCAACACAAACCGTATAATGCATTATGAACATGAACTCAATTCATTATTATGCATCTACATGCAATGCGACACCATATGCAAGATGACATATAAACAATGCATGGACAAATGCAACAACACACAACTAAATGAAACAAGATTATCGTATCAAGTTTTATTGGCCTGAGGTCGGCAAAGACCAAGCTCCCTTCTGAGTGTTGAAAACCTGTCATTACATAAGGGCTTGGTAAAGATATCAGCAGTCTGATTCAATGTATCAATAAAATGCAGTTCAAAGTTTTTCTTACCGACCTCATATCTAATGAAGTGATGCCTAATCTCAATATGCTTAGTCCTAGAGTGCTGGACTAGATTTTTGGCAAGGTTGATAGCACTAGTGTTATCACACAGAATCGGGACACAATCAAGATCCACCAAGTAGTCTTGGAGTTGGTGTTTAGTCAACAACACTTGGGTGCCACAGCTCCCCGCAGCAACATATTCTGCCTCCGCGGTTGAGAGGGCAACCGAGTGTTGTTTCTTGGAGGCCCAAGAAACTAAACACCCGCCTAGAAACTGGCAATAGCCACTAGTACTCTTACGATCCAGCTTGCATCCAGCGTAGTCCGCATCAGAATAAGATATAAGAGATAAATCACATGATGACGGATATCACAATCCCAAATCTTGAGTGCCGGCAAGATATCGAAGGATACATTTGACGGCAGTCAAATGGGATTCTCTAGGACTAGCTTAAAATCTAGCACAAAGGCAAACACTAAACTGGATATCTGGTCGGGATGCAATCAAGTAAAGTAAAGAACCAATCATACCTCTATAGACCTTTGCATCCACCAATTTACCATTTTCATCCGAATCCAGTGAAGTTGAGGTGCTCATAGGAGTTGCAATGATTTTGCTGTTTGCCATGTCAAATCTTTTCAACAGCTCCTTAATGTATTTGGCTTGATTTATGAAGCATCCGTCTTCTCCTTGGTTGACCTACAAACCGAGAAAGAATTGAAGTTCTCCCATTAGGCTCATCTCAAATTCGCTAGTCATGAGGTTAGCAAATTCCTCACACATTTCAGATTTTGTAGAACCAAACACAATATCATCAATATAAATTTGAACAATCAAGATGTTCTTACCTTGCTTCTTGGTGAAGAGTGTTTGATCTACCTTACCTCGTGTGTACCCATTTTCAATGAGGAATGAGCTTAGCCTTTCATACCAAGCTCTTGGTGCTTGCTTAAGTCCATAAAGTGCCCTGTCTAACTTGTATACAAAATCTGCATTGTTAGAGTTCTCAAAGCCAGGGGACTGCTCAACATAGACTTCTTCTTTGATCAATCCATTCAAGAAAGCACTTTTAACATCCATTTGATAAAGCTTTATTCTCAGAGAGCATGCAAAGGCAAGTAAGATTCTGATGGCTTCAAGTCTAGCAACCGGGGCATAAGATTCATCAAAGTCTACCCCAAACTCTTGATTATACTCTTGAGCCACTAATCTAGCCTTGTTTCTTATTATCTTGCCATCCTCACTTAGTTTGTTCCTAAAAACCCATTTAGTGCCTATGACAGATTGTGATGATGGTCTAGGAACAAGATGCCAAACTTTATTTCTCTCAAACTG
The DNA here is from genome assembly GCA_022559845.1 of Amorphophallus konjac. Classification (NCBI taxonomy): domain Eukaryota; kingdom Viridiplantae; phylum Streptophyta; class Magnoliopsida; order Alismatales; family Araceae; genus Amorphophallus; species Amorphophallus konjac. The sequence continues at coordinate 357,779,007 of CM040118.1, forward strand.
GTTTAACTCTTCTTGCATGGAATTTATCTAGTTTTCATCTTTTAATGTTTCATCAATATTTTTGGGTTCAAGTTGCGAGACAAGAGCAAGTTGATCTAGTTCTTCCACAATTTTAAAATGTGACCTAGTTCTAGGTGGGTCATTCAAGCTGCCAAGGACATTCTCCAAGGGATGATCCTTAAGTATTCTAATGTTTGTAGAATCGTTACCTTCTCCTGGAGCTTGATTCCTTACACTGCTTGATTCAGTTCGGTCACCATCTTCTTTTATTTCTTCTTGTGGAGGATCACTTTTATCCTTTATGCTTAGGAATTCCCCATCTTCATCATTTTTCCTGCAAGAGTTATCATTGTTAGAATCATGATATTCATCAAAGGAAACATGGGGTGATTCTTCCACAGTTTGATTTTTGATATTGTAAATTCTATAAGCCCTAGATCTATCAGAATATCCAAGGAATATACCTTCATCGCTCTTGGGCTCGAATTTATCTAAGTCTCTTTTGTCATTGTTGTGAATGAAGTATTTCGATCCAAACACTTTCATATGTGAGAGAGAGGGCTTTTTACCTTTTAAAAACTCATAAGGAGTCTTTTTGGTGTGTGGCCTTACCATAGAGCGGTTGATAATGTAACATGCCGAGTTTACCGCTTCAGCCCAAAATCTCCTTGGAAGTTGCTGTTCGGCAAGCATTGTCCTCGCCATCTCTATGAGTGTTCGATTTCTTCTTTCAACAATCCCATTTTGCTCGGGGGTTCTTGGTGAAGAGAATAGGTGTGAAATACCTTTTGACCTGCAAAGATTATAAAAATCAGTATTCTCAAATTCACCACCGTGATCAGATTGAATCTTGGAAATCTTAAACTCACCATCCTGCTTTATCTTCATGTAGAGTGCCTGAAACTCATCAAAAGCATCATTTTTATGTGTGAGAAAGAAAACCCATGTGAACCTAGAAAAATCATCCACCAAGACATATCCATATTTTCTACCACTTAAACTAGCAGTTCTGGTTGGACCAAACAAGTCCATATGAATTAGCTCGAGTGGTTTGGAAGACAAATATGAGGATCTAGCCTTGAAGGATTTTCTAGTTTGTTTACCAAGGGCACATGCATCACACAACTTATTTTCTTGTTTAAAAGATAATTCAGGCAAACCTTTCACCATTGAATGCTTTAACAATTTATGTAGAACATTGTAGCTAGCATGTCCTAGTCTACGATGCCATAACCATGCAAGTTCAGATTTTGGTGCAGCAAGACAAAGATTTGCATGAGCAGGATCATCTAAGTCAATCATGTAGACATTGTTGACTCTTTTACCAGAAAATTTTACCTTGTCAGATTTTGGTTCAAGGATTTTACATGCATGAGAGTCAAACAATACTTTATGACCTTTATCACACAATTGACTTATGCTAAGCAAGTTGTATTTTAATCCTTCAACTAACAACACATTTCCAATGGAGTTGGAGAGGTTCTTACCTACATTACCTGTTCCAATGATTTTTCCTTTGTTGTTTCCTCCAAATGTGACGTATCCTCCTTCCTTTTCCTCCAAGAGACAAAATTTTGATTTGTCTCCAATCATGTGTCTTGAACAGCCGCTATCAAGGTACCACCTGTTATGCATGGCTGCAAGACACTCCTGCACAAGCATTTAAGCGATGGTGTTTGGAACCCAACCAAATTTGGGTCCCTTCAAACTTTTCAAAATTTCAAAACATGAAACCATTTGTTTTGGAATCCAAACCTTTCTAACATTCATGTTTTGTTTGCTTAGAGCAGGGATTTGATTTTTATTTTCAACCTTGACATTCATTTTATGTTTGGAGGCTCTTGGTTGGAATTTGTGAAGGTTTGATGAAGTTGACTTCTTAACCCATTGTGGCCATTGGTTGTTCTTGGGTTGAAAGTAATTGTTTTGCCACCTATGGGATTGATGATCACAGAAATCACAATTACCCCACAAGTGAGGTGGTGTTGGCCTAAGTGATGGAGCACCCCAGTTATAGTGATACCTAGAAGGCTGAGCAGGTAAAGGCCAAGAATGTGTTGACCTATGCTGCTGGGAAGATTGGCCTTTCTTATGCTTTTGGGCAGTCTTCTTGGGGATTTTGGTGATTGCCTCTTCAATCTTTTCTTTCCCTTTCTCCTTTTGTTTTTGCTGGTTTTGTGTGGGAGTTGTGTTCGAGGTGGAGGCTTCGGAAGATGAAATGAATGTAACAGTTTTGAGCCCAATTGGCCTTTTGTTTGTTGGTTCAAAACCCAACCCTTCCTTGTTGAAATTCATTCTAGTACCTAGCAATGCATCTAGGTTTTCTCTTCCATCCACAAATTTTTCTAAGGACTGTTGTTTATCCTTCAACTCTTTTTCTATGTTTTCAATGTTTTGCAAAAGTTGAATGTTAACTTGTTTGACAGCTTCATATTTCTCATTGCTCAGTTTGCTATCCTTTTCATAGGTTTGCATTTTGAGTTTCATGCTATCAATTTTATTTCTCAAGTCTTCATTTTGAATTTCCAAGTCAGCCATTTCTTTTCTTCCTTCCTCCAAATTTTCAATCATTTTCTTAAGATCTTCAATTTCAGTCTCAAGTATAGCATTCTTATGATTGGTTTCATGATCATGCACAAAAGAATTGATTTTCTTTTTCAATGATTTATTTTCCTTTTTGTACATGTTATATTTTTCCATCAGTTGTATATATGCTTCCTCCCAATCATCAACAGTATAATCTTCAAATGGAGAAGTTACCTCGGTTTCTTCGTCACCTTTGGCCATAAGGCAAAGATCTCCTCTTTCCTTGTCCGAGGAGCTGGTTTCATCATCACTTTCTTCCTCGTCGCTCCAAGTGGACACCATGGCCTTGTTCTTCTTCTTGCCCTTCCATTTGTCAGCCTTTTTGAGTCTGTCAGGACAATCAGTCTTGTAATGCCCTGGTTTATTGCAAGAGTAACAAATGATTTTGTCAGGTTTCTTGAAATTTTCAGAATTAGTTTTGAAACCATTTCTCACCTTAGATCTTCCTCTCAAGAACCTCTTACCTTCTTTTCTCAGAAATTTTCCAAACTTACGTGTAAGCATGGCCATGTCATCCTCATCTCGCTCACTAGCTGAATCCTCACTTTCATCGGAGGAGCTTTGACGGCTAGGTCCTGCTTTAAGAGCTAAAGACTTTTTCTTTGGTGCCTCAACCTCTTTGCTCTTAAGGTTGATCTCATAGGTCATTAGTGACCCAATGAGTTCATCTACCTTTGTAGTGGAGAGATCTCTGGAATCTTCCACCACGGTAGCCTTCGTGTGCCATGCTGGAGTTAATGATATGAGAATTTTTCTTACAATTTCTTGCTCTGTATATTTCTTTCCCAAATCAGTTAAACTATTAGTAAGCACAGTCAATCGAGCATACATATCTCGAATTGACTCATCAGGCTTCATGCGGAACATTTCATATTCAGAAACTAAAATGTTGACTTTTGTTTCTCGTACCTGAGAGGTTCCTTCGTAGATTACCTCTAACTTATCCCACATTTGTTTTGCAGATGCGCAGGTAGCCACTCTTGAGAATTCTACTGGATGGAGTGAGCATTGCATAATGTGTTTAGCATTCCAATTGACAGTGGATTGCCGTATCTGTTCTTTAGTCCACAAGTCCTCATTATCCGTAAGCTCATACGGACCTTTGCTGATCACTCGCCAAAGTTCGTAGTCTTGGGCGCGAATGAACACCTGCATGCGATGTTTCCAATAAGGATAGTTAGTTCCACTAAAATAAGGAGGCCTATTCACTGCATGTCCTTCGGGTAGAAAACCCTTGGACGCTGATCCACCATTTCCCTCAAGGTCGTTGGACCCCATAATGAGAGATTAGGCTCTGATACCACTTGTTGTGTGGTGGACAGCGGATCTAGAGGGGAGGGGTGAATAGATCAGCCCCACTTTTCGTAATGTGGCCCTCTATATAGCTAGTTAAAATAAATTACAGCGGAATAGAAACTAGCTTCCAAGTGCGTTATGATTTGCTTAGCAAGATAAGCAAGATATCTAACAATTCGATCCTAAACATGCACCTAGAACGAATCAATCACACAAGCAAACCACACTAGACAGGATTTTAAGGTGGTTCAGACTGAATTCTCAGCCCTACGTCCACCCGTCACCAAAACCCGGTGAGGCTTCACTTGTGCAGCGCACCAAACCGCAAATCGGAAACTACCGATTGCCTTCCTACTCACCACCTGGTAGGGACGTCAACTGCAAATTGGAACACCCTCCAATTGCCTTCCTACTAACCACCGGTAGGGATGAATCACACTTTCAATGTTTAACAATAATGAAAATGAAACAAATGTGAAGGAACTAAAACAAGAGATTGAGTTATGAGTGAAAATGAATTGGCCCTTGTATGAAATGTTGATCAGCAACAAGGCTCCTCTTGGCTTCAACTCAATCTTCTTGATTCACCCTTGATTGGATGAATGTTCTTCACGGAGTACTGTTCACGTGAACAGTACATCTTCCTTCAATTCTTCTCTCTTGATCTTCTCTTTGAACTTCTTTGAATGAATGAAGGAGATGATGAAGCTACCTTGAATCTTGATTGCTTCTTTAGCTTCTAGGAGTTTGAATGCTTGAAATATCACCTTGAATGAACTTGAAAGAACTTGAATGGATGAAGATGATTTCCCTTGAAGAACTTGAATCAAACCGGCTTCCTTGGATCACTTTGATAGCCTTGCTTTGATGTAATCTTCCTTGAAGATTACTGGCTTTGATTTGAGCTTGATTCCTCTTTGATTGGATGAAGAACACCTTCACGAACTACTGTTCACGTGAACAGTAGCTCGTCTCCAAGCTCTCTTGCAATCTCCCTTGCAGCCACCCTTGTAACCCCTTGAAGCATTAGGGTTTCCAACCCTCTTATATCGGTTTTATAGACCTTGAATGGTCTATGGACAAGCCTTAGACCAGATCCACAATTTGTGGGTGATTAGGTGACTTTTGGATTAAAGAAATCCATGTAGAATGGCCCTTTTCGAAGTTGGAAACAAAGTCAAAAATGAAGGCTCGGGGCTGGCGGTCGACCTGCAGCTCCTGGCGGTCGACCGCCACTGAAACACCTGCAACCGGGCGATCCCTGGGAAATCCGGTCGACCACCAGCTGCCAGACTTGCAGCTGGGCGGTCCCTGGCTGGGGCGGTCGACCGCCCCTGTGCTGGCGGTCGACCGCCAGCTGGGCAGAGCCCGGGTCACCCCGGTTCGGTCCGTTGGCCGCACCAGCTCCGTCGCTTGAGTCCGTTAGCCGCCCGTTCATGTTTGTGGCATCGACCTTGATTGTCTTGAAGTTTTATTACTGAGTCTTCAAACCAAATTTTGTTCCGGAGGCTCCGCCCCCGGAAACCCCCGCAAGGGGCGCTGCCCCCTTGACCCCCGCGACCTGACTGCGCAGGTCGATCCGCGTGCGAGGGCGCAACATTGAGCTTTCATGTGCATTTCTGTCATGAACAAAATATCACATATGTCAGTCATAAGAGCGTGGAAAATAACAATGACTAATAGTGTTAAGCCATTATCAAAACCAAGAATACACAAAACTCATATGACTATAGAATGATGTCGAATGACCCATGTGACCACAGAATGACTCAAATGACCTCAGGAACACAACACCTGTCACAAGCCTGGGAAATTTTAAAGCATCATTCAACAAGAAGCGGTACTGCAGTGGAGGGGAGTCCTCCAAAGGAAAGAAATTCCAAAAGAATGTCAAGCCATTCTCCACCACCACACCTTCCAAGGAAGTTTGTAAGTACTATGACAAAGCTGGTCAAAGGACTGAGGAATGCTGGAGGAAGCTAGGAGCCTGACTCCGATGTGGAAGCCGAGAACATCAGATCCCTAATTGCTCACTGATGAATGAGCAAGCCATTAAAGATGAGAAGCTCTCGGCAAAGAAGCAAGGCCGTCTGTAAGCTCTCCAAGAGGCGGAACAAATGGAAGGCGGAATTATGAAAGGTACACTAACTATTTGCTCTAAGACTGCTAAAGTTTTATTTGATACTGGAGCAACACATTCATTTATTTCCAAGAAATTTGCTGCTACTTTTACTGAGGAGCCTAAATGGTTACACTTAGTCATATCTATACCTATCGGGAACAAGGCCGACCTCACACATCACTACCCAAGCTGTGAGATTATGGTTAAAGGAAAAAATCTGCCTGCAGACCTAATTTGCCTGGATATGGAAGTGTATGATGTCATACTAGGTGCTGATTGGTTATCCACATACCAAGCAACTGTAGATTGCCGGAATGGCAAGATAACTTTTGTGGATTACCCGGAACTGGTATACATTAGCCCTCGAGCTAGATCACCTCTTATATCAGCTCTCTGACCCAGTAAGCTTATAAGCAAAGCATGTAGGGTTTCATTGCATTTGTAACTGCCATGGACGTCGAGGAGTCTAAGCTTGAAGACTTCCATGTAGTTCGATATTTTCCAGACGTTTTTCCATAAGAATTGCTCGACTTACCCCCGGAGCGGGAGGTGTCGTTCATCATCGACCTTTTCCCTGGTGTTGGACCTGTTTCCAAGGCACCTTATATAATGTCTCCTGTTGAGCTGAAAGAGCTAAAGGAACAACTAATGGAGCTATTAAACAACGGTTTCATCTGGCCAAGTACTTCCCCATGGGGAGCGCCTGTGCTATTCGTCAAGAAGAAGGATAGATCGATGAGACTCTGCATCGACTATCGACAGTTAAACCACCTTACAATCAAGAACAAGTACCCACTGCCAAGGATTGATGAATTGTTCTTCGATCTGGTTATCACCAACTGAAGATCAAAGAAGAAGACATTCATAAAATTGCATTTCGAAGCAGGTGTGGGCATTACAAATTTACTGTTATGCCTTTCGGACTAACAAATGCCCCCACAGCTTTCATTCAGTTAATGAACAGCATATTCAGGCCTCACTTGGACCAGTTCATTATGGTCTTTATCGATGATATTTTAATTTATTCAAAGTCTACAGAAGACCATGAAGAACACCTCAAACAAGCATTGCAGATATTGAGGGAACACAAATTATATGCCAAATTCAGCAAGTGCAAGTTCTGGCTCGAGGAAGTATCCTTCTTAGGCCATATAATTTTGAAGAACGAAATTTCCGTGGACCCATCAAAGGTCGAAGCCGTGAAGAATTGGGAGCGACCAATAAATGCAACGGAGATTCGAAGTTTCTTGGGGCTAGCTGGTTATTACCGACGTTTCATCATGGACTTCTCAAGAATTGCTGTTCCTCTCACCCGATTGACTCGCAAGGAAATACCTTATGAGTGGAAGGAAGACTGTGAGAAGAGTTTCCAAGCTTTGAAAGATATATTGACCACTACTCCAGTCTTATCCTTGCCAATCAAAGGAGAGAAGTCCGAAGTATATACCGATTCTTCTGGTATTGGCCTCTGGTGTGTATTGATGCAAAATGGGAGAGTCATTGCATACTCTTCCCGGCAACTGAAGAATCAAGAAGAGAACTACCCGGTGCACAATTTAGAACTAGCCGCATTGGTATTTGCCTTAAATATCTGGAGACACTACCTCTACGGAGAACAATTCATCGTGTACTCCGATCACAAAAGCCTCAAATATCTATTTTTCTAGAAGGAACTGAACATGCGGGAAAGGTGTTGGCTCGAGTATCTCAAGGATTTCGACTTCACTATACAGTACCATCCCAGTAAGGGTAATTCTGTAGCCGATGCCCTCAGTCGAAAGTCGAGAGCATTATTGGCCAGTTGCATGATTCAAGAATGGAAGCTATTAGAGAAATTCTCTGAACTCAATATTAGCACTGACGAGCAAAATGGGTGTATTACTCTAGCCCATATGAGTCTACATCCGGATTTACTACCAGAAATTCAGAAGCTACAAGAAGATCTTGCACTAGTGGAGATAAGGGACAATCTGGAGGAGAGACTTGATTTCAAGCTGGCACCCGATGGAAGACTGTTATTCCATGAATGGACAGGTGTACCCGACTGTCCTGAATTGAAGAAGATGGTGCTTGAAGAAGCTCATCGATCGAGGTACACGATCCACCCTAGAGCCACCAAGATGAACCAAGACTTGAAAAGGACCTTCTAGTTGCCTAATATGAAAAGGGAGGTAGCGGACTTCGTATCTCACTGCCTGACATGTCAACAAGTGAAGGCGGAACATCAGAAACCCGCCGGAAAGTTACATCCACTAGATATTCCCAAGTGGAAGTGGGAAGACATTGGCATGGATTTTATTATGGGCTTGCCCAAGACTAGAGGTAGACATGATGGAATTTGGGTAATCATCGACTGCCTAACTAAATCGGCTCATTTCTTTCCTATCAAAAGCCGATGATCGGTTGATGTCCTTATTGCCTTATATATCAAGGAGACGGTTAGATTGCATGGAGTTCCCATGTCGATCGTATCTAACCGAGACCCACGCTTCACCTCTCATTCTTGGAAGAGTCTACAACACTCTCTGGGGATGAAACTCAACTTCGACACTACTTTCCATCTCCAGACAGATGGACTGACAGAAAGGACAAATCAAGTTGTTGAAGACATGTTAAGGGCCTGCATTATAGATTTCGGCGATAGTTTTCATGACCACTTACCCCTGGCTGAATTTGCATATAATAATAGTTATCAAGCCAGTATCCAGATGGCACCTTTTGAGGCACTCTATGGCAGAAGTTGTTGATCTCCAATATGTTGGGACGATGTTGGTGCAAAGCAAATCCTAGGCCCAGATATGGTGAGAGACTCAACTGAAAATATACACCTCATTCGGGAAAGGCTAAAGATAGCACAGTCCAGGCAGAAGTCATATGCTGATAATAGAAGAAGAGATCTGGAATTTCAAGTTGGAGACCGGGTTTTTCTCAAGATATCTCCCGGCTCAGGTATTAGAAGATTCAGTGTTAAGGGTAAATTTACACCGAGATTCATTGGTCCATTCGAGGTATTGGAGAGAGTGGGTGAGGTAGCTTACCGCATTGCCTTGCCTCCACAACTATCAGAGGTGCACAATGTATTCCATATTTCTATGCTGAAGAAGTATGTGCACGATGCTCTCCACGTCATCGACCACACTGACTTGGTGATACAGAAAGACCTTACCTATAAGTAGAAGCCGATGAAGATCCTCGACCAAGAAGTCCGAGTTTTGAGAAGCAAGACTATCCCTATGGTGAAAATCCAATGGGATCTATGCTTAGAACAAGAAGCTATGTGGGAAATCGAAGAGTCTATGAGAAGGAGATTTCCAGAATTATTATAGTCTGCAAGTATTTCTCACCCTCTTTGTCTTCATATATGTAATTGAATTTGGGGACCAAATTCTTTTAAGTGGGGGAGGGTGTAGCACCCCGGATAAAAATGATAAGGAAATAGACTTTTTACCAAGTAAATAAAACCTTAAATAACTCTATGAGAAGGCCAAATGAAAAGGTAGAATACCCAATGAGGGCCATTATATAAATATATAATAATTAAATCCACCATTCGTATTGGGACTACATATTCCAAAAAAGACTATTCACCTGAAATAGGGCCCCTATACAAGGGCGTCAATTTCCAAGGCCACAGTGCCGCCAAGCATTCCACTATATACATATAGATATGCTTAGATATACCTCTCCTAAGATCCCACCAACTGACCAATCATATGTATATACATAACACATCTTAATTACTCCTCAACACCTGACTTAGCACGGCACTTGGGAAACAACACCCAGAGAGAATAGCGCCCCTGACCTGGGCGCTATTCACTGAAGGGTGCCACTGACTAGGGCGCCATTCATACTGACTTTTCAAAAAAAATAATAATAAAATGGCCTCAAGATATAGCGCCCAGATGCATGGGCGCTATTCACTTAAACAGAGAGTGCATGTAGGGCGCCATTTTCCTGCTAGCATCCTGCCAAACCGACTGACATTATGTCAATGGGGCGCCCCTGTCCAGGGCGCCATTTCCATCTGTGTTAAACCCCCACTGATCCTGTGTTTAGCCTGTTAAACCCCGCTGATTAGCATGTTATACCTGTTACCTTTTAAACCCCACTGATTAGCCTTTTAAACCTGTTAAACCTATTACCTGTTAACCTATAAATTTCATACCTTGTAAATCTGTAAAAATCCTACAGCCTGCTAAACCTGTTAATTACAGCGCCTGGTAATTACATATCCTGTCAAACTTTGTTATTCACATAGCCGTCGTTAAGCTTGTTAATTCTATAGTCTGTTAACCGTAGAGCATGTTAAACCTGGTTACACAACGTGTAAACCTGTTATCATGTTAAACACACATATATTATTAGCATTATGAAATAGAGACTCCCTGAGAAGTCTCTATTTTATGAAATAGAGACCCTCTGGGAAGACTCTATTTCAGCATTGAAATAGAGACTCTCTGAGAAGACTCTATTTACTGAAATAGAGACCCTCTGCAAGACACCATTTCCCTGTAACCTAGAATTTTTGGGCTTGTATCTGGCCCTTACCCAATGATCCCTGGCCATCTCCTTAATCCGGATTGGCCTATGTATCATGCATTTTAAGTAGCTTGGTCATAAATCATCATTTACATGTGATATGTCCTTGAACTCTATTCCTGAAAATCTACCTGATGTTCCTACAATGTATACTTTTCTTGAAATTCCATATTGGCTATAAAAATGAGAGTGGATGTCTAAATATATACATGAAACAATGTTGTGCATATAGGGCCCAGTCTGGTCCTAGGAGGAGCACCCGAAGGTACTTGTAACCATAGGAGTTTATTGACCATGGTGTTTGCATTGCACCGAAGTACTTGCTTGCTTGCTTGACTTGACTTGAGACATTCTCACTCACTCTCTCGTGACATGCTTGATTTTCTTGACATGAATGGTTTGGCCCGAAAAAGGGCAAATTACTTGCTTGAATGAAATGAATGAAATAGCCAATTCCATTACACTACTTGTTATTACACGAGCTTGAGATCACTTGCTTGAATATTGACTATTACCTTCTTGGAAAGACTTGCTTGAATATTGATTTCTTGGAAAGACTTGTGCAATTACTTGCTAGTTCCTTATTGCTACATCTTATTGATGTTCATGTGATACTCTTTTGGTACAATTCTTGATATTCTTGCTCGATCCAACATGCATCATTATCCGCATGAACTTGTAATTAACTTAAAGATTGTTAGAGCTTGAGATATAAATCCTACTGAGCGATTCGCTCATCTAGTTCACTCTAATTTTTTTCACGAAACCTGGATAGCGACCACCACCTGGATGGGACTGATACCGAGTGATGAGTGCTAGATTTGGTGTACCATCAGTTAGACGTGTCTTTTTATTCCTAGGTCCTACATTGTATTTCCAGTTATTATTGTATTTCCAGATATTATTAAAGGCTTGTATAATTTAATTGGGTCAGTTATGATCTAGTTAGATGGAACTTATTAAACATGTAGCCTTATGAATGATTCCGGGATATTGTCATTTGGTTAAGTAGATAATTGTCATCTTGGACTATGGTATTATGTTCAAATTTAGGTTAGCGATAAAATTATCGAGTACTATGCGCACTCTGTCTTTACATGAATGACACGATCGATGTAGACGCGTCGCTCACCCGGGTATCTTCCGCTCTCGGGACGTGACAGTCTTCGTGGTATCAGAGCCTAAGATTTCAAATTTCCTAGGTAAAATCTAAGTCCAAGGATAGATTTATACCTTACCCGGTGAGATGGGTAGAGCCATGGGTTAAGTTTTATAATGACATTCGACCTTATAATTAAACTCGATCTTTATTATGCGTACACCCTTTTATAGGATCATGGCCGCTGAAAGAGCACAATGGCTCGAGATGCAGCGCACCGTGCAGGGCCTTACACAGGTGCTATAGCAAGTGGCGCAAGGCAGTGCCAACTGTGGAGCCGGTGATCTCCACAGGGGTTTCCGCAATATGAATCTGCCAAGGTTCACGGGTTCATCTGACCCCGGGGATGCCGAAAATTGGTTAAAGGAAATGGAACAAATTTTCCGTGTGATGCAATGCACGGACGAGGAGAAACTTCTACTGGCTATAATCCAACTGGAGCGGGACGCTCGATGTTGGTGGGAATCCGTGGAAGTAACATTGCTCGATGACCACGTCACATGGGATGAATTCACTGAGCATTTCAACAACAAGTACTTCTCCGACCATATCTAGGAAAAGAAGGCTGTGGAATTTGCCGCATTGAAACAACGGACCTTCAAAGTAGCAGAGTATGAGGCCCAATTTTAAAGACTAGCTAGGTATGCACCCCACTTGGTATGTACGGAGAAGATGAAGGCTAAAAGGTTCCTCAACGGGCTTCGGCCCCATTATATTACACAACTTGCACCAATGGACATCCAAGTCTATTCAGAAATGGTTCGGCGTGCGCAGTTGCTCGAGGACGCCACCGAATTATCAGAGAGAATCTGAGGAAGGGACAAGAAGGAACCTGTCACAAGCCCGAGAAATTTTAAAGCATCATTCAACAAGAAGCGGTACTGCAGTGGAGGGGAGTCCTCCAAAGGAAAGAAATTCCAAAAGAATGTCAAGCCATTCTCCACCACCACACCTTCCAAGGAAGTTTGTATGTACTATGACAAAGCTGGTCATAGGATCGAGGAATGCTGGAGGAAGCTAGGAGCCTGTCTCCGATGTGGAAGCCGAGAATATCGGATCCCTAATTTCCCACTGATGAATGAGCAAGCCATTAAAGATGAGAAGCTCCCGGCAAAGAAGCAAGGCCGTCCACAAGCTCTCTAAGAGACGGAACAAATGGAAGGCGGAATTGTGGAAGGTACACTAACTATTTGCTCTAAGACTACTAAAGTTTTATTTGATACTGGAGCAACACATTCATTTATTTCCAAGAAATTTGCTGCTGCTTTTACTAAGGAGCCTAAATGGTTAGACTTAGTCTTGTCTACACCTATCAGGAACAAGGCCGACTTCACACATCATTACCCAAACTGTGAGATTATGGTTAAAGGAAATAATCTGCCTGCAGACCTAATTTGCCTAGATATCGAAGTGTATGATGTCATACTAGGTGCTGATTGGTTATTCACATACCAAGCAACTGTAGATTGTTGGAATGGCAAGATAACTTTTGTAAATTACTCAGAACTGGTATACATTAGCCCTCAAGCTAGATCACCTCTTATATCAGCTCTCCGAGCCAGTAAACTTATAAGCAAAGCATGTAGGGCTTTCATTGCATTTGTAACCGCCATTGACTTCGAGGAGTCTAAGCTTGAAGACATCCATGTAGTTCAGGATTTTCCTAACGTTTTCCTAGAAGAATTGCCCGGCTTACCCCCGGAGTGGGAGGTGTCGTTCACCATCGACCTTGTCCCTAGTGCTGGACCTGTTTCCAAGTCACCTTATAGAATGTCTCATGTTGAGCTGAAAGAGCTAAAGGAACAACTAATGGAGCTATTAAACATGGGTTTCATCCGGCCAAGTACTTCCCCATGGGGAGTGCATGTGCTATTCGTCAAGAAGAAGGACAGATCGATGAGACTCTGCATCGACTATCGGCAGTTAAACCACCTTATAATCAAGAACAAGTACCCACTGCCACGGATTGATGAATTGTTCGACCAAATATTTGGAGCTAAATATTTCTCCAAGATTGATCTTCGATCTGGTTATCACCAACTGAAGATCAAAGAAGAAGACATTCATAAAACTACGTTCCGAAGCAGGTATGGACATTACAAATTTACTATTATGCCTTTCGGACTAATAAATGCCCCCTCAACTTTCATGCTGTTAATGAACAGCATATTCAGGCCTCACTTGGACCAGTTCATTGTGGTCTTTATAGATGATATTTTAATTTATTCAAAGTTTGAAGAAGACCATGAAGAACACCTCAAGCAAGCATTGCAGATATTGAGGGAACACAAATTATATGCCAAATTCAACAAGTGCAAGTTCTGGCTCAAGTGCAAGTATCCTTCTTGGACCCATCAAAGGTCGAAGCCGTGAAGAATTGGGAGCGACCAACAAATGCAATGGAGATTCGAAGTTTCTTGGGGCTAGCTAGTTATTACCGACGTTTCATTAATGACTTCTCAAGAATTGCTGTTCCTCTCACCCTATTGACTCGTAAGGAAATACCTTATGAGTGGAAGGAAGACTGTGAGAAGAGTTTCCAAGCTTTGAAAGATCTCTTGACCACTACTCCAGTCTTATCCTTGCCAATCGAAGGAGAGAAGTACGAGGTATATACTGATGCTTCTGGTATTGACCTCGGGTGTGTATTGATGCAAAATGGGAGAGTTATTGCATACTCTTCCCGGCAACTGAAAAATCATGAAGAGAACTACTTCGTGCACGATTTAGAACTAGCCGTAGTGGTATTTGCCTTAAAGATCTGGAGACACTACCTCTACGGAGAATAATTCATCGTGTACTCCGATCACAAAAGCCTCAAATATCCATTTTCCCAGAAGGAACTGAACATGCGGTAAAGGCGTTGGCTCGAGTATCTCAAGGATTTCGACTTCACTATACAGTACCATCCCGGTAAGGGTAATTCTGTAGTCGATGCCCTCAGTCGAAAGTCGAGAGTAATATTGGCCAGTTGCATGATTCAAGAAGGGAAGCTATTAGAGGAATTCTCTAAACTCAATATTAGCACTAACGAGCAAGATGGGTGTATTACTCTAGCCCATATGAGTCTACATCCGGATTTGCTACCAGAAATTCAGAAGCTACAAGAAGAAGATCCTGCACTAGTGGAGATAAGGGACCAGTTGGAGGAGAGACTTGATTTCAAGCTGGCACCCGATGGAAGATTGTTATTCCATGAACGGACATGTGTACTCGATTGTACCGAATTGAAGAAGCTCATCGATCGAGGTACATGATCCACCCTAGAGCCACCAAGATGTACCAAGACTTGAAAGGACCTTCTGGTGGCCTAATATGAAAAGGGAGGTAGCGGACTTCGTATCTCGCTGCCTGACATGTCAACAAGTGAAGGCAGAACATCAAAAACCCGCCAGAAAGCTGCATCCACTAGATATTCCCAAGTGGAAGTGGGAAGACATTGGCATGGATTTTATTATGAGCTTTCCCAAGACTAGAGGTGGACATGATGGAATTTGGGTAATCATCGACCGCCTAACTAAATTGGCTCATTTGTTGGCTATCAAAAGTCGATGGTCGGTTGATGTCCTTACTGCCTTGTATATCAAGGAGATGGTTATATTGCAAGGAGTTCCCGTGTCGATCATATCCGACCGAGACCCACGCTTCACCTCTCATTTCTGGAAGAGTCTACAACACTCTCTGGGGATGAAATTCAACTTCAGCACTACTTTCCATCCCCAGACAGATGGACAGATAGAAAGGACAAATCAAGTTGTTGAAGACATGTTAAGGGCCTTCATTATAGATTTCGGCGGTAGTTGGCATGACCACTTACCCCTGGCTGAATTTGCATATAATAATAGCTATCAAGTCAGTATCCAGATGGCACCTTTCGAGACACTCTACGGCAGAAGTTGTCGATCTCCAATATGCTGGGACGAGGTTGGTGAAAAGCAAATCCTAGGCCCAGATATGGTGAGAGACTCAACTGAAAAGATACACCTCACTCGGGAAAGTCTAAAGATAGCACAGTCCAGGCAGAAGTCATATGCTGATAATAGAAGAAGAGATCTGGAATTTCAAGTTGGAGACCATATTTTTCTCTAGGTATCTCCCAGTCAAGGTATTAGAAGATTCGGTGTAAAGGGAAAACTTACACCGAGATTCATTGGTCCATTCGAGGTATTGGAGAGAGTGGGTGAGGTAGCTTACCGCATTGCCTTGCCTCCACAACTATCAGAGGTGCACAATGTATTCCATATTTCTATCCTAAAGAAGTATGTGCACGATCCTCTCCACGTCATCGACCACACTGACTTGGTGATACAGAAAGACCTTACCTATAAGCAGAAGCCGATGAAGATCCTCGACCGAGAAGTCTATGTTTTGAGAAGCAAGACTATCCCTATGGTGAAAATCCAATGGGATTTATGCTTAGAACAAGAAGCTACGTGGGAAACCGAAGAGTCTATGAGAAGGAGATTTCCAGAATTATTATAGTCTGCAAGTATTTCTCACCCTCTTTGTCTTCATATATGTAATTGAATTTGGGGACCAAATTCTTTTAAGTGGGGGAGGGTGTAGCACCCCGGATAAAAATGATAAGGAAATAGACTTTTTACCAAGTAAATAAAACCTTAAATAACTCTATGAGAAGGCCAAATGAAAAGGTAGAATACCCAATGAGGGCCATTATATAAATATATAATAATTAAATCCACCATTCGTATTGGGACTACATATTCCAAAAAAGACTATTCACCTGAAATAGGGCCCCTATACAAGGGCGTCAATTTCCAAGGCCACAGTGCCGCCAAGCATTCCACTATATACATATAGATATGCTTAGATATACCTCTCCTAAGATCCCACCAACTGACCAATCATATGTATATACATAACACATCTTAATTACTCCTCAACACCTGACTTAGCACGGCACTTGGGAAGCAACACCCAGAGAGAATAGCGCCCCTGACCTGTGCGCTATTCATTGAAGGGCGCCCCTGACCAGGGCGCCATTCACACTGACTTTTCAAAAAAAAATAATAATAATATGGCCTCAAGATATAGCCCCCACATGCATGGGCGCTATTCACTTAAAGAGAGACTGCATGGAGGGCGCCATTTTCCTGCTGGCATCCTGCCAAACCGACTGACATTACATCATCTCTTCCAGAAGTAAACCTGAACAGCTCCTTTGTGCTGGCAACATACCCTTTTACCCGACAATCGATTGAAGCATTAATTGCTTCTTTTTCACTAGCAATGGACCCTCATGTTTTTCCTTCCCTGTAATTATACCTAACCTTCTAAGGTTAGAAGATGATTGCCGACATCTGGTTCATCTCCACCTGCAAAAGAAGGTCTTTACAGGAATGTACGTGAGGGGGGAAAACTTCATTATACGTTCTTCTTCCTACTGCTGGAACCTTGCAGGAAGGGCTTGGTCTTTTATTATCTCTTCATCTCTTCTACGTATTCACGTCAAAAGGGTAGGTGTTCTCAAGATCTAGCTTAACTAGTTGTTAATATAGGTTAACATGCATGATAGTTAAACCTTTCATAGCCACAATCTGGTCCCCTAAGTCAGAGGTATATCAAAAGACTTAGTGGGAAGGTTAGGCTACGCCTATCTGAAACACTAACTCTTGCGAGAGTAGATCTATGATCTTACCTCCGTCCAGTACCCCATGTACATGCTGATTGTATAGTCATTACTCATAATATGTCCCAATTTCTTGTAAATTGATCCATGTTTAAAAATTAATATCTATGAAATTAAACTCAAAAATCGTTACATGAGCATGATCTTGCAATCTTGCTATTTTTCCATGTCTATCTATGTGTCTACTTCCTGATTCCGTGAACATGTTATAAATCATGAATAGTAAGGTTACGTGATTAGTAGCCACCATGTTCAGAAATTTATATCTATTGAACCAAATCATGAAACTCCTGCATGAGCATGCCTTTGAAATCCTGAGATTTTTCTCTATTTAACCATGTCTTCATTTTCGATTTTCATGAAAATTTGCTAGATGAATTATGTTTTGAGTCTAATGGGGCACCCAGGGGAAGGGCACCCCTGACCAGGGCACCATTCAATGGGGCGCCCCTGGCCAGGGCGCCATTTCCATCTTTGTGTTAAACCCCCACTGATCCTGTGTTTAGCCTGTTAAACCCCGCTAATTAGCCTGTTAAACTTGTTACCTGTTAAACCCCACTGATTAGCCTGTTAAACCAGTTACACCTGTTACCTGTTAACCTATAAATTTCATACCTTGTTAAGCCTGTAAGAATCCTACAGCCTGTTAAACCTGTTAATTACAGAGCCTGGTAATTACATATCCTGTCAAACTTTGTTATTCACATAGCGGTCATTAAGCTTGTTAATTCTATAGTCTGTTAATCAGAGAGCCGATTAAACCTGGTTACACAACGTGTAAACCTGTTATCTTGTTAAACACACAGTTATTATTAGCATTTTGAAATAGAGACTCCCTGAGAAGTCTCTATTTTATGAAATAGAGACCCTCTGGGAAGACTCTATTTCAGCATTGAAATAGAGACTCTCTGAGAAGACTCTATTTACTGAAATAGAGACCCTCTGCAAGGGCGCCATTTCCCTATAACCTAGAATTTTTGGGCTTCTGTCCGACCCTTACCCAATGATCCCTGGCCATCTCCTTAACTCGGATTGGCCTATGTATCATGCATTTTAAGTAGCTTGATCATAAATCATCATTTACATGTGATATGTCCTTGAACACTATTCTTGAAAAATCTACCTGATGTTCCTACAATTTATACTTTTCTTGAAATTTCATATTGCCTATAAAAATGGGAGTGGATGTCTAAAGATATACATGAAATAATGTTGTGCATATAGGGCCTGGTCTGGTCCTGGGAGGAGCACCCGAAGGTACTTGTGCCCATGGGAGTTTATTGACCACGGTATTTACATTGCACCGAAATACTTGCTTGCTTGACTTGACTTGAGATATTCCCACTCACTCTCTCGTGACATGCTTGATTTGCTTGACATGAATGGTTTGGCTCGAAAAAGGGTAAATTACTTACTTGAATGAAATGAATGAAATAGCCAATTCCATTACACTACTTGTTATTACACGAGCTTGAGATAACTTGCTTGAATATTGACTATTACCTTCTTGGAAAGACTTGCTTGAATATTGATTTCTTGGAAAGACTTGTGCAATTACTTGGAAATTACTTGCTAATTCCTTATTGATACATCTTATTGATGTTTATGTGGTAGTCTTTTGGTACAATTCTTGATGTTCTTGCTCGATCCAACATGCTTCATTATACCGCATGAATTTGTAATTAACTTAAAGATTGTTAGAGCTTGAGATATAAATCCTACTGAGTGATTTGCTCATCTAGTTAACTCTAATTTTTTCAGGAAACCTAGATAGCGACCACCACCCAGATGGGACCGATACCAACTGATGAGTGCTAGATTTGGTGTACCGTCAGTTAGACGTGTCTTTTTATTCCTAGGTCCTACATTGTATTTCCAGTTATTGTTGTATTTCCAGTTATTGTTAAAGGCTTGTATAATTTAATTGGGTCAGTTATGATCTAGTTAGATGGAACTTATTAAAATTGTAGCCTTATGAATGATTCTAGGATATTGTCATTTGGTTAAGTAGATAATTGTCATCTTGGACTATGGTATTATGTTCAAATTTAAGTTAGCGATAAAATTACCGAGTACTATGTGCACTCTATCTTTACATGAATGACACGATCGATATAGATGAGTCACGGACCCGGGTATCTTCCACTCTCGGGACGTGACAACACCAACCCTGGGCTGCCCTCTGGCTCTGCGAGATGGTGTCCGTGCAAGTCCCAGGAAGCAGGACCCATCACTCCGACGCGGACCCCAAACTGATCCGCCCTTCTAAAGAAGCCCAGGCACTCATCACTGGGGTACTGACACTGCCTCCAGTATTCTTCAGAGAAGCTCGGGAAACCACAGGGGACTATACCGTGCAGGCTGTCCCTGCCTACCAAGATCGCCCGCTCCAGTCGGTGGCGTGCTCCAGCCACTCGGGAATCTCCCTCTTCCATGCTTGGAGGGACGAAGCCCCTCATGAATTTTAACAAGTGATGGTCCAGCAGGAACTCCACTGGATAGCCTTCGCTGCTATCGTAAGAGTAGATCCCGCCCGCCTCCGAGACCCGAGCCAACTCCACGACCCGAACTCCGCTCCCAGGCTCACCAACGGAGCCCTTTGCTATCGCCGTGTGCCCTAAGTCAAGCTGCTCCACACCAGTCGTAGTGATAACCGGCGAGCCCAAGGGAGGCATGGGCGGCTCGGTCCTCCTCACCCAATGGTCCTCCTCCCAGACTGCACGTCTCGAGACCCTCTCGTCTCTGCCAAATCATGCCATAGCTTCAAACTGGAGCACACAAAAATAATCAGTACCCCAGAAAGGCAATATATGCAATACAACAAAATAAGGGCATATGAAGTGTCAAAATATGACTACGACAACCCAGAATGAGAAGTTCACGGGCCGTACGCCCTCGTCTCCTCCTCCGACGCACGACCCGTGGGGGGCATTTGTTGTGCCCGGACAATTCCTCAGTAAAATACCAAGGAATAAGGACCCGAGAATTTTCCCGAACATCCTCAAGGTGTGGGCTACCCAGCCCTTCCTACGACTCCGGGGGTCCGGCCAAGGGCCCTAGCCAGTTAACCGTGACATACGGTTACACCAGTGACTAGCCGGGATCATTCCCGACCACCAAGTTGCGGGAGTTACCCACACTTCACACGGCCGCCAGGGCCAACCCGGGGGCGCTCCGACCCCAAGCCACGCCACGTGGGGCCCAGTGAAGAGGCCAGAGGCTTACCCCGAGAAGCCTTCTTTCAACCTTCCAAGGTCAAAGGGAGCCTTAACTAAGTCAAGCACATCCTTTGGAGGCCCGCAGCATGTGTATACGGCTCACACACAGGTGACGGGCATTTCCCCGAACACTTTATGGGTGCATATGTCCCAGCCCTTCTACAACAAACCATGGGTCAACCCATGACTTCAGCACACCAGTCGGGTCCTACAACGACCCTCCAGCAAGTCGGGACCGCTCTTGACCCTCGGACACGTGGCGACAAGCCGCTTACCTTTATCTCCCGGGCCAACCCGGGGCTACCCTACCAGCCCGCCGTGCAACGTGGCACGCACCCCGATGCCATGCCCACGTGCCCAAAGTCCCTCTTCTCACCTCCCCTGAGCTTATACCCACAGCCTCGGGACAAATCTAAGGCCTGCTAGTTATTCACCTAAGTCGATCGACAACCTAAGGTATGCCGGGCATTTACCCGAACACCTTGCGAGCGACAACTACGACTCCACAACAACAGCCCCCATGGGCTAATCCTAGCATCCGAGAGCCCTCTGTCCTTCAAAGGACACCCCCAGACAACAACATAAGACCCTCGGGGGACATCCCTTGGGGTTGAGGCATGTCCGGGCCCGGTTCGCCCTAGGGCGCGGCCACGCCCCGAGGGAGGGCGAACTCCCTGGGGGCCATGCCCTCTTCCTAGCCCAGAGGCCCCATGGCCCTCCCCAGTCCCGGTTTTATGCAAGATCCATCGTACCGTGCATAGAAGGATTCGATGACGAGGAACTCACCAACGAGAGCTCGAGATCGCGCAAGTCCCACGTCAACACCCGTGTTACTCCTGCGCACGTGACCGGCTGATGCGCTCGGCACTCGTCGTTTAAAAAAGCCGTGCCACATATAATTTTAAAATTTATAAAACCACACTCACTCACTTAAATAGATTTAAAATATGAGTAAAGTGGTAAGAACGGGTCGATCCCATGAGGAGGAAATATTTTCAATTAAGCTTAGTTAGAAAATCCATGTATTTGAGAAAGAATTATTGATTTTGAGTGCGTTTGTACAAAAATAGAAAATCAACGTGCACGGGAAATAAATTTAACTAAAGAAATTGAGAGGGGTTGAGAAGAGAAATTTGGAAGAGATAGATTGTCAACATGATTTTTTATTGCTAAGGAAATGAAAATTACAACTATAAAAATCAAAAGTACAACTTGAATTTAAAAGAATAAGTGGAAGAAATGTAGCCGAGGATTTGGAAGATTGACGTCATCCACACCGTGCTGAGCCTTTGATCGCCGCTCCGCTGTGGTGTAGAACGCCGCCGTGAGAGGACCGAAAGAAGCAACTCCGCCTTGGGGAGATTTAGATGAAAATAGAAGGGTGGATGGAAGAAGAACATAGGAAAAATTGAAAATAGGGTGAGTTAAAAAGAGAAATAACTTTAAAATCAGAGAGAATTAGAAGAAGTGACAGAAGAGAAAGTTGAAGATCGGAGGGTTAGGGAGACGTTTCATTAAGAGTGCAGAGACAGAAAATGATATAAAAAAGGTGAAAAATATGAATGACTAGGATCTATAGGCGCGGATGAACAGTGACTAAGCAGAAAATAGAACTATGGGAGACTAATTATAACTTTAAAAGGAAGACGAATTAGAGGAAGTGGTAGAAGAATAAAATCTAGATATACAAGATAGGAAGAACTTTAATGAAGAACTCAGAGAGAATATAAGATCAGAAGGGCTTCAAAACGGAGGATTAGCAGAGACTAGCATCTCGGATAAACAGTAATATGCTAGGATAGAACTTAGAAAAACGTACAATAACTTGAAAACGGAGAGGAATTAGAGGAAATGGTAGAAATAGAAAATGTAGATCACTTCAAGATAAACAAATGTGCAGAAGATAAGAAATTGAAATGAAGATCCAAAAAGCATGTAAAAGGCTAAGCAAGGGCTAAAATAACTAAAATTTCACATAACATTAATAATAACACACTAATAACAACTCAAAACCTACAAACCAAATCTTGCAAACTGAAACCTACGTAACCCATTCCTGGCCAAGAGAGCCTCTTCCTCCATACACAATAGGACCCCATTTTATAGGGCCAAAATCACCCTCATTCCTCATGTGAACACCTTTTTTATTTTCTCCCCACTTTCATTGAAAATCAAAGCCCACCATACAATATTTTCTTCTCTTTTTACTTTCTCCACCGTCGACAGCCGCAATCCTGGCCTTTCTCTATTTCTCTCCCAGCGTGAACCATGCTTCTGCGACACCATCGTCGCCCATGCCGCGCTTGTTGACTTGGCCGCCTGCCTTGGTCGATGAAGAAGCCGCCCGCTCACCAGCTGCCGACGCCCGTGTTCACCCGCCATTTGCCTGGCATGAAGACCGCACTCGCCATCTTGCGTTTGAACACTGGACGCACGCCGCTTTGCTTTGTCCAAAGTGGAGCCCGCCATAGCCGGAGCTACCTTAGCCACTTTTGCATGCTGCCGTTTCTTCGTCTCCACCGCCCACGTGAATTGCTGCTGACCTATCGCTTGCCCACGCGAAGAACCCGCCAGCCTTGAGAAGACAATCAACGTGGAGCATCTCTGTTGACCTGCCACCATGCAGCCAATGCATTGCCTTCACGTGGACCCTTTGCATGGCCGCTTTGAAGCAATGGAGCCTGCATGCATTTGCTGAATGAGACAAGGAAGCCAACATGCATCAAGCCCACCCGATGCATAATATATATATCATATATGAATATATATATCTATTCAATAACCATTTATTTTTTTATTTCTCTTTTTTTATTTTTTTTATTCTTTTAACCAAGCCCATGGGTCTTAAGATGTGTGAATGGACTTTGGCCCATTTGTATATATATATTTTTCTTTTCATCTTTAACAGACTTGTGCCCATTATTGTGAAGACTTGTGGAGTTCTTGTCATCGTCTATTTTGTTCTTGCAAAATAAGCAAATTTATTTATTAAAATCACTTAATTCCATTAAACTGAATATTTTTATCTAGATTGTGATTAAGTGTGATAAATACATAGTGATGCATATTAAAGCCCATAAAATTATGTTATAACATTAATTATCATGTGAAAATGCACACTTATCACATCCCCCAACTTACTCATTGCTAGTCCCTTAGCAATGTAAATAATTAAATATTTAGGATGAACAAGAGTTTGTAAAGTTCATACTTTCATATCTAGCTTTTCTTTTACAGAATTAACTAAAGATTAGGAATCTGGAAGCATTAACACATACTAGCCTTAGATTTAGAAATTAAGATATATGATCAAGAATTCAACTCAAAATTTAATAGCACTAGTGCATGTGTAAACACTAAATCCACAGCGTGGATAATTGCGTCCCCCATTTACTATTCCGAACAAGTGCCTTTCAACCCTGCACTTCTTATTCAGAGCTTTAAGAATACTAGCTTTTTATCTGCCTTATTGTTTTGGCCCTTTTGGGATGTTTTTATTTTTCTACACACATGATGCTGCACTACCCTTCACTGTTTAACGCGAACCTTGAAGCAGGCCCGGTTTCACAGATCAAGGTTTCCTTTTCTTTTTGACGCGAACCTCAACACGTCTTAGGTGAAGTAGGTCCGGTTACTCAGATTTGGGGCATTTTTCATGGTGTCTTTTTCTCAATTTTTTTTCAATTGTGCTTTTACACTAATTTTGATAGATAACTTGACATAAATCTTATAAAAGATCTCTTTTTTAAGAAGTGTAGAATATCAGACAATATATCCAATATAGTAGAAGGCTTGTCCTACTTGTTTCATTAGCGTACAACGTGATTTTCATTTTTCTAAAGCGCACATGAACTTTAAAGACATTCTTAGATCAGTTTTCCATGGCTAGATAAATTTTCCATCAGTCTTATCCCAGTCTTTTCTAATCCAGAATTACTTTCAATGGAAGCATGAATCATGAAACTCAAAATGAGTTTTATTTTATTTTGTTTATTTTTAAAAATGAGGTTGTATATGAATGCAACATGTGCAACATGATTTCCGTCCCCCCAACTTAAATGACATTATCCTCAATGGCATGAATGATATGGAATAATGAACAATGCAAACATGATAGTTTGTGAAGGAACGGGACAACCTGACAGAAGTGAACATCGACGGACTCGGCTTTTGAATAAAAGGCAGTACTGGGCCGTTAAAGGCGAGGCATAGGTGCAAGCAATCTGCTCTCTCCCCCCAATTTATCCTTTATTCAAACCTGTAAATAAAAATAAAATCACAATAAAAACTTGAGTTGCCTTCCAAGAAGCCATTTATTATCACACGAAAATTGCTAAAACTTTGGGTTGCCTCCCAAGAAGCGCTAAATTTAACGTCTTCAGCTAGACGTAATGTAGCTCAGTAACCAACAGGTGGCATGCAGAATGAGCCACCAAGTAATCTTGTCCTCCTTCAAATTCCATCCCTCATACCATTGGAAGACAAGAGTAAGCATGTACGTACTGGGGCTAGAAATATGTTGGTCTCGCACATTATTGAATTTAACTTTAACCATGTGTGTTAGCCAATTTTCATATTTAGGGATCAAGAAATGATCAATGGCCAATAATCGCTCAAGATCGAGGTTGAACCCTGTTTGCGATGGGTTTTATTCGACCATCTTATTGTTTTATTTCATGTATATATGTATATATGTACATGTATATATATATCTTATTTCACGTGTCGATCAACCAATTAACTAACTGGTAATTAACTGACTGATTGACGACGCGGGCGTGCCAGTCACGTACGTGACAAGTTTATTATGCGCTCCTTCTGATCCGTATCGAGCGAGAGTGAGGTTCGGTCGGGACCAGCAGTCCGCCATACCATAAAGGCTATGGTGTTAATTACATCCCCCGCGAGGAGGGAACACCTTTGATTAATTGCCGAGATAGTAGGCTGTCGAGGCCAGAATAAAAGATACGACGTTATGAGCACGACGAGATCACATGCGATTTACCTATCATGCAAGAGGGACATGATTCATTAAATTGGAGATCCTTGGTACGTGGCGGAGGGCGTAGGTCCGAAGACCACCATCGCGCATAGCGGAGACTTCTGATCGGGCGTAGCCTGACCTTCTGTCAACGCCATTTGATATACCCGAGGGTCTATGCAAGTATGCATGCATGACGTTCATGATTATGCCACGCACGACAACAAAGCTATGAGAGCAAGCAGTGCTTAATCACACCTATCAATCTCCGCCAAGTGAGGTAAGGATAGTAGCACAAGCCTGGTAGCAAAATGACTCGGATCCGAACATCGCTTCTCTTGTTTAGTTTATTCGGATTTATTAATTCCAGCCACAGGAAACAAAGGTCACCCCGGGGGGTGCATGATTAAAACAACATCAGGGCTTAAAACCGATGCAATCACACATAGGGGTAGAGTTCCCCGGCGCGTCCAAACATGGGCAAACAGAATTAATCCGGCGCGGCCAGATGTAGGTAAAAAGTTAAACCAGCATGGCCAAAGCATAGGTAAAAGCTAGACTGGCGCGGCCATGGGCAAATGCTAGCCCGGCGCGAAGGGCACGGGGCGCGCCGGTCCAAGGCGCGTCGGGAACGGGCCCAAGAAAAAAAGAAGGAACATGAGTCACATGTTAATACGGCGCGGTGGGGGGCCGCGCCGTATTAAGGCGCGCTGATTTAGGGCCACGCCGTTTTAGCTTGTTTTTATGCACTTTTTGAAACCATTTGGGTTTATTAAGCTTTTATTGAGAGTTTTAAAGTTATTTAGGCCAACTATTTGTTTAATTGAAGTCCAAGATCCTTCGGAAATGATGCAGTGAGTCAGTGCGCGGTTCACACTCGAGCACTGAGTTGATTGGGCTCAGAATGAGCATCTCATTATGGCTTAATTATTCTGAGTCTGTCCAAAATTGGGCAGCATCTCCCCTGAACATGAAGAGTTGGAGGGGAGGAACGGGTCATACTCACTTATGGAGTAAGCCCCTAAACCGCCGGTCTGCACGGTGGCAGCCAGCAAATTCCCATCAGATAGGATACCCCGAGGACTAGCCTGCGAGGGGCACCAATG
Organism: Amorphophallus konjac; assembly: GCA_022559845.1. Classification (NCBI taxonomy): domain Eukaryota; kingdom Viridiplantae; phylum Streptophyta; class Magnoliopsida; order Alismatales; family Araceae; genus Amorphophallus; species Amorphophallus konjac. The sequence continues at coordinate 357,805,667 of CM040118.1, forward strand.
CTCCGTGGGTGAGGATAGAGGGATGAGGCCACTGATAATGGGAGCAGCACCCCGAGGGCTAGCCTACGAAGGGTGGGCAACCCACAGCCTATGACACATCCCTTGAAGGAACCGACCATTAAGAGAGTGAAGCTCCGAGGGATAGCCTACGAGGAGTATACATCCCTTGGCCTCTATCGGGTCTCCAAATTGTCGGGGCTAAGCTTGTTAGACTAGGACCCCTGTCACTGTTTGCTATGGCCTCGAGAAAGCATCTACCATCAAGAGGTAGAGCCCTCAATCACCCAGCAGTTCCGTGAAGCAATGGGGAATGTCCCCCTCCCCGGGTGATTAAGACGAGATGAAAGAATCTCGGAACGATTCAAAAGACCATGATGCAGAGGGGTATTAGATGCACAGATGAGATAAGCCAATCGTAGAAGCATATGCTCGAACAGCTAATACGCAGCACTCAGGGGGATGGATCCGGCCGTCCCAAAGGCAACTCGCACCTTGCGAACAATCAGAGCAGTACGAAGGGAGGAGTTAATGGGATTTAGACCCTCGATGCCACGACGGGAAGAAGCATGCGCATGAGCACAGCTCTCTCCACGGAGGGGATACAGAGATCCTTAAATTAAAGATGAAAGCAGTCGATCGGAAAGACCCGGGGAGGGGTCGTTTCTGTAGCCCACGATGCTTCGGGGCATGATTGGGACTTCGGGGAAACTGGAATCGGGGACCACGCGCGGAAGAACTCAAACATACACATTGATATAGACAGAGAAGGGGACATAAGCTTCGAGCATTCATTCGACCTGCTGGTCCAAGCATTCATATAGATATTACCAACCCAGAAATGGGAATAGGCTAACATTTACACATTAAGAATCCGATGCCGGCATCATTACTCGATCGCCATTCATCAGTTGCAGAGGAATGTATAGAGGAGCAACAGAGAAGAAATCACAGAGGAGGAGGGGAGGGGTCGACTCATGTCATTGCCATCCCTCCCCCTCTCGCTTACATTTGATAGACGGAACCCCCAAAAGAAAAGAATCCACGAAGAGCAGAGGAAGATAGGCACCGGTGCCCACCTGTTCTCGAAACAGAGTATCGTATCTTCAGCCAAAGAAGAGGAAGATGGCCGGCGGAGGACGCTCAGAAGAAACCCTGTCTCCCAAGGAAGCTCTCTCTCCCGATTCCTCCTTTTCTCTCTCTGTCTACTCTTCGAAAGCCTCTCTCGAAAACCTCCCTTCTATTTTTCTTCTATCTGCCTCTCTTATCTCTTCTCCTCTCTTTTCTCTTTCAATCGAACAGCCATATATATATAGGAATAGGTGTGAGACCTTGATCCGGTGTGGAGATTGGCGCGCCGGGTAAGGGCTCCACTCTTTTGCGCGCCGGGCTAAGAAGGCGCTGGATAGTGGGGTTCTTGCTCGCCGGGATAAGGGCATCAAGTGGGGGCGTGCGCCGGTTTAGGGCGCGCCGTGCTAACGCTCCTCACACGCTTCGAGCCAATCGATGAGTCCGGGGATGATTCCGGGGGTCACCGTGAACACTTATCTTGCCAATGCTCCTTGAAACTTCGACGAGATGTCTTGTCGAAGCTTCCAGGTTGACGTACGGCCATTCTCGGAACTTCCGATAACTTTGGTTTGGTCATGCGGGTTTCCTGCTGACACGGCCTTCGGCTCTATGATTCGTGCTGCCGGCTCGGTCTGGCTTGTGTCCAAAGCTCCTTAGGGGGCGGGATGACACCAGGGATAGTTCCGTCTGAGCTGGGCGATCATTCGGCCACTAACGGGCCCATCTTGGCGAGAAGCCATACCCGTGCCGGGTGATTGGGATCTTCTGCCGACAGAGCTTTCGGTCCTCCGTCTCGGAGAGCCAGGGGGACTCCTTCATCTTCAGGAGAGCCTTTCATCAGGTGGGTAGCCACCGGGTAGACCGCCGTCCTTGATCGGACAACGGGTGTAGTGTATGCGGCATGACAGAGTCGATGTCGCTTCATTGGGCAGGCTTGCTCGCACTGCCTGTTGGTTGTGAGTTTGTCTCGGCTCTCCTGAGGTGAAGTCCCCGTGTTCGTACGGGGTGACTCGAGGCTCTGGCAGCTTGAGAAGTCTTCAATATGTTGATCTTTATCAGCTTCCGTGCTTCAGCGGGCCGGGTCCTTCGTCTTTATGGCTTGGTCACCGACGGTCATATTTTGGGTGCCAAGAAATGCCCCCCAGACGTGGGTGTTGCGAGCAAGGCACGAGTGCAGCAAGGCCGACGGACGAATTTCACCCGGACTGATCTCCTCTTCGGTTGACGGGAGCTTGGGATGGCCCTTAATTCGGCATGGACGTTAACCCGGCACCGTTTAGATGTTAATACGGCGCGGGTAATCCGGCGTGCCCCTTGGCCTTAGACGTTAATCCGGCGCGCTTCCGGCCTTTTGGGTTTTTAATATGGCGCGGCCCTGTTGTTTGCTCGTTAAACTGGCGCGGCCGATTTCGGCGCGCCATTTGTTGGGGGGATGTTAATTCTACGCTCAAAATCGCGCGCCGGATTAACCATAGGGGAGGCTTCCCCTTATATATTCTTTCCTTCATTTTTTCTTCTTCATCACCTTTCATTTGCGCAGCTTCTTTCTCTCTCCTCCCTTTCTTCTCTCCCTGCGGTGCCGAGTGAACTGAGGGCGAGAGCGGCGGCGGTTCTTTCCTTCGGGGTGAGCGAGATGCTGTCCTTTTGGGTTTCAAACCCTTCCTTTGGGCCCCGGGAGGCTTCTAGCAGGGCTTGCCCTCGGAGCTATTTCCTCGGGTGTTCCTTTTGGCCTCGCTGTGATGCCGATGGCTACTTTTAGGGCCCGTTCCCTTAGTGGACGCGTTCCCGCTTTTCTTTGGCAATCTCCCGTGCTGGGGAGACTCTGCCGAAATTTTGTCAGAAATCTGCCTTTGATCAGCTATTTCCTGACTTTTGATTATTGTTTGATGTGCTTCTTCGCAGCTATTATGGCATCCGGCTCTTCTTCTCGTGCCGTGGTGACGTGGGCAAACGTCAATTCCCTTGATCGGGGGCACGGTCAAGTGGCCGTGGTTGCGGAATCCTCATATTCGAAGATAGATACTGTGGATACCAGCCATCTCCTCATTCTTGGGGGCGACTCCTTTCATTATGACAGGGAAGGTGTCGCCAAGAGGGACTACCCCAAAGACAAACACCTGATGTCCCTTCTCCAACGCTTCAACCTTCAAGGGAAGAGGGACGTGTTCGTTGTCCGAAAAGTTGAGTAGGCCCTGCTGGTGGAGAGGGACAGTCTGACAGATTGTGTGGTGCGGGGAAGACCCATTTGCCTCCCCGGAGAGGTCAGGAAATGGAGCGTCGTGCTGGGACTACAAGATCTGGCTCCAGAAGACGGGTTGCTGACCAGGGCCCCTGAATTTGTACCCGCTCGGTGGAATGATTCCGCGGGCAGAGTGGATCGGGAGAATCCGATCTTTGGCTTTTTCCTTGCCCCGCTGAAGTGGGGGTACAGAGAAGAATCATTCTTGCTGGATTGCTTGGGGGTCCGCTTCAAGCACCAGATATCAGTGGGGTGGTTCGCTGAGCTGAGAGCCACTAACGTCCACGCATTCGGACCCCGAGTAGTGGAGTTCATAGACTATGTGCTGCATCATTATGCTCCAATTCTGACCAGGGCTGGCGTATATCACAGTGTGTATGCCTCAAGGTACCGCTACCCCATCTCCCGAGGCTTGTGCTGCGGTATGATTGAGGTGTTCTGCCCCGAATATAACACTTCTATACTTCGGAAGGAGTGACCTCTCTAGACTTGTGGAGCCTCTCGCAGCTTAGCGGCCTACCCATTGATGTGGAACCGTATGAAGAGGTTTGTTGGCCTGACTGGCTGAAAGATCAGACCAACGGTGACGGTCGGTATCTGGCGGGTTACGCCTATCGATATCTGATGAAGGCATACCGCACCCTCTTTCATTCGTCGCACGACACGAGGGAAGCTCGGAAGCCGGGCGAGAAGTGAAGGGTGCGGATGGGCACCTGGCTTCAATTTTTCTTCAATGGGAAGAATAAGTACGAAGACTTTCCCCCGATAGCGCCAGTGGCTCAGAAGCGGAAGAAGAGGGTGCGACGCCAGGCCGCTTCATCGTCTTCTTCGAGAGGAGGGCAGGGGGAGTGTTGTGCCCCTTAGGCACAAGCATGTGCTATGTTGATTTGATGATAGCAATGCTATTTTGTTTTGATGATTGCAACACAGTGAGTGCATTATGATATTATGTTTTTTTTATGATGATGGCATGTTGATTTGAATGTGTGAGTGTGTCTCAAGTCTGCAGCATGCTCACATAAGTCTATATATTGCATCTTAGCATGTTTGCACAGCACACCATCAAGTCTGAACATTGGCCAAGTCTACACATCAGCACTCATTCACAGTGAAGTCTGTACATCCGTTTGGCCATGCATCACTATCCACCAAGTCTATACATTGGTAGAGTCTGTACATCAGACGTGCATGCTCGCCTGTCCCCCCGGATGCTCTCCTGGGATCGAGTATGCCCTCCAGTGACTGCTAATGCTTCCCTAACTTTGAGGATGCTCCCAAGGAGCAGCGATTGCTCCCCAGAGACAGCATGTGCTCCACATGCTCCCCTGACACTGGTGATGCTGTCCAGAGGCCATAGATGCTCCCCTGAGACTTCATATGCTCCCGTGCGAGAACGCACTAGTCTCTGGGTATTTAAAAGAATTGTATTACATGCATTCCCTTTCACTAAGTCTGTACAATGCATGCGCTTTCACAAGTCTATACAATGCATTTCATTTTACAAAGTGTCGACACCAAGTTGATAATCCGATACTCTGTCTGACAGGTGCTCTGCTCGTGAAGCTTAAGGAGGGCACGTGATCCGAGGCTGGAAGGCCTGACCAGATGATGACACATGGACTGACAGCCTGCTGGATGCTGCCACGTGGTCTGAATACTTAGGGCTAGAAATGTGGAGGTCACACGTCGGGGCTGCTGCTATATATATGAGCCTTCTTCCACAGAAGAAGACTGATCGAGTTAGCGAGAGGTGAAGTCCATACAGAGAGCCACGATCCAGACAGAAGAAGAGTAAAGAGAGCAGAAGAAGAAAGAAGAGAGCATAAGAAGAGTGAAGAGAGCAGAAGAAGAGAAGAGAGAAAAGAGAGACAGAGAGCTATCGAGAGAAGAAGAAGAGAAAGAAGTAGAGGAGAGATAGTGAGATCGAGAGAGATCTGCATTCACTGGACCGTGGATCAAATCCAGGCCAGCCAGCTCTTAGGAGCCACATTTGTGCTTTCATTATTTACAGCTTTCAGTTGCTGTTGCTACTTGTTTTCATTTTCCTTTTATACCTTTATTCAAGCTGTTAGTCAGCATTTGCAATGGAGGATTCCACTGGACGGCCAAGCTGTATTGCCCAGCGGTTTGCAGTGGTGGATTCCACTGGACAGCAAGCTGTGTTGCTCAGCGGGCGAGGAGGATTCCTCGGACGGCAAGCTGTGTTGCCCAGCGGTTGTATGGCAAGCTGTGATGCCCAGCTGTTCAAGCTGTGAGTCAGCAGTAAGCCACACTCGAGTTGAGTGTGGGGTGGATGTAGGCCTGGAGGACCGAACCACCTAAAAACCCCTTGTGCATTGTGTTTTGTTTTGTCTATTTGTGCTTCCGCTAGATGATTGCATAGGGGCGCTCTAAGTGTTTGGCTTCTGGTTGAGCAAAAGAGTTAATTAGTTTTCTTAGAGTGTTTTAATTTGTCAAGAGAGCGAAATTCTAGTTGAGCTATATTTTGTTAGCACTCTAGTGATCTCACTGTGTGTTTGTTTAGTTCGGCACTGCCCATTAGCTTTCAAGTTTGTTTAGTTTGCGAACTAGCATTTTTAGTGAGCATAAGATTTTAATTGAGCGAAAGTTTTTAAAAGGGCTATATTCATTCACCCCCCCCCCTCTGAATACCTGCACCGAACCCAACACTTGGTATCAGAGCGGGTCTCTGATCTAACAGATCTAACAATCGGCAGAGGATCCTGCTAGTTTTTGGTGTATCTCAGAGTGTGCTTTCTGTGTTCGTTATTTAGTTTCACCGACTTAGTGCCTTGTCTTCTTCATCTGGTCTCGGTGCTTCAGTTTGTTCTGAGCTTTCAGATTGTTTGCAATGGAACCAATCGTACTGAAGGCTAACTCCAGCAAAGCAAACAGATCCAGCCACAGTGGATCATCAAGCGAGAAAAGCAGCCTCTCGCGGTCTGAAATTGATGGAGACCACATTGCAATGGTGATCAGTGATTTCAGGAAATTCCTGAGAAAAAGAGAAGGAAAGCTTGGTGAAGGAAGAAAGCAAACAAGGTATAATTCTAATCCTGCCAAGAATATTGACGTTAATGTCTGCTACAAATGCAGGAAGGCTGGCCACACGAAGACTGACTGTCCAGAATTCTCAAAACTCAAAGGGAACACCGAAGACAGTGATAAAGAAGGAGGAAAGTCAATATGCTTAATGGCCAACCGGGGAAGTGATGATGAGGAAACCTCATCTCAGGTAAGCTCCGGATCAGAAGGAGTTTCTTTTGATGAATTGATAATGATGTATGAAAATCTGTTTAAAGTGTCCAAGAAATTAAGATCTGAAAATAAAAATTTAAGAAAAGAAATGAATAATTTGAAATCTGAAAATGAATCATTGCAAGAAAAGAAAACTGAATCTGAACAAAGATTGAAACAGGAAATCAACACCCTCAAAAGTCTAAATGATGCTTTACATCAACAAGTTATTTCCTGTGAAACTGAGATTGCAGGTTTTGAAGCTAATATTGCTAATTTGAATTCTGAAATTGAAGATCTAAAAACCTCCCTGTCAAAATTTGCTAAAGGAAATGAACAACTTACATTTGTGAAAAATTCAGACTGTGCTAGTACTTCAAAATGTATTTCATCTAAGAAATCTCAGAACAATAAGCACAGGGCTGAACAAAAGAAAAAGGAAAATTACTGTGAAAAATCTTCTCATAAAATTTAGTTTAAAAAGAAAAAGAATATGCAGTGTTTTTATTGCAATAAGATAGGTCATATGATGTATGAGTGTAAGCTGTTTGAATTAGATGACCTAGCTGCTACTACTGCACAGAAAATTCCTGCTAAAAATCATGTTTTTCAAAGAAGGAAAATTCATTGTTATAATTATGGAAAAATGGGACATGTTGCTGTTCAATGCTGGTCACTCGAAGGCAATGTTCAGGAAAAGAAATTTAATTCTGAAATTGCAAAATTCCCTGCAAACAGAAATGTGCTTGGTAGAAATAGATATGTTTTCAAAGAAAAGAATTCTGTATGTTTTGAATGTGGGAGGCATGGCCATACAGTCAAGGACTGTTGGCATGCCCAAGTAAATCATGTTAATAACAAAGCTTTTAAATTCTCTGCAAAACGACCTGTGAACTTCTCATGTTTTAATTGTGGTAAATCGGGTCACAAATCTGCTGAATGCTGGATAAAGAAGAACAAGAAACAAAATGTTCATGTAAACAACAGAACAATTCATGCTCATTATCATAGGTCTCATGCTGCTGTTGATATGCATCATAGGACCAGAAAATCTGCTGTTTCATGTAGATATTATGGTAAACTTGGTCACTCTATGGATAATTATTTTCTGATGAAATTTGATGACCATGTTGCTAAGAAACTGTTTAGAACACCTGATAGGGGTAGTGCAGGACCCAAGACTGCTTGGGTCCCTGCAGTATCAAATTGATTGACATGCTGCAGGTGTGCCTTGGAAGTTGATGAATAAAGGGGCTAATGATCCAAGGCACTCAACAGAAAACCCCAGGATTCTACATTTCAGGTTAGTTCTGAACTTTGCTTTAAATTTATTATCTGAATTTGTGAGTATGAAAAAATGTGAACTTCATGTTGATCTGCTTGTCTGAATTTTGATGATCTCTTCATGTCTAGCTGATCAGTCTGCATTCCAGACTCAGCTACTGAGTTTTACTCTGCATATATCTAATGCTCTTCTCTTGCTATATGTTGAACTGAATTTGAATGCTTCTTTAGTGTATTCAGTTGATGCACTATATAGACTTTGTGTCAATGCATGTGTTTTGTGTTAATGCATTGCATGCTTGTTGTTAAATGCATAACTTGCTGATTGTGAATGATTCACTTAGTGTACACAGTCAATGCATGTGTCTTATGTCTGCATACATCATTTGCATGACTGTCATTGATGCTGTTCAATGCATGTAGGACTGCTTTATGTTGCATTGTCCTTGTTAACCCTGGTATATCAAATGATAAGTTACTAAAAGGCAAGAAAATATGCCCGGAGGTTCCTACCATGTGTGAGATGGTCTTTGAGACCAGGCTCTCCGCCTAGTACCATGGGTCCAGTCTTCATGTAGAACAGTGCATTGCATCATATTTTGAAAAAATCTGAAAAAGGATAAAAATGTTCATGACTTGGATGCATAAACCTGAATTGATTGCATACTTGCCTCATGTATCCTTGGTGCATAGTCTGCATGTAGAATAGTGTGTTGCATAGCATAATCCTTGCATCATGATGTCAGGGGGAGCTGAGAGTTTTTCTGGTCAATTCATTGAATCCTTGCTATTTCTCACTGTCCCCATTTAGTTCTTTCATATCCTTTGACATCAAATGCTCATGGAACTCAATGCCTATTGCTATCATTTCCCTAACCTTCACTGAACAACAGTTCTGTTTCTGGTTTAGTACATTGAGTTGTGATTATTTCAATTGTTCTTTTATAAGAATCACTCTTACAAATTGAAAGGAACTAAAGGTTTAACCTTTATAAATTGGAGAGTTAAGTGTCTGCACTTCAGAATTTGAGATAAAAGAAACCTTTTATAGCTCTTAATCTTTGTCTCATGGCTAAAATAGAAAAGGTTTTTTTTAATGCCTAAATGTGTTGAACTAGAAATGTCTAGAACAGGTGAATAAGAGTATGTAATGATTTTTTAAACAATCACTCTAAAAGAAATAAGGGCAGCAGTAAACAAGATCATAAATGTAAAAGAGCTGAACATAGTGACAGAGCAATGGCTGATTGCACTGAGAAACTGTGAACTCCTTCAAAGAAGCAGGAGAATTCACATGTCATGAGGTGCTTCAGAATATCTCTGTTCATAGGGTCAAATCTATAGGGGGAGTCCTCACCAAGTAACTGAGGGTACTGGCCTCTAATTAAGGTGTGCCCTTAATGTCAAAAGTGAAGACTATTCCTTGTAGGTCTTGATCTGAAATAGATCTAGTAGTTTATGCCTAGTAACTGGGGGTACCTGCCTCTGATCAAGGTGTACACCTAATGTCAACAGCATAAATGCCACTGGTCTATTCACTTAGTTCAGGTTCAGAAATTGAAAAATGAAAATCAAACTGCTGTAACCCTTTGAAAATCAAAAGTCAATGAGTGAAAATTATTTTTATTAATACATATTCAAGTTGCCTTTCTTGAATTTCTTTGTTTAATCACAAAAGGGTATTATTTCAGACTTATCTATTAATACCATGTGCCCTAGATTCATTTCTATAAACGGAGTCTATAAACTCTTTTTCAAGGGTCAGGTGTTTTACTCTAGATTTATCATTGTTAAACCTGAATTTTTGTCAAAATTGTATGTTGCTGATTCTTATACTTTAACTACTGTTTATAATCAGGCTTATTTTCTGAACCAATGATTTAGCTGTTGTCTATTGACCCTCCTACCTTATCTACCTTTACCTATCTGTTCATATTCCTTCTCAAAGGGGGAGCATTTATTAAGAGGGAGAACCAGTTCAGGGGGAGTCATATCTTCAGGGGGAGTTTACTGCTCTAGAGGAATTTGCATGCACTTTGTACTTTGCACTCTTGTTTTTTCTCTTTTTGATTATGTCAAAGGGAGAGAAAATTTTGTGTGTGACTCACTGTCACAGTGTGTTGCCATCATCAAAAAGGGGGAGAATGTTGTGCCCCTTAGGCACAAGCATGTGCTATGTTGATTTGATGATAGCAATGCTATTTTGTTTTGATGATTGCAACACAGTGAGTGCATTATGATATTATGTTTTTTTTTATGATGATGGCATGTTGATTTGAATGTGTGAGTGTGTCTCAAGTCTGCAGCATGCTCGCATAAGTCTATACATTGCATCTTAGCATGTTTGCACAGCACACCATCAAGTCTGAACATTGGCCAAGTCTACACATCGGCACTGTAGCTTGCTTAGCTCAAGTCTATACATCCGTTTGCACAGCACATGAACTCTATACATTGCACTGTTCATGCACGTCACAGCAAGTCTGCACAACGTCCGTCTCATTTAGCGTCTCTATTTGTGTCTTACTGTTGAAGTTTGTACATAGCTTCACTGTTAAAGTCTATATAGACTTCAGCATCTCATGCAGCGTCTCTGTTGAAGTCAAAGTCTGTACAGCCATTCTCTTATCAAAGTCCATACATCCTTCTGTTGGAATTCCAAGTCCATACATCAGACTGTTTGAGCAAAGTCTGTACAGCGTGTCACTCACGTTGGAAGTCTATACATTGGCGTTGGTCATCCAAGTCTGTACATCACTTGGCGCTCACCAAGTCTGTACATCCTCCGCCAAGCTTTCCAAGTCTGTACAGCCAAAGTCTGCACATCCTGTTCAGCTGAAGTCTGTACATCAGACTATTTCATCAACAAGTCTGTACATCGGACTGTGTCAAGTGAAGTCTGTACAGACATGCTGTTTGCATTCAAAGTCCATACATTGGACTGTAGCATGCATGAAGCTAAGTCCATACTTTGATGCACTGTAGATAGCCTAAGGTGAAGTCTGTACAGCCATTGCTTTCATATAGGAAGTCTGTACATCAGACGCGCATGCTCGCCTGTCCCTCCGGATGCTCACCTGGGACCGAGTATGCTCTCCAGTGACTGTTAATGCTCCGATTGGCCAGCGTCTCTCTTGATCAAGTCTATACACTCATTCACTGTTCATGCATTCACAGTGAAGTCTGTACATCCGTTTGGCCATGCATCACTATCCACCAAGTCTATACATTGGTAGAGTCTGTACATCAGACGTGCATGCTCGCCTGTCCCCCCGGATGCTCTCCTGGGATCGAGTATGCCCTCCAGTGACTGCTAATGCTTCCCTAACTTTGAGGATGCTCCCCTGGAGCAGCGATTGCTCCCCAGAGACAGCATGTGCTCCACATGCTCCCCTGACACTGGTGATGCTGTCCAGAGGCCATAGATGCTCCCCTGAGACTTCATATGCTCCCGTGCGAGAACGCACTAGTCTCTGGGTATTTAAAAGAATTGTATTACATGCATTCCCTTTCACTAAGTCTGTACAATGCATGCACTTTCACAAGTCTATACAATGCATTTCATTTTACAAAGTGTCGACACCAAGTTGATAATCCGATACTCTGTCTGACAGGTGCTCTGCTCGTGAAGCTTAAGGAGGGCACGTGATCCGAGGCTGGAAGGCCTGACCAGATGATGACACATGGACTGACAGCCTGCTGGATGCTGCCACGTGGTCCGAATACTTAGGGCTGGAAATGTGGAGGTCACACGTCGGGGCTGCTGCTATATATATGAGCCTTCTTCCATAGAAGAAGACTGATCGAGTTAGCGAGAGGTGAAGTCCATACAGAGAGCCACGATCCAGACAGAAGAAGAGTAAAGAGAGCAGAAGAAGAAAGAAGAGAGCATAAGAAGAGTGAAGAGAGCAGAAGAAGAGAAGAGAGAAAAGAGAGACAGAGAGCTATCGAGAGAAGAAGAAGAGAAAGAAGTAGAGGAGAGATAGTGAGATCGAGAGAGATCTGCATTCACTGGACCGTGGATCAAATCCAGGCCAGCCAGCTCTTAGGAGCCACATTTGTGCTTTCATTATTTACAGCTTTCAGTTGCTGTTGCTACTTGTTTTCATTTTCCTTTTATACCTTTATTCAAGCTGTTAGTCAGCATTTACAGTGGAGGATTCCACTGGACGGCCAAGCTGTATTGCCCAGCGGTTTGCAGTGGTGGATTCCACTGGACAGCAAGCTGTGTTGCTCAGCGGGCGAGGAGGATTCCTCGGACGGCAAGCTGTGTTGCCCAGCGGTTGTATGGCAAGCTGTGATGCCCAGCTGTTCAAGCTGTGAGTCAGCAGTAAGCCACACTCGGGTTGAGTGTGGGGTCGATGTAGGTCTGGAGGACCGAACCACCTAAAAACCCCTTGTGCATTGTGGTTTGTTTTGTCTATTTGTGCTTCCGCTAGATGATTGCATAGGGGCGCTCTAAGTGTTTGGCTTCTGGTTGAGCAGAAGAGTTAATTAGTTTTCTTAGAGTGTTTTAATTTGTCAAGAGAGCGAAATTCTAGTTATGCTATATTTTGTTAGCACTCTAGTGATCTCACTATGTGTTTGTTTAGTTCGGCACTGCCCATTAGCTTTCAAGTTTGTTTAGTTTGCGAACTAGCATTTTTAGTGAGCATAAGATTTTAATTGAGCGAAAGTTTTTAAAAGGGCTATATTCATTCACCCCCCCCCCTCTGAATACCTGCACCGAACCCAACAGGGAGAACCCAAACCCTACTGGCGTTGATGCAATCACTCACTGTGCTGCATATCTGGTTTACTGGCTTTGTTCTTTCACTCTTCCTCAAGGTGACGAGAGCGTGATTAGGGCGGAGGCCATTTATTCGGCCTGTCTCATGGCTTGGGGTACCAAGCTGTCTCTTTGCCCGGTGGCCCTGTGTCTTATTTACAAGATGTTGGGAGACTTGCACAAGACGTGTCTCCCCAGAAGTCTTCGGACGGTCGGTCCGTTACATTTTTTTAATGCTTGGGTTTGTACCCTGTTCCTGGAGGCGGCTCCTCCGGCATTACAGGCGGTTCCTCTTGTTCCGCGGATGATAGAGTTTGCAAGCGTCGAGCCATCTTTACTAGCGGAGCAACTCTACACCATTCAGGGCAAATTGGCCCGTATTCCCACAGATTCGCCCGGGGTTCTTCATTTTTGGAGCTTAGCTGCCCATTCCAGCCCGCTGGTGAACAGGACGAGACAGTGCAAGCTTTTTGAGACTGAGGAGTATATTCATCCGCTTTCCGAGGCCAAATGTACAAGGCCTATTCTCGAACCGGAGTTGGTTGACTGGGCGCTGGCTATCAAGCCGAGTGTCCTTGTATTCCGCAAGAGCGGCTTTTTATGGTTGGAGCCGTACTATCCATTCCGCTTCAGCCGGAACTTCGGCTACGACCAGCACATTCCACACTCTTCTTCACAGTTTGCATTGCCCAACAGGCACAGGGCCGGGCAAGTTTCAAATGACGATGCCCGCATATGGTGGGACTTCTTCCATCACCGGGAGGATGTTTCTTTCAGGGTGCCAACCCCTGCCCGTTTCCCCCCGTGTCACGCCTGAATATATCAAGTGGTGGAACGCGCGGACTGGGTTTTACAGGAGCTCCCGGCGAGAGTGCTGGGCCGTGGTAGAGCACAGGTTTCTGGATTCCCAGCCAAAGCCAGTCCTTGACATTGAGTCTTCTTATTTGAAGAAGTTGAAGTCCTGGACCAATACGGAAGTGAAGGCCTATCTGGAGGCCCGCAAGGTCGTAAAAGGTCGCAAGACGAAGGTTGACCCGAAGCTGCCCCCGATCAACAAGGATGACTATGTGAAAACCCTTCAGGGTTTATGCCGGGTGAGTAGCGAGAGGGTGGTCCTTCAGCAACTCCCTCTGCCGGTAGAGGAGCCTATCTCGGCTGTGGCCGACTGGCGTCTCGAGGTGGATAGGTTGTACCCCTATCGGACCTTCATTCGCAAGGAAGACAGGCGGGCCGCCTTATATGAAAACACCCCGTGGCTATTCACACTTCTTCGCTCACACGGTCTTTCAGTGGGTGGTCCCAGCGAAGCCATCTTGGACCGACCTCTTCACATCTCTTTCAAATATGCTGACAGATGGGGGCTGGACCACCTGAGCCTATATTATCTCCTATCTTCTCGTGGTCATGAGGGCCTGGCACTGCTGGCCGAGCCGAGTGAAAAGATCGGAGATTTATGCTGGCTTATTCGCGAGGCAGCTTCAAGAGACAAAATGCCATCGCTGTATTATTGGCCTCTCTTCCCCTTCTATACGGGGCCGGCAAGTATGTTTCATTTCTTCATTCAGGCCCTTCGGCCAGCTTCTTTCTTTCATTATGGTGCATTATTCTCACCTGTGTGCATGTGCAGTCCGACCAACTTCGGAGGAGACCCGGCACTTCAGGGAGCTGATAATAAAGGCCCAGAAGCCAGCATATTTCGAGGTTCCCGAGCCGGCCCCGACCACGATGCCACTGCCTCCTGGCGATTCAAGAAAGCGGACTCGATCCCAGTTGAGAGAGGCCGTCGGGAAGGCGAAAGCGGCGGTGACCCGGGTGACACGGGCGCGCCGAATGAAGGCCGCAGGAAGGTAATCAGCAACCGTTCTTCCTTCGGTTGTATCTTTTGAAGAGTTTGAGGCCTCTCGGACAGAAAGGCTAGAAGCTGAAGGTAGGCTCTTCTTTTCTTCATAGTTCATTAGTCCACTTTGACTGCCTCGGTTAGCTCATGCTGATGATTACCGACACAGTTGCCGCGGTCGTCGGGCTGGAGGCACCGGTAGATGCTGCGACTAGGGAAGGGGCCGAGGAAATTCCTGCTGCTCCCATAGAGAGAGATTTACCTTCTCCAACGCCCCGACAGGAAATGGAAGGTAATTTATAGTTTAATTGTGATGCCCTCACGAATCTTCATGTCTTTAGCCGGCTTGACCCTTTCTTGCCGTAAATTTCAGTTGACATACAACCGTCATTACTTCCGGGCTCGGAGAGTGCCGAAGAAGCGATTATCCAGGGGCAGGGTGGACCTGTCCTCGAGATCCCACCCGATGTTTCTTCTGGTGTGGAGAGCACAGGAGAAGTTCCTACTGCGGATAATGCTTCCGCTGGCGAGGTTCCTGCTCCGATGGTGGAGTGTCCCGAAAGAGCAGAGGGATCCTCCTCCTCTGAACAGGTTGATTATGGTGGTGGCTCCAGTGATGAGGAGTTCCCACCTGTTGACACAGAGACGGAGGATGCCGGGGCGTCCTCGGCCTATGAAAGCGACCATCCGACTTTTAGCCCACCCCGGTTGTCGTGGAGTGGTCTTGGGCCGTCAGGCTCGCTCGCGAGCGAAGAGGCTGGCGCTGGAGAAGTGGCCTTGAGAGATTTGAGCCTAGTACCGGCTGAGGTAAGGATCCATCCGTGGTCGGTGCCTGCTGCCCTTTCTTCCTCATCCTTGTAGCTTTTAATGTACATATTTCTGGTGCAGACTAAGGTGGTGCTGCCAACCATGACGATGTAGATACCTCTCCCGGCTCTAGGAACGGGCCATTCAACTCTCCCGTCCATCCTGCGGCCTATCGCGCTGCGATACCCCAAGGACTATGCAGCAGCAATGGCTCCAGCTGGACCCGGAGCACTTGTGAGGGTTGATAGTTTGGCAGCAGTTGCGGACTTTTAGCCATTAGAAGTCACACAACCGTCAGCTCCGGAGAAGAGTGGCCCCTCCGAAATAGAAGCTGGAGAGATCGTCGAAGAACATATGTCCTTGGCTCTTGATATTCCTGTCGCACCTCCATCCCAGGGGGCAGGCAAGGAAATTGTTGTCATTGAGGCTCCAGCCACCATATCGGCCAGCGTAGTTATTCCCCATAGCAGTGGACTGCAACTCATGCCATCGTCATCTTCTGGGACGGGCGACGATATCTGGGCCACTGTGGATAGCAGAGTGGAATTTGAACTACCCGAGACATCGTCGCTTGGTCTCCAGTCTTCAAGTGACCTCGTGTGGCAGTTCCTAAGGACCCTTCAGCAGACCATAACGGCCAGCAGAGATTTAACTTATATTCAGCTGAGGGGCTTGATAGAGCATTTATCCCACTCGCTGTTGGCCTTTGGTTGCCCCATGGACGACTCGACTCCACGGGTGATCTTGCTCCTGCAGTATGTAAACAGGAGGGAATTTCTAGGCCGGGAGGCAGCTGACCAGCTTGCGGCCGTAACACTGGAGCGGGCCGAACGCCGAACCACTCTCATTTCTCTGAAAGGGACTGCGACGAGGATGAGGGATGATGCCAATGCCTCTTTGCAGCGCCGAAGCTTTCTCACGGCCCGCATAGCGGAATTACATGCCGAACTTTCAAGGGCAGAGGCTGAACTTCAAGAGGTAGAATGCCTGGAAGTCCAGAGGGTGGAGGAGGCAGAAATGGCCGAAGGGCAAGTTGCTTCCCTCTGGGAGAGACTATCCGAGCTAGAGGCCACTGAGTTCAGGCTGTAGGAGCTGGCCCGCCATCCTTCCCTGGGCATTCCGGAGTTGGAGGACATCTTCCGACGCCCTCTGCCATAGTTCTTTTCTATTTGCCTCTTTTTGATGGACTTCATGTATTCCGGGGAATGCCCCGCGTAACATGTACTCTTTATTCCGTAGAATGAAAATCTTCATTTTGCCGTCAAATGACGACTCCATCCTATCATCATTCTTCTTCTTTTTTTTCTCTTCCTCTTTTTTTATTCGCCAGTTGATTCTAGTCCGAGTGTGTGGGTCGCGAGGGTAGGAGAGCGCTCACGCCTTCAGCAAAGGGGTGAGGTGTTCGCTCCACCGCGTCGCGACTATTCTCAAGACTAAACAATGGCCTGTACGAGTCGAGAGCCCGGAGGACTCAACAGGGTATATGAGAGACGAACACCAAAACAGATAGCGAGCTACCTTGCCGATGGTGGCAAGGGTCGAGAAGGGTAAATGGTCTTGCCGATGATGACAAGAACCGAGAAGGGGCAACGGCCGGTCTTGTCGATGATGACAAGGGTCAAAAAGGGTAGACGGTCTTGCTGATGATGACAAGAACCAGAAAAAGGTAGCGACCGATCTTGCCGATGGTGACAAGGGTCGAAAAGGGTAGACGGTCTTGCCGATGATGACAAGAACCGGAAAGAGGTAGCGACCGATCTTGCCGATGGTGACAAGGGTCGAAAAGGGTAGACGGTCTTGCCGATGATGACAAGAATCGGAAAGAGGTAGCGACCGATCTTGCCGATGGTGACAAGGGTCGAAAAGGGTAGACGGTCTTGCCGATGATGACAAGGACCGGAAAGAGGTAGCGATCGATCTTGCCGATGGTGACAAGGGTCGAAAAGGGTAGACGATCTTGCCGATGATGACAAGGACCGAAAAGGGTAGCGACCGATCTTGCCGATGGTGACAATGGTCGAAAAGGGTAAACGGTCTTGCCGATGATGACAAGGACCGGAAAGAGGTAGCGATCGATCTTGCCGATGGTGACAAGGGTCGAAAAGGGTAGACGTTATTGCCGATGATGAAAAAAATCGAAAAGGGTAGCGACCGATCTTGCCGATGGTGACAAGGGTCGAAAAGGGTAGACGATGGATGCGTATAGGTGGGATATCAGACGAAGACTCCCCCTCGACCCTGTGAAGGGTTTTCAGGACGGAGGATGGATCATCACTATTCATCATTCATTTAATTTTTTTTTATTCACATTACTGACCTAAGCGCCCTTTCGGGTTTTCACCGAAGCCAGCCCCCTCTTGCTTTTGCCCACGTGCCCTCTCGGGTTTTCACGTGGCGGGGTACCCAATTTTGCTTGTGACGCCCTTTCGATTTTTCGCCACAGCTGGGTTGCAGCCATTTTTGCACTTGTCCTAATACAGGAGCAAGTCCGGTGGGTATCTCTATTTTTAACCCCATTTTTCTTTTCTTTCTCTTTTTTTTTGATTTCGAATTCGGAGTACAGAAGAATTGGACCGCTAGAATGCTGACCGTCCTTGTCGATGATGACAAGGATTGGTCCTGGGTTTATTTCATCGACACTGGTTAAATGTCGAAGCAAAGGACACGGTTTATTAACAAGGATGTAAGATCCGAGTTAAGGGTAGAGGTCGACCAATCTCGCCGATGATAACGAGGGTCGAACACGGGTTTATTAATCAGCATAAGTTATATGCCGAAACAAAGGTAGGATTATTAACAGGGACAGAAGGTCCAAGTTAGGGGTAGAGATCGACCAATCTCGCCGATGATGATGAGGGTCGAACATGGGTTTATTCATCAGCATGGATGACATGCCGAAGCAAAGGTAGGATTATTAACAAGGACGGAAGGTCCGAGTTAAGGGTAGAGATCGACCAATCTCGCCGATGATGACGAGGATCGAACATGGGTTTGTTAAAGGATTTCCAGTGGGATTTTTGATGATTGTCCCTTTCTGGGGTTTCATCGGGGGGAGAATAAAAGAGGAATTTGGAAATTACCACTTTACTGACTTAAGCGCCGTTTCGGGTTTTCGCCAAAGCCAGCCCCCTCTTGCTTTTGCCCACGTGCCCTCTCGGGTTTTCACGTGGCGGGATACCCGATTTTGCCTGCGACGCCCTTTCGGGTTTTCGCCACAGCCGGGTTATAGCCATTTTTGCACTTGTCCTAATATAGGAGCAAGTCTGGCGGTGTATCTCTATTTTTAACCCCATTTTTCTTTTCTTTTCTTCTTTCTTTTTGATATAAAGGGTGGCAGGTCGAAGTGTGATGTTCGACCCTCGGTTGCCGGTAGACGGCTGTTGACCGGAGCACTAGGCCTTGTGCCGAGCAGAATGGATCATTCTTTAGCAAGGGCTGAATGCTAGCACAAAGGAATGATCTTTCGCCGATTTGAGCGTAAGGCCCGTAACGGCAATACGGTGTATTCTTGTGAGAGTTCGGCCAGGGTGGAGTGCCACTAGACCAAGGGAAGGTAGCTTGATCAGGGCGGAATGCCACCGAAAACGGTAGCTCGATCAGGGCGGAATGCCACTAGACCAAGGAAAGGTAGCTCGATTAGGGTGGAATGCCACTAGACCAAGATAAGGTAGCTCGGCTAGGGCGGAGTGCCACTAGATCGAGATAAAGGTAGCTTGGCTAGGGCGGAATGCCACTAGACCAAGATAAGGGTAGCTCGGCTAGGGCGGAGTGCCACTAGACCAAGATAAGGGTAGCTCGGCTAGGGCGGAGTGCCACTAGACCAAGATAAAGGTAGCTCGGCTAGGGCGGAGTGCCACTAGACCAAGATAAAGGTAGCTCGGCTAGGGCGGAGTGCTACTAGACCAAGATAAGGGTATTTCGACCGATCACTCGGGGAGTGTCGGTTGCGCCGCATGATACAGCTTTATATGCTTTCCGTTGAGGGGAGAGAACTGGATGACTCCTTTGTGGTCTACCAGGACGTAGGCACCCCCTTCATATACTCGGCGGACGATATATGGTCCGATCCAGTTTTCGACCAACTTCCCTTTGGGGTTGGAGGCCATTACCTCTCTTCTTTTGACCATTACCAGATCTCCTTTCTTGAATTCTCGACCTTTGACCAGCTTGTCAAAAGCACGGGCCATGCGAGCTTAGTAGAGTTGGATGTTTTGTTGTGCCCGGAGGCATTTTCCTTCGAGCTCAGCTAGCTCTTCCAATCTTCTTTCAGTATTGGTTTGTTCACCGCTGGCTAGTCCATGCTGGATGGCGACTCACAGCGAAGGAACTTCCAGTTCAATCGGCACCACCGCCTCTGACCCGTACACGAGGGAGAAAGGCGAACAGCCGGTTGGGGTTTTGTAGACAGTACGATAGGCCCAGAGTGCTTCGTACATCCTTTCTTCCTAATCTTTTTTATTAGACTTGACAGTCTTTGCCAGCAACGTGCATAGTGTCTTGTTAAAGGCTTCTGCAAGTCCATTGGCTTGAGGGTTGTAGGGGGACGATGTCCTCCAGTCAATATTGTATTTGTCGGCTAGACGATAAACCTTCTGATTTCTGAAATGGCTGCCATTATCAGAAATGATTCGGCTGGGGATCCCGAACCGAAATATTATATTCTGCCGGAAGAATCTCGCAACTAGCTCTCCCGTCACATCTCTTAGTGCTACCGCCTCCGCCCATCTGGAGAAGTAGTCAGTAGCTGCTAAGATATATTTGCACCCTGATGAAGATGCTGGTAGTGGCCCTACCACGTCCGTGCCCTACTGGGCGAATGGCCAACTTGGCAAGGTGGGATGCAGCGGCACTGGAGGTCTCCTTGCCACGTTAGCCTGTTCTTGACACTTCTGATAAGCTTTGGCGAACTTGCAGCAATCATCAAATATAGTGGGCCAATAGTAGCCCAATTTCTTTATCTCAATTTTCATCTTTGGGCCAGCCTGGTGTGCTCCAGCTGATCCCGCATGGACTTCTTGCATCACCTGTCCTGCCTCTGTTGAAGACAAGCAGCGAAGTAGGACTTTCCTTCGGGCATCTGCCATTATTCGGAACAGGGTTCTGCTTCTCATCTCGTAAGAGTCCTTGACGCTTAGGAGCTTCATTCTCTGTTCTTTTTCCCTCGGGAGCTGTTGGTGTTGGAACCACCGCAGGAGATGTTCTCGCCAATCGGGCTGCTGAATCTCCTCGACGACTACCACCTCAATCTCTTGTTCGTCAGCCAAGATCTCCGTTACACTGGGGACCTGCCGGCGGTTGATCACTGTTATATTCAGGCTTGCATCTGGCGGGACCGCCAATGAACTGGCCAGCTTAGCGAGGGCGTCTGCCTGAGCATTCTGACCCCGGTTGATGTGCTTGATGCTGATGAAGTAGAATCTTGACATCAGGCGGGTTGCCAGCTGGTGATAGGGGAGAAGCTCTTGCTTTCGCACATCGAACTCTCCTTCCAGTTATTTTATAACTAGCATGGAATCTCCGAATGCCTCCAGCATCTAAATTCCCATGGACAGAGTGATCTGCAACCCGATTATCAGGGCTTCATATTCCGCTTCAATATTTGTGCAATGCTTGTTTATGGAGCAGGATGTGTGCACCACTTCTCCTTCTGGGGATTTCAGGACTATGCCTGCCCCTGCCCTGACCCTGGCCGATCCTGTGGCAGAGGTGTCAATTCTGGAAGTGCCATCAAAATACAGCTGCCATAAGGAGGGTTGCACCTGAACGGCTTCCAGGGTTTCATCTTCAGGAAGTTCTGGTTCCAACGGGCAGTCCCCGGGTACTGGGTGCTCAGCGAAGAAGTTTGCAATAGCTTGGCCTTTGACGGTCTTGCGCGGTATATAGGAGATGTCAAACTCCATAAGGATTACCGCCCATTTGCCCAGGCGACCTTTGAGTGCCGACTAGGACATAATATATTTTAGGGGATCCTCTTTGGATACCAGGCTGATTTCATGTGACAACATATAGAGTCGGAGCTTCTTAACCGCGAAGACCAGTGCCAGACAGACCTTCTTGATATAAGTATATTTTTCCTCAGTCCTGACCAGTCTCCGACTGAGGTAATAGAGGGCTTGCTCTTTCCCTTCTTCATTATTCTGGGCCACCATTGCCCCCAGGGAGTTATGTGTAGCTGCTATATATAGTATCAATGGTCGTCCTTTCACTGGTGCGCCCAGCACTGGAGGAGTCTTCAGATAGTCCTTCAGCTTGTCAAAGGTTGTCTGGCAATTTTCATCCCAATAAAAGGGAACATCTTTCATCATCAACTTGTGGAAAGGTTGGCATCGCCCTGACAAATTGGAAATGAATCGCCGGATATAAGCCAGGCGGCCCTGTAGTGATCTCAGCTTGGAGATATTCCTTGGTGAAGGTAACTCCTGAATTGCTTTGATTTTTACGGGGTCTATCTCTATCCCCCGATATCAGACGACGAAGCCCAAGAATTTTCCGCTCGACACTCCGAACGCACATTTCATGGGGTTCATCTTCAGGTCATGCTGCCTCAGCCTCTGGAAAACAATCCGGAGGTCTTGTAGATGATCTTCTTTTCTTCTGGTTTTGACCACCAGATCATCTATATAGCACTCGACCTTGTGGTAGAGCAACTCATCAAAGATCTTGGTCATTGCGCGCTGATAGGTTGCGCCAGCATTCTTCAGTCTGAACGGCATCCTCATGTAATGATAAATGCCTTTAGGGGTTCGGAAAGCAGTATGGACCCGGTCATGCTCCGCGATCCAAATCTGATTGTAACCGGATGACCCGTCCATGAATGACAGGGCCTCATGTCCGGTTGTAGCATCGATCATGACTTCCGTTATTGGCACCGGAAAGTCATCTTTGGGGCAGGCTTTATTTAGATCTCGGAAGTTGACACATATCCGGATCTGTCCATTCTTCTTCTTCACGGGGATGATATTCGCCAGCCATGTGGTGTACTGGTTTTCTTCAACAAATCCCACGTCAATGAGCTTGTCGACTTCAGTACAGATTTGGGTAATGAGTTCTGGCCTCATGCGCCGCGGTGGTTGCTTCACCGGCTCGGCCTCAGGGCTGATTGCCAGCTCATGTTGTGAGACAGCGGGGCTTAGACCCGGCATTTCTTTGTAAGTCTAAGCGAAGCAATCCCGGTACTCTAGGAGCAACTGGATGTACAGCTCCCGTTCTTCTGGGGATAGTTGGGCGCTGAGGAAGGTAGGCCTATGGTCCTCCTCATTTCCCAAGTTGACTTCTATCAGTTCATCGACTGTGGCTTGGCCTCCATCTTCTATCTCCGGAGGTGCCGGCTGGAGGTCAACGAAGTCTAGAATACCATCTTGATTGTCGAGTACTTCGACTTCCTCGTCAGACACCACCAGAGCTTCTTGAGGATTCTCTGTTTCTTGTGCTAGCGGCTGCGTGGATTGTTCTATTAGCAAATCCACTGCCGTTGCAACTCCCAAGGGCGAAAGAGCAGCTTCAGTCCTTGTAGATGAGGTTGCAACCGTGACAGGCTGGTAATTGTTTATTACCGGGATTGGACAGCACCCTGATTTTGTAGCAGAAGTTGAGGAGGTCTCGCCTTCTGGGGCAGTTGCATCTTTCGAAGAAGCGACTTTTTCTTTCCTGATGGCTTGTTTCCCTTGATCGGAGTCGACCGAGGCTTCCCTGATTGGCAGAAAGGGTGTTGAAGTTGTCATTAGTAGGACTCCGCTGGAGGGAGAAATTCCTGCTTCTTCAATGTCTTCGGCTTCACTGCTACTAGCCGTATCAAATTTGGCTTGAAGGGCCGCCTCTTCAGGGTAGACCTGCTCCCAGCATCGGCAGGGGATCGAGGTCTCTATTTCTTGATTTCCGGGTCGAGCCAGTTCCACATGCTCAGCATTCGCCGGGTATTCATCAAAAGCTGCCCCCAGAGGGCTATCTTCAGCAGGATAGAAGGCGGAGATGGTGTCCACCTCGTACCACCCACTGTAATAATATTCCTCCAAGGTGAAACCCAATTTCGGATGTCGAGAGACACGTCTCATTTCTTTATCCAGATTTGTGGGATACCACATTTTCTGGA
Source organism: Amorphophallus konjac (assembly GCA_022559845.1). Taxonomy (NCBI): domain Eukaryota; kingdom Viridiplantae; phylum Streptophyta; class Magnoliopsida; order Alismatales; family Araceae; genus Amorphophallus; species Amorphophallus konjac. The sequence continues at coordinate 357,828,996 of CM040118.1, forward strand.
AAGCTTCCTTGCGTTTTTGAGACTGATCGGGGGGGATGTGTTGCCTCTGAAAGATCATGGCCATCCGATCAGTTGTAAATGCCAGACCCTGGACGGGAACCGGTGGGTTGCTTATATCTTTGGGGAGGTTGCAGTCTGTGTCTTCCCGAGTATGATGCTCCTCAGCTGTATAGAACAGGCTGCTGGGTCCATCTTCCTGTGTCACCTCCCAAGTCTTGAAAGGTTCGACAGTAGGGTTGTCAAGGCCGGGAGTCGGCTTGGTAAGGCCATCTAGGATTTCAATATGATTGTGCCGCCGAGCGACCCGCACTTCATTAGCTTTAGGGTATAATGTTGGGGGTGCTGTTCTGCCCACTTGCCCGGATGCTGTGATATGGGAGACCACCTTGGGCTTGACATATGCGCGCGGCGGTGGTGGATACCAACTGCTGCCGGATGTGCTTCTCGATGCCCCCGCAGGGGTCTTAGCTTCAGAGGTCTTCTGGGAAGGCCCTGTATATAGGTTGGCATCTGCCAAATGACATTCAAACACCTCGAACGGGTGGGGGTCTGCAAATATCCTCTCCTCCTTCCCTTGGAGACTGTATTTGATGCATTGGTGGAGCGTGGAGGGCACCACCATATTCTCATGCAGCCACGGGCAACCGAGCAGTGCCTTGTACGAGGTGCGGGAGTCAATGACATGGAACTGCACCGTCGTAGTGAAATCTGTTAGGGTGAGGGTGAACTCTGCCACCCCCATGGACACCTCACATTTTTGATTGAAGCCGGCGATACGCATATCCCCGACTTTCTTGAGATGCACATTAAAGTGGTGCCTCTCATATATTCTATATGACAAGATGTTGACCGCTGCACCGGGATCAACCAGAATTCTGTTTAGCTCCCTTCCATTCAGGTGCCCCTTCATATACAGCGGCCTGTTGTGGCTGATGGTGGGTAGCAACATATCGTCCGGGGTGAAGGTCATGCTAGCCTCTGGCATTGCTTCGGCCAGACATATCTCAAAATGAGCAGGCGTCTGGAGAGCAGTAATAATCGCCTGTCGGGTCTCTTCACTCAAAGAAATGATCTCCCAGATTGTAAATCGAGCAGGGAGCTTCTTGAGTAGCTTCATTATTCTGCTCCCAGCTCGGATATTGGAGAGCTTCATTTCTTCAGCCCATCTGGGCCTGGGGAGGTTTTGATTTGCAGGCCCTGACGGACCTGCTTCATCTTCTTCAGATTCGGCGCCCTTCTGGCTGCTACCGGCTTCTGGGTTTTCTTTGTTAGTTGCTGCGGGGCAAGCTCCGTCTGCATTTGGCTCTTCGGCAGATTATGCCAGCTGCGGGTGAACGTCCCCAGGTGTAGGGTTAGCCTCCTAACAAGGCTGCTTCCCCTTGGACATCTTCATGAATTCAAGAAATGAAGGGACCCCCTTGCCCCCACTCTTGTTATATAGGCCTGACGGAGGAGGGATTTGGACTCCCTTGACCTCCGGCGGAGGTGTCTTGTAGGGTTGCTCCCCTCTGAACATGATGTTGTGGTTGGGTGGCGGCTGGCACACCCATTTTCGGCCTGACCGGGTGGCATGTGTAGCAGTTGCAGCCTCGGCATTGCCTCCCCCAGCATGGGGTGTGAAACAAATTTCCTCTTCTTCCTCCTCTCTGGACAGGTTTAAGAGTGCTGATAGGGTATTACAGGAGACAACCTGCACTTTGTCGGCCTCAGCGGCCTTCTTTTTCTTCTTCCTTTGTTTCTTCTTCTTTTTGCTTCTGCGGGCGGGTGCCCCCAGAACAGACTGCCCTCTCTGTCGAGTGCCTCTTCAGCTTCCTCCTTTTGTTCAAGTGAGAGCTGCTCTAGTTCTTGCCATGGGACGTGGTCCCGCACTAGCAAGGGCTTCAATTCGGGCTGCACATACTCGTCTAGCCCCTCAATGAGGTTTTGTAGTCGAAGGACCCCAGGATTGGTTTCCTTAATCACTGGCAGCGGAGTTTGTCTCCTCCGATTATGTGTGGGTATTCTGATAGCTATAGGTGGAGTGACCCATGCGGGTGCTACCACTGACGGAGCAGGCCGGGGTGTAACACCATGGATATGTGCCCCCTCTTTCGGGCGGGGTGCCCTCTTCTTCTTGTGCTTCACAGGGATCTGCTACCATCCCTGCTGTTCTTTCGCGGGCTCCAAGAAATGAGTTTCATAGGTGCTCCGCATGCTTGCTTCAGAGATCTCCTCGGGCAGTGCCTGGTATAGGGAGATCATATTGACTCCTGCCCTCCTCCGAGGGGCTTCATGTGGTTGAGGAGGGTCCACTTTGTACTCTCCCAGCTCGATTTCATTCTTCTTCACCATCCCTTTGATGATGTCTTTGAAAACATAGCAGTCTTCGATTGGATGTCCCAACATCTGGTGGTAGGGGAAGAATCTTGGACTGTCTTTTCTCTTTAGGTCCTCCGGCCTCCTTGGCTCTGGTAGGGTGACCATGCTATATTCTGTTACCTAGTCGAACAGAACCCGAGTCTTGTCCTTTGGGAAGGAATAGGCCTTCTTCATTTTGTCTCTCAGCGAGGGACCTTCCTTGCCGTCTGGGGCTTCTTCAGGCTGTGGGGTGACTCCCTTCTTGCCTTCACTTTTCTGTTGTTCGAACGCCTTTATATTAAGAGCGTTCGCTTCTTTAGGCGACGAACGCCGGTCTACTACCTTGCCCTTCTGGGTTGTGCCGGCAGCGGATGTAGGGGTAGGTCTGGCCAGGAAAGCTTCCACTTCGGCCACGACATTATTCAGTCGGTCGAATGACCGTATTTCCATTCCGATCATCTTTTCCAGAACCTCCCTTCTGAGATTCTGTTTGCATATTTGCACAGCGTCCTCCTGATGCGGGGGCCGCTTGCCCCTCATTCCGAGGTTCATCCACCTCTTAATATAATCGAGGGCTGTCTCATCTGCCCTCTTGATGGGGACATCACCTCCCATTCCCCACAACCCTCATCAATACTCCACCCCTTCCCAAGACCCCCTCCACCAATCCTCTCCTCACCATCCAACCCCCAACTACCCCTCCCACTTTCCCAAGCACCCTTCCCACTACCCCAAGCACCCCTTCCCTTCCCCAACACAACCCCCCCATTCCCAAGACAAACAATTAACCCCACCCTTAAACCTATTTTCGAATATCCTTTCCCTCTCTCCATTCCAACCAAATTCGCAGCCCCCACTACCACCATCTATTGGACCCTCTTCCAGACCTTATTCTCCACCTCCCACACCTTAGAACACCCCCTCCAAGACCCCCTTACAACCAGGGGTCACTCCCACACTCATCTACCCCCTTCCCCTTCTTCTTTCTTGGTCATTGGAAGCTACTTCGAAGTTGCAGTTTGCTGTCCAGAGGTTGCAGATGAACCAGCAACTTGCAGCGGCCACCACGACTTCCTCCGAATGAGTTTGAAGACCCAAGAGCCATCGTCGGAAGCATCTACCAGTCTCCTTCGCAACAGAGGTGGTTTCATTTTCTTCCGATCTCCGAGCCGTCCAGGAGGTCCTTTCTCCCACAACTGTGCAGTTCTACCTCGGCTGAGGACATGAGCCAGATTAGAAGCTCTGTCACGACGAACCCCGAAGGAATCAGTCCACGAGTTCTTCTTCAAAGTTCTTCATCGCCCAGTCTACTTCTAGAATCAAGAAACAAAACTTCATTCGGCATTCATGATCCAGAGTTCTCATTTTTCTCCCTCAGCTACGCAGATCTGCTACTCATAGTCTGCACCAACCAGTCGCCATTGTTCTGCATCCCCTAGTCTTCTCTGACATCGGTTGGCTTCACCGTCAGTTTTTCTGCGAAGAGGACTCGTTCACGATTCCAACGAATCTGACGGAACTTGATTCCAAGGTCGGGAGCTGCCGGGGCGTTCTCTGTAATCTGCTGTTAGAAGTCTGCAACTGCAGGTCCAAGAATCTGAAGCTCTGTTCAAACCTCCATCCTGGTCAGCAGCGGCTCCAGAAGAAATTGAAAAAATTTTGAGGCATTCCCTTCCCAGCTACGAAGATTTCCTCACTAGTCTCATCATCAGGGAAATTCCTGAGCGAGTTCTACAGTAGCAACACCGTCTACCCGTCCCTGTTCGGAGAGAGCAGGCAGAACCGGTGACTTCATCGTTCCATGCTTTTAACCATAGTTTCCCCTCCCCGCTTGGCCGGCTGAAGGCCCCTCCCTGTGCGGAGGTAATTTTGGTTGTAATATCCCTTAACCCCCACCCCAAGATCCCCCTCCTGTGAGAGGTGTAGTGTTGTAACTTATTTGGGCAGGTCAAGCTACCCCGGCGCGGCGTGTGGGGATCCACCCGCCTCCCCGCTCGCCCTCGTCTCCGACGGGGACCGGTTTCTTCAAACCGGTCGAGTAAGTGCTCAAACCTTCACTCCATTTAGTGCTTGTCATTCAATATTTGTTCTTAATTCCGCTGGTTATGCGAGTGAGAGCCCGGTCCTCAAGCCCCGTTGTCTTGAGTGATCACCGTGGGAAGAGAGTGGAACCTGTGCCCTTTGGCACTTCGTCGGACCCTTGATTTGGGCAGCCGTACCCTTGGGGAATCAAACCTTGGCCTTGCTGGCCCTCTACCAGCAAGGGCCTAGCCCACACAACCTCCCCTTGGCATTGCCAAGTTACCCCGGGTCTTAGTGAGCATCGGGTGAGCGGTTGCTATTATCGGTCCATTTTTGAATACTTAATTGTGCTTGCTTGTTGAGTCCTAGGTTGTGTCACATCACCTCTGCTTTGTTGAGTAGAGTTCGGCCACTGTGACCTCCCTCTCTGTGACATGGAATCTTTCTCTAAACTTCTTTTGCATATCTGGTCAGTCGCTGATCGACCCGGCCGAGAGGCTAGAGTACCATTCAAATGCGAGCCCCGTCAGCGAGGACCCAAAAAACTTCAGCAGATATGACTCGTCGGTGGCCAAGTCACCAATGACAGTCATATAATAGGCTATGTGTTCTATCGGGGATCCTTTCCCGTTGAATTTATCAAACTTGGGCACCTTACTGATTCCCGGGGAAAGCCGCTTAGCAGCATGGTGTTGCGGGTAGGGCACCCGGTATGCATCGAACGCGACGTAGTCGCCTTCACCTCTTTCTGCGAGCTTTAGCTCGATCATTCTTTCCACCATCATCTGGTTCATGACTGCAGAGTCAACCGGCTCTGGATAGAACTATGTCGGCTGCAGGTACGGGGTGACCAGGGTGGTCGCATGTGAAGGACGCGGCAGCGGGGGTGTCTGGTGCACCTGAGGGAGCACCAGTGGTAGCAGCGGCTGGAGCTGTGGTGTCCGCTGTTGCATTGTCTCCATGCTTGGTTCTGACGACTGAGGCAGTGTGTAGAGTGGTGGAGGGCCATCATGACGGACTGCTCCCCGAGATGATTCACCCTGGACTTCGGGTGGTTTGGAAGCTGAGGACTGTTTAGTCTTCTCCATCAGCTGCTTCTTCAGCAAGTCTATCTCTTGTCGATATTTCTGAAGTAATATCAAGACCGATGGGTCTATAGTGGCTGTAGTGGGGATAACTTCTGCGGTGTCCCCGGACGTACCCTCGGGCAGGATGTCGAGGGGAACGTCGTCTTCTTCCTCTGTTGTCACCACATTAGCGGTCAGGACGGGGGCCTTATCATCCCACTGGTGGTAGACCTGGGGTTGTTTTCCTTTAGTCATTATCAGGAGTTCCCTTGCTGCTTCTGTTCTGCGAGTGCTCGGCCCTGGCCGTGCAGCCAACTGAGCCAATTCTCGGGGATCTTCGGGGAGTCCCCCATATCAGTTGGATACACCAGCCATGTTGCAAGTGAAGACCTGCATCCTTCTCCTCCGTCGATGGACCCTCCTTTTAGCTTGCTGCGGGAAGGTCAACCTCTCGAACACAGAAGTTCTTCTTGTTTTCTTCCGCTCGGGGACGGCTCCATCGGCTTTGAACTTGTAGCCGTTGTCATATCCATTGTCATCGACTGACGACACCATCATTCTTTCTCCTATATCTTCTTCATCTGCCATTGATAGGCAGTAGTCTTCATCGGCGGCGGCTGCTTGCATCAGTCGATGTTGCCCAAGCGAGGGGTTGCCTAACCCTCGAAAATAATTTCTGACCAAACATGTCATCTCTTCTTGACCCCGCTCCTGATGTAACACGGGGGATGATTGTCGACCTCCCGAAGGAGGGATATAAGTTAGCGGAGCTCTGTCGGCAGGCTGTTGGAATCTTCGTCCCGCAGCTGGGACGTTGGCTTGACGGGCAGCCGCCCGGAAACTTTTGCGGCGCGGAGGATCCGCAAACACTCCTTCTTCTTCCTTCGGGGGCAAGCCCCTTTCTCTTCTCTCCTCCGCCCCGTCGTACACAAGACGGCGGCAGATAGGTGTCAGCTGATGGGCAGGTTGGGCCTGCTTGGGAACCCACACCTGTTTGAACCTTCTTGGCCTGGGGGCCGACCTTCCTTGGCTATAGTGGCCGATTTCTTCTCTTTCTGCCCTCCTTCCAGCGAGGGCCTGGTATGTATTGTGGACAGGGATGGTGGGGATGACTCGATCTGGGGCCACCCGTGCATTGCGTCCGTTAAGGAAGACGTGCATGCCGCCAACCATCATAGATTTCCCGGACTGAGATAGAGTCTCGGTAATCACAGCAGCACTCCTGTGGGCTTGGCGACGTTGACGTCCTCCAGGGTGCTTGTTGACAATATTGGGGCGGGCCCCACGTATGGCGTGGTGCACCAGACAGCTAGCGGCCGAGGCCAGACTCTTGGATGAGTCGTTGCAACAAGGAGTCTTCAGAGACTCCACTTTCCCCACAGCTTCCTCGACAGGTTCCGGGGCTTCAATCTCCAGCATGTCCACGAAGGCCAACCCCAAGAAGTTGGGGAAGCCGACGGCGGTAGGGAAGCTGTCGAACTCCATGGGCACCGCCAGGTACCCTTGTGCATGCCCAGCAACGATCGAAGGACCGGAGCCAACGCCAGTTAATCCATTTGTTGTCATCGTTCGCCTGCAAAGACAAACAAGCCAACGATCAGTAGCCTTTGAGAGGGCCTCGAAGCCCAAATATCTCGGCAAAGAGAAGAGAGGTGACACTGGTCCCACTGGGCGTGCCAGACTATTTGCGATGGGTTTTATTCGACCATCTTATTGTTTTATTTCATGTATATATGTATATATGTACATGTATATATATATATCTTATTTCACGTGTCGATCAACAAATTAACTAACTGGTAATTAACTGACTGATTGACGACGTGGGCGTGCCAGTCACGTACGTGACAAGTTTATTATGCGCTCCTTCTGACCCGTATCGGGCGAGAGTGAGGTTCGGTCGGGACCAGCAGTCCGCCACACCATAAAGGCTATGGCGTTAATTACATCCCCCGCAAGGAGGGAACACCTTTGATTAATTGCCGAGATAGTGGGCTGTCAAGGCCGGAATAAAAGATACGACGTTATGAGCACGACGAGATCACATGCGATTTACCTATCATGCAAGAGGGACATGATTCATTAAATTAGAGACCCTTGGTACGTGGCGGAGGGCGTAGGTCCGAAGACTACCATCGCGCATAGCGGAGACTTCCGATCGGGCGTAGCCTGACCTTCTGTCAACGCCATTTGATATACCCGAGGGTCTATGCAAGTATGCATGCATGACGTTCATGATTATGCCACGCACGACAACAGAGCTATGAGAGCAAGCAGTGCTTAATCACACCTATCAATCTCCGCCAAGTGAGGTAAGGATAGTAGCACAAGCCTGGTAGCAAAACGACTCGAATCCGAACATCGCTTCTCTTGTTCAGTTTATTCGGATTTATTAATTCCAGCCACAGGAAACGAAGGTCACCCCGGGGGGTGCATGATTAAAACAACATCAGGGCTTAAAACCGATGCAATCACGCATAGGGGTAGAGTTCCCCGGCACGTCCAAACATGGGCAAACAGAATTAATCCGACGTGGCCAGATGTAGGTAAAAAGTTAAACCGGCATGGCCAAAGCATAGGTAAAAGCTAGACTGGCGCGGCCATGGGCAAATGCTAGCCCGGCGCGAAGGGCACGGGGCGCGCCGGTCCAAGGCGCGCCGGGAACGGGCCCAAGAAAAAAAGAAGGAACATGAGTCAGATGTTAATACGGCGCGGTGGGGGGCCGCGCCGTATTAAGGCGCGCCGGTTTAGGGCCACGCCGTTTTAGCTTGTTTTTATGCACTTTTTGAAACCATTTGGGTTTATTAAGCTTTTATTGAGAGTTTTAAAGTTATTTAGGCCAACTGTTTGTTTAATTGAAGTCCAAGATCCTTCGGAAATGATGCAGTTGAGTCAGTGCGTGGTTCACACTCGAGCACTGAGTTGATTGGGCTCAGAATGAGCATCTCATTATGGCTTAATTATTCTGAGTCTGTCCAAAATTGGGCAGCATCTCCCCTGAACATGAAGAGTTGCAGGGGAGGAACGGGTCATACTCACTTATGGAGTAAGCCCCTAAACCGCCGGTCTGCACGGTGATAGCCAGCAAATTCCCATCGGATAGGATACCCCGAGGACTAGCCTGCGAGGGGCACCAATGCTCCGTGGGTGAGGATAGAGGGATGAGGCCACTGATAATGGGAGCAGCACCCCGAGGGCTAGCCTACGAAGGGTGGGCAACCCACAGCCTATGACACATCCCTTGAAGGAACCGACCATTAAGAGAGTGAAGCTCCGAGGGCTAGCCTACGAGGAGTATACATCCCTTGGCCTCTATCGGGTCTCCAAATTGTCGGGGCTAAGCTTGTTAGACTAGGACCCCTGTCACTGTTTGCTATGGCCTCGAGAAAGCATCTACCATCAAGAGGTAGAGCCCTCAATCACCCAGCAGTTCCGTGAAGCAATGGGGAATGTCCCCCTCCCCGGGTGATTAAGACGAGATGAAAGAATCTCGGAACGATTCAAAAGACCATGATGCAGAGGGGTATTAGATGCACAGATGAGATAAGCCAATCGTAGAAGCATATGCTCGAACAGCTAAGACGCAGCACTCAGGGGGATGGATCCGGCCATCCCAAAGGCAACTCCCAACTTGTGAACAATCAGAGCAGTACGAAGGGAGGAGTTAATGGGATTTAGACCCTCGATACCACGATGGGAAGAAGCATGCGCATGAGCACAGCTCTGTCAACGGAGGGGATACAGAGATCCTTAAATTAAAGATGAAAGCAGTCGATCGGAAAGACCCGGGGAGGGGTCGTTTATGTAGCCCACGATGCTTCGGGGCATGATCGGGACTTTGGGGAAACCGGAATCGGGGACCACGCACGGAAGAACTCAAACATACATATTGATATAGACAGAGAAGGGGACATAAGCTTCGAGCATTCATTCGACCTGCTGGTCCAAGCATTCATATAGATATTATCATCCCAGAAATGGGAATAGGCTAACATTTACACATTAAGAATCCGACGCCGGCATCATTACTCGATCGCCGTTCATCAGTTGTAGAGGAATGTACAGAGGAGCAACAGAGAAGAAATCGCAGAGGAGGAGGGGAGGGGTCGGCTCATATCATTGCCATCCCTCCCCCTCTCGCTTACATTTGATAGACGGAACCCTCAAAAGAAAAGAATCCACGAAGAGTAGAGGAAGATAGGCACCGGCGCCCACCTGTTCTCGAAACAGAGTATCGTATCTTCAGCCAAAGAAGAGGAAGATGGCCGGCGAAGGACGCTCAGAAGAAACCCTGTCTCCCAAGGAAGCTCTCTCTCCCGATTCCTCCTTTTCTCTCTTTGTCTCCTCTTCGAAAGCCTCTCTCGAAAACCTCCCTTCTATTTTTCTTCTATCTGCCTCTCTTATCTCTTCTCCTGTCTTTTTTTTTCTTTCAATCGAACAGCCCGTATATATATATATACATTGGTTCGAGATTTCATCCGGCGTGGAGATTTGGCATGCCAGGGAAGGGCCTTCTACATCCTTTGCGTGCCGGCACAATAGGGCGCCGGATAAGGGGTTCTTTGCGCGCCGGGCTCAAGGGAGTGAGATGGGGGCGCGCCGGTTTAAGGCGCGCCGTGCTAGTGCTCCTCGCATGCTTAGAACCAATCGATGAGTCCGGGGATGATTCCGGGGGTCACCGTGAACATTTATCTTGCCAATGCTCCTTGAAACCTCGACGAGATGTCTTGTCGAAGCTCCCAGGTTGACGTACGGCCATTCTCGAGACTCCAAATAGCTTTGATTTGATCATACGGGCTTTCCGCTGACACGGCCTTCGGCTCTATGATTCGTGCTACTGGCTCTGTCTGGCTTGTGCTCAAAGCTCCTTGGAGGGTGAGATAACACCAGGGATAGTTCCGCCTGAGCTGGGCGATCATTCTGCCACCAACGGGCCCATCTTGGCGGGAAGCAGTACCCGTGTCGGGTGATCAGGATCTTCTACCGTCAGAGCTTTCGGTCCTCCGTCTCAGAGAACCAGGGGGACTCTTTCATCTTCAGGAGAGCCTTTCATGAGGTGGGAAGCCACTGGGTAGATCGTCGTCCTTGATCGGACAACGGGTGTAGTGTATGTGGCACGACAAAGTCGATGCCGGTTCATTGGGTAGGCTTGGTCGCACTGCCGGTTGGTTGTGAGTTTGTCTCGGCTCTCCTGAGGTGAAGTCCCCGTGTCCATACAGGGTGACTCGAGGCTCTGGCAGCTTGAGAAATCTTCAATATGTTGATCTTTATCGGCTTCCGTGCTTCAGCGGGCCGGGTCCTTTGTCTTTGTGGCTTGGTCACCGATGATCATGTTTTGGGTGCCAACAAACCCTTACACAATATCAATCCATTAGTCCCCTTCATCTGTGTCGTCCCTCCTGACGACCCCTTTAGTGACTACTTCCTCCTTGGTAACTTGGTCATCCACTGGTGGCTTATGAATAAAATTGTCATTATTAGCCACATTCCCAGCAATAACAATCTCATGAGCATTAAGGACACTAATCAACTTGTCTTCTTGATGGGGAGTCAAATCAAAGGTGAATATGGTTGGTCCATCCCCCTCAAGTCCTAGAATGTCATATTGAAGAGGCTGTACTGTCAAAAGAATTATATTGGAAGGAAGCGGGAGCCCAGAATCTAATTGATCCAATGATTTAGACATGATGAGATAGGGCTCAATGGTTAGATCAAATTTGAAATTTTCTAATAAGGACCCTTCATCACACTCATCACTCGAATGAACATTATCAATCAAACTTTCCAATAATGAGGTGGGAGGATCAAATGTAAATTTTTCCAACCCGGCCCTTTCATCATAGGTCGAATCAAATGTGAATTTCTCTATTATGATCCATTCATCACACTCATCACTCAATTGAAGATTATCAACCAAATTTTTCAATAATGGGGTGGGTAGATGAAATGTAAATTTTTCCAACAATGCCCCATCATCATGTTCTTCCAAGGGGGGAGGATATTCAGAATTTATTTTCACTGAATCAACATGATTATTAATCACAAAGCAATCCTCCCCTTTATGTATATCCTTAATTGAGTTATTTGGGTCACTAATCTTCATAGTGATATTCTCAATCTCAAAACATTCATAGAATGGGGTAGTTATATCAATGTGATCATCTTTTTCCTTCAATTCACCCCCTAATTTCTTCCCTTCCTTCGTCATGGTATTGCTGGTGCACTCCCCCTCATTTTCACTATTGATATCTTGAGCTAGAATGACAGGCATAAGATCATCATCATCATCATTCACGTGTTGAGGAGTTTGATGTAATATTGAAGGAGGGTCATAGTAAGTCGACTGAGAGTTCATGATTTGAGATTCGGAGTAGTGGCCTAGTGAATCACCCCAAGTATTGATATTGCTCTCGAAGTTAGGGTGAAATGAGATAGGCTGAAGTTGATTGCATATGGGTTGCTCGTGAGTTTCTTGGGGTGAAGGTTTAGACAAATGGGCTTGAATTGGTTGGTCTGTCCAAGGTAACTTTAGGTGATTACTCCAGCCAAGATTATAATCATCCGAAAGGGAATCACACTTGGACTGAGAGAACCCTAAGGTATTTTGGACTTGAGCTTGGATGACCAGTGAGAGTTGGGCTACAGTAGGACATGCACTCACATGGTGAGTGAGACTGGCACAAAACTCACAGGTTTCCGTGAAAGTTGGGATTGAAATTTTATCCTGTTTGAAAGATCCTACAGATTGTTGAAGAGATGAGAGTGAGGCATGATTCATCGAATTTTCACTCAAAATTTCAAACATATCATGCGTCTCATCTTCATTCTTGTTCATTAATGCCTCTCCGCAGCATGTATCCACCATTTGTCTATCATAATCAGATAACCCCTAATAAAATGTAAACATAATTTACCATTTGGGTAACCCATGATGTGGACATTGACGTAACAAATCCTTCAGCCATTCCCAAGATTCATAAATTTGCTAGCTTAAAAATTGAGTAAATCCCAAAATCGCCCTTCTCATAATGTTGGTTCGAACTATGGGGTAAAATTATTTTAGAAATTCTAACTGCATATCCTCCCAAGTCCTAACAATTTTCCCAAAACTTCTTAACCAACATTTTGCTTTATCCTTCAATGAGAATGAAAATAAGATCAACTTAAGGGCATCATCACTAAAATTTCAGATTTTGACCAGCGAGCAAATTTCTTGAAAATCATCTAGATGCTCATAAGGATTTTCATTGGGTTTCCCATAAAAAGATGGGAGCATCTGGATGATACCGGGGCTAATCTCATAATGATGTGAAATAGCCCTAAGTTGACTAAGCATGAAATGAGCAACCTAGGACCTAGACCCACAAGCATACAAGCACTCCAATGATTCTCACAATAGCGTCTTACTCTCACGGCACACGTGATCACCCGGCGGGGCCGGGGGATGATGGCAAGGGTCCGGGGCGAGACCCAATGATTCTAATTGACTTAGTTGGCTTAGGCTGACCTCAAAGGGCCTAGGATTCCCAACTTAGTGGGCGGCTGGCCCGCAGGGCGGGGTTCGGGTGGCACTCTCTCCCGATCCGCGGTGGACACCTTCAAAGTAGCATACGAGTACGGGCTCTCTTCTCACCGTCCGACGGGCATTCAAAGCAATACTAAACTCGCAGAAATAAGGCAATCAAGGGTAGTATCAGAGGCTCACCTGATCGGTGTGAAAACACCGATCCCGCTCGGAGACGAGGGTGCGCCGGGAGGCGAGGGTATATACCCGATCGCCGCGGCGGTGTCGCTTGACCTGAAAGTGAAAGAAGTACAACACTACACCTCTCGCAGGAGGGGTGATCTTGGGGTAGGGATTAAGCTTAGTACAACCAAAACTACCTCCACACAGGGAGGTGCCTTCAGCCGGCCAAGCGGGGTGGGGGAATTAAGCAAAGACGACCGACTTTCCGAACTCCGCAGGTTCTGCCAAGCTTCAGGCTCGCTGGACAGGGTGTCGATGATGACACTGCCACGGACTCCAAAGAACTCCAAACTTGATGAAACTGGTGCCAAAAGTTTTTCAACTGACAGAGGACGATGTATGAATTTTTACATAAGCTCTGGAATGCGGGGCTGATCGGACCGGCGACTGGAGTAGGACAGCAACACTCTGCCACTGACTGATGCAGAACTGATGCAGTAGGTTACAGAAGGCACTACGGATGCTCCCAAACTCCAAATGGAACGAAACTGGTGGTGGCGCGATCGTGGTCGGAGTATCTTTGAGCAGAAGTTGATGGGGCCACAATCCGAGGTCGGAAAAGAGAGTGGTGACTGGAGAAGTGGAGACTGGTCGAACCTGGACCCACAGGTGGCAGACTGCACACTCTGGCGAAGAAAATAGTAACTGATAGCTCCGGTGGCCGAATGAGGTCCTTCTTCTTGGAGATGAAAGCTAACTGGACGTAGTTTCTGCCCTCCAAAAATAGCACTCAGATCCTTCACGAGCTGGCCGTGGCAGCTTCTGCTTTCAGCTTCAGGTCTTCAGACGGGGACAGAATGCGCAGTTGGACGAGATCCTTGAATACGAACAGCTCCGGACTCGGATGGATGCGAGACCACCACCGTTGGAAAGCTACCTTGCAGACGATTCCATAAATATAGGCCTTGCCACCTGAATCTTTGAGAGACGGTCGTGGCTGCCTCTGCAAGTCGCTGCCACTCTGCTGCCTGAAACAGAGATAGAATGAGGAGAGGAAGAGGGTGTGGGGAAGGGGATGGCCAAGAGAGTAAGAGGTGGGAGGTATGTCTAATGGCTATGGAGGGGGGATGTGGGGTGTTTAGGGGTTGTGAGAGTTGCATGGGAATGAAGGTTGGGGGGGTGAAATGGCTGGAGAGGGCTGTGAGATGAGTGGAGGGAAGGTGGAGCTCTTGGTGGGCAAGGGGAGAGCAAGGGAGAGGGGGGGCGAACTTGGCTTGACCAAGGGGAGGTGGGGGGCGAACTTGGGAGCTTGGGGTTGGGGGAGATGAAAGGGCACAGCCCAAGGGGAGGGAAATTCATATTTGGGTCCTTGGTGGAAGTCCCTTCAGCCTTGGGAGGGTGGGGAGGTGCTTTGGGAAGTGGATGGGGTAGGTGGTGGTTGGAGGGTGGGGTTTTGATTGGTGTAGGATACCTTGGGGCTGGGGTGGAGTTATGGGAGTGGTGTGGGGACTTGGGAGGAGTTATTGGGGAGGGGAAGAGAGAGAGAAAGTGGGTGGGAAGTGAGGAGAGAGAGAGGGGGGCGAACTCTTCCCCTTGGGAGAGAGAGAGAGAGATAAGTAGAGAGAGAGGGGGGGGAAAGGGGAATTCTTTGGAGAGAAGTGGATGGAGGATTTTGTTTCATTTACTAATGCATCAAAGGTGTGTACATGTGTGGGAGAGGGGCCTATTTATAGGCAACCACTCTTTACATGACCAAGATAACCTAGACAATAAGACAAAAGACTCAACATGTCATAGACTCAATCTATTAGGCCCAAAACTAAGGTAGTAAGGCCCAATTAAGCATAACAAGAGAAATGGACTAGAACAACATGGCTCAACAAAGGAAAATACATAAGATAGGACTCAATAAAATGAAAATACAGAAGATGAGACTGAAGCTAACATGTGTAGATCATAGTCGGTCTATATCAAGAATGTGCAGGCGACCCGAGCCAGAGGGAGTGTCGTGAGATGTCCTCATCACATAATGATCCACCAGAATGTCAGGTAGTTTAATACAAATGGAGGGTTTATAAGTAGAAGGAATAAAGTGTTCCTTCATGGGCTTGGGTTTCCCTCTAAGATAGATGGCCATTAAAAATAGGTTGGATCTCTAAAAGATTTTTTATAATATTTTTCATTTTTTTTAAATTTTATTCTCCTATTATTAATCTCCTTTTATGTTTTCTTTTTATTTTTTATGTGTTTTTTTAGATTTATTTTTTTTTTAGATTAGAAATCCACCATTTATTATTATTATTATTATTTGTTTAGGTTTACTTTTTTTCTCTATTTTTTAAAGATTAGAAAACCACCATGATTTTTTTATTTTTTTTTGTTAACACTAACTGAGATGAAGAGAGAGAAGAGGAGGATTTTGTTTTGTTTTGTTTGATTTTATTTTTATTTTTATTTTTATTTTTATTTATTTATTTTTTACATACACAAACAAGTTAACACATAAATTATCTAACGACCTAGATGTGACTTAGACCTACACATGAGGTTTCACAAAATGACTAAAGTACAACTTAAGTTCACCCTCAATATTTTCACCGGCCAGGTAAGGGGTGGGGTAGTGGGAGGCTTCCCCTACTTTCGTAGGGACCTAATTAGATAACCACTAGCCCGCTTAAGGCGTTTGCCGTCCGACCGTCTTGCCTTAGGCACCGGTTTCCACAAGAGGGTAAACCTAAATAGCATAAAAATCACAGTGTGAACCTAGGGTCAATGTCTACTGAATTTTATTTATGACTTAGGTCATGCAAAGATGCTAGGAAAAAATGATTTGTGGGCTAAGGAAGGGTGATGAAATCCCCACCTTATTATATTTAAGGGTAGTGTCCTTAGAGTGTTCTGAAGAATGAGATGCAACAAATAAGTTCAAACATGGGGTTTACGATGTAAATGCACGAACAATTATTTTTCTAAAACATAAATAAGGAACAAAATTACTGCAACCTACATGATGCATGACCTAAAACATGACATGTGGTTTCTATTCTTGAAATGAAAAATTTTTTTATTTTATTTTTTTTCAAGTATTTTTTTTAGTTAATGAAAAGCTACCTAGTCAACACACTTTTTTTTCGATTATCTAAATATAAAAGATAACAAAATGTAGAAAATAAATTAAATCACAAGAGGGAGGGTTGAGATACTTACTTGGAGTGCGATCCCTCATCCTTTTTGTTGTTGTTGATTTTTTTAAGGAGATGTAAAAATGGAAGATAAATATAAAAAAAATTAATAAATATATACAAAAGAAAAAAAATTCAACTCATACTAACCTCCCCGGCAACGGCACCAAAAATTAATGCGCTCGGCACCTGTCGTTTTAAAATGCCGTGCCACATACAATTTCAAAATTTATAAAACTGTATTCACTCACTTAAATAGATTTGAAAATATGAGTAAAGTGGTAAGAACGGGTCGATCCCACAAGGGGGAAATATTTTCAATTAAGCTTAGTTGGAAAATCCATATATTTGAGAAAGAATTATTGATTTTGAGTGCGTTTGTACAAAAATAGAAAATCAACATGCATGTGAAATAAATTTAACTAAAGAAGTTGAGAGGGGTTGAGAAGAGAAATTTAGAAGAGATAGATTGCCAACATGATTTTTTGTTGCTAAAGAAAATAAAATTACAACTATAAAAATCAAAAGTACAACTTAAATTAACGCCAACTAAAGAAGTTGAGAGGGGTTGAGAAGAGAAATTTAGAAGAGATAGATTGCCAACATGATTTTTTGTTGCTAAAGAAAATAAAATTACAACTATAAAAATCAAAAGTACAACTTAAATTTAAAAGAATAAGTGGAAGAAATGTAGCCGAGGATTTGAGAGATTGACGTCATCCAAGCCGTGCCGAGCCTTTGATCACCGCCCCACTGTGGTATAGAACGCCGCCGTGAGAGAGCCGAAAGAAACAACTCTATCTTGGGGAGATTTAGATGAAAATAGAAGGGTGGATGGAAGATGAACATAGGAAAAATTATACTAAAAATAGGGCGAGTTAAAGAGAGAAATAACTTTAAAATCAGATAGAATTAGAAGAAGTCACATAAGAGAAAGTTGAAGATCGGAGGGTTAGAGAGAAGTTTTATGAAGAGTGCAGAGACAAACAATGAGAGGAAGAAGGTGAAAAATATGAAAGAATAGGATCTATAGGCGCGGATGAACAGTGACTGAGCAGAAAATAGAACTATGGGAAATTAATTATATCTTTAAAACGAAGAAGAATTAGAGGAAGTTGTAGAATACGAAAATCTAGATCTACAAGAGAGGAAAACCGTTCATGAAGAACTCAGAGAGAAAATAAGATCAGAAGGGCTTCAAAACGGAGGATTAACAGAGACTAGCATCTCGGATGAACAGTAACATGCCAGGATAGAACTTAGCAAAACGTACAATAACTTAAAAATGGAGAGGAATTAGAGAGATTGGTAGAAATAAAAAATGTATAGAACGTAAAGATGAACAAATTTTTAGAAGACAAGAAATTGAAATGAAGATCAGAAAAGCATGTAAAAGGCTAAGCAAGGGCTAAAATAACTGAAATTTCACAGAACATTAATAATAACACACTAATAACAACTCAAAACCTACAAACCAAATCTTGCAAATTGAAACCTACGTAATCCATCCCTGGACAAGAGAGCCTCTTCCTCCATACACAATTGGACCCCATTTTATAGGGCCAAAATCACCCCCATTCCTCATGTGAACACCTTTTTTATTTTCTCCCCACTTTCATTGAAAACCAAAGCCCACCATACAATATTTTCTTCTCTTTTTACTTTCTCCATCGTCGGTAGCCGCAATCCTGGCCATTCTCTATTTCTCTCCCAGCGTGAACCATGCTTCTGCGACACCATCGTCACCCGTGCTGCGCTTGTTGACTTAGTCACCTGCCTTGGTCGACGAAGAAGCCGCCCGCTCACCAGCTGCCGACGCCCGTGTTCGCCCGCCTTCTGCCTGGCGTGAAGACCGCGCTCGCCATCTTACGTTTGAACACTGGATGCACGCCGCTTTGCTTTGTCTGAAGTGGAGCCTGCCATTGTCGGAGCTACCTTAGCTGCTTTTGCATGCTGCCGTTTCTTCATCTCCACCGCCCACGTGAATTGCTGCCGACCTGCCACTTGCACACGCGAAGAACCCGTCAGCCTTGAGAAGCCAGCCAACGTGGAGCATCTCTGTTGACCCGCCACCATGCAGGCAGTGCATTGCCTTCACGTGGACCCTTTGCATGGCCGCTTTGAAGCAATGAAGCCTGCATGCATTTGCTGAATGAGACAAGGAAGCCAGCATGCATCAAGCCCACCCGATGATATATATATATATATTCAATAACCATTTATTTTTTATTTTTTTTCTTTATCTTTTTTTCTTTTTTTTCCTTTTAACCAAGCCCATGGGTCTTAAGATGTGTGAATGGACTTTGGCCCATTTGTATATTTTTTTTTCTTTTCATCTTTAACGGACTTGAGCCCATTATTGTGCAGACTTGTGGAGTTATTGTCATCGTCCATTTTGTTCTTGTAAAATAAGTAAATTTATTTATTAAAATCACTTAATTCCATCAAACTGAATATTTTGATCTAGATTGTGATTAAGTGTGATAAATACATAGTGATGCATATTAAAGCCCATAAAATTATGTTATAACATTAATTATCATGTAAAAATGCACCCTTATCACCGGCCAACCCGTATCCTCCCAGTATCCTTGTCCTTTTCTTCTTGGTCAAATTAGGAAGAAAACATAAAAAATTGGGATTTTATAGGGGGTGGGGACCGCCCCCCCTCTCTCTCTACTCTGCTCTGCCTAAACCCCCCCCCCCCCGGGGAGGGGTTTAGGCGGACCAGTCTGCCCCCTCAGGCTGGTCCGCCTAAACCCTTTATATACTAAAAAAAAAAAAATTATGAAAAAAAACCCGTGCCCAGTCCGCCTAAACCCTATGGTTTAGGCGGACCATCCTGGACTCCATGGCTGGTCCGCCTAAACCCATCCCATACAAAAAAAAGATGTTTTTTTTTAAATAAAAAAACCCTCCGTGGAGGGTTTAGGCGGACCAGACCAGCCCCTTGGGCTGGTCCGCCTAAACCCATCCCATACAAAAAAAAGAAGTTTTTTTTTAAAATAAAAAAACCCTCCGTGGAGGGTTTAGGCGGACCAGACCTGCCCCTTGGGCTGGTCCGCCTAAACCCTACCTCCCCCACTCTATAACAAAAAAAAAGTTTTTTTAGGGTTTACCCGGACCAAGTTAGACCTCCAACTTGGTCCGCCTAAACCCTATCCCTGCCCCTTCAAGTTCTTATAAATTCCACCCCTTAGAAGCTCAAGGGGCACATGCACACAGGCAAGAACATACACGCAGGGACGGGCCCAGCAATACAACCCGACCTAACTATCACCCCCTCGGGCTTCCGAGGCTTTCGGCAAGGGTCGGGAACGCAAGGAGCGAGGTGCGCGCATGGGTGGCTTGTAGATCGGCTTGCACACACCAAGGGTATGTCCGTACTCCCCTCGCGCGGCGTCTAGCCATCGTACACATGTTTGCTCCCGTCGTACGTACGGTGTCATGACAACGGCAAACATACCGGCAACCCGGGTTCGCCCGTGTGCGACAACCCACGGTGGCCACGCACATGACACGACGCTGCACCTACGACCGACACGGAACCGTGGGACTGTCGCTCGCCTCTGAGGCCCGGACCCGACCGCTCACCTTGAGCAGCATCCTACCTCCGTCAGGCGCCAGCCCACAATCGCCCCTGCCACCCCGGCAGTCAGGCGTGTCTCAATCTCCCCATAGGGAGCCCCTGTAAAACACGCTGGTATCGGCCATACCACGCATTGACCCGGGGACCGACCCACACGTCAGAATTGTCCCGCGGCTTGTGCCAGTTGTACTCTGGCCTACTCGGCCCATTTGTAAAGCCCATGTGGCTCTCATATAGCATAAAACCAGTTGAATGCATGCGCCCGTATGCGGGCCCCAGTTTTCTACCTACACCATTCGGCACACGTACATAATGCCCCTAACCACAGCCATCACCCCCCAGACGAAAGCAAGCCCATAGCTGTGGAATGCTCCCGGCCCGCTACCCATGGCTTCAGACACATACAGGCTTCTCTTTAGCACAGAACGAAGGTATTCGGATTCAATCCGATGTAAATAAACACCGATCGCTTACGGTCGGTGGGGAAAGACGTCCAGTACATGATTCCCATAATCGCCTGTGCACTCGCACCCATGGAACCCGCTCGATCCACGTGTCACCCGACCTCTCA
The DNA here is from genome assembly GCA_022559845.1 of Amorphophallus konjac. Taxonomy (NCBI): domain Eukaryota; kingdom Viridiplantae; phylum Streptophyta; class Magnoliopsida; order Alismatales; family Araceae; genus Amorphophallus; species Amorphophallus konjac. Next base: position 357,849,451 of record CM040118.1, read on the forward strand.
AGCCCACGTGCCGTGCCCTGGCGACGCTTCCCCAATTGACCCTTGGTTCCATCGGTGATCGTCGAGAAATCGACTGGCACTCCTGCACCCTGTCCAGCTAACCTACACTCCAATATTTTCATGCCATTCGACCCTTTTCAACTTTCCGTAAAAAGGAGAGTACCCGGTACCGCCGTGAGAGGCCTATGGCCATGAAGGAGGGTACCCGAGATACATCAAACTCCTGTATCTTCCTCCCCCGCTGTATTCCTACCTTCACCCCGGTCATCGGCATAAAAAAAGAACTCCGCGACAATAATGTATTCAAGCAGGTTGATTACCGGTACGTGACGGAGAACATAGGTCCGAAGACCACCCTTACGCATGGGGAAAGCTTCCAGCTGGACATAATCCAACCTTCCGCAATCGGCATTTGATATACCAGATAATCATGACATTCATGCACGCATTTGTATAAAATATATATGGAATTATATACATGCGGATGCAACTGAATGAAGATATGAGTGAAAAATCAAATGTTATTCAATGTGTTATGCACAAAAGGGAATGATTGAAACGTAAGTGTTGACACCCGTTTTTACCTATGAGTTGCGTCATTCTTCTTACCACTATTTTGTGATGCCTCGAGTTGTCCATTACTCATTGGGCAATTTTCGGGCATGTCTTTGGGCTTATTTTATGGGTACTTCCTCTCTGGCAAGGTTTGCTCTTAAGTTTGGGCTTAATGGGCCTTCATTTCACTCGGTCTTTGGGGTAAATGGGCTTATTTATCCTATTTTTAACTTCCATCGCCTAGCCTATACGCGGTCTAGCGATGGACCGTGTAGTTAGCTGGGCACTCTATTTGAAGACCGTTTGGTTGAACCAGCGTCGACCTTGTCCTGGCTAGCGTCGATCTTATCTTTCACTAGCGTCGACCTTCATTTTTAGTAAATGGTCTCACGATAGACCGTTACTTAAACGTGACGGTCTATTGAAAGATCGCTTTTTATTGCTAAAGAACTGGCGTCGACCTTACTCTTCGCTAGCGTCGACCTCAGCTTCTCGGCGTTGACCTTCATTTTATTAAACGGTCTAACGATAGGCCGTTCCATGAATCGGCGGTCTATTGAAAGACCATTTTGACTTGGTCTTTGAATAAATGGGAATATTTATCCTTCTCTATTCATTTTTCACCTACACTAGATAGACGGTTTGGCAATGGGCCATTTGACCCGTTGAGCGGTCTTTCGATAGACCGTTTCTTGATCCAGAGTCCTGCGTCGATTCAGCCGGTCTGTTCCTTGGAGATAAATGGATTATTTATCTTATTTCTATTTACCATCGACACCTGTAAGCGGTCTAGCGATGGACCGTGTACAATGTCGGGCGGCCCATCGTTCGACCGTGTACAAGGCCGAGATCCTTGGGTTGGTTGGCTTTTCTCTCTCCACCCGTGGTTAAGTTAGGTAATTCTTCCGCCAATTTATCCATGGAGTCTGAGTCAAATGCGATGCCATTTGATCATGGTGAGAGGTGGGAGTATTATCTTCTATTTATCCTAAAGAATATCGCTCTAATTATCGCTGGAGAACCCTCAATTTTTACTGGACTTTCAAGGGTCTATAAATAGAACCCTTGGCCCAAGCTCGCGAGGGGGGGGGGGGAGATCTAGCGTTTGCGTCGAAGTGCTGCCGAGTTCTTGAGCAGATCTCAGCCAAGGAGGAAGGCTCTCTACGTCCATTTGAGCCTTTGGTTAAGGGAGTAGTAGTTTCTTTAGCGTTTTGGTCTAGGTGTTTGGTCATTCGTTCATCATTGCATGCTCATTTCCTTCACCTTTTCTCCACGTTTTTTCACTGGCATTTCACATTTCTTCACCTTCCCATTATTTTTCACGCCCCATAGGGGTTAAAAACCCAACCCCTAGGTATCCCCCATTCCATTCATGCGTTTAGTTCTTCATTTGCTGCACAGATACTACACTTCATAAAACTAATCTGGGTTGTGTTTTCTTGTCATTTGCTGTGTTTTGCAGGTGAACATAAGCTTTAGCACGAGGCCCATCCCCTCTGACCGGCTGGAAGGGGTGGAGGAATAAGTCCCACAAGTTTGGGATCTAGAGGTTCTGCGATGTCTATCCCCGTCCGTCTAAAAGGATAAGCGGTCTTACTCAGGCCGTCCAGTTTCTGCCAGCGGCCTGTTACAGACCGTTTTATACGCCAGCCAGGTCTTCTTCCCACGTTCCTCTTCAGCGCTGAGCGGCCTATCGTTCGGCCGTCTACCTCCTTAAGCGGTCTTCAGAGGACCGTGTTCACCCCGTTCCAGCGCTGCATTATTGGCGATTGTCTTCACTCTCTCCTCACCTTTCCAAAGTATGTGGTACTCCTTCGTCGTGCTACATACCTTGGTGGCGATCACAACATGTTTTTGTGTGTGAGTAATTTATTGGTTGCCCTTTCCCTCTTCTAGCCCATTCATCACTTTCATATTCACTTTTGAGTTAGGGGAGGGAAGGAAAAACTTGTCTACACCCCCTTTTTTGGCGATCACGGTGGGACGCCTACTGCCCATCGTGCTTCTGATTTTGTTGATCTGCTACTTTTTGTGGTTGGATTAGTTGTTGGTCCACTTGGGTTTGCCATTTCGATTATTGTTGTTTTCTGTTCCCGGGGCTGTGCGCGGTCTTCTGAAAGGCCGTTTACAGTATCAAGCGATCAGTCGGTAGGCCGTCCACTGCTGCCTCAGGTACGTTTCGGCTATTCATATTTCTGTGGATTTGTCATCCTTACATGGTCTTGTCACCGCCATCTCACAGGGTTCGCGGTCTTTTGCTAGACCGCCCCGTTCGTTCAGGTACGCTGCAGTTTCCATCGTTCCGGTTCATTTCTATTTTGTGTCTTTATTTTTACTGCTCCCTGCCATTTAGCGGTCCTTTCCAGGGCCGTGTACACTCATTGCACGGTCTCCCATCAGACCGTCTCTTTTCTACAGTGCACCCGAGATTGATAATTTGTGTGTTATTTCATATCATTTCATACTTATTTTGGGTGCCTCTTATCCCCCTGGTTGCTATTTATCCTTGCACTATTGTTGTCATATTTCCCATATTGTTTGATCATTGTATGTTAGTTTTATGCTAGATTTTGCATTCACTCCGGTGCACATAGGTTCATACATTTTATCATACTAGTTGCATTCCTACCTTGGTAGGGGATCCTCTCGTCTCCATATTCCTTGGAGCCGACTAGGTGACCTTATCCGGGACCTCCGTAAGCCCCCATGAGTCGTGGATTCCCACACGAATACCGGGCAGGTTGTACCTTACCACCCCCAGTCTAGGTTGCATCTGTGAGAGAGAGAGTAAGCTTAGAGTCAACCAAGTCCCCATTCCACCCCTACTAGGAACCCTATCGTTGAGAGAACGCTCATTTAACTCAATTCATTAAGGTTCTAAAAGGGGAACATATAAAAACTTTCACGCATCATTACAACTTGGTTGATAATTGGTTGCCTCTCCTCTCCTCTTTGTTTGTGCATGTTTGTTAGCAATCTCCATTTAGGTGCTTATTAGGTGTTGTTTCTCTTGATTCAAGGTATTCGTTGCATGTGGAGTTGCTTCACTCCCATAGGATCGTCTCCTAGGGGCAATTCCCATTTCATTTCCTACTTCAATCCCTTGTTCGATTCCCCTTCCACCATGTCTTTCCACGATTTCTCTCATTCCCACGAGGACTCCCTTCCTCAGGGACTTTTGGAGGACCCACCTAGGGTCACCACTGTGCAGGGGAGAGAGGGGTCCGCCCCTCCTCTTCTGACTATTGTTGTTGAGGGTAGTCAACCCTCCCATTCTGATTCCTCGACTCATAATTCCGCCAACCATGTTCTCCACATGATGGCCCAGCTGGATCCTACCCAGCTCCATATTCTCCGCCAAGCTTTGCAGGGGTAGGATGCCCCGTCTTCAGTTCCTCCTCAGGGCGGGCTTGCTGCCGCCACTTTTGTATCTTTGGTTAGTGGGTCGGGGGCCACGTCTGCAGCTCCCATTGATCTTACCACTGTCCAACCCAGGTTCCTCCGCTTCACCAATCTAGAGGTGGGTCAAGCTTCTAGCTCAGCCCATCAGATGCTCGATAAGGGGAAGACCCCGCTTTTGTCATCTCATTATGCTGATCCTTATGGAACCATCCCGCCAGTGCCGCAGGTTCTTGTAGGCCCGGCCGACCTCTTACATTCTCAAGCTGGGGCCGCCCAATTGACTCACACGGATATGGGCCCATCCTTGGCCCATTATCCATCTTATGGGCTTCCCCCTCCATCTGTCCATCCTTCGGCCCCTTACACCGAGTCTGCCCTTCCAGTCTTGCCTCCTCCATCCCGAGAACGGAAACTTCTTGACAAGTGGGCTGCCATGCTACAATAGCTTAACCTCCTTCATAAATGGGTCGGCCCACAATCCCTTGCTGATATCCCCATTCCCAATTTCCGTGATATCTGCTTCCCTACTCAATCGGAGCTCCCCACGTACCGGAAGTACGATGGGAATGGGAACCCCTTCATTCATATAAGGGAGTTCTTATACGAGTCAGCACAGTTTCAACATGACGACCGCCTCATGGCGTATTTGTTCCGCCGCTCGTTGGACGGGGTAGCATTGGAATGGTTCGACACTCTGCTACTGGAAGAGGCGAAAAGTTTTAAAGTTGTTAAAGAGAATTTTATACAAAGATTCCAAGACTGGGTGGGCCCGGAGTATTCTTTCACTGACCTAGTGGCCGAGAAGATGAAGGCCGATGAAGATTTTGCAACCTATGCTGACAGATGGAGGCAAATGGCCTCCCGTGTGCCCGGGCAAATTCCGGAAGAAGAGAAAGTGAAGCTGCTGATTTCTAATGCCACTCCCACATTTTGGAATATCCTAGCCATGAATGATATTTCTAATATGCACCAGTTGTACAGTAGGGCCCGGTTCATCCAGACCCAATTTAAGGACTCCCCCATTCATTCTTTGTTCAAGGCCCAGAAATCGAAACCCGCCAAAAAATCCCAAGGCCCAGTCACCGAAGGAGTCCAGACGAATGAGCAAGTGTAGGTTGTTCATTTCCCAAACCAATCCGCTCCACCACGCTTCCAGCAACCTCCCCACAACCCCCAGTTCACTGCTCCACCAACTACCCAACCATCATTTTCTGCTCCTCAGCCGCCACAACAACCACCACCACCACAACAACCGCAACAGCCACAGTACAACAATGTTCCTCTACCAAATGGCTATGCACCTGCTCGACCGGGTCCCAAGAAAGCCCATTACCCTCCACTTCCTGAAACTCTCCCAGATATTTTCTCGGCTCTAATGTACACTGGTGATCTTCAGCTCCCTCTGGAACACCCAAATTGGAATCCGGCCGCCGACCAGTCCAGATATTGCATATATCATCGGCAGCCCGGGCACACTATAGAAAGGTACTATCAGTTTCGTGACCTCGTTTATGATTTGCATGAGGGATAGAGAATTGATTGGGCACAGATGCATAAGTTGATTGAAGACATTAAAGAGAGAAGAAGACAGGCGCCGAGGACCCAGCAGCCGGCGTGTAGCAACCCTGGTAAATTGAAGGAATGGAATCCTAAATAGATTAAAAACCAAACCAATGTTCAAGGCCCAACCCATATATATACACACATAAACCACTTATATATACCAAATGGACCTTACACTTAAACTTGTATGGGCCTTGCACCTAAACCAAATAAGCCAAAGGAAAGGGCGCCCTACCCTAGGGCGCTATTTCATCAAATGAAGCCCTCCTATATGGGTGCCATTTTCATATAGTAGTTAGTAGTGTTTGTTGCCAGGATAGAGGAGAAGGGCGCCCCCTGAGTGGGCGCTATTCAATAAAATGAAGACCCTTTAAAGGGGCGCCATTTACATGAAGGGCGCCCCTATCATGGGCGCTATTCACCTGAGAGTAATTTAACGAAACTGACTGTAGTGTTTTGTTCGAACTATGGTACGGGTAGTTGATTCGGGAAAGATTGGATCGAAGTAGGTTGTTTACATAGGAAATTCTAGTTGTAATAGGATTCTTTCCGTGGGAATTTTACTCCCGATCAAACTCCAAGCCCTCGTTCAAACCTTTTCTCTATAAATACCAAAACCCCTCCATCAAGCCCGACTACTGCATCTCTGATACCAGACCCCTACGTTTTTGCTCGGCCATTCTTTTCCTTTCTCCTTCCAGTTGATGCTACTATCATAGTCTTCGTCCTGATGGTGCATCTGGCTGCCATCGTTGACGGAGAGAAGAAGTTAATCATCTGCTACTCCCCTCTTGCTGAACAAAAGGTGGAGCCTGCTGCTGTTTTCCTTTCTTCTGCCGTTGGAACCAGAAGAACGAGCTGCTGCTTCCTTATCTATCAGCAGTTGTTGCTGAGGGTATTTGTCTCTCTGTTCCTGTGGAGAATAGTTGCTGATACTGCATATTCTCTTCTCTGATTCTCCTCATTCGTCAATCAAAACAATCCTAAAGGTAGGTGTTCTCAAGTACGAAGCCCAATCTAATAAATCTCAGATCATACGCATGCATATAGGTCTGTTAGTATGTTTTTAGTAGATTTCTGCTTCATTTTTCAGAGTTTTGGTAAAAGGCCTCCCCTCTATAGGGCGCTATTTTCATAAAACGACTGCACACACAGTCGTTATTCTGTCAGTAATTAAATAAGTACATCATCTTAAAAATTTAATAACTATGAATCTGATGTCTAATCTAATGCATGAGTATACTGCTAGATTCCTGCTATTTTTCCCTACATGACCATGTGTTTATTCATGTGGAATTATTTTTATTGGAAAAGTGCTACTGTTCATGACCAATTTACACATGATTGAACAACAACTGTCACCCTGTCACTATTTGAATATGGCGCCCCTGTCCTAGGCGCTATATACTGAAAAGAAGACTTGTGCCAGGGAGCCATTTACCCTGAGCAGTAAATTCCAGAATTCTTGATTTTTTAATTGAAATATGGAAATCCTGAAATTGAAAGTAAGAATTTAAATCCTGAATCTGTATGCTTTATTTCCCAAACTGAATTTAAAGATGTAGAGACATGGGCTAAGGCGCCATTCTCTTCAGTTCCTGATTTCCGTTGTTTTCTGTAACCCATTTCAGTGGGTTGTATTTTGGCACTATATTCCCGTCCGTGAGTATAGTACCACGTTTCACGATGTTTTATCGATTACCCCACTATTTCTCGGTGATAGATGAACCCTCCGCAGGATATTCCTTCCTTCGGACTGGTGATTTTATCATAGAGACCTTCGTAAGTCTCCTCGTAGCCTTGGATTCCCTCAAGGCCGATTGCACAGGTTGTACCATTAAAACCCATGACACCTTTTTATTACCATGTCACTTTAAAGAAACATGGTATACCGGCCCTCATGGTATGCTATTTGGATACCTTGAGAATGTTTCTTAAGTTAATGGAATGGGGAAACCATACCATTGCTATCACTTAAAGATTTAGTGCCCTACATGTGGACACTAGCTCTTCCTACCTTATCTTGTACAAAGTACGAGCAATCATGTGAATATGAGCGCTTATTCTTGATATCTTGGCACCCATTAGGGAGCCGATTCCACCTAGTTTTCAACGAGTTTCGTGATTGAACCGTTTAATCGTAGTACGTCCTTACGTATCAAGTTCTATCCTTGTGATTCTATTCCACAACATCTACCTTAAAATCTCTACAAGAGCTTTCCCTTGAAACTCTATATTGGCTATAACTATAGTGGATGTCGAAAATACATGACTCAATGCTTGCGCATATAGGGCCCGATCTGGTCCTGGGAGGAGCACCCGAAAGTACTTGTGTCCATGGGAGCTATATTGATCACGGTGTGGTATTGCACCGAAGTACTCGTCGTTCTAGATAAATGACATTCCACAATCTTATACTTATACTTGACTTGATATGACATGACTTGCATGGCCCAGAAAGGGGTATTTACTTGCTTGCTTGATAACGTGATAGCCAATTCTTGACATGACTTGATAAATGTACATACTTGTTCATGAAAGACTTGCTAGTTCACTTATTTATCTCTTGCTATACTCTCTCTCTCTAATGTCATTTCACGCGAACATGCATAGCTTTACTTGCATTCATATAACATGTTATTTACTTAAAACAAACTAGCACTTGAGATATAATTCCTACTGAGCGTTCGCTCACCTAGTGTTTTCTCCTATTTTTCAAGTAATTTCGATGACGAGACTCATTCGGATGGGGATGGATAAGAGAGAAGAGTCTAGAGCCAATCCAACCGTCAAGCGTTATCTAGTCCTGTCTTTTCTATTTTTCTTGAGTCATCCATTGTACTTTTCCTTTTATTGAGTCCTTAGTTCTTTTATCAAGAGTTGTAATAGAAGTACTTTGAAAGTTTATGATCAATAAAGGACTTGGTTATCATTACTTGTGCGCACTTTGTCTATGTGTGTCGAATACACTTACGCTCTGATTGACATGATTGATATAAACTTGTCACGCATCTCCGGGTTCCTTTCAAGCTCGGGGAGTGACACGGAGCCACAACAGCAGCAACCTCAGCGACCTCAACCCCTGCAGCAACAGCAGCCGCCTGCACCAGAGTTAGGGATTCATCAGAGTTCGATGCCAAACCACCTGCCCGCTCCACAACAACAGCCGCCGGCACCGGCTCAGGTGAATATTGTTCACCGCCCAGCTCCCAACGCTGGGTGGTCCTATGATGATGAGACGCATGCTCATCTTTTGGCCCTCCACCATACATACACCAACTCCCCTTCACCTTTTATCCCCTCCATCATTCGGCCCACCATTATAACTACCACCACATCCACCGTCCCCTCCAGACCCTTCATTACACCCACCACCTTGCCCACCATTTCAGCAATCCTTGCACCTTCACCCGTCATACCCTCCGTTGTCATCCCTTCACCTAACCCTTCGCCTATCATCCTTCTGCCAGGGCCTGTCAGACCAGCCTCCACCGTCGCCTCTTCCACCTTTGTTCCTTCCAGTTACCCCACTGGGCCAGTCAGGAGTCCATCCAATGCCGTGCTAGCACAGAACCTTTCCCTCCGGAGTGGGCATTTATTTCAGAGAAGCTATCCCTCTACTGGTGCACATGCACCCAACCCTTCAGTTCCCTCACCCACAGTTGAGCAAGAAGAAGTTGACCCCCTATCGGGCACAAGATATGATCTACTGCATCACTTGGACCGGATGCCAGCCAAAATTTCTGTATTGGAGTTGATCAAGCGCTAAACGCTGCACCAAGAAGCATTGAGGGCTTTTCTCCAGAAGGTCATGGTCAGCGAGGATATGGCAGTAGATAGTTTGCCATCGACATTGGCCACAATTACGAAGGGGCCATCCATTTCTTTTTCAGAGTCAGAATTAGCACCGCCCGAAGCACGACAGATGCCACTTTGCATTTAAATCACATTAAATAAAGTGGCGGTCGACGCGGCTCTAGTGGACACGAGAGCTTCAATAAATGTCTGTCCTTTGAGCACTCTACGTGCCTGCAATATTTCTGAATGTTGGCCCGGTTAGGAGGCAATTGAGAGGGGGGTGAATTGATTGCCCACCCTTTTTCACAAATATTAAAAGCAACCCACACAAGCCACAGATATGAGGAATAAATCTAAGACAGAGGCTTGATTAATACAACTGAAATTAGATCAAGCAAGCTCTCACAACTCCCTAGCGCACAGATGTACTCACTCGGACAACAATATTCAGACGGACAGTTGAGAACACTCACGCCTCACCGTCTCACACTCGTCTAGTGAGCGAAGAAATAGATATCAACCAACACCAACCAAGCAAACCACGTCACAGTATTTTTAGGTGGTTCGGACGCACAAAGTGCCATCCTACGTCCGCCCCTCTCACCTCGAGAGGATTTCACTATCAACGCTGAGCGACGACAGCGACCACATACACGGGCTCCACGGCCCACACACATGGGTTCTCGCACGATGACGAGACACCCCACACACACACTCGGAGCAAGCTCCGAAATAGTCAAGATATGAAAGTAGAATGGAAAATACAAGCCCAGTTCAGAGAATAACAATCTATGCACAAAATGACTAAGAGAGTGATTAACAAGATGGATCTTCCCCTAATCTTTCAACCAAAACAGAGATGAATGAAGGGTGCTTGAGAATGAAGACACATGAGTGAGAAGAATGGCCACCTTTGTCGAAAATCGCCCAAGCCAGGAGATGGAGGAGAGCAGGGATGCCTTCCTTCCAGCTTCAAGGTTGGGGTCGAGTGAAGCAAGCTTGGCCACAGGGTTCTTCCTCCAAGAGCAGCACCGTTCCTCTCCTTCTTCCTGCAAGAACAAGATGAATATGTTTGAAGCTCAAGAGATGGGTTCCGATCGAATGAAGGGAGGCACTATATACAAGGGGATTTGATCCCCCAAATGACATAAAAGCCCACTCCAAACCCTATTAAAACAACATACAAGACATAAGGGACGCCCTAAGGTCATTAGGGTCATCAACCTTTCCAAATGGATCCAAGCCCAATGGGTTCGAAGGAGATCCGGAAAACTCGTAAGAACGTTCAGAAAAAGTGTCGACCCATGGGGTCGACTCTTTTTCCTGAAAGTTCTGCTAGAACATTTATATAAGTAAAACCGTGTCACGAGTGTCGACCCATGGGGTCGACACTGCTTACGAAGTGTTCTGGCATGTGAAAAAGAACATAACATTTGTGATGAAAAGTGTCGACTAACGAGGTCGACACTTTTTCACACGAACATTCTGTTTTCACAGAATTGAACATACTTACCTGAAAGTGTCGACCTTCAGGGTCGACAATTTTTAACGAGAGTTCTGCCTTAGCAAAACAGCAGAATCCTGATGAAAGTGTCGACCCCGTAGGTCGACACTTTCTGCCAGCGTCCTATATTTCAACGCAAGGTAGAGACTCCACAAATAAGTGTCGACCCCTGAGGTCGACACTTTTACTGACAGCAGCAAAACTTCAGTAAATGCAATTGAAACCTCCATTAATCATAAAAATATATCACAATCGATCAAAAAAGTTTATACAACTCAGATTTACATGATTAATCATGAATTTCACCTAGATCTTTCCATTCACACTAAGATCCAAAAAGTCATGTGTTGATACCTTGGCCTTGAGAGTTGGAATGAAAAATTTCCCAATTAACCTGCATTCAATTTGCCAGTCAACTCATCATCTCAATATATCAACTGAAACTTTCTCAATCATCACATAGTAAATTCCACATTCAAAGCATCCATTCATTTTGCGACTCACTAAATGACCTTTTCATTCACTGCTTCATTCAACATATAAGTACAACTTCATTCATCATAGTCATGATTGAATATTTCTCATGTTATGCCCAATCATATATTTAGAATATGAAATTCAACAAGGTGTTTTAGATCAACTCCATATCCCATCATTCAGCAGACAATTTGATCAATCAAGCAAGTTTTCATTCAAGGCAATCATTCATCAGACCTGTATTCATGCAAATTCATTGAACCCGAAATCATTACATATCATTCAGAATCTTCGTCAAAACAGTCCGGGGCACAACAATCTCCCCCTTTTTGACGAAGATAAAACCATTTAGAACTATGATATTTGCATGAAGGATGACAAAACAGTAAGGAATTCATAACTTGCTGAATCAACATGTAAAGATCCTTTTTGCCAAAAACATAATGTATCAAAAACAAAGCAAGTCATGAATTTTCATTCAATCCAATGCAACAACAATGCAGATTATTTCTCCCCCTTTTTGTCAGAGTCAAATAGGGGATTATTAACGCTAAAAAGGATGAAAGTTAAGCCTCAATATACACAATTAACTCAATGAGATGCATATGAAACACAAGAATGAAGCAGTCAAGCACATATGCACTCATCAGTGTATAGTATAGCAAGCAAGTTCTCTATGAACAGGATAGGAAAAATGCGATAGACCGAGAACATGAATTTCATGTGCAATAGTAAAAGGGTAGTGCTTACAAGAAGTGGTACTGCAAGACTCATGAAATATGACTGATTCAAGGTGTACATCCATACAATCACTCCTTAGGTAAATATGTGAAGTATGAGCAATGAAATCTAGATAGCATGGATTTTCAGATTTTCTAAAGAACACAAATAGGAACTTTTCTTCCCTACACTTTCATACAACGTGCTCGACTTTTGGTAGCTTCGTACAACCCCAAGATTATTTTGCATTTTTAATGACACGATGACTAACCTTTTGACACGAGTCATGCCCTTTATTTCAGGGGCACTTCTCGGTAACTCGGCATCGTCACTTATGATTATGTGGATAGTACACTTTTCAATGCAAGTCTCCTCCTTTATCTCAGGGGGGATTCCCGATTTACTTCATGTCAAATCACACTTATTGATTATTTTTGACGGGACTGACAACTTTTTCCTCACAAGTCACTTGATTTCCATGTAGGGGTTCCAAAGTCCTAAAGTGTGTTAAGTGGAATAAGTGAAATCCTTATTAGTTAGTATCATTAACTCACATGTGTAAAATATGTGAGAGATTGTGTCGAATGTAAGAGATGAATTAGTCTATTCATGGTGATGTCTCCCCCTAAGTGTATGCACCGTTATAGCAAACCCCCCCCCTTAATATGTGCCATGTTAAAACATGTCCTAGTCAAGGCATTTTATTCAGCAAGGGCGTAAGGTCATAGAAGATTTTAACTGAAAGGTGTGTAGTATATATACACTCAAGTATTTCAAAATGATGTTTTCAAGCAATTTGATTACCGGTACGTGGCAGAGTACTTAGGTCCGAAGACCACACTCACACATGATGAAAGCTTCCAGGTGGACTTGATCCACCTTTCCACTAACACTATTTGATATACCGGTAAATCATGACATTCATGCACACATTGATGAAGTATATGCATTTATGTACATGCGGATGCAAAAGGATAAAAGCATGTATAGTAACCAGATGATTATTCAGTGTGTTATGCACAAGAGGCAAAGTTTGAAGAGTAAGGAGAATGAAAACTTTTATGTGCAAAGCAAATGGCAATATGAACAATTTCTTTATGAAAAAGATGACAAGAGTGTATGTACAATTCAGCTCAACATATCTAAGTGTCTAATCTGCACACTCCTAATTCTCTTCTTAGAAAGCAAAATTGTTCAGAATTAAAGGTTTTGTAAATATATCAGCAAGTTGGTGTTTTGTATCAACAAAAACAAGTTCAAAATCACCTTTATTGATATGATCTCTTATAAAGTGGTGTCTAACTTCTATGTGCTTAGTGCGAGAATGTTGGATAGGATTTTTGGATAAGTTTATTGCAGAAGTGTTATCACACATTATGGGAGTTTTCTTTAAAGAAAAACCAAAATCTAGCAACTGATGTTGGATCCAAAGCACTTGAGCCACACAACTTCCGGCAGTCACGTACTCGGCTTCGGCAGTTGATAAAGCCACACAATGTTGTTTCTTTGAGGCCCATGAAACCATGCAGCCCCAAAGAAACTGACAGTGATCGCTTGTGCTTTTTCGATCCATTTTGCAACCAGCATAATCAGAGTCAGTGAAAGCATGTAAGTCAAATGAATTATTCCTTGGATACCATAAACCAAGGTCAAGAGTTCCATTCAAATACCTGAAGATCCTTTTCACGGCCGCTAAATGAGAGTCCTTAGGACAAGATTGGTATCTTGCATAGAGACAAACACTAAAGTGTATATCAGGCCTACTAGCAGTCAGATAAAGCAAGGATCCTATCATACCCCTAAAGAGTTTTTGATCAATTTTGTTACCTTTTTCTTCTTCCATTTTCTGTGAGGTGGACATCGGTGTAGCAAAGGGCTTAGCAGTCTCGAGTTGAAATTTCTTGACAATTTCTTGTGTGTACTTCTTCTGGTTGATAAAGATGCCGTCGTCCATTTGTTTTATTTGTAATCCCAAGAAGAAGTTGAGCTCTCCCATCAAGCTCATCTCAAACTCCCCCTGCATTAGTTGGGAAAACTCATCATTCATTTTTGAATTGGAGGCTCCAAATATTATATCGTCTACATAAACTTGAACAATTAATGAATGATCATCACAAGTTTTTGTAAATAATGTTTGATCTATGTTACCTCGTTTGAAGCCGTTTTCAATAAGAAATGAACTTAATCTATCATACCATGCCGGGGGAGCCTGTTTCAAACCGTATAGTGCCTTGTCCAATTTGAATACGTGGTCCAGAAATCTTTCATCTTCAAAGTCCGGTGGTTGCTCCACGTACACTTCTTCCTTGATCACTCCGTTGAGAAAGGCACTCTTCACGTCCATTTGAAACAGTTTCATGTTCCTGTAACAAGCATAAGCAAGTAAAATTCTAACTACTTCCAATCTAGCCACAGGTGCAAATGATTCATCAAAATCAATGCCAAATTCTTGAGAGTAGCCCTTGGCTACTAATCTTACCTTATTCCTCACAACCACCCATCTTCACTAAGTTTGTTTCGGAAAACCCACTTAGTTCTAATGATAGGATGGTCATCAGGCCGGGGCACGAGGAACCACACCCGATTCCTTTAGAATTGGTGTAGCTCTTCTTGCATGGCGAGAACCCAAGAATTATCATTTAAAGCATCATCTAATGATTTAGGCTCAATGCTGGAAAGTAAAGCTAGATTATCGTGAATTTCTACTTCCCTCATTGAAGCCCGAGTTCGAATTCCTTCATCCACACCGTCGATCACGTTCTCCAATGGATGGTCCATGTGCGTGGTCCATTGGTGTAGAAGGTTCGGATGTTGTTCTTGATCCGCTTCTCCTTCTTGTTGTTCTTGATTTGCTGCCTCACCTTATTTGCTTCACTCTCCCTTTTCAACTTCGCCCTCACCTGTAATAAGAAAATGATCATCATTCGATTTCCTCATTGTGAATTCATCAACAACTACATGTGGACTTTCCTCGACAACAAGTGTTCTAGTGTTATACACACGGTAAGCTCTAGATGTTAGAGCATACCCGAGGAAGATCCCTTTATCACCTTTTGCTTTAAAGTTTTCTAGATTGTCTTTTCCATTGTTCAAAATGTAACAAATTGAACCAAATGATTTGAAATAAGATATGTTGGGTTTCTTACCTTTGTAAAGCTCGTATGGAGTTTTCTTAAGGATTGGTCTTATCATTACTCTATTTGTGATGTAGTAAGCGGTGTTCACCGTCTCTGCCCATAAGTACCGTGGAAGACCATTCTCGGCAAGCATGGTACGCGCCATCTCCAGGAGCATCCTATTTTTCCTTTCAACCGCGCCATTTTGTTGAGGGGTTCTTGGTGAGAAGAACTGATGCTCGTACCCCTGCTTCCTGCAGAAAGCATCAAACTCATGATTTTCAAATTCCTTTCCATGGTCACTTTGAATTTTCTGAATTGAATATCCTTTTTCGTTCTGGACTTTTGTGAAAAAATTAATAAACTCATTGCAAGCATCACTTTTGTTAGCAAGATATAAAACTAATGCATATCGCGAGAAATCATCGACAATCACAAAGCCATAAAGCTTCCCCCCAAGACTGCGAGTCCTGGTTGGACCAAATAGATCCAAATGCAACAGTTGAAGGGGTTTTTCTGTAGATACAATGTTTTTGCATTTAAAGGATGTGGTGGTTTGTTTTCCTTTATTACATGCTTCACAAATCTTAAAAGTTTCAAAACTCAATTTAGGAAGACCTCTGACTAAATCATGACGGTTCAACTTCCTAATTACATTAAAGCTGGCATGCCCAAGACGGCGATGCCACAACCAAACATCTTCACTTCTATTAGCAACTAAACACAGTTTCTTAGGTGCAAGCTCATCAAAATTGACTTGATAGGTGTTGTTACATCTTACACCTATGAACTTAATTTTCTGTGTGTTAGCATCAATGATTGTGCAGTGTGAAGATTCAAAAATCACTTTGTGACCCTTGTCACAGAGTTGACTTACACTGAGCAAATTATGATGAAGACCTCTAACTAGTGAAACATCTTCAATGCAATGGTTAGGGTCCTTACCAATTCTCCCAATTCCTATGATCTTACCCTTGTCCTGTCCTCCGAAAATTACCGTTCCGCCATTCTTCTCAGTAAGGTCTGCAAAGAGGAGTTTATTTCCAGTCATGTGTCTGGAGCATCCGCTATCCAGGTACCATTTATTATCTCCCGCCTTCATGCAGACCTGCACCAATTACCAACCATGCTCATTTTGATTTAGGTACCCAAGCAAGCTTGGGTTTCTTCACGTTAGCGTTCCCAAGTGGCTCATAATATCTACTGAAAAATAATTCATCATCATATTGCATGAGTTGGCATATGTACATGTTATGCCCTATTTTCCCACAGTAAAAACACGTGGGTCTTCTCCTACCAAAATTTCTTCTTTTATTTTCATTTCTGAAGGTTGAGGGGAATTTGGAATTAACAGTTTGCTTTTCGAAGTGTGTGTGTGAACATTCTCCTTGATGAAATGATTTCTTTGCTGCATAATGAACATGATTCTTGTTGCTATGCATTACTCTTTGATTCTTTTCAACTTGTTTTCCTTTCTCTCTCACTACCTTTCCATTCTCAATTTTCAATTTTTCAATTTCAATAACTAAGCTCTCATTCTTCACTTTCAAGTTTTCTTTCTCTTTTTCACATTCACTCATTTGGACATGTAATTTTTCAAGTTCTTTGTTTAAGAGGTCATGCTTTTCTTGGATTTCATCTTTAAGCTTAAATACATTCTTCTTCTCTATGTCCAAGCATGTTATATCCTCTTCAAACAAAGCTAGCTTTGTTTCCAAAGCATCATTTCCATTTTTCAGACTTTTGATTTGTATTTCAAGCAAATTACATTTTCCACATGAATCAGATGAGTGTACAATTTCATGAATCTTTTTCTTTAAAGTCCTATTCTCATTTTCCATTCTTCTGTACTTCTCATCTAATTCTTCATAAGCTAATTCCCACTATTCATTTGAAATGGCCTCAGTGCCAGAAATTACCTGTTCGCTGTCGCTGTTGGCCATCAAGCACACCGTTTTCACGAGTTCTTCAATATCCTGCTCCTCATCATTGGTCGTGGGATCATCCTCATCCTCGTCACTCCATGTCGCCTTCATGGCCTTCGGCTTCTTGCCTTTGATGACCTTTCCCTTTTTCTTTTGGAGCTCGGGGCATTCTCCTCGCATGTGCCCCACTTTCTTACATTCATAGCAAATGATTTCGGCGGCCTTGGATGGTTCATTCCTTTGTCTTGGCTGCGTCTTCCCTTTCCTGAACTTCCCGCCAAATCTTCATCTTTGGCGCAAGAATTGTCTTACCTTTCTTGTTAGCATAGCAACCTCTTCATCGTTGGTGGTTCCCAACGATTCCTCTTGGCTTGAGATACTCTCCGGGAGTGCTTTCAAGGCGATTGGCCTTTTCTTCTTCGGATCCTCTTCCGTCCTTTTGATCACATTGATCTCATAGGTCATTAATGACCCTATGAGTGCATCTACGGTGAGAGTTGTCAAATCCTTGGAGTCTTCTATCACGGTCACTTTGGTGTCCCAACTCGGTGACAGTGACCTCAACACCTTCCGCACCAATTCCTTGTTGGTGAACTCTCTTCCGAGTGACTTCAGTCCGTTGGTGATCTCCATAAGTCGTGCGAACATCTGGGAGACATCTTCTTCATCTTTCATTTTAAAGAGCTTGTAGTCATGGGTCAGCATATTCGCCTTTGTCTCCTTGACTTCTGTGGTGCCTTCGTAGATAAGCTTGAGATTATCCCACATTTCCTTCGCACTGCTGCACATGGAGACACGAGCATACTCATTAGGGTGAATAGCACACTGAATTATATTTAAAGCATTAAAATTCACAGTGGCTTTCTTGATAGCATCATCATCCCACATATCCTCATCGGGGTTTACATCATAAGGACCATTTCTAATAACAGTCCACATTTCATGACTTTGTGCTCTAAGAAATACGGTCATCCTATTCTTCCAGTATGGGTAGTTACTCCCATCGAAGAAGGGTGGCTGTTGAATAGAATGCCCTTCGGGCATCATCCCCTTGTTGAGGTTGTTGGCCATTCCTAACAGATCACTCTAAAACCGCTAGGTTTTCTAAAAACCAGAGCTGAGGCTCTGATACCAATTGTTGGCCCAGTTAGGAGGCAATTGAGAGGGGGGTGAATTGATTGCCCACCCTTTTTCATAAATATTAAAAGCAACCCACACAAGCCACAGATATGAGGAATAAATCTAAGATAGAGGCTTGATTAATACAACTGAAATTAGATCAAGCAAGCTCTCACAACTCCCCAGCGCACAGATGTACTCACTCGAACAACAATATTCGGACAGACAGTTGAGAACACTCACGCCTCACCGTCTCACACTCGTATAGTGAGCGAAAAAATAGATATCAACCAACACCAACCAAGCAAACCACGTCACAGTATTTTTAGGTGGTTCGGACGCATAAAGTGTCGTCCTACGTCCACCCCTCTCACCTCGAGAGGATTTCACTATCAATGCTGCGCGACGGCAGCGACCACACACATGGGCTCAACGGCCCACACACGTGGGTTCTCGCACGATGACGAGACACCCCACACACACACACGCAAGCTCCGAAATAGTCAAGATATGAAAGTAGAATGGAAAATACAATCCCAGTTCAGAGAA
The DNA here is from genome assembly GCA_022559845.1 of Amorphophallus konjac. Classification (NCBI taxonomy): domain Eukaryota; kingdom Viridiplantae; phylum Streptophyta; class Magnoliopsida; order Alismatales; family Araceae; genus Amorphophallus; species Amorphophallus konjac. Next base: position 357,868,179 of record CM040118.1, read on the forward strand.
TAACAATCTATGCACAAAATGACTAAGAGAATGATTAACAAGATGGATCTTCCCCTAATCTTTCAACCAAAATGGAGATGAATGAAGGGTGCTTGAGAATGAAGACACATGAGAGAGAAGAATGGCCCCCTTTGTCGAAAATCGCCCAAGCCAGGAGATGGAGGAGAGCAGGGACGCCTTCCTTCCAGCTTCAAGGTTGGGGTCGAGTGAAGCAAGCTTGGCCGCAGGGTTCTTCCTCCAAGAGCAGCACCGTTCCTCTCCTTCTTCCTGCAAGAACAAGATGAATACGTTAGAGGCTCAAGAGATGGGTTCCGATCGAATGAAGGGCGGCACTATATACAAGGGGATTTGATCCCCCAAATGACATAAAAGCCCACTCCAAACCCTATTAAAACAACATACAAGACATAAGGGATGCCTTAAGGTCATTAGGGTCATCAACCATGCCAAATGGATCCAAGCCCAATGGGTTCGAAGGAGATCCGGAAAACCCGCAAGAACGTTCAGAAAAAGTGTCGACCCATGGGGTCGACTCTTTTTCTTGAAAGTTCTGCCAGAACATTTATATAAGCAAAACCAAGTCACGAGTGTCGACCCATGGGGTCGACACTGCTTACGAAGTGTTTTGGCCTGTGAAAAAGAACATAACATTCGTGATGAAAAGTGTCGACTCACAAGGTCGACACTTTTTCACAAACATTCTATTTTCACAGAATTGAACATACTTACCTGAAAGTGTCGACCTTCAGGGTGGACACTTTTTCACGAGAGTTCTGCCTTAGCAAAACAGCAGAATTCTTGTGAAAGTGTCGACCCCGTAGGTCGACACTTTCTTCCAGCATCCTATATTTCAACGCAAGACAGAGACTCCACAAATAAGTGTCGACCCCTGAGGTCGACACTTTTGCTGACAGCAGTAAAACTTCAGTAAATGCAATTGAAACCTCCATAAATCATAAACATGTATCACAATCAATCAAAGGAGTTTATACAACTCGGATTTACATGATTAAGTATGAATTTCACCTAGATCTTTCCATTCACACTAAGATCCAAAAAGTCACGTGTTGATACCTTGGCCTTGAGAGTTGGAATGAAAATTTTCCCAATTAACCTGCATTCAATTTGCCAGTCAACTCATCATCTCAATATATCAACTGAAACTTTCTCAATCATCACATAGTAAATTCCACATTCAAAGCATCCATTCATTTTGCGATTCACTAAATGACCTTTTCATTCACTGCTTCATTCAACATATAAGTACAACTTCATTCATCATAGTCATGATTGAATATTTCTCATGTTATGCCCAATCATACATTTAGAATATGAAATTCAACAAGGTGTTTTAGATCAACTCCATATCCCATCATTCAGCAGACAATTTGATCAATCAATCAAGTTTTCATTCAAGGCAATCATTCATCAGACCTGTATTCATGCAAATTCATTGAACCCGAAATCATTACATATCATTCAGAATCTTCGTCAAAATAGTCTGGGGCACAACACTGAAGATATGCTAAGGCCAACTCCGACGACTATTGCTGCTTATGACAACTCCAGGAGAGCATGCCATGGGGTGGTGACTATTCAAGCCGAGCTCGGGCCATTGTCGATGGCCGTGGAGTTATATGTGTTAGACATTGATCCAATGTTTAAAGCCATTCTGGGTCGTCTGTGGATCGACATCCTGCATGATGTGCCTTCAACCGCTCACCAATGCCTTAAATTTCCATTTCAGGGGTGGGTGGTCAAGGTTAAGAGCATCTCCACGGTGCAATATGTTGAAGTCATTTCCAAAAAAATTATGCCAACTCTCTGGCCGAGCAATAAGCCGGTCCTTTCTGTAATGGACTCGGATTTTCCCTGGGCATATGTGTCACGCAAGCCCACCACTACACCTATTAATGTCAAAGCCAAGTCCAAGATAAGAGACTCCAAGGGCTAGAACATGATTCTGAAACTAGGTTACCAGCCAGGCATGGGTCTCGGGAGCCCAGTTACAGGGGCGGACTACGCCAATCCCAAATTGTAGAAAAATGAGCAGAAGAGGCCTCGTCTACCGAGAGTCAGCATTGTCAATTCTGGGAGATTCAGTGCCGCTGACGTGGGACTACCGTCAGCATTTTGTGAAGGGCCCGTTGCAGCCAGGTACCCTAAAGACGTCGCCTTGCTCCGACCTGAGAAATGATGATGCTTGTGCCGTTGCTGACCCGCCGCCGCCACTGAAGGGGTCGGTGGGTGATATGGAAGATTTTTATGACAGTTTTGAGAAGTTGTTCCATGAAGAAGAAGATTGTCCAAGAAACCCAGGGGTGCAGCTTGTAAAGTACACTCCAGTAGAGCCAATTTACCGAAGGTCATGGAAAGAGGGGAGCTCCCTTGTTGCCTTTTCTTGGCCTCCTTCCCGCCTTGCTTCCCTTTTCCAAGAGTTGGAGTCCATACCCCGCTCACCTCCTATCATGCCATTTGAGGTTCTGATCGTGCCATGTGCATGTGGGCACTGCCCACCAGTTGATCTTTCAACCATGTTTTTTGCCCCATCTGATCTCTCAAACATGTGATTTTCTTCATCCGATCTGTTCTTTGATGTTCTTTTTCCGTCTCTCTTCCCCCTTCAACTTCCTCCTCCTCCTCCTCCCTCTGATTTATCTTGTTATATGGTTTCCTCCAGTCTCCAAAAAAAAATGCCAATTTCAAAACGGAGATTTCAGTGGAGGATTATGCTATGTTTTGTCAGTCCTCTTCCCAGGGGCACGAGACCCCTGTTTCCCTTCCTGTAGATTTTCTATCCCCTAGGTTAGATGTAGAGCTTGTTGAGTCTAGGGAAGTAGAGTCGATTGAGTCTAGTGAAGTAGGATCTTGTTCTAGTGTCTCCAACCCTTCCACGCTTGCTACGCGCCCGATGACGCATCATTCTAAAACCGTTCCTGATAGGTTCCTCTAGGATCTTGCTCAGTGTTGCCACCCCCTCCTTAGATGCCCTGAGTTTGTAGAGATAGCCATCATCCTAGAGGATGAGGAGGAGCTAGACTAGGTATTGAGCGACGATGAATTGGGTGTTTATGAGATCATAGATGAGAAAGACCCGATCGATTGTGAGGATAGCGACATGGATGACATTGTCAATTTGTACGCGCATGGTTTGAAGAGATTTGATGAACCGGCATCGGTAGTGGATGAACCCACAAAAGAAATTAATCTTGGAACTGAAGAGGATCCCAGGCTCATAATTATCTCTGCTAATCTCCCTCCTCATGTTGAAGAGGAGTTAGTCCAAGTTTTGAGGGAGTACAATGATTCATTCGCCTGGTCCTATGAGGACATGCCTGGCCTTGACCCCGCTCTGGTAGAACATAGATTAGTACTTAAACTAGGGGCAATGCCCGTTAAGTAAAAATCAAGAAGATTCCACCCCCAAATGGCCTTAAGGATAAAAGAAGAAGTGGAAAAGTTGCGTAAGGCCAAGTTTATTAGAGTTGTTTTATATCCACAATGGGTGGCGAATATAGTCCCTGTGATGAAAAAGGATGGAAAAGTACGAATTTGCATCAATTTCTGGGACTTAAATAAAGCATGTCCTAAAGAAGATTTCTCGCTTCCTCATATCGATGTGTTGGTAGACAACACGGATGGGTACGAAGCCCTCTCATTTATGGATGGATATTCAGGGTATAACCAAATCCGCCTAGCTCCGGAAGATCAAGAGAAGACATCATTCACCACGCCCTGGGGCACTTACTGCTACGTGGTCATGCCGTTTGGACTGAAGAACGCGGGTGCCACATACCAACGGGCAATGATGGCAATCTTCCACGACATGATGCACGTCTATATGGAAGCCTATGTGGATGACATTCTGGTGAAATCAAGGTCGAAAGAAGAGCACCCGGCTATCCTGGCCAAGATGTTGCAAAGGGCTAGGGAGTATAAATTGAAAATGAATCCAAAGAAATGTGTATTTGGAGTATCATCAGGGAAGTTACTAGGTTTCATAGTTAGAAAGTGGGGGATTCAAATTGATCCAAACAAAGCAAAGGCCGTTATAGATATGCCACCACAGAAGAACATTATTGAGCTTAGAGGATTGATTGGGCGTTTGCAATTCATTCGACAGTTTATATCACATCATTCTCAGAGGTGCCGCCCATTCTATGAACTGTTGAAGGCGGGGGCCAAATTTGAATGGAACGAGCAATGTCAAAAAGCCTATGAGGATCTTAAGGTTTATTTATCTAATCCCCCGATTTTGCAACCCCCTGTTTCTGGTAAACCCCTGATTTTATACATTTTTGTTATTGAGGACTCCCTAGGTGTTGTCCTGGCACAAGTGGACGACGAAGGGAAGGAAAGGACAGCTTATTACCTCTCTAGGCTATTCAATCTTGTAGAAGCTAAGTATACCACTATGGAGAAGACCTGCGCAGCCTTAGTTTGGGTAGCCTAGAAATTGAAACACTATTTCCTTGCCCATGATATTAAGTTGATCTCTATAATGGATCCAATTTGCTACCTCTTAGAGAAACCCGTCCTTTCTAGTAGGTTGGCTCGCTGGTAGAGCTTTCTCTCCCAATTCACTATTACCTTTGTCGTTCAGAAAGCAATCAAGGGATATGCTATTGCAGAACACCTTGCTCATTTTCCTATCCCTTGTACAGATTCTATCCAAGATGAGTTCCTCGATGAACACCTGGCCGTGCTTACTCATCACCCTTTCTGGTCGCTGCACTTTGATGGTGCACTCAATTCCCAGGGTCGAGGGATCGGCGCCGTCCTTCTCACTCCAGAGGGAGTGACCATTCCTATTACATATCAGCTCTCTTTTCTTGCTACCAATAACATAGCCGAGTATGAGGCTCTCCTTGCTGGATTGAAGCATGCCTACGTCATGGGCGCGTGATACTTAAACATCATAGGAGACTCTCAACTGGTGATGTGCCAGGTTCTTTCCACTTATCGCACCCGTGATCTTAAGCTCAAACCCTATCAAGATTTGGTCACGCTCTTGGCTAAGCAATTCTGTAAGCTGATTTACATTCACACCCCTCGATCTCAGAATATTCTTGCCGATACACTTGCCTCGCTCGCTTCCTCCCTTTCCTTTCCCCTCAGTCGTTCCACTGAGAACATTGTGGTCCAACGATTAGATACTCCTTCCCTTCAGGATCCGTGGTTTGACAAACTTAGGAAGTCCGTAGAGAAGAAGGCTAAGAAAGAGGAGTTAAAAGAAGTATCTTTAACAGAGCTTGAGGCGATCCTAGAAGAAGAGGAATTGCCTTGGTATCACGAAATCGAGCAGTATTGCAGGGATGGGTCATTCCCAGAATCAGCCAACGTCGAGCAGCGTAAGGCCATAAGAAGAGTCACCTCCAGGTACACAATCATTGCGGGAGAATTATATAGGCGTGCTCTTAATGGAGTTCTTATGAGGTGTTTAGACGATGATGAGGCTTGGAAAGTTGTTGAAGCAGCTCACTCAAGTGAGTGTGGAGGGCATATTAATGGTCAAGCCTTGGCAAAGAAGATTCTTAGGCAAGGCTATTACTGGCCAACCCTAGAAGAAGATTGCTCCACCTATGTCCGTAGGTGCCTTCAGTGCCAACTCCACGCCGACAAGATTCATGCTCCAACTTCATCTCTCCATCCTCTTTCTGCTCCTTGGCCATTCTCCATGTAGGCTTTTGATATTGTAGGCCCACTAGGTGATCCAAACTCCCAAACCAAACATAAATCATTCATCATCACTGCTACGGAGTACTTCACCAAGTGGGCCGAAGCTGAAGCATATGCGGAAATCAAAGCTACCACAGTTTGCCACTTCATCCTCAAGAACATCATTTCATGGTTTCGAGTGCCTAGTGACATCGTCACCGACAACGGGCCTCAGTTCGTGTCACAGGAACTCCAGGACCTCTGTAAGAAATTCAACATCTCATTACATCATTCATCACCATACTACCCCCAAGGCAACGGTCAATCCGAGGCCACCAATAAGACTCTTCTTGAAATCATCAAGAAAATATGCGAGTCGCATAAATTCACTGATTGGGCCGATAAATTAATAGAAGCTCTATGGGCTTATCGCACCTCCGTCTGCACTCCCACAAAGAAAACTCCTTTTGCTCTCACTTATGGAATGGAGGCGGTACTCCCCTATGAGATTTTGATCCCTTCCCTAAGGGTGCAACTCGACAAAGAACTTAATCTCGATGAACGTCGAGAGGCGTTGCTAGTCCAGCTGGAACTCTTGGACGAGAAGAGGCTTAATGCGGCCAATCACTTCTCCGTTTATCAAAAGCGTGTCTCACGTCATTTTCAAAAGAGGGTCATCGAAAGAAAATTTTAAGTAGGAAATATGGTTTTGAAATGTAAATTTATTCAATCAGGAGGTCCTAGGTCTAAGCTACAACCTAACTGGGAGGGTCCATTCGTAATCAAGGAGGTTTATCCTGGGAATGCATACCATTTAATCAACGCGGAGGGTGAAGAACTGTCTAATCCGTGGAATGGGTTGTACCTCAAACGCTTTTATCCTTATAGTCGAGCTAGCGACGGCCCGATGGTGGGGTGTTCCTCTCCTTGATCATAAAGGGAGATCCCTAGTGCAACACACACACTACACGACCTCCAAGGTTGGGTTTTCCTTTTTTTTTGCCACACTGTTTCTCCTTTGGCCATACTTGGGGGAAAGTGAAAAATCCTTATTTTTTCCCTTCTTCGGCTGAAAATAGGGGCAAGTGGTGAATAAGGGGGCGAGAACTGATCTTGACACCCCGATATGAAAGAGGGCTCAAATAGGGGCAGTCCGTTATGACCTAATTCCGCATTCACAAAAGAAAAGAAAGAAAAGAAATAAGAGAAAAGGGGCAAAAATCAAGGCAAAAGCTAAAAGCACATTCAAAAGCTCGAAGCTCAAAAGTCTAACTGCTCCGAAGAATGAAACTAAGCATGGCAAGAGTGGCAGTATAGTTTCCGCGCGAGATGTCATGAGCCCGGTCGTACGCGTGCCTAGAACGGATGATGGTTCGATGACGGACACAAAGCTCCAGCGCAACAGACCAAATCTCTTGAAGAGGGGTTGTCGTGAGAAGAACTCAAGCCCTAAAAATCTCTATACCTATTACCGACTTTCTTATCAAATTCTCTTTTTGATATCCCAAGGACTGGATCGTATCCCGGGTATGGCCTCAGCGGAGGCACCGTTAAGTGAAATTGGACCCTGGCCATGGATGGTCACCCACGATGCACGTTGCACTTGGGAAGCCCCTAATGAGATATGTGGGTCCCCCGTCCCCGGGTCTGAGTCGGTTTAAAAATCTAAAAAAAATCAGATATTTTAAAATCTAAAAAAATCAAATATTTTAAAATAAAAAAATAGATATTTCAAAATCTAAAAAAAATTAGATATTTTAAAAAAATAAAAATAATTAATTAGATATTTTAAAAAATCCAAAAAAATAATAAAAAAATAAAAATAAAAAAATTGAATATCTTTAAAACTACAAAACTATTTTCAAAATCGTCACATAGTCCCCTTGCATTTCATGGCAGGCATTGCATTCTTTTTCTTTTATCATTTTGCCGATTTAATAAGGCTTACCCTCTTGAACAAAAATCAAGGATTGGTTGTTCCCTAGCTTGCTGTAGGCAAGGGGTTAAGCCTAAAACAGATCTAACCTATTTTTTGTCTAAGTGAGTGTGAGTGAGTGTGCAGGGACAAGTTTACAAGTGATTCTGGCATCTACAGGTAAGCGGTCTCCAGAAGACCGTTTCAATCTTTCAAGCGGTCACAATGTGACCGTTCCAGTCTTCTAGACGGCCTCCAGAAAGCCGCCTTCATTATACCTCACCAACCCACTGGCTTTCCCGTGTGCCCAGGGTTCCGCGGTCTGAATATGGCCGCTTATGAATAAACGGTCCGTCACCAACCGCTCTAGGATTTTAGACGGTCTCTTGATAGACCACATGAACCTTTATTTTGAACTCCTCTCATGCGTCTATTGAGCGGTCTATCTAAGACCGTTTGTATTAATTATGCAGTCACATGAAGACCGTTTAACTCATTCAGCGGTCTCTTGTGGGCCGCTTCCTTCCAGAGAACCACCTCAATTCGCAAATGCACAAGAGACAAGGCCAAGCTTATTTCAAGTGAAGCATTCCACTCTTTATTCAAAATCAAGCAAAATCAATCAAAATCAATCCATGGGTCTCCATACATCATAAATGCTAAAAAGCACTCAATCCTCAACCGGGCATCCCCGTAAGGCCGAATCTCACGCAACTCTCTCACATATGCCTGGTACTCCTCCTGGAGCTCTGTCACCTTCGCTGGTAGGGCGCGTGTCCTGCTAACCTCCCACATGATCCGGGCACTCCTGACCGCCTGCTCATCCTCCTTTGTCCCGAGTCTCCTAGCCCGTAGTGCAGGAAGGTGGGGTAGTGCGGTAACTATCGTCCGGGAGAGCCCAACCTGTAGCAAGCACCTGTGGGGGCTGTACATCGCCAAGGTGGTGTCTCCCACGAGCCTCAAGTCAAGCCCAAGTCTCCTAGGAAGCCTGAGGGTGGTGCCGTGGAGGAAGGATGGGCACATCACGAACCGATCCAGGGGCAGAATGTTGATGTAGAGGCGCCATTCATCCCCAGTCTTATTGTATGCGGTCCGACACTCCACCTGCTGAGAAAACCTGAAGGCGCAGCCAAAGAAAAAGAGTGGATGGCTCCCAAAGATACGGCTGACAGAAGTGATATCCTCCCTAGGTATGAACTTTAGCCTGACCCCCATCCAGCACTCAAGAAGAATCATAGAGCCAAAGAGTGGGCCTCCTAAGGCTGCTGAGCTAAGACCCTCGTACAAGTAAGCAAGAACGGCCTGAGAGATGGAAAGACCCCGCCATAGGCCACTAATGGTGCTAAGGTTGGGTATGTTCAGAACATGGTCGGCAGAAGGGAAAATCATGGCACCACATAGGCAGATGGAAACAGCTTTGGCTATGGCTTCATCCCACCCACACTTGTTCTTACAATGAGCTATGACCCATTGGCTCAGGGGTAGCAAATGGACGTGGTTTAGGCCAATCATGGTACGGATGTCCTTAGCACTAGGTAGGAATTCCTCTAGAATGAGGGTAGGATCTACAGGGGCAACAGTATGGCAAACTAAGTCTTCCTCACCAACTTTAGATCTAGGAAGGGATAGATAGGTCTCTACCTCCTCTAACAAGATGGTGGCCTCAAAGGAAGGGAAGATGAAAGTATGCGTCTGGGGATGCCACACTTCTACTAAAGCTGGGATGCTATGCCAATCCAATGAAAGCTTAGGGAAATTTTTGGCTAGGATTAAAAGAGGGTGCAAGTGCCAGGCTCTTAGGATGGATATCACTGCTATAGGGAGCTCGCGGATCATGGGAGACATCCACTTCAAGGTGGAATAACGTCTTGGACCGGGGAGGAGCTGAGGTGATGGAAAAGAAAAGGAAGGAAAAGAGAGAAGAAGAGAGGAGTAATATAAGCGTTTTTGAAGAAATTGAATGAGATAAAAGAAATTGCATTGACTTACCTCTCTTAAAGGGCTGGAGCTCAGATGCCCGGAGATGGCAGTCAACCTTTGCAACACCCCATACTCTTTCTTAGTCGGCTTTGGCCCATGGTAAGCGGCCTCACCCATAGAGCTTCCTTCAAGGGCCCTCTTCATGGTGTTTTGGGGAAGTTTTGCAAGGGTTTTCAAGGCTTAAGGGAGAAGGTTTGTGTGAAGAACGAATTTTGGGTGCCTTCCTACTTATAGAGCCTAATTTGTGGCCTAATACCACTAGGATTGAGGTAGGATAGCTCCAACTTGGGTTAGGATAGGCTTTGACACGAGCTATGACTCTCTACCCTCGGGTTGGGACTCTCAAAGAGGGTCCCGATCGGAGCTATCAGAGTTTCCACTTAAGCAGTCTATCGAGCGACCGTGGGTATATGGAAGTGGTCTAACATGGACTGTTTGAGTGCCTTCTACACACTTCGCCTCCCGGGGTAATAGACGGTCTATGAGAAGCCGTCTCTAAATACCAACGGTCAAGAGTAGACCGTCTTCTCTAATCCACGGTCCAACAGAGACCGTTTATGATCTTCTTCGGAATATTGGCCGAACAAGCATCCGCGGTCCACCGTGGGGCCCGTCTGAACCCTGGAGCGGTTGTCTGGATGACCGCTTATCTACCTGATGCCTTAATTTTTGTCTCTCTTGCACCAATTCCACTCAATGCTTTTTATCTCTCTTTCTTACTCTCTCGTGTCAGTTTAGGAGTCGTTGTTAGTCAATTAGCATCAAGCATTCACACATTCATTTGCAAAACCAAAAAAAATCAGTCATATCATAAGCATGCATAACATCCATATGTACATAAGTCACATCTAAGTACATCAGGTCGGTCCCTCTCCCGGACCCCCACTCTCACCCGAGCCCTCATGCCTCTTCGATGGTGGGGCCATTGCTGAGCTCGCCTCCTCCCGGTGCCGTCGACGCCGCTCCTCCTCGTTCCTCCGGCGACCAGAGGAGATCATGAAGTAACTCCTATAGGAGCCGTGCGTGCCGTATGTACCATGTGTGCCGCTCGGAGCTCTACTGAGCTCTGACCTCTAGCTCATCCTCTCATAGGCCTCCACAGCACCCTCTAGCTTCACCACCTGGAGCCGGGATCGGTCCCACTCGGCCCGGAGTCACTCCAGCTCTGCCAATAGGAGCGCCGTCTCTATCGGGTCTGCTGGTCGGCTGCGCTCCATCTCCCCCCTCAGCAGGGTAACCTCGCTCAGGGCCACCGTTAGCTCAATCGTCTGCATGTGCATGCATCATGGTCAGTTAGTTGCATTTCACAATCATAGTCAACCTGGAAAATGTAGGTGTTCACTTACCCTCTCAGCGAGTGCCGCCTTGGCCTCCTCGGCTCGTGTCACCATCCTCGCAAACTCTGCATCCCGCTCGGCACGGTCCGCGGATGGCTGGGAGGAGGAAGAAGGTGCATCTGCTCCCTGATGCTGGGCCCCCTTAGCTCGCTGTATTTAGAACTCCATGTTAGTCACTGTCACAAGCATATGCACAATTAAGTCTAGGGGTAAGTGAAACTTACCAGGAGGTCCAGCGCATGTCGGAGCTCATCCCGCTGCTGGACGGTGGAGTGGAGGAGGCTCTGGAGCTCGGCTATCTACCCTTGGGGATCGAGCTACATATGGAAGTCAAGTGTCAGTGCATCGTGATCATAAAGCATAATAGAAAGCATGGGGTTAGAGTCGTACCGATCGTCGAGTGCCACGGAAGACCTGGTCTCCGTAGCGCCTGGCATAGGCCGTCAAGTAGGCCTCCTCGCTCTCTGCCCGAGCGCGTGCCACTCGCCCGAGTGTTGTCCAGTCCCGGACCTGCTCCGCTGCCGGAACGGTCCAGTTGATCTCTGTCGCCAGACCCCGAGCGTGCCATCCAACGCGATCCTCCGGCTTCTCAGGCGTCGGGAAGTCAACCTCTGCCTGATGGACCTCGAGGGTCCTCATCACTAGCCGATAGTAGAGGGGCTCTACCACATTCATGCAGTGGAGCCAGATGTCGCGTCCTGCGTAGGCCAGGGCCGCCACCACCGGCTGGCCCTCGTGCCCCTCACCCTAGTAGGGCGTCCACCGGATCTGTCAAATAGGCAAATTACATTAACATAAAGAGCACATAGTTGCATTAATGTAAAGTTTAAGTTCAGAATCTTACCGAGGCATAGGGTAGCGTGTCGAGGTCATCCTGGATCACCCGCACCTAGCGTCGTAGAGATCCGACCTCCCGTGGTGCCGTCCACCGTCTCACGATGGGCAGCCGATCTAGGTACGTCTCCAATCCTCTCCCCAGCCCAGGGAGATGCACATAAGCCCACACCTGCATTGCATCAAATATTAGCACATAAGCATTTAGAGAATTCATATAGCAATTGCATAATCATTTTAAGAATCGAGTCGTACCTAGAGTAGTGGGGAGAACCCGTCGAGCATCGTGCGTCGGCTCGTCGAACTGAGGGTGTCGAAGAGGAACGTGAGGACAGCCGCTCCCCACACATACTCCTTAACTTGGTCAACCTCCTCGAGCAGTGGTAGTAGGCGGCAGCTGACCACGTCTCCCCGAGTGGCGAAGAGGAGCATCAAGAACCTCCTCAGCACCACGTCTACCTCCGGTCCCGCTACGGCTGCCACCCGTGGTCGTGCTCGCTCCGTCAGCCTCTGAAGGTGCTGCTCCGACAGCTCTCCCGTGGCGATCCCTGCTCCCCTCAGACCGAGGCTCTCCTGAAGTCTCTCCCTCGACAGCGTCGTCGATTGACTCTCCAGCCATAGCAGCTCTAGGCCCAGTAGCCTCTGGGCCAGCTCACGATAGTCGGGGAAGGTCCTCCCGCTGACCGCTGCCCCGTGCACGCGCAGGCCGGTGATGCACGCGACGTCCTCTAATGTCGGGACCATGTGGCCCCACGGGAAAAGGAACGTCCGGCTCATCGGATCCCACCGGTCGTGCAGGGCGTAGAGCATCGCGGTGTCGAGCCGCGTCACCTCCAAGCTCAGGAACTCCCCAAACCCCATGGCTGCCAGCCGCTTCGCTGGAAGTCCAGCAGTGCGAGGTACACTGCTTGGACTTGGAGCCATGAGATCCGGGTCCTGCGCTTTCTCCGCATGCATTTAAAGCATTTGCATTAGTCATACATTTCATAATAAATCATGCATCACAATAAATAAATGAAAAAGAAAAAAGAAAAAGAAGGAAAAATTTCCATTTTTGTTAGGTTAATGGTCCCATCTAGGCCGTTTATATTCCCATAACGGTCTATTTCCAACCATTTCCCAACTCTTAAGCCCCTTCCCTGAACTGAAGCTGAACGGTCATCCATTAACCGCTTTGATTAGTGAACGGTCTGTTGGGGACCGTTCATTCATATAGACGGCCCAATGGGGACCGTTTAATTCCTCATGGCCTATCCTAATAATGACAGCTCTCTGGTCGCTTATGTTACCAACGGTCCCCCTCTAACCCTTTGGCATCCCCTCAATCCCTCGTTGATCTGAGTCTACACGGTCAAACCCATCACCGTTTGCTTACTGGGCGGCCTGTTGGAGACCGCTTGGTTCTCAACGTCTCAGCTTCTGAACGGTCTGGAGTGGACCATCTATGTTCTCAACGGTCTTATTTAGACCGTTTTACCCTGACTGTTGGATTCCCTCAGAATGGCCACCCATGGACCGTTCTAGGCCCAGACGGTTCTATGTGAACCGTATAGTTTGATTAGGCAGTCACTGTAAGACCGTGCTTAAGCCGCCGTGCCCGACGGCATTCAAACCCGTCCCCACCGACGGTGGCGGCCGAGGTGGCCTCTCAACCGGCCCTAAAGGGGACGAACGCCCCTTTTCTTTCCCCTAGGACTACATGCAGCAATTAGGCCTACCTCAGAGGGACGTGGCTCTTTGGCCGGCGTCCGGGTCGTCGTCGTGGCCTCCTCTACCAGTAGGGCGATCTCCACCGTCTCAGCGGTCGTGGGAGGGTCTTCTCCTTACGCCTCGGCCGGTGGTGGCACGTCCTCCTCCGTGGGCTCCGCAGCGGGCGGCGACGGCATCATCTCCTCCGGCGAGGTGGACGGTGGGGGTGCTTGGGCCTCCTCTTGAGCCATCTGTCGCTCCAAGGCCTGATGCTTGAAACGCATAGAAGGTGGGAAGGCTAGGGTGTGGAGAGTGAAAATGAGTTTGAGAGGGGGAGGGAGAGGGCTTCGGTGTTGAAAGAGGAGAGAGTAGGGGGGTATTCGCTGTCGGTTACGGTGGGAGGGAAATGATGGGGGTTGGTTTCTTTTTTTTTGAAACCGACAGTATGTAAGCGGTATGTCGATAGATCATGTGTCATTTTGAGTGGTCTTTCTAAGACCGTTTGAGTACAACGCTCCATGTGCATTTACACAGTCTGCATATAACCGTGTATCAATCTGGACGGTCTGGTGCTGGGCTGTGTCTATTCCGCAATAAGGTTCAAAATCCCACTTTTATTACAGCCCTAATGGAACTGTTTATATATTTGGGCGGTCTGGGGCAGACCATTTTATATGCTGAAATAGTTTTTCTTGCTGTATTATGTGCTTGATTGATGATATCTTGGCTCTAAGTAATATTGTTTCATGATATGTGTCATTGCAAAATCATGTTCATGACTCTTTTGTAGCGTCACTCCATTTCCACTTTCGACAGGTAAGTCAGGTAAGTATTTCGATCCCTGTATCCCTTAATGCATTACTATATGGTATCTATGCTATATTATCTCGAGAACCGACTGGTCATTCATGTGTTCTAGGATCTGACGTTCCCCTATAACAAAAATGATGATGATCTAGGTCAACGTGTTTTATCATAGAATATGTCGTTATGTTGGGAGGATTAGGGGACGATGGTTCTGTCTCGCACGCCGTGGTTGCGGATGGTATCCTAACCCTGGTTTGTCTAGTCTAACAATATTATTCTTGAGTACTTTCTATTTTATGGGTTTCTTTGCATTCATTTTAATGATTTCTTTTATTTTAGCCCAGCATGCATCATACGCATCCTTTTGAACATTCATGTCACATGGTTTATCTAAAAGTGTCTCACTGATAATGGATGATTGTGCGTTCATGGTTTTTGGGTAAGAAGAATAATTCCACTCATAGTTGGAAGATTTTCTCTATTCTGTTCACCTAGTTTGATTGACTAAGAGTCCCCGTCTGGAGTTTTAGTCTATTTATTTACTATTTCGTTGCTGCTTATCTTCCTTCATTGGTTGTGGATTGTGTCCCCAAATGAGGTTGCCCATTTTTTTCCTCTGCTATTCATTTAGTTAGTTTCTCCAGACTGGTGTCGTTTTGGTCCGATCGTTCATGGTGTTTAGTTCGGAGTTTTTCGGAAGATTCCTATCGCTTGTTGGTGAGGAAACGGGTGTCGTTTGCCTTAACGCCCGCTTTTCAGTCCGCTCTGCTTCGTTTTCGCTTCGTCTCCATGTTCCATTTCACTTTTTCTTCACCTCCGCTCGCTCCCCTGCAAAGAGGACGTTAAGGAGGGGCATTTGTTGACACCCGTTTTGTCTATGAGTTGAGTCATTCTTCTTACCACTATTTTGTGATGCCTCGAGTTGTCCATCACTCATTGGGCCATTTTTGAGAATGTCTTTGGGCTTATTTTATGGGTACTTCCTCTCTGGCTAGGTTTGCTCTTAAGTTTGGAGTTAATGGGCCTTCATTTCACTCGGTCTTTAGGGTAAATGGGCTTATTTATCCCATTTTTAACTTCCATCGCCTAGCCTATACGCGGTCTAGCGATGGACCGTGCAGTTAGCTGGGCAGTCTATTTGAAGACCATTTGGTTGAACCAGCGTCGACCTTGTCCTGGCTAGCGTCGATCTTATCTTTCACTAGCGTCGACCTTCATTTTTAGTAAATGGTCTCACGATAGACCGTTACTTAAACGTGACGGTCTATTGAAAGATCGCTTTTTATTGCTAAAGAACTGGCGTCGACCTTACTCTTCGCTAGCGTCGACCTCACCTTCTCGGCGTTGACCTTCATTTTATTAAACGGTCTAACGATAGGCCGTTCCATGAATCGGTGGTCTATTGAAAGACCGTTTTGACTTGGTCTTTGGATAAATGGTCATATTTATCCTTCTCTATTCATTTTTCACCGACACTGGATAGACGGTCTGGCAATGGGCCGTTTAACCCGTTGAGCAGTCTTTAGATAGACCATTTCTTGATCCAGAGTCCTATGCCGGTTCAGCCGGTCTGTTTCTTGGGGATAAATGGATTATTTATCTTATTTCTATTTACCACCGACACCTGTAAGCGGTCTAGCGATGGACCGTGTACAGTGTCGGGCGGCCCATCGATCGACCGTGTACAAGGCTGAGATCCTTGGGTTGGTTGGCTTTTCTCTCTCCACCCATGGTTGAGTTAGGTGATTCTTCCGCCAGTTGCTCTGCGGATTCTGAGTCAAATGTGATGCCGTTTGATCATGGTGAGAGGTGGGAGTATTATCTTCATTTTATCCTAAAGAATCTCGCCCTAATTATCGCTGGAGAACCCTCAATTTTGACTGGACTTTCAAGGGTCTATAAATAGTACCCTTGGCCCAAGCTCACGAAGGGTGGGATATCCAACGTTTGCGTCGAAGTGCTGTCGAGTTCTTGAGTGGATCTCAGCCAGGGAGGAAGGCTCTCTACGTCCATTTGAGCCTTCGGTTCAGGGAGTAGTAGTTTCTTTAGCATTTTGGTCTAGGTGTTTGGTCATTCGTTCATCATTGCATGCTCATTTCCTTCACCTTTTCTCCACATTTTTTCACTGGCATTTCACATTTTTTCGCCTTCCCATTGTTTTTCACGCCCCATAGGGGTTAAAAACCCAACCCCTAGGTATCCCCCATTCCATTCATGCGTTTGGTTCTTCATTTGCTGCACAGATACTACACTTCATAAAACTAATCTGGGTTGTGTTTTCTTGTCATTTACTATGTTTTGCAGGTCAACATAAGCTTTAGCACGAGGCCCATCCCCTCTGGCCGGCTGGAAGGGGTGGAGGAATAAGTCCCACAAGTTTAGGATCTAGAGGTTCTGCGCGGTCTATCCCCGTCCGTCTAAACGGATAAGCGGTCTTACTCAGGCCGTCCAGTTCTTGCCAGCGGCCTGTTACAGACCATTTTATACGCCAGCCAAGTCTTCTTCCCGCGTTCCTCTTCAACGTTGAGCAGCCTATCGTTCGGCCGTCTACCTCCTTAAGCAGTCTTCAGAGGACCGTGTTCACCCTGTTCCAGCGCTGCATTATTGGCGAGTGTCTTCACTCTCTCCTCCCCCTTCCAAGGTATGTGGTACTCCTTCGTCATGCTATATACCTTGGTGGCGATCACAACATGTTTTTGTGTGTAAGTAATTTATTGGTTGCCCTTTCCCTCTTCTAGCCCATTCATCATTTTCATATTCACTTTTGAGTTAAGGGAGGGAAGGAAAAACTTGTCTACAGTAAGTGCAGTGGCAAATCTCCTTATGTGCAAAAAGGTAAGCCAATATTCACAATTTGAGTTATTGGAGTTTAAGAAATAGTATATACACAATAAATCAAAAGATTTTGACTATCTAATCTGCACACTCCTAATTCTCTCCTAATGAAAGAAAACTAATCAGAATTCAAAGGCTTTGTAAAAATATCAGCAAGTTGATGTTTTGTATCCACAAAAGATAGTTCAAAATTTCCTTTATTGATGTGATCTCTAATAAAGTGGTGTCTAACCTCTATGTGCTTTGTGCGAGAGTGTTGGACAGATTTATAGCAGATATATTATCACACAAAATGTGAGCCTTTTTCAAAGAAACACCAAAATCTAACAACTGGTGCTGGATCCAGAGTACCTGGGCCACACAACTGCCTGCAGCCACATATTCGGCTTCAGCAGTTGATAAAGCCACACAATGTTGTTTCTTTGAGGCCCATGAAACCATGCCGCCCCCAAGAAACTGGCAGTGACCGCTTGTGCTTTTACGATCCATTTTACACCCAGCATAATCAGAATCAGTATATGCAATCAAACCAAATGAATTATTTCTCGGAAACCACAAACCAAGATCAATAGAACCTTTCAAATACCTGAAAATCCTTTTCACGGCCGACAAATGAGATTCCTTGGGACAAGATTGATATCTTGCATAGAGACACATGCTGAAATGTATGTCAGGCCTACTAGCAGTAAGATATAAAAATGAGCCTATCATACCCCTAAAAAGTTTCTGATCCACGACATTACCTTTATCATCTTCTAACTTAAGTGAGGTGGACATCGGTGTAGCAAATGGCTTGGCATTTTCTAGTTGAAACTTCTTCAGAATTTCTTGTGTGTACTTCTTCTGGTTGATAAAGATACCATCATCTAGTTGCTTTATTTGAAGCCCCAAGAAGAAGTTTAGTTCGCCCATCAAGCTCATCTCGAACTCTCCCTGCATAAGTTGAGCAAAATCATCATTCATTTTCAGATTCGTGGCTCCAAATATAATGTCGTCTACATAAACTTTCACAATTAAGGCATGCTCATTACAAGTCTGAGTAAACAACGTTTGGTCTATATTACCTTGTTTGAAGCCATTATCAATAAAAAATGAACTTAAGCGATCATACCATGCCCGGGGAGCTTGTTTTAACCCATACAGTGCCTTGTCCAATTTGTAGACGTGGTCTGAAAATTTTTCATCCTCGAAGCCCGGCGGTTGCTCCACGTACACTTCTTCTTTGATAACCCCATTGAGGAAGGCACTCTTCACGTCCATTTGGAAAAGCTTGAAGTTCCTGTGACATGCATAAGCAAGAAGTATTCTTAATGCCTCCAATCTAGCCACAGGAGCGAAGGATTCATCAAAATCAATACCAAATTCTTGAGAGTAGCCCTTAGCTACTAATCTTGCCTTATTCCTCACAACCACCCCGTCTTCACTAAGTTTGTTTCAAAAAACTCACTTAGTTCCGATTATGGGATGATCATCAGGCCGGGGCATGAGGAACCACACCTGATTCCTTTGGCATTGGTGTAGTTCTTCTTGCATGGCGAGAACCCAAGAATTATCATTTAGTGCATCATCTAAAGATTTAGGCTCAATATTGGAAAGTAAAGCTAAATTATCATGAAGTTCAAATTCCCTGATTGAAGCCCGAGTTCTTATCCCTTCATCCACACCACCAATCACATTCTCCGGGGGATGATCTTTAAGTGTAGTCTATTGGTGTGGTAGAGTCGGTTGTAATTGCTCCTCTTATTGCTCTTGATCCTTTTCCTTTTCTTCACCTTTTGCCTCACCTTGTTTTCTCGATTCTCCTTTCTCAACTTCACTCTCACCCGTAACCAGAAAATGATCATCATCATTTGACTTTCTCAAGATGAATTCATCAACTACAACATGAGGACTCTCCTCGACAGCAAGAGTTCTAGAATTGTAAACACGGTAAGCTCTAGATGTTAAAGAATACCAGAGGAAAATCCCTTTATCACTCTTAGCATCAAATTTCTCCAAATTATCTTTACCATTATTCAAAATATAACAGATAGATCCAAATGGTTTAAAATGAGATATGTTGGGTTTTTTACCTTTGTACAGCTCGTAAGGAGTTTTCTTAAGGATAGGCCTTACCATTGCCCGATTGGTGATATAGCAGGCAATATTCACTGCCTCTGCCCATAAATACCGTGGAAGACCATTCTCCGCTAGCATTGTATGTGCCATCTCCACGAGCATTCTATTTTTCCTCTCGACCACTCCATTTTGTTGTGGGGTCCTTGGTGCTGAAAATTGATGCTCGTACCCCTGCATCCTGCAAAATTCATCAAATTGAAAATTTTCAAATTCTTTTCCGTGGTCACTTTGGATTTTCTGAATAGTACATCCCTTTTCATTTTGAACCTTTGCATAGAAATCAACAAATTCTTTGAAAGCATCACTTTTGTTAGCTAAGAACAATACCCATGCACATCTAGAAAAATCGTTAACAATCACAAAGCCATATAACTTCCCTCCAAGACTGTGAGTCCTGGTGGGACCGAACAGATCCAAGTGTAACAGTTGTAGGGGTTTTTTAGTGGAAACAATGTTTTTACATTTGAAAGAAGTTGTGGTTTATTTTCCTTTATTGCATGCTTCACAGATTTTTAAAGATTCAAAATTTAAACATGGAAGACCTCTAACTAAATTATTTCGATTCAACTTCCTAATGACATTGAAACTGGCATGCCCAAGACGGCGATGTCACAACCAAATATCATCATTTTTATTAGCAACCAAGCACAAGTTTTCAGAAGAAATTTCATTAAAGTCAACATGATAAGTGTTGTTACTCCTCACTCCTATGAATTTAATTTCATGAGTGTTTGTATCAACAATGGAGCGGTAAGAAGATTCAAAAATAACCTTGTGACCTTTATCACAAAGTTGACTAATGCTAAGCAAGTTATGGTTTAGACCTTTAACATATAGAACATCTTTGATGCAGTGTTTAGGGTCCTTGCCAACTCTCCCAATCCCAACAATATTACCTCTGTCCTGTCCACAAAAAATTACCGTTCCACCATTTTTCTCTGCTAGGTCTGCAAAAAGGTCTTTATTTCCTGTCATGTGCCTGGAGCATCCGCTGTCCAGGTACCACTTATTTTCTGTCGCCTTCATGTAAACCTGCACCAATAAGCAAACAAGTTCATTTTGATTTTGGTACCCAAGCAAGCTTGGGTCCCTTGATGTTAGCATTCACAGAAATCTGACTATACTTGCTGAAAAATAGATCATCATCATACTTCATCAATTGGCATATGTACATATCATGCCCTACTTTCCCACAATAAAAACAAATGGGTCTTTTCCTACCAAAATTGTTTCTTTTATTTACATTTCTAGAGGTAGAGGGGAATCGAGAATAAACAACTTGTGGATTGGTGTGTGTGTTTGAACATTCTCCATGAACTTGTGAATTTTTGATGTTATAATGAACTTGATTTTTGTTGCCATGCATGAAGCTGTGTCTTGAGGAGAAAGAATCAAACCTGTCTTGCCCTACCTGAAGAGGATTGGCAGACCAATTAGAGGCCAACGTACCTTATCTCGTACGAGCCAATCAGTGGTCATTCTTCTCAGAGTTTGGAAGCTTCTGTTGATATGGACGGTCAAGATTTCTTGCTACCAGATTAGGAACAACAGGCTTTGTACCATGCATACAAAAAGAGAATATATTTTTGAATCAAAGGAGTGTGTGGGTACAATGCAAAAATGGAGGGAATGCATAGAAGGTTCGAACAACAGCCCAGTTTACAAGAGGATAAAAAGGAGAGGAGCCCAGTTCATGAAGGAGAAGAGAGAGAGAGAGAGAGAGGAGCAGAAGAAGAAAGAAGAAACAGAGCCAAAAGAGCCATCCTCTGAAGACTGAAGTTGAAATAAAAGCTCTTCCTCCACCTCCGTTCTTCCTCCTGCAAGAAGCAAAGAAGCTCCGTTCACCAGCTTCCTATGGCTAGGGAGAAGTAACCCTAAAAGGAAGCAGTCTATCTGGAAGCAACGAAGCACGCCTTCTAGTTTTTCAGACAAGGACCTTTCCATTGTGCTTGAGTTTCATACATCCTGTCTGAGTCTTTCCATTGTCTTTTTCATTTTGTACATCTATCCTTAAGCTGTGTGTCAGCAGTAGACCGTCCCTACCGGTTATAGTAGGAAGACAGACTAAGCTGGTGTGCTCTGAACTGTGGTCTGGCCTTGTGTGCCATCAAGCTGTGTGGCAGCGATTCCTTGAGAGGGGAGAATATCTCTGCAAGCTATATGGCAGCGGGTTTTAAGCTGTGTATCAGTGGTTCAGTGCATTTGCACTAGAGAAACATCACTGGTTTCAGTGAGGGGTGGACGTAGGACTCTGGATAGAGTCCGAACCACCTTAAAACCTTTGTGTTTGTGGTTTGCATGTGTGATTGTTCTTCGCTAGATGCTTGCTTAGGCCGGCTTACATATTCTTGATTGCATCTACCATGTGAGGTTCTTACTTTGTGTGAGGGCCTTTTTATTTCGCAATTTTTATATCAAAAAAGGGGCAGATCTATTCACCCCTCCCCTCTAGATCAGCCATTCCTACACAACAACATTCTCGTCATGCTCTATGATGTCAGAGATGACGTGCTATTCCTGATTATTTTTGCAGATTTTGAGGCAGGAATGGGAAAAGATGTCCCAGTAAGTTCTTAGTCCGGAGCGTCTGCGTATGAGCAGTCTGTGTTAGTTCTGGACTTGATTCGAGACTGTGTGACATTGGCTTAGTTCTGGGCCCAAACTGTGGAATTGAGGGCCATTATGAACCACACTAGATGCGACGTACGAGGTGGCAAATGAGATGTGAATGTTAAGCGACAGATTGGGGCTTGAGGATAAGTGTTGCCAGGTGCCAATTGTGGTTCGTGTTCCGGCTCTTGGCGTGGTGGTCCGCGTGGCAGTAGCCCAGGAGTTGGATATTTTGAGGATCTGAGAATTGAGAATGGGTCAGTATCAGTAAGGACAGATTCAAGAGAATAATGTCCTAAGGGTGATAGTGTAGCAGCCTTCGAGCCTGGCATCTTTTAGAGATTTTCTTCGCTCCTCGGTAAGTGTTTGGGCGTGTTAATGGGTCCAGGATCAGAGATAGGCATAGGAAGGGAGCGTGTGGCAGTGGCTAGCTCAACCACTGTGGCAGAGTATGACTGGCGATCAACAGAGTCAGTGCTTGAGGAATGGTGAGTTGATGTCTGGCGAGCTGCAATGGTGTACCGAGAGATGCTACCAGTGTGGTCCGACGGACACTTAGAGAGTGTTGACGTAGGAGCTGACCTGATGGTGGCAATGGTTTTTCCTGGTGTTGGAAGGTGAGGTTCCTAGCCTGTGTGAGATTCAAGGTTGGGTCAAGCGTGGAAATCTTCCGCTTCATGGAAGGCATAATTGACGTCTCCTTGGTTGAAGAGGATTACATTTGGTTAAATTCCGTCATCTTGCATCGCATGTTCGGATTGGTTGGCCTCCTCTTGTGTGCCATGAAGTCCGTGCGAGACGTGTTCTGCGTTTTGGCAATATGGTTGCCTTTGAAAATTCACACCCATTCCCTTATTCCGTAAGGCTGTGTTGAAGCTATTAAGGAAGAGTGAGTGCCAATTGGGTTGTGCTTGCGAGAACTCATGGCTGGTGTTGTGATTCCTGATGTGTTGCGGATCCGAGTCTACAGAGTTGTAGGAGGATTGCCAAATTAAGAGAGAAAGTCTGTGCTCTGGGTTCGAGGTGATTGAGCTTTCCTCACCCTATTTTTCGGAGTTAGCTAGTCGAGTTGAGGATTGTCGGGATGGTGGATCCCGAGTTGTTTGTGATGATTGTGCGCGTGGTGCAAGTGCGTAGCAGAAGCCTGGTGGGCCCCTAACCTACAGGTCCAAGATCATAGTGATGGATACTACGGGTGGATTTCAGAGGATGTGTAGAGCATCAAAAGGTCACTTTCTCAGTGAAAGATTATTTTGGCTGCGTGAGCCATGTCGATTGTCATGCCACTGCTTAAGGCATTATGGTTTGTGGCACCAGTGGAATAGAGAGTTGGAAAAATATGACGACAGATGTGCCAGATGAGTACCCTGTTCATCTGTTGGGAGCAGTGCCAGGTGTTTGGTGCTAGACCCAGTTGGAGGTTGTTAAGGAACTACCTGTCAGAGGATGAGGACACGATGTTCAGAGTCGGTGAGCTAGGTGCTCGACTTGTGTTGGAAGTTGTGTCCTTGGATGGAATCATGGTCCTAGAGATGTGTTTTTCGAGGAAGGAGTTGCGGGCTTTATGAGCGACTGGTGAGGCTAGCCGAGTGGTCATCTGTAATAATGCCTAGAAGAGGCCCAGTTAAATTCAAGAATTTGGAATGTTGTAGGAAGGAACCAGCTATGGTAAAAATATGTGATGTCTGGAGATCCATGTAGTTTGGCCCGCCATTGACCATACTCTTATGGTGTTAAGGCGGCACTTGTCTGCTCTGGAAATGTGTGCCATGATTTGCTAAGATTATGTCCCGTGGCACAGTAGCGAGAGCGGAGCTGGGGATTGGAAGGTGTCCATTTAGAATAATTGTGATGAAGATTCGATGAGACTGTATAATGAACGATGCTTGAGTACGGAAGTCCCAGGAGGGATGTTGTCGAATGAGAGTCTTGGTCTCGTGGCCAGCATGGGAGGAGTTCCCTGTCAATCTGAGTCTAGAGTTGATGTGGATCGAGGATTGTGTAATCTTGCCATTTGGTTTTGCCGTGCTCCCCTAAAAGGGTAGAGTTGGCACGAGGATTAGGGTCGAATGTTGTATCCGAGTGAGGACTGACTTGACAAGCGATAATGGTCAGTGCAAGAGTCAATAGACGACTCGACGAGATTTAGAATGAACTTATTGGGCCCTACGAAGGAGCATGTAGAGGAAGGGCAAGTGAATAAGGGTTTCTCGTTGACAAGAATTTGATGGCTGATGGATGGACTTTCATAGTCAGAAGATGCCAGTTGTAGTGAATTGAGAATGGTGAGAGCCATGTGCAGGCGAGGCCTTAGGTGGCCGATTATAGGGTATGCCTCTTCCCAGATTAGATCTGGGATCTATTGAAGGTTTGTGTTTGGACCAGAGCTGGTCTAGTGCTGTTATTGGCATTCGGATTACCGGATGTGAGATGGTTCATGGTGTAGAGCAGATGGATTTATGGCAGTCAACCGAGGTGACTGCGTGAGCTGGTTCGAAGCCCAGCGATGGTTGTCCCCCGTGAAGGGCGTAAGGTCAGTCAGCAGAGTAAGAAGCTGATGTTTGGTTGGTCCATCGAGCATGGATTTTATCGGTGGCAAGTTTTCGTGATGCGGGTCGCATCCCCTCGGTAGCGAGATGGTGGCGGCAATGCCATGGTTGGAGTACCATTGTAGCTGAGCTAGTGCCAGACTTGTATCCTTGCGTGTGCTATGCTCGCTATGAGAATTGGTGTGAATTACGTTGTGAAGCAAGGTGTTTATGTCCGTGATCATAGTCTGACTGTGTCCCTCGAGGGAAATGGTTTCACAAGAATTGAGCTTTAGTTGGAGCTCTTGGAGCGTTGCCAACTTGATAAGTCATCCTTCCCCTGTGGCATGGTGGTTGCCTCAAATTTCGAGGATGAAATTTTTGTAAGGAGGGGAGGACTGTAACACCTAGGATTTTTCGGATCATAATCCATGGGTTTTGGGGCGTTTCCGTGGGTCCCAGATCGTGTTTTGCAATTAAATCAGATCTTTGGCTGTCGGGCCTTCGGATCCCTATGTAGGGTGAACTGCTATGTTTTTAGGCGCCGGGACATTATAGGCGCGTTGTGCATTTTTTGAGGATCACGAGGATGATTTTTTCCCCATTTTTCTATTTTCTAAATTAAAAAAATCCCCAAATATTTTTTATTTAAACCAAACCCCCCACCCCTCTCTTCTCATTCTCTCCCTCCCTTCTCGGCAAGGCCACATTTTATGGATTTTTATGGATTTATGGATCAAATGGGTTGAGTAGGGCATGGTTTGAGCTCCCACGGCGAAGCTCCCACAAGTGGGCCACCAGAATCGGATGACCGATTCGAGAAATTAGTGAACTGATGGCGCATCTGCCACGGAACATGGTAGGCTGGCAGGGTTGGGTCGACCGACCTGGGATTTTGGTCGACCGACCCATGCCCAACGGGTGGGCTGGTGTGGTCCGATCGACCAACCCGGTCAAGTGGGCAGGTCGACCTAGGCACGTTATCTTCGCTCGTTTTGGCCTCTGGTCGACCCGGTTGAGACCCTTTGGTTGACCTTTAGCCCCGTAGATGTTATGGACACCCCGTGAGAATTGAGAGCTTATTTTTGGGTGTCCGGAGGTATCATAATCCTTGATTAGCGTGCCTGTGTTGTTTAGAGAGTCCAGGTGACCCCTTGTGTTCCGGGCTTTCTTGTTGTGCTAGATCGAGTCACCGTGTACCAGTGTAGGTGTGAAGGGTTGTTCCTGCACGACATTAGCTTCTTCGGAAAGCATTTTTCATGTGGGCGATGCGTATGGCCAATGACTGAGCGTTCTGTGACCCAGCCTGGGGCAGGGGGCTTCTTGGTCTCCTTTGGAGAGGGAATGAACTTAGTAGTTATGAGCCGCCTAAAGGATTCTTTTGACCTTGGTTTCTAACCCTTGGATTAGGATAAATTGGCGGCATGGAGCCATATTATACAATGGTCTTGGCTTGAGTTACGTGACTCAAGGACCGTTGGATTGATAGGTCTAGTTGACTGTCCAGAGTCTAGTGGCACCGAGTCACCCAGTACTTCATGGTTCTTGAGATGGGTGCGTACGTAGCCTTGATACTTCGGGTTTCTTCCTCTTTGCAGAGAGTGTCCACGTTCAGTGACCCCCCACTTGTCATAGCTTGCCTGGGCACGCGTGTGCCGACGCACTTGGGAGTGGTGGAGAGTTAGACCCAGGAGAGACGGTGTCACGCCCCGAGATATGCAGCGGAATTAGGTCGGGAACGTGAACAGTAGGTAATACGCCTCAAGCTAGTAATATAATCAGAGCGCTAAACATTCACACATAAAAGAGGAATGCACCATATTTTATCAAAACTCCAATCTTTATTAAATCATAACCAAAAGTACATTAACATTTGACTCTCTTGACATAGTGGCAAACTAGACTCAATAAAAGAAAGATTACATCATTATGACTCTAAATAAGACACTACTAGGCTTCACTCGGATCTTCAGTCACTCTCGGACTCGCCACTTGAATAGTCCGAATCCGACCTGCTAGAGTTTCCTGAAAAGATTGGAAAGTAGGAATGAGCACACTTGCCTAGTAGGTATCTTCGTATCAACATGAAAGTCATGTTAAAGTAATTAACATCTTATCTCTATGAAAGGCAATAATATGAAGTGCAATAAAACATGTGATAAAATCGATATAAATCACAAGACAAATATGGAAATATGAGAATATGGAATCATGATCAAGCAAGATTGTAATGTGGCCTTTAATGAACGAGAATGTACTAGCATGTATCGAGAATGTACTTTTCATAACCTTGAGAATGCTATGTTCTAGAAAGTCATGTAACAAGAATGTACTAGCAAGCATGTAAATTTCATAAGATAGTCTTGTGGATTTCACTCGTTTATAAAAAAAGTACTCCCGGCGCAATGCGACGCTAGTGTTCATCATACCCCATGGTTTACAGTATGTTTCTGGCCATCTACCGAGGGGGCTAGTGTCGAGCCCTTGGACACCATCCTTGCCCGCTCTTGCATCTTCAAGTTATAAATCAAGCTACTTCCATGAGAAATAATAATGTAGACCAATAATAACAATTCTAACAAGAGTTTCATGATAGCAAAAATCAAGGTAAGAACGTACCAAAGTGAATATATATGTGAGTTCAAGGAAGAATTATTTGGACATTATGCCATGGAGGAATTCCGGCAGCATAACGGTACATTAATAAAGTTCTATCTTTCATTAATGTCTTGATGAATAAGGTAGTAGGTTCCACAGGTTCAAAAGACCACATAGGAACAGAGTAGAGTTAACCCTTTGGGTCAAACCACGGGTTAGACACAATCTGGGAAAATGCGGTCAAATGAGGACCGTTTTCTTGAAGTAGCGGTCGAGTCAAGACCGCCTTCAGGATGAGTCGATGCACGAAGGAAAGAGTCGACGTAATGACTGTTGAAACCAGAACACGATCGTGCCAGGACAGCCTTCTTGAAGTAGCGGTCACCTGAAGGCCACGTTTAGGTCCGTTCATAGAAAACACGAGTTTCACGAAGTGCTTTCTAGACCATTGGGCTTTTAGGGTACAACCAACTCGGTGTCCTAGTGGGAATCTCAGGCTCGCGGAGTCTTCCGGAGGCCTTGAAACATGATCACCTAGTCCGGTAGAAGGAATATCTGACGGAGAGGATCTCAAGTCCAAGAAAGTGTTCCTATCAAGTGCGTGTTGAACTAATAGCAACGTACCAGAATACACGCTATGTACTTAAGAAAGACTGAAGATGAGAATGAAGCGTGTAAAAACAACGCTCAAAAACATTAATGCAACGAGGTCCACAAGTCATATGAAAATAACTTTAATACAAGACTATATGATTTTGGCATGAAATTAGCATATACTGAAATTATGATTTGTAAAACATGCTCAAGCTAAACATGGAATTATGACATGATCAGAGACCTAAATAAATGAAATAAGGCATAATAAGCATGATAGATATTATGGAATTTAAGCAAGTTTCGGTCTAGTTACAGAAACCAGGACGCGGTCAGATTGGGACCGCCTTATGGACAACGCGGTCAGTCAGCAACCGCCTTTTAGAGACGACGGTTTCTGTGGAACCGCCTTCTGTCTGTAGCTGATAGAAGCTAAAACAGTATGTGTAAGGCCTATACTAGGGCAATAAATGTATGGAAACCGTAGTGAACTAAGAGATTAAGCATGCTAGAACAAAATAAGTGCATGGGGGTGCATAGATTTGGCCTAAGTTAATAAATTTTCTATTAGGTTGCAAGGACATGCATGCAGTGGTAACTCAAATGCGCAGTCCGGGGAAAACATGAAATTCGACATGTATAGTGCATGAAATCAAGAGAAAGTAGGGGGCTTTTACTCCTACTATGTTGTTTGAGCCATCATGAGATAACCTACCTCTGGGATTGCACCTAGAGTTCAAATTTCTGACTAGAAGTACGCTCCCGTTCCTACGCGGCCTGCGTGGAACCAGCAACTTCCCGACCTTCTAACTCCTTAACCGCTTGGTCTAATGTCCCAAAATTTGGGGGGAACTTAGAAGACATAAAGGGGAACTATTAACTCTAAAGGCTGGTTATGAAATTACCTCTGCTAAGGTCCCTAAACCTCGGGTCTTTGTTGCGCGAACACGCTTGTTCCTGTGCGTTTTGTAGAGAAACAACTACTTCCGGACCCTCTAACTTCTCAACGGCTTGATCTCCTAACACAAAATTTGGAGAGGAGTTAGACAATACTAAAGGAAACAAAAAATTCTAAAGACTTAACTGGAGATGACAACATCTTACATTCGAACCACGCGCTCCAAAACTAGGGTTCACGTAGAACGAAATTAGGGTCTATTTATAGGAAATGATCTAGGGCTGAGGGATTTGATCAAATTAGGAGTCCTAGAAGAGGTCAATTCGATTCCTTAAGAGTCCTAGACATATTCCCTCATTGGATAGCATCAATCCATGGCGATTGGGATGGTAAAAATCCCATTTTTCATGCTTCTACAGATCTCATTTTCGGAAGCTAAACGCGATGATGGATGAACCGCCTTCATCAGAACGCGGTCTCGCGATAGATCGCCTTATGGCATTTTATTCAAAAAAATTGGAATTTTCTTATTTATCTGCTATTTATCCCTAATTAGCCTCTTTATCCATTCTTAAATTCAAAAATAGCCCTAATTACATCTCTAGAAGTGGGCTTGGGCCTAAAAGCCTAAGAATTGGGTTTATGGGCCTATTTTAAGTGGGCTTAACCCTTTGGTTATTATAGGGCCTTCAAATTAATTAAATTAGCCCATAATTAAGTTAATAACCCATTAAGCCTTTTTAAATGCTTAATAATTTTATTTAATTCTTAAAAAATCCTAAAAAATTTTAGGGGTGCTACACCCTCCCCCACTTAGAGAGAATTTGGTCCCCATATTCATTGCATAAGATTCTGGAGGGTGTATTACTTACAATTGAATAGTTCTGGAAACCGCTTACGCATGGCTTCTTCTATTTCCCATGTCGCCTCTTGATCTGTATTTTTATTCCATCGGACTTTTACCATGGGAATGGTTTTGTTCCGAAGTTGACGCATTTCTCGATCAATTATTTTGATTGGCTTTTACTCATACGTCAAATCCTTTTGAATTTCCAGATCATCATGACTTATGACGTGGAATGGGTCATAGACGTATCTTTTAAGCATCGAGACATGAAATACATCATGGACTCCAGCTAATTGAGGAGGCAAAGCATTCCGATATGCGACCTCGCCAACCCTTTCAAGAATTTCAAAAGGGCCGATATATCTCAGAGTGAGCTTGCCTTTGATGCCAAACCTTCGAATATCTCGACCTGGAGAAACCTTGAGAAACACATGGTCCCCCACCTGAAATTCCCGATCTCGCCTTCTATTGTCAGCATATGACTTTTGTCTGTCTGGAGCCATCTGGAGTCTTTCTCGAATAAGCTTTACCTTCTCGATAGTATCCTTGATGATTTTAGGGCCTAGAAGTTGTCTTTCCCCAACTTCATTCCAGCAGATAGGTGAGTGGCAACTTCTTTCATATAATGCCTCGAATGGTGCCATTTGGATGCTAGCTTGATAGCTATTATTGTAGGTAAATTCAACTAGAGGTAAATGATCGTGCCAACTCCCACCGAAATCAATAGCACATGCTCTAAGCATATCTTCTATCACCTGATTTGTTCTTTCAGTTTGACCATCTGTTTGTGGATAGAAAGTAGTGCTAAAGTTAAGTCGGGTCCCCAAGGAATGTTGTAGACCCTTCCAGAATTATGAGGTGAAACGAGTGTCTCGATCAGAAATAATGGTGACTGGGACTCCATGCAATTTGACAATTTTCTTCATATATAGAGCTGCTAATATATCCACATACCATCGACTTTTGATGGATAGAAAATGTGCAGATTTAGTCAATCGGTCTATGATCACCCATATACCATCATGTCCACCTTTTATCTTTGACAGACCTATGATGAAATCCATCCCTACGCTTTCCCATTTCCACTCGGGAATTTTCAAGGGATGCAGTTTACCAGCGGGTTTTAGATGTTCTGTCTTAACTTGTTGACAAGTGAGGTAGCGTGATACAAAGTCCGCTATTTCTCTCTTCATGTTGGGCCACCAGAAATTCCTTTTTAGATCTTGATACATCTTGGTCGCACCAGGGTGAATAGCATACCCTCACTTATGAGCTTCTTCCATAATCAACTTCTAAGTGTCGGCATGATCCGGCACACAAATGCGACCCTTGAATAGTATCCTTCCATCGGTCGAGACAAAAAAATCCGACCGTTGGTCAATATTGGCTTTGATCTCCACCAATGTGGAGTCATTTTTTTCAACTTAACCAGATCTTCTATTAATGTGGGTTGTGACTTAATATTATCAATTATACACCCTTCTTCTTCTGTATCAACATCTAGACTCAAATGAGCAAAATCTTCTATAAGATTGGTCGTACCTTTCCTGAGACTTGATAGAGTTGCCAGAGGTTTTCTGCTGAGAGCATCTGCTATAGCATTTGCTTTGCCAGGGTGGTATTGTATAAGAACATCGAAGTCCTTAAGGTACTCCTACCATCTTCTTTGCCTCATATTTAACTCTTTTTGGGTGAATAAATGCTTCAGACTTTTGTGGTCCAAAAAGATGGTGAACTTCTCCCCATACAGGTAGTGCCTCCATATCTTTAAGGCAAAAATGACAGCCGCCAGTTCCAAATCATGCACTGGATAATTTTCCTCATGACGCTTCAATTGTCCCGAAGCATAACAAATCACCTTGCCGTGTTGCATAAGGACACAACCAACGCCAATGCCTGATGCATCCGTATAGAATTCGAATCCACCACCTTCAACAGATAGTGCCAATATAGGGGTAGTTGTAAGATGTTCCTTGTGAGTCAAGAAACTTCCTTCGCAATCCTTCAACCATATAAAATGATTTTCCTTCCTTGTAAGCCGGGTCAAAGGGACTGCGATCTTTGAGAAATCCTTGATGAACCGCCGATAATAGCCAACCAGACTGAGAAAACTTCTTACTACGGATATCGTCATCGGTCGGCTCCAATTCTTGACAGCTTCAACTTTAGAAGGATCCACGGTGATACCTTCTTTTGAAATAATGTGGCCAAGGAAAGAGACCTCCTTTAGCTAGAATTCACACTTGTTGAGCTTTGCATAGAGTTGGTGTTCTCTTAATGTTTGCAAAGCTATCCTTAAGTGTTTTTCATGTTCCTCCTTGGTCTTGGAATATAAGATATCATCGATGAATACGACCACAAACCGGTTGAGATAAGGCCTGAAGACATTGTTCATAAGTTGCATAAATGTTGCAGGGGCATTGGTTAACCTGAACGGCATTACCACGAACTCATAGTGCCCATATCTACTACGGAATGTGGTCTTGTAAATATCTTCATCTTTGATTCTTAGTTGATGGTAACCAGACCTGAGGTCTATCTTCAAGAAATATTCTGCTCCTGAGATTTGATCAAATAGCTCGTTGATACGCGGAAACAGATATTTATTCTTGATGGTGAGTTGATTTAGTTGCCGATAATCAATACACAGCCTAAGAGATCCGTCCTTCTTCTTGACAAATAAGACCGGCGCACCCCAAGGGGATGTGCTGGGTCAAATGAAGCCCTTCTCTAGTAACTCCTGAAGTTGTTTCTTCAATTCTTTGAGTTCCATAGGGGACATCCTGTAGGGAGCTATCGAAACAGGTGCTGCTCCAAGGATTAGTTCAATAGTGAAATTTACTTCCCTTTCAGGTGGTAAACCGGGTAATTCGGATGGAAAGACATTGGAAAACTCTTTTACAATGGGAATTTCCTCTAGGATGATTTCTTTGGATTCGGTAACAATCATAGAAGCAAGGAAAGCTTCACAACCTTGCGAGATAAGTTTGCAGGCGTGAAAAGAAGAAACTTGATGCTAAGGAAAGAGAACCGTGGGAGATCCGATTTATGGAAGGAAATTCTCCTATTGTAACAATTGATATCGGCGTAATGGTCGCATAACCAATCTACACCTAGAATGGCATCGTAGCCTTCCATATCAAGGCATACGAGGTTTGCGGGGAGATTATGGCCTTCTATGGTCACTTCACTATCCGAGTAGTGGGTGGTAAGTTTGGTTCCAGGACCTAAGGGTGTTGTGATAGCTAGATCCGACGGTAGAGTAACATGTGAAAATGGTAATATTTTTGCAAAAGTAGTAGATATAAAAGAATGAGAAGCACCAGTATGAAATAACACAAAGGTAGGATGTGAATAAATTTGAACGGTACCTTCCATTAACCCATCATCCTTGGGTGCTTTCTTGTCCAGCACGACATTTAAGCGAGCCTGCCATCTTCGCCCGCCATTAGAAGGATGATCTTTCAAGAGGGGGCAATCCGGCATGCGGTGCTCCCGGCTTCCACATCGTAAACAAGCGCCAAGACGCTTCCAATATTCCTCAGCCGAATGACTGAACTTATCACAGAATGTGCAAGCTGTCGTGACTTGTTTCTCTTCCTCTTTAACCTTCTTGTTCTTATCACTGTTGCCATTCCCGTTGCCATTACGGGACCTCTTCTTATTGTCACGGGACTTGTAAGACCCCGTGATGCTAATCCTTTCTTCTTTTCATCCTTTCTTGTCGTACTTGCGGCTAGACTCCTCGCCCTTACTTTTAAATTTCTCGACCATCGCTCCAAGGTCCTCTCACATAATTGAGCCCTGTGGACCATCTCCGTATATGTACGAATATTTTGAGGTCCAAGCTGATTTATGAAGACGGGCCTCAATCCGTCCATGAATCGGTTAGCCTTTTATAGGTCCGTGCTAACCAGGTGAGGAGCATATGGTGCCAGCCTTGAGAGTTGCAATTCATACTCGGCTACGGTCATCATACCTTGCCGAAGGGATGCAAATTCTACCGCCTTTCTTTCCTGGACATGCTCCGAGAAGTATTTCTCCCGGAAGAGTTCGAGGATCTCCTCCCAATTAATTTGTGCATTATGAAGATGGGTCAAAGTGGCCTTCCACCATGTGCGTGCATCTTTATTGAGTTGAAATGTGGCCAACAGGACCTTCTTCGGGTCCGCGCATTGCATAACATTGAAGATTCGGTCCATTTCATCAATCCAATTTTCTGCCTCGTCAGGTTTGATGACCCCGAGAATCGCGGAGGGTTCATGCTCCGAAAATTACGATGAAGATCACCAGCGCCTGCCCGTGCGCTAGCCTGAGCCACAGTTTGAAGGGCCTGGGTGAGACCCGCAACAGTCTGTTGCATAGCTTCCCAATTTGCACGATTCGCCCATTATGTAAGTATGGTGCCTGAAAAAATAAAAAATTAGTTATTTCCTATGAAATCTTTGGAGATTAACCTAGAGATTAATTTCCAGAAAACTAGCTCATCCCGACTCTACCGAATCTCACATGGGTTCGGAAATCTCTTCCTAGTTCATAGGTGTGGGTCCTAAATCTTGGACTTACCCTATGACATGGCATTTTCCTAGGACTTACTTAAGCCTAGGCTCTGATACAACCTTAACTGTCACGTCCCGAGATATTCAGCGAAATTAGGTCGGGAACGTGAATAGTCGGCAATACGCTTCAAGCCAGCAATATAATCAGAGCGCTAAACATTCACACATAAAAGAGGAATGTACCATATTTAATCAAAACTCCAATCTTTATTAAATCATTACCAAAAGTACATTTACATTTGACTCCCTTGACATAGTGACGAACTAGACTCAATAAAAGAAAGATTACATCATTATGACTCTAAATAAGACACTACTAGGCTTCACTCGGATCTTCATTCACTCTCGGACTCGCCACTTGGATAGTCCGAATTCAACCTGCTAGAGTTTCCTGAAAAGATTGGAAAGTAGGAATGAGCACACTTACCCAGTAGGTATCTTCGTATCAACATGAAAGCCATGTTAAAGTAATTAACATTTTAGCTCTATGAAATGCAATAATATGAAGTGCGATAAAACACGTTATAAAACTGATATAAATCACAGGACAAATATGGCAATATGAGAATATGGAATCATGATCAAGCAAGATTGTAATGTGGCCTTTAATGAACGAGAATGTACTAGCATGTATCGAGAATGTACTTTTCATAACCTTGAGAAGGCTATGTTCTAGAAAGTCATGTAACAAGAATGTACTAGCAAGCATGTAAATTTCATAAGATAGCCTCGTGAATTTCACCCGTTTATAAAAAAAGTACTTCCGGCGTAATGCGACGCCAGTGTTCATCATACCCCATGGTTTACAGTATATTTCTAGTCATTTGCCAAGGGGGCTAGTGTCGAGCC
This sequence comes from Amorphophallus konjac, assembly GCA_022559845.1. Taxonomy (NCBI): domain Eukaryota; kingdom Viridiplantae; phylum Streptophyta; class Magnoliopsida; order Alismatales; family Araceae; genus Amorphophallus; species Amorphophallus konjac. The sequence continues at coordinate 357,902,835 of CM040118.1, forward strand.
CTTGGACACCGTCTGTGCCCGCTCTTGCATCTTCAAATTATAAATTAAGCTACTTCCACGAGAAATAATAATGTAGACCAATAATAACAATTCCAACAATAGTTTCATGATAGCAAAAATCAAGGTAAGAATATACCAAAGTGAATATATATGTGAGTTCAAGGAAGAATTATTTGGACATTATGCCACGGAGGAATTCTGGCAGCATAACGGTACATTAATAAAGTTCAATCTTTCATTAGTGTCTTGATGAATACGGTAGTAGGTCTCAGAGGTTCAAAAGACCACCTAGGAACAGAGTAGAGTTAACCCTTTTGGTCAAACCACGGGTTAGACACAATCTGGAAAAATGCGGTCAAGTGAGGGCCATTTTCTTGAAGTAGCAGTCGAGTCAAGACCGCCTTCAAGATGAGTTGATGCACGAAGGAAAGAGTCGATGCAATGAGTGCTGAAACTAGAATGCGGTGATGCCAAGACCGCCTCCTTGAAGTGGCAGTCGCCTGAAGGCCGCTTTTAGGTCCGTTCACAGAAAACGTGAGTTTCACGAAGTGCTTTCTAGACCATTGGGCTTTTAGGGAACAACCAGCTTGGCGTCCTAGTGGGAATCCCAAACTCGCGGAGTCTTACGGAGGCCTTGAAACATTATCACTTAGTCCGGCAGAAGGAATATCCGACGGAGAGGATCTCAAGTCCAAGAAAGTGTTCCTATCAAGTGCGTGTGTAACTAATAGCAACGTACTGGAATACGCACTATGTACTTATGAAAGACTGAAGATGAGAATGAAACGTGTAAAAACAATGATCAAAACATCAATGTAACGAGGTCCACAAGTCATATGAAAATAACTTTAATACAAGACTATATGATTTTGGCATGAAATTAGCATATAATGAAATTAGGATTTGTAAAACATGCTCAAGCTAAACATGGAATTATGACATGATCTGAGACCTAAATAAATGAAATAAGGCATAATAAGCATGATAGATATTATGGAATTTAAGCAAGTTTCAGTCTGGTTACGGAAACTAGGACGCGGTCAGATTGGGACTGCCTTATGGACAACGCGGTCAGTCAACCGCCTTTTGGAGACGGCAATTTCTGTGGAATCGCCTTCTATCTGTAACAGACAGAAGCTAAAATAATATGTGTATGGCCTATACTAGGGCAATAAATGTATGGAAATCATAGAGAACTAACACTACAAGAAAATTGACCTATAGTCACGAATTTTACTTACGCTTTCAAAAAACGTAAGTATAAATGACATATTCCGACGTTTTTAAATTAACGTTGGTAAATTTTTTACGTTTTATTATAGTGTAGCTATATGGGCACCTTATAGCAATGGTTATATAAGAAATGTCGTAAAAATTTATCTATTCTTACGGTTTTTAAATAAATGTGAGAATAGAGTTTGTATATTCTTATATTTTTATTAAAACGTAGGAAAATATAACTTATGAAAACAAAAAAAAAACGTGAGAATTGGAGACTCCCCGAAGGCAGGAAATTTGCCCCGATGTTTTTCATTTTTTTGACACCCGATTTCCATCGATATTTAGGATTCTTTTCCCCTCCCATCGCTCCCCCTCCCTCACCCCGCCGAAGCAACTCGTCCCATCCCCGATGGTAGCTCCCCTGCACGCTGTGTCTTGTCTGGCCATGGCCGGTGGGGGGAGGGGGCCTGTGCCTCCCACTTCCCCTCCTGGTCCCTCCCTCCCCTCATCGCCATCTGTCGCCGGTGGTGGCCCCGTCATCCTCCCCGCTGTGGTTCATGGCCTGGCATGTTCGGATGTAGCCTTCCGCCCTCCTCCTCCTGCTGCGGGCGGTGCTGGGACCTTGCTTCCTGGCCTTACGCTTCTATGAGTCCCTCTGTCTTCTTCTGGGGGCCCCTCCAGCGGTGCATCCTCCTCCTCCGCCGTGCCCCACATTTCGGGGCGATACGCCTCTGCCGTCCTCCTCACCCAAGCTGCCCAGGGTGTCCCTGCGTGCTCGCATGATCCTGCTAGTGGCGGCGATGGTGTCTCCTCGCCCTTGGCCACCCTTGGCGTTCTCCCTCCATCTTCTGGTGCCCAGTCCGGCCACGGTACCCTCTCCTCTTTTATCAATTTGCCCTTGCCTCCCCGTGTCGCTGGTCCCGGCATCGCCACTATCGTGCCCGCCCCTTCTCTTGCTGGCCTCGCATGTTCGGGCATGCATCCTCCCCCCTGCTGGCTGCTGCGTGGGGAGTTCAGGCCACGAGCAAGGAAGAAACCAAGATCACTGTGCTCTCTCCGTGACTCTTTCATCGTCGTCGAAAGCTCTATAGAGAGATGTTCTACTCGCACACCTTCCTCGCCAAGAAGGGACCTCTGGGCACCGTGTGGATCGCCGCCCACCTCCAGCACAAGCTCCGCAAGTCCCATGTCACCGTCACCGACATCTTCTCCACCGTCGGTACGCCTCTACTGCTTCCCCCCCCTCCTTTATGGTTGTCGCTGCCTGGGGTCGGAATCTCCACTGCGACACTGGGTTCTTTTGTGATTCACGGCGGAAGGCTTCACTTTGTGAAAATGTGTTTCCTTTCGGTGTTCTTGTAGCGCCCTATGGCGATTGTGACATTGCAGAGGGGAAAAACCCTCTTTTCTCTCTTCATTTCTTGATTAGTTTTTGTGATGAACTCGAACTCCACTCTTGTTCTTGGCGATGCTATATTTTCCTTTTTTTCATTTGTTTATTCGTGCCTGCGATAACGAATTCTGTTGCGCCTGGTTTTCTCTAAAAAAGATTTCTTTTTTGGTGTGTTGTGTTCTCTTGATTCACTAAAAAGTTATTTTTTCTTGCCTCTAGACTTGTGTGGTCTGGTCTGCCGCTTTTGTGCCGGGTTGCTGTGATTGGATACGCATCACATGTGGATTAGATTTCTGCTCCTGTCAAATGGGCACTAATGTAGTGTGCTTGGATTTGGTTCTGCTAGATTGCATCATGTTTCCGGAGGTCCCTATTGCCCTGAGGTTGTCGGGGCACCTGTTGCTGGGTGTGGTCCGGATATACTCCAAGAAAGTCGACTACCTCTATCATGATTGCAATGAAGTTTTATCTCAGATGAGGACGATGTTTGCATCGGTTCATGTCAATCTGTCAGAAGATGCGGACCATGCGACATTTCAGGCTGTCACCCTACCAAACACATTTGAACTTGATGCTTTGGACTTGGCTACATGATACCTAGAAGAGTAAGCATTGCATACACGATAAATGATTTGCTTTCAACACGAAGCATTATCCCTTCAATCCAACCCAGCTATATGTCCAATTTTTTGGCTGGTTTGAATTACATATATTTGATTATTTGGGGTTTGAGTCAACTTTTAATGTGCCATGTCAATATGATCACAGGTCCCCTGATAAGCATCTGAACGATTTGGAATATATTACTTTACCAGGTCCCCCCTCTCTCCTCATCATACTATTAAAACATTGCATTTGTTTTACTTAATAGTGAAACTTGTGGTGAATTCTTGTGGTTTCTTTCCTCCCTTGTATATGCAGATCAAATCCCAGTTGAAGGAGAGTCATATGTGGCAATTTTCATTGAGGTACTAATACGTCTATCATAAGTCTTCCACTCTGCTATGATTATGCCAACTAATTAGTTTTCCAAAATTTATTCTCTTTCCAGGATAGGTTTGGTTCATCTTCTCAAATCGAGCAACCAAGCCTTTCTACCGGTGCTGAACCAATGAGCGAAGAGTATGTTCCAGAAGTCTCGATGTTTTTTCTCAACCCATTTTCTAGTTTTCAACATTTTTGATGTTGTCACTTCTACAGAATCCTTCCTGGACGTGCAGTGGTCAATGATCAATATGTGGATGCTATCTTAGGTGGTGGTAGTTCTGTTGAAACTCTCCATCGAAGTATTAATGCTGATGAAACAATCAGGAACTTTTCCCCTATTGAGATTGCACGTGATGCCACCCGCAACTTCGGGCTAGATAATCTAGATATTCTCAAGTTTGAGGGGTTGGAGAATAACATTCTTGAACCAGATGGGAGTGTTGATCAGGCCAGGAATAAAAAGGGCAGTGTTTCTCCAACTGCTGCACTGCAAGGCCAGGAATAACATTATAACACTTCAGATAAGGTGAAAATTTTTACCTTGTTGTCGTATAAATATACGTTTATGTAATGTTAGTCCAAACATTTTGTGACGAGAAGCAATTTTTACTTTCATTGTCCCTGATTTGGTATTTCTTCTGAATCAACGGTAGTCGAATGCAGGTAACTATTGAAATCATCAAATAAATTTGATCACATATTGAATGTTGCATATGTGACCTTAAATTGGACATTGACATTCTTCAGTTGTGCTTCTAGCATGTAGTTTCTTTATTAGATGATGCACCTACATTCAAGCTTGATTTTTATGTAGCTAGTATTGTGATTATTTTATTATCCAAGCTATATGCAGAAGCTTATTAAGTATACCCAGTTTCTGACATTAAATGTTTGAGATCTAGGCCCTCTCTTTATTTTTTGGCTTCCTATATGTTATATGTGATTATGGCTTCCAATTTCTGACATTTTTAGTTTTTTTTTCTAGAGGAGAGAAAACACTCATTAGGATGGTTGCGGAATACACTCAGTGCAATATTGCCAAAGAATGCTGGTCCTATGTGTTCCTTTGCATGCATTTTTTGTCTTCTTTCATTTAGAATAGTAAATTATTTATTTAATTTTTGTAAGAAAATAAATACCCATTATTAATCCTTTTTCTTCCCAAGGTTTTGAGTTCTTTGAGATCTTCACTGCCACTTGTATAGATGTTTAAGATAGTTCAGATTGTCCACTGTGATAAACACACTTTCTGCTGCTGGCAAAATTGTATAAAACAAACTAAATTGTTGAAGTCATAAGCTCTTAAGAGTTTTTTTATAGTTACGAGCATGTCTACCTCTACCTAAATGGATCTAATAAATAAAAGAAATGGGACTCCATATTTTTTGTTGTTTTCTTCAAAAACTGATCTACCCTATGAAAAGAAGTGATAATGGAGGGTTTATACCTTGCATGTGCTCTTGTATACGTACCCTACATGAGATGCTAAATCAAGGTTGTTGATCCAAGAATTATCTATTAGCACTCCTTTTCTAGCATGATTCATAGAATTTCCCCCCCCCCTTTGGCTGTCTTATAGTTTATTGTATTGTTTATGTTATATTCTTTTCTATATTTAGCATATCTTTGCTCAAGACCTTAGGGGTTTTTGCATATAACATTAATATAATAAAAATTTTAGGTTTATCACTCCTACATTTAAATTTGCGCATATACATTAAAATGCCAATTGTGTGAAAAAGACCACAAAATGGCCAAATATTTGACTGAATATCTGACATCCAAATTGACGATGATGATCTTGATGATCAGCATCACAATCATACTACAATTGTCTTAAAACTTGATTTGGTAGGTGGTGAAGGTGTAGTTTATCAACTGATATATGCATGGTAGACTTTCACATCAGTTCATCAGAATGTTTGACTTTAGCATTCTAGATATATTTTGCTTGATGGATCTGCTATTTTCTGGTTGCTTTTCTCCATCATAAGCAATATCATATGTGTTAAAATGATAGTATTTCTTTTGAATGTAGCTGATGCAAGTATTTCTATCGATTTACATTGTAGCTGATATGAATATTTCTCTTGATAAATGCAGGGCTTACGATATGTCCTTGATGAAAGAATGGTCAAGCTGTGGAATGATCTGTATAATTTGACTGATAGTTATACTCATGGATGGCTGCCCTCTAGTATGCTACTGCGACTATTGAATCATTGACCCAATTGTGCATCCGTCATGGTTTTGTTGACATGCCACTCATGAGGTAAATCATTTTTTTCCTACTTTATGAGTCCCAACTGGTCTTAATTGAATGAGTTGGTCTTATCACTTTGGAGTTTGCCGGGTTGATCCCACTCATATGGGTTGGTGTGGATGGACACAATTTCTGATAGCTAGTCATCCAACCTTTGATCCCACTTATATGGGTTGGTGTGGATGGACACAATTTCTGATAATCCAACCTGGCATCCACTTTATGGACATGTTCAATTTATTACCCATTTTATGTGAGATTAGTTTTTGCAAAGGTTGCCTATGTGGAAAACAGAAGGACCTGTATGTGCTAGATGTTCATGTATCTTTACCTGTTATTCATGAAGTTTATTCGCTGGTCTTTTATGATAAGCAATTCGTTCTGAAACTTTGAAAATTAGCATTTTTAAAGGAAGTCTAACATCAAAAGGTACTCAAATGTTGTAGTTTTTTTTCTCACCTTTTTAACCATCACAATGATGCTTGGAGTATCTGCTTGCTATGTCAGACACATCTGTGCTTTTACATTTAATTTTGCAATGTGTTTTTGTGCTTAACTTTACTTATTTTTACACCCATTATTTCTTTCATTTCTAATTTTTAGTGTTTTTCTTGCAGCACGTGCAATCTTAGATCAGATCTTGAATGAGAGGCAATGCTTAGCAGATCAAGCTAAATTAGACAATGGAACCAATTTTTCTATGTCAAGTTGCCAAAATATCAATTTCTTGGTCACCTCAAGATCATTAATACCCAGTCTTGTGAAATGCATGCTTTTCCGGTTTGATGACTTGATATCACATGAAAATGGTTAGAGTTTTCTTTCTTCATTTATTACCTTTCTCGTTGCACTTCACATTTCTTGTTAGCTTTTACTTTGTATGTATGGAATGTGCATCCTTCCAAGTCCATGCATATGGCTGCCAATTTTCTCATTAAGAATAAAATTGGTCAGGAAGTTGCACCATTGTTGTTTGCATCATATGGATTCTATTTCTGTCAACATAACATCTTAGACAGATTTTCTTTTGTGTGTATCTCTGTGGACTATAGTATCTAGGTATGCCCTATCTCTGATGTTGCTATACAAGTACTAACAATTATTTGACAACCTGATCACGCATTGGTGAAAAGTGATGTGTATACCTGCCCCAAAAGGGCATATGTGGTATCCTGCTTTTATCTGTGCTCCAGTCAATATTTCAATCCTCTCACTTGACACCATTAGTCACCGCATTACTCCCCGATAACCTTGATTCAGATGTGGAAGAAGCCACTAAACATTTTACTCCATTATTATGATATTCCATCTCCCACCCAGTAAAAAGCTCACAAGTGGAAGCATATTGCATTATTCTTTTTTTCTTCTTTGCAGCCGCTCCTCCAAGAGCTCGGGAGGCAAAATCCTCAGCTTGTGAGAATGATCCAAGAGCATCAGGCTGACTTTCTTCAGTTGATCAATGAACCTATTGAAGGGGAGGGGTAAGTAAGGATAGTCAGATTCATGTTTCATGTATTATGGAAATAACTTTCTTTAGTGGATTAGGAACTTACTGGGGCAGCTAGCATAGGTAGCACAACAGGCAATAATAGTTACTCTGGAGGAACGTGAAGCCATTGAACGTATAAGTTGTCTTTCCCCGTTTGCTTAGCTATACTTTGCCCTTCAATTCTTGCTTTTCCTTGCATGAGCCAACAAACAAACGTGGGCACACAAATCTATGTGCAGAGACTTCTAGCCAGAAAATAGCATTTGCTTGATGGTGCTAATCAAGCATATTAAGTATCATTACATGAAAAAATAGTTTATTTACTTTGTCTTGCAAGGGATCATCTGTACAATATGGTTCCTTTTGTAATTTCTTTCATGATTTGTTTGTATCTTTATGGCCTTGGGCTATGACAGATATGTAATCTCCTAAGTAGATCTCAAATTTGTAGGAGGAAGAGGATGGGGTGTCTATAAAAGCTTGTAGCAAGCTATGGAATCCCTGCACCATGACAAGGCAAGAAGGATGAGTAGGTGCACTTTCCCCTTTGTAATTCTTTCATTTCCCCTTTGTGATTTCCTTGATTGTTAGTACAAACACTGATTGCCTATTTTTTTTCCACTTCTTCTCCAACATGCTTTTCCTGGCTTCAGGATTGGACTGCTATGATTCGACATAAAGATGACTTCTCCACTATCTATTCTACTTTGAGGAGCATACCTAAGATGTAAGTGTGGCTCTACCTTGTTAATTTCTAAACATTGTGGCCCTAGTTGTCTAGGTCCTTCTTGAATTGCAATTTCAAAGAGGAAAGAGGGATTTTTTGGAGTGTATTATTTGAGCTTTGTTTGTAGCTTTTTTTTTCAACAATGGATCCAATTCTGTGATACAATTCACAAAATGGTTATGGTATTCTTTGAGAACATAATAAAGATGTAGCTCTATATCTTTCAGAAAAGCAAAATCATCCTTACATATAGTAGATATAATGGTTGTGAGTGATACAATCTATGAATGTGAAGATATGAATGGATGCACTATTATAGGTGATGAGAGCGCATATACTAATAACATTTTTTTAATAAAAAGATAACATATTCTTACGTTTTTTATTAATTGATGTTAAATCATTTCCCTACATTTTTTAAAAAGTGATGTTAATCCTTATTCATACGTTTCTTTTATTATGTGGCAAAAGATTATACTTACGTTTTCATAAACGTTGGTATATCCTTTTATATATGTGTCTGTAGGTGACTTTTACCTACGCTTTTGTTGGACAATTCCTACGTTTCAGAAGCGTAGATATAGGTCGATCTATAACTACGTTTTATAGAAACGCGGGTATAACCTATAGTCACGGAGGCAAGCGCCACACTTTGAAAGCGTGGTAAGCAAATGTAGGTAAAGGATTTACCTACGTTTTTTGGACCTATAGCTATATTTTAAAAATGTAGGTAATGGCCAGTTTTCTTGTAGTGTAAGAGATTAAGCATGCTAGAACAAAATAAGTGCATGGGGGTGCATGGATTTGGCCAAAGTTAATAAATTTTCTATTAGGTTGCAAGGACATGCATGCAGTGGTAACTCAAATGCGCAGTCTGGGGAAAACATGAAATTCGACATGTATAGTCCTTGAAATCAAGAGAAAATAGGGGGCTTTTACTCCTAATACGTTGTTTGAGCCATCATGAGATAACCTACCTCTGGGATCGCTCCTAGCGTTCAAATTTCTGACTGGAAATATGCTCCCATTCCTACGCGTCCTACGTGGAGCCAGCAACTTCTCGACCTTCTAACTCCTTAACCGCTCTGTCTAATGTCACGAAATTTAGAGGGAAATTAGGAGACATAAAGGGGAACAATTAACTCTAAAGGATGGTTATGAAATTACCTCTGCTAAGGTCCCTAAACCTCAGGTCTTTTCTGGGCGAACACGCTTGTTCTTGTGCGTTCTGCAAAGAAACAGCTACTTCCGGACCCTCTAACTTCCCAACGGCTTGATCTCCTAACATAAAATTTGGATAAGAGTTAGACAATACTAAAGGAAACAAAAAGTTCTAAAGACTTAATTGGAGATGACAACGTCTTACCTTCGAACCACGCGCTCCAAGACTAGGGTTTGCGCAGAATGAAATTAGGGTCTATTTATAGGAAATGATCTAGGGCTGAGGAATTTGATCAAATTAGGAGTCCTAGAAGGGGTCAATTCGATCCCTTAAGAGTCCTAGACATATTCCCTCATTAGATAGCATCGATCCATGGCGTTTGGGATGGTAAAAATCTTATTTTTCCACACTTCTACAGATCTCGTTTTCGAAAGCTAAATGCGGTCATGGACGAACTGCCTTCATCAGAACGCGGTCTCGCGATAGACCGCCTTCTGGCGTTTTATCTAAAAAAATTGGATTTTTCTTATTTATTCACTATTTATCCCTAATTATCCTATTTATCCATTCTTAAATCCGAAAATAGCCCTAATTACGTCTCTAGAAGTGCGCTTGGGCCTAAAAGCCTAAGAATTGGGTTTATGGGCCTATTCTAAGTGGGCTTAACCATTTGGTTAATATAGGGCCTTCAAATTAATTAAATTAGCCCATAATTCATTTAATAACCCATTAAGCCTATTTAAATACTTAATTATTTTATTTAATTCTTGAAAAATCCTAAAAAATTCTAGGGGTGCTACAGACGGTTTTAGGCTAGTTGCCGTAGGCCACTATGGCGGCTCGAGTTCAGGCCGGGAGGAAAATCAACTAGAGGGCCTGACATAGCTTAGTTAGTATGTGTGTGCACATGTGGTCGGGGACTTTGAACGCATGCTGACGAGCACACCCCAACTAGACCCTTGTCCTTGTGTTACTTGTACGGTGTCTCAATTTTCTCCTGGGGCGAGTAGGGAGACACCCGGGGCGTGGACTAAGTCGTTAGTGGTCGCATCCATCCTTGCTTCTAGTTGGCAGGTTCTCCCGTCACGTGACACGTGACTCTCGTGACTCGATATTTTATTTTCCGTCTGCGAGACATGACTTTTCCGGTAGCTTCTATGTGCTTTCCCGACGTAGAGGTCTAGGGTTCCCGGTAGGGTTACCGAGGTTTCCCCCATAGATAGTGTAAGGTTCATGACGGTGAGGTCGTGACCATACCCTTGGATCACGTGGTCTTGGGTTGGGCCTTCGTCTGATAGGACGGGCCTCCATGATAGAGATGTCATGGTGTTTCTTTTGGTAGTGTAGCCTGGATTTCCCATTGGTTCGGCTGTCCCCCAACCGTGAGATCGGGGTTAGCTTCTCGTCACCATAGGAGTAGCTTAGAGGGCCATTGTGCTATCGACTACGGTTGTTCTGTTCCTACTGCGACTGTTGCTTCTGTTGTTGTTATTGTTAGCACTGCTACTTACCGTCGTTGTTTTATGGTGGGGACATGCGGGACCCCTATTGAGCCCACGAGATGAGGCTCACCCCCTTTCTTTTCAGGTGTTGTGGTTCCTCCTCGAGGTTCGGAGGTGCAGCGCTAAGGTTCGTAGTTGCCAGCTCGCCAGAGCTGGGGGTGTACCCGGCACTAGAGTACGTTTCTTTTCCCTATAGATTATACTTTGTTAGACTGGACTCTATAGTTAGTTCTTTAATAGAAAATGTACTTTTATTTTCTATTAATTAAACATTTAACTTTATAGTTGTTGCCTGCATTTTTTTAAATTTTAATGTACCTCCACACTCCTAAATAACCCTTCCGGGCCTTCCAGCTCGTGGGTGGCGGGCCAGGATTCGAATGGTATCGAGTAATTCTTGGTATCCGGATCTTGGGTTGTTACAAGTGTTGTCCAAGTTTTGGAGCTTGTGGTGAGTGTATTGATTGGAGCTATTAGTTTGGAGGTTGTGAGCAATTTTTGTTGTCTTTTTGAGTCTTAGATGTTGGATATCATGTTGTACTTTGTAGACATTTAGTTCTAGTTGTCTGAGTAGGGCTTTCATATCAGCAACGCCATTATTGTATATATGTATAGGTTATGAATAGAAAATATTTCAGTTGATTTGTTTGTCATAATGTGAAGATATGTATATTTTGTTAAGTGTTATGGAATGTGTAAAGGCAAGTATTCCATGTGCTAATACTCTCATCCATGTACACTTGTGTGGCATCGTGCTTTCGTAAGTAGGGTGTCACAGAACATGGGGCTATGAGGTAGCTTAACTGAAGACTCTGGCTTGGTGGCCATAGCTCTATGGAAGGCCATGACGGGACTCAAGTTTCTGGCTAGCGGGTCCTTTGGGAGATAGGACCAAGTCGAGGGCCTTGAGCTAAGATTGAGCGATGCTGCTTCTTGGCCCTAAGTTGATAGGGGCAAGGCTAGGGGCACGACAATTGGACCACAACTTGGGAAAGGTGGTGCGGACACCAGGGCGATCACGTGACACGTCGGCGAACCGACGTTGCCATATGCGGAGCGCCAAGTGGACTACATCGGCTTATCTTCCAAATGGGGACACTTTGGCTTCTATTTGGACTCTTTTTAGCATTAAATTGGGCTTGTAATGTCACATTATATGTGGGTTTTCATATTGGGTTGGTTGTAAGGCTCTAAATGGGCCAACTGGTTAAGGCCCTTAAGACTTCATTAAGAAAGGGAGAGGCCTTGGTCCATTTGGATGGATCCATAGGCCATATATGGGCTCTTCATACATGGGCCAACTAGAGGAGAATGGCCTTGAGCCATATTGGATTCCTAGAAGGATGAGTGGGCTGCCATGACCAAAATGGCCCATTCAAGGCCCAAAATGGGGGGCGCCCCCTTTCTTGTCCTATTAGGCTAGGAAATTGTCTTTTTTCTTCTTTCTTCTCCCCATTCACAACATGTGGTATTAAATGGCTGCTGGTCAAGGTTAATTGGCTGCCAACCTACCCCCCTTTTATCTTGAATGTCAAAGGTAGGCAGCCAACATGTCTCTTTGTCCCCTCCCTCTCCCTTTCATGGCCATGGGCGTATCCCCCTTCCCCTCCCCTTGAAACCCACGACCTCCCCACCCCTTATACCTCTTGTAATTGTCTATTTAAGGGCTTGTACATTGTGTGTGCAGAGGCTAATGATATTTTGTTGAAAGAAAATTGTTAAGAGAGTGATTCTCCCTCTTTCTCTTGCCCTTTCCCTTGGTGTGAATTTCCCAGAAATCTAGTCGTGGACTCGACCTTCTCTTCCCATCCCCCTCTTATCATCTTGTTCCCTCCGATTTATCCTTGATACTACTACAAGATTTCAAGAATTCAGCGCTAGTTTGATGCCGTTTGGAGTTCGGTAGCACCGGCGGTGATTTTTCTCGTGGCGGCGCGCAGATCTGTCCCAGAGTGCAGTCCAGATCTGAGGGTGACTGTGTTTCGGTTTATGCAGCCCAACCACGACGTGATCAGGAGCTGGTGTCTGAAGATAAATTACAGTATTGCAAGTCATCTTCACGTTGCTTCTGGTTTCGTTGCATTTCAAGGTCTGTGCTGTCCGTGGCGTCAATTCTCGTGAGGTCGCGCAAGAAGATCTGAACAGACTCAGTCCAGATCCAGAGGCGACTTCCCACATCTGTCCCGCCTCATCCAGCCAATATCTGAGAGAGGGGTCTTCAGAGGATTTGTTCCTATGGACGTCACCAATAACATCCCACAGACGGAGTTCCATTTCGACATCGGCAACCCTTTTTCCACCATTTATTTGTCTGTCTGTGCAGTTCTGTGAACACCAAATCAGATGCTGAAAGAAATCATTGCTGCACCCAGATCCGAAAGGATCTGAATGCGCCCTCTGGAGTGAAGAAACTACGTCTAGTCACCGTCATTCTCTAACAAACGGCACTCCAATCAGACGTCGTGTCTAGGAGTTACAGTGGTCGGAAGATCGCTGCGCAGGGTGCCTGGCGTGGGCAGAACCAAGTCGACTCGCCCTCGGCGCGCTCGTTTTGCTCCAGCTCGCCTTCCTCGGCTCCGTTGCTTGCTGCCCGTCAACCCGGGACCCAGAAACCCCCAAACATCATTTTGTAAACCTTTACCTCCCTATGTGGAGTGGGTTTCCAGATGTGAAATTGTAAAATTAAATCATTTGTATATCGGGGTTGTTCGGAAAACGGCCGGGAATTCTTCCCCACGTCTAGACGTGGAGGTATGCGCTCATTCCATTCTCACATTGCTAATTTAGTATACATTCTATATTGCTGCGTTTGTGAGATTAGGGCCGTTAGCTTGTATCTAAATCACCGTGCTTGTCACGCCCCGAACAAGGCGGAAGTATCGGGACGTACAGTTAGGGACACGCTAGCAAGAGAGGGAACTAAATATAAAACAATACACAAGTGCTACAAGATGGAAATGCTAAATGATCATTAATAAACCACGACTAATACAATAATCCTCAAGTTCAACTTAATACAACTGGAATAACAACCACTAAGACTCAACAACAAACTGAAACTAAAAGATCTCCAAACACAACTAAAGAATAAACACACTGCTAACACACTAGAACTGATACACTTAAGACATCACTCCTGCCCTTCCCCATCGGTAAGCGCGTCACCTGAAAAGCCTGGAAAAGGGGGAAACAACGGGGTGTGAGCTAACGCTCAGTAGGAAATAACAGACATGTATAAGTGATTAACAGTTTAATTACATTTTTCAAAATGTCATGCTACAAATGATAAAAACGATAAAAAGATAACGATGATGAAACGAAATTCAAAGATCTTGCAAGGTCAAGAAATATAATGAATAGAATAGTAAGATAAGAATTTACTACAGGAGATAACGATAAAAAGTTGGCCATATCAGGTCAATTCAAGTCATGTCAAGCACGTATGTAATTTCATTTCCACGTCCAAGTAATGAGCAAGTACAGTAACCACAAGTAGAGTATAGAACAGTGACGAGTGGAAAGTGAAAAGTAGTAGAAAGTAATGTAGAGAGTAGTGGAGAGAGTAGTGGAAAGAGTAGTGGACAGTCCTAGATTTAACACATGTCAAGTACTGGTGCCAAATGCCACACCTAGTCATTCACCTCCCAGGGGTACACGTAGTGTTCGGACGCTCTTCCCAGGACTAGACCGAGCCCTTAATTGTTTGCCAAGCATTGATTTCTTTGGATCAAAGATCCCACGAATCTAGACTTCCACAGTTTATGGCCAGAATTCCAAGGTTTAAACTAAGTAGCAATAACAACTTCAAGTAGGAAGGAGATTCATTTCCAGAATTTCAAGGTAAGTATAATCATCAAGGAGATTGAAATCAAGTCACAACAAGAGTTAATCGTGCTGCGCTACTGTACAACAGCAGCAATCAAACAAGCTAATCAACATATTAATCCTAATCATCAAGTTAAGATATCATGATTTAACCATTATCATTTGCATTAAGACAATTGCCAAGAAGCTGATTCAAGATGATAAGGCAAAGAACAACTCCCACAGGAGTGAAATAGAATGCATTAACAGAGATTTAGTTACACCATTAACCACTAATTATGTGGGTATCTATTTAATCTTGTATGCATTGAAATGAAGATGATAAACGGTGTGTTTTTACACTAAGTTTGCATGTATGGACCAATGTTAATTGAAACTAAAAAGGGTACATGAATAGGTCATTAGTTCCTCAAAAATGTAGTTTTCAAAGTGTTTAGGTTGAATGGTTTGATTCCCCGATGATCCGGATTGATCCCCGGGTCAAATCATCAAAAAAAACGGGTTTACAATGCATGGGTCGACCCCTGGAAAAATTCCAGGGATGGGTCGACCCCTGGGTCGACCCCTGGCTACCTGGCTGCATGGGTCGACCCATGGGTCGACCCCTGCAGGTTGTGGGTTTCCAGACCCAAAAAGTGATGAAATCTCCACGAATTTGGGGTCTAAAAGTATTGGGATCATAACCATAGACTCTAGGGTTAATAATATGCATCTTAGGGTCATAAAACACAATTTTAAATCATGAATTTCGATAGGAATCCAATGAAATACAACCTATTCTATGAAGAACACAAGTAAAGTCTAGCTTGCTAGCATGCTTCTAATAACACACAAAATACTCTAGACATGATCTATAAAAATTGGGGATTTTGATGTCAAAAGAAAGCTAACATGCTATTGATTACATTCATGTATGTTAATTAGAAATTGGGCTGTTATCACCTACCTCAAATTGAAGAAGGAACTCGAAACCTAGAATAAAGAACAACTTGACAGCACTTCACTAAAACTTCGATATCTCCACGGATACCTAATGAAAATTGGGGCTTTTGCCACCAATGGAAAGAGCTCGATGAGAGGTATAATCTGCTATACTCATGATCAAGATTTGGTTGAGAATTCCTACCTCAATAGATTGATCAAAGAAGGATGAAGGGAAGCCAACGGCCTACTGACCGACCTCCACAAATCGAACTAGATCTCTCCAGATCCGAAATTTCAGCGAACCCCACAGCAGCCAAATGAAAGAAGACTCGTAGGGCTTCATTTTGATAGCTCATAGAGCTTCTGGAGCCTTCTGAATTGGGAGTATTTGCTGCTGCAAGCTACGAGTTTAGAAACGGCGCCGAAATCCTTGACTTGACCTAACTATGTCGGCAGCACGTTTTGGGGCTAAGTTTACCTCAAATTGATTGAGGGTAAATGTTCCTTTATGTAATACCTTTCATTTGCCTCTGGAATCACCCCATTTGGTTGAGAATCAAGCTCGAATTTGATGTTCAAAGTTTGGGTGAATAGTAAATTCGAATTTGGGTTAGGTGGGTTATAAGTCAGGCTTAAACCACTGATTAGGGCTAGATAATGATTTAATTAGGCTTACTCCAAGAAGATAAAAGTGTTAGTCGAAACATCTATTATTTAATTACTATTTTTATGAATTTTTATATGTTAGATAAAATTCCATTTCTACTATTCCGTAATTAATTAAATATTAAGTTCGGAAGAATTAGTTCGCTAATTCGACTTAATAAACGATTGTATTAGGCTTAATTGTAGAAGACAAAGTTGATAAACAAAATTAATTCTACAAGATGTGATTTTTGGGGATTTTTAGAAAATAGTAGAAAAATGACTTATTCTATTAATTAATTAATTAATCTAATTAATTTGGATAATTCTCATTAATTTCGAATAAAATAAATTCCAAGTAATTACAAATAACTTTCTAAATAAATTTCTAAAGAATTTGGGGTCTTACACCCTCCCCTACTTAAAGGAATTTGGTCCTCCAAATTCACTGCACTAAAACTGAGAGTAGAAAAAGATCGCTCACCTAGAATAGATCGGGATACCGCTTTTGCATAGTCTCTTCGGATTCCCATGTAGCTTCTTCGGTCCCACGCCGACTCCACTGAATCTTGACCATCGGTATCGAACGATTCCGGAGTTGCTGATGCTTCCGGTCCAGAATTTTGACAGGTCTTTCCTCATAGGTCAAATCTTCCTTCAGTTCAAAATCCACTTGTTGAATGATATGAGTGGGATCGTACACATATTTCCGTAACATAGACACATGGAAAACATTATGTACGCCAGACAAATGCGGTGGTAAAGCCAGTCTGTATGCCACCTCTCCCACTCTATCTAGAATCTCGAATGGACCAATGTACCTCGGACTCAGCTTGCCATGAATGCCAAATCTTCGGATCCCTCTCGTCGGAGAGACCTTTAAGAACACATGCTCGCCAACCTGAAATTCCAATGCCCTTCTCCTGTTGTCGGCATAACTCTTCTGTCTTGACTGGGCTACTTGTAACCGGTCTCGGATAACACGGATGTTCTGTGATGATTCCGAAACAAGATCTGGTCCAAGCCACTGTTTCACACCTACCTCGTCCCAACACAACGGGGAACGACAACTTCTACCATATAGTGCTTCAAAAGGAGCCATCTGAATACTAGACTGATAGCTGTTATTGTAAGCAAATTCAATTAATGCCAAATGCTCACTCCAATTACCGCCGAAATCAATCATGCAAGCTCGCAACATATCTTCCACTATCTGATTGGTTCTTTCAGTCTGTCCATCTGTCTGTGGATGAAAAGCAGTACTGAAATTCAGACGAGTACCCAAAGACTCTTGCAGTCCCTTCCAGAAATGTGAAGTAAATCTGGGGTCTCGATCAGATACTATATTCACTGGGATACCATGCAATCTCACCACTTCCTTTATATACAAAGCAGCCAATACATCAATCGTCCACTTGGACTTAATTGGTAAGAAATGAGCCGACTTTGTCAATCGATCGACAATCACCCATATCGCATCAAATCCACCACGAGTCCTAGGTAGACCCATAATGAAATCCATGCCAATACTTTCCCACTTCCATTGGGGTATGTCGAGTGGTTTCAATTTTCCTGCTGGTCTAAAATGTTCGGCTTTAACTTGCTGACATACCAAACATCTGCTCACAAAATTTGCAACTTCTCTTTTCATATTCGGCCACCAAAAGGACCTTTTCAGATCTCGGTACATCTTAGTGCCTCCAGGATGAATGGTATATCTGGATCTATGGGCTTCCTCAAGAATTTTGTTCTTTATTGTAACCTCATCCGGAACACAAGTTCTACCTTTAAATAATAATCTACCATCATCGGCCAACATGAAATCAGGTCTGCTACTCAAGCTTCCCTTGATCTCTACCAACTCGGGATCATTATCTTGCAAGGACTTGATCTCTATCAATATTTCAGGTTTAAGTTGAATCTGAGCAATCAAGATCCGATCATTGTCAATATTGAGATCCAGACTAGATAATTGTTCCAACAGTCTCCATTCTTGTAACATGAGACTTGACAATCTAGCTACCGGCTTCCGGCTTAATGCATCTGCCACAACATTACCTTTGCCAGGATGATACTCAATCGAGAAGTCGAAGTCTTTCAAGTACTCCAACCATCTCCGCTGCCTCATGTTGAGTTCCTTTTGAGAGAATAAATACTTCAAACTCTTATGATCCGAAAACACTGTAAAGGTTTCTCCATATAAGTAATGCCTCCATATCTTCAAAGCAAACACGACTGCAGCAAGTTCCAAATCATGAACAGGATAATTATCTTCGTGCTTCCTTAACTGCCTAGAGGAATAGGCAATCACCTTCCCATGCTGCATGAGTACACAGCCTAAGCCAATACCTGATGCATCAGTATAAACAACAAATCCTCCTTCACCAGAAGGTAAAGCCAAAACAGGTGCAGTAGTCAAACACTCCTTCAGAGTCTGAAAGCTTCGCTGACAATCATCTGACCAATCAAACTTATTCTCCCTGCGGGTTAATCTTGTCATAGGTACTGCAATCTTGGAGAAATCTTGAATAAATCTTCGGTAATAGCCTGCCAGGTCTAGAAAACTTCTAACTTCAGTTGCACTAGTAGGCTGCTCCCAATTCTTCACTGCCTCAATCTTCGAAGGATCAACAGAAATACCTTCCTTGGTGATAATATGTCCGAGAAAGGACACTTCTTGTAGCCAGAACTCACACTTACTGAACTTAGCATATAGCTGATGATCTTTCAATTGTTGCAATGCCATTCTCAGATGTTCAGCATGGTCCAATTCACTCTTGGAATAGATCAAGATGTCATCAATAAAGACCACGACCCATTGATCAAGATAGGGCCGAAATACATCGTTCATCAACTGCATGAAAGCTGCTGGAGCATTCCTTAGACCAAAAGGCATAACGACAAATTCAAAATGACCATACCTGCTGCGGAAAGCTGTTTTATAAATGTCCTCTTCCTTAATCCGCAACTGGTGATATCCAGATCGAAGATCGATCTTAGAGAAATATTGAGCTCCCGCTATCTGGTCAAATAACTCGTCAATCCTCGGCAAGGGATATTTGTTCTTGACAGTCTGCTGGTTTATTTGCCGATAATCAATGCACAACCTCATCGAACCATCTTTCTTCCTGACGAACAACACAGGGGCTCCCCACGGAAAAGTACTAGGACGAATAAAACCCTTCTCGAGTAATTCCATCAGTTGCTGCTTCAGTTCCCTCAGTTCCGCAGGAGACATACGATAAGGAGCCTTGGAAATAGGAGCTGTGCCAGGAATAAGATCAATAGAAAAGATAACTTCCCGCTCAGGCGGAAGTCTTGGTAGTTCCTCTGGAAAGACATCAGGAAATTCTTGGACAACAGGAATGTCCTTGATCTCAATCTGCTGCTCAGGGGTTGCACAAACAAAGGCTAGAAAAGCCTCACACCCATGCCTTAAAAGCTTATCAGCTCGAAGAGCCGAAATGAGTGGTACGGAGTTATGGTGCTTGACTCCCGTAAAAGATAAACCAGAATGTCCAGTAAAAGTCACTGAGCTAGAACTACAGTGAACATTGGCCTCATACTTAGCCAACCAATCTGCCCCTAGGATTACATCATAATCCTTCATATCCATGCAGACCAAATCTGCTGGAAAGTTCTGTTCACCAATCATAACCTTACTAGAAGGATAGAAATACTGGATTGTTGATCTAGTGCCAATAGGGGTTGAAATCTCTAACGGAGTTTTCATCAAAACAGGTTCCACAGCTAATGACTTAGCAAATCTCCGTGAAATAAAAGAATGTGTTGCACCAGTATCAAAGAGAGCAAATGCGGGCTTATTGATTATAGTAAGGGTACCTTCGACGAGTCCGCCATCATCAGAAATCCCATTTTCATCTTCATGTAAAGCTTGAAGCTTGCCTTGTGGTTTCTTGAAGACTAGTGGTTTTGCCGGTGTAGCTTGCTCCGATATGAGAGGACAATTGGGGATACGGTGCTCCTTGCTTCCACATCGCAAACAGGCGCCTAGCTTGCGCCAGCACTCCTCTATCTTGTGACCTGGACGATCACAATAGTTGCACACGCCCTTGAATGGAACAATAGGGTCAGGCTTCTTGTCTTCATGCCTCGGCATCTTGCCCTTCCACGATCCGGACCCGTTCCACGAACCAGGTCCACTAACAGGCCTCTTCTTGGCATACCCGGGTTTGACACTCCCGGAACCCGTAGGTAATTCTTTCTTGGTGCCTTTCCCACGGATTCTCTCCGTCATCTCAAGAGTATCCTCTAGAACTTGTGCTTTCCTTACCATCTCGGAATAAGTGGAAATCTCCATCGGTGCCAATTGGTTGATATAATGAAGCTTCAAACCATTGAGAAAGCGCTTCGCCTTCATCTTCTCGGTGGAAATGAGATGTGTAGCATATCGAGAAAGCCGTGCGAATTGAGCCTCATACTCTGCCACGGACAAACCTCGCTGTTTCAAGGCCGCGAACTCTGCCGCTTTCTTCTCTTGCACTCTATCGGAAAAATACTTGCTGTTGAAGAATTCCTCAAACTCTTCCCACATAACTTGCCGATCTCCGAGAGTTGCCTTGATAGAATCCCACCAAGTACGTGCATCATGTTCCAGTTGAAATGTGGACAAAAGGACACGCTCCTGGTTGGTGCATTGCATAACTTCAAAGATTCTCCCCATCTCGTCTAGCCAGTGCTCGGCTTGGTCAGGGTCAGTCGAACCAGCGAATCTAGGCGGATTCATTCCGCAGAAGTTCCGGTATAGATCACCGGTGCCATGTGGTGCCGCTCCTGCCTGAGCTACTTGCTGAAGGGCCTGAGTAAGGCCTTGAACCGTACGCTGCAGGTTCCTCCATTCAGCACGATCAGCTGCCATCTACACGAGAAATAGGTTACTTAGGTTCAAATAAGATAGATAATTACACGATTAAGAAACGAACTTAACCCAAGTTCTACCCAATCTCACAGGTCAGGTCTTAAACTTTTACAAGGTTAGGGATCTAGTGCACCTAGACACGACCAAAACTCGGTACCTGGCGGAGGTAATCGGTCCGAAGACCACTCGCGCAAGTGTGCGACCTTCCGATAGGCGTAGCCTAACGTTCGGACAACACCTTTTGATATACCGATTATTGGGATGCAATGCAAGAAAACTTAAAACTTAGGGAACCTAGGAATGTGAAACCTAGGGCTCTGATACCAACTAAACTGTCACGCCCCGAACAAGGCGGAAGTATCGGGACGTACAGTTAGGGACACGCTAGCAAGAGAGGGAACTAAATATAAAACAATACACAAGTGCTACAAGATGGAAATGCTAAATGATCATTAATAAACCACGACTAATACAATAATCCTCAAGTTCAACTTAATACAACTGGAATAACAACCACTAAGACTCAACAACAAACTGAAACTAAAAGATCTCCAAACACAACTAAAGAATAAACACACTGCTAACACACTAGAACTGATACACTCAAGACATCACTCCTGCCCTTCCCCATCGGTAAGCGCGTCACCTGAAAAGCCTGGAAAAGGGGGAAACAACGGGGTGTGAGCTAACGCTCAGTAGGAAATAACAGACATGTATAAGTGATTAACAGTTTAATTACATTTTTCAAAATGTCATGCTACAAATGATAAAAACGATAAAAAGATAACGATGATGAAACGAAATTCAAAGATCTTGCAAGGTCAAGAAATATAATGAATAGAATAGTAAGACAAGAATTTACTACATGAGATAACGATAAAAAGTTGGCCATATCAGGTCAATTCAAGTCATGTCAAGCACGTATGTAATTTCATTTCCACGTCCAAGTAATGAGCAAGTACAGTAACCACAAGTAGAGTATAGAACAGTGACGAGTGGAAAGTGAAAAGTAGTAGAAAGTAATGTAGAGAGTAGTGGAGAGAGTAGTGGAAAGAGTAGTGGACAGTCCTAGATTTAACACATGTCAAGTACTGGTGCCAAATGCCACACCTAGTCATTCACCTCCCAGGGGTACACGTAGTGTTCGGGCGCTCTTCCCAGGACTAGACCGAGCCCTTAATTGTTTGCCAAGCATTGATTTCTTTGGATCAAAGATCCCACGAATCTAGACTTCCACAGTTTATGGCCAGAATTCCAAGGTTTAAACTAAGTAGCAATAACAACTTCAAGTAGGAAGGAGATTCATTTCCAGAATTTCAAGGTAAGTATAATCATCAAGGAGATTGAAATCAAGTCACAACAAGAGTTAATCGTGCTGCGCTACTGTACAACAGCAGCAATCAAACAAGCTAATCAACATATTAATCCTAATCATCAAGTTAAGATATCATGATTTAACCATTATCATTTGCATTAAGACAATTGCCAAGAAGCTGATTCAAGATGATAAGGCAAAGAACAACTCCCACAGGAGTGAAATAGAATGCATTAACAGAGATTTAGTTACACCATTAACCACTAATTATGTGGGTATCTATTTAATCTTGTATGCATTGAAATGAAGATGATAAACGGTGTGTTTTTACACTAAGTTTGCATGTATGGACCAATGTTAATTGAAACTAAAAAGGGTACATGAATAGGTCATTAGTTCCTCAAAAATGTAGTTTTCAAAGTGTTTAGGTTGAATGGTTTGATTCCCCGATGATCCGGATTGATCCCCGGGTCAAATCATCAAAAAAAACGGGTTTACAATGCATGGGTCGACCCTTTGGGTCGACCCCTGGAAAAATTCCAGGGATGGGTCGACCCCTGGGTCGACCCCTGGCTACCTGGCTGCATGGGTCGACCCCTACAGGTTGTGGGTTTCCAGACCCAAAAAGTGATGAAATCTCCACGAATTTGGGGTCTAAAAGTATTGGGATCATAACCATAGACTCTAGGGTTAATAATATGCATCTTAGGGTCATAAAACACAATTTTAAATCACGAATTTCGATAGGAATCCAATGAAATACAACCTATTCTATGAAGAACACAAGTAAAGTCTAGCTTGCTAGCATGCTTCTAATAACACACAAAATACTCTAGACATGATCTATAAAAATTGGGGATTTTGATGTCAAAAGAAAGCTAACATGCTATTGATTACATTCATGTATGTTAATTAGAAATTGGGCTGTTATCACCTACCTCAAATTGAAGAAGGAACTCGAAACCTAGAATAAAGAACAACTTGACAGCACCTCACTAAAACTTCGATATCTCCACGGATACCTAATGAAAATTGGGGCTTTTGCCACCAATGGAAAGAGCTCGATGAGAGGTACAATCTGCTATACTCATGATCAAGATTTGGTTGAGAATTCCTACCTCAATAGATTGATCAAAGAAGGATGAAGGGAAGCCAACGGCCTACTGACCGACCTCCACAAATCGAACTAGATCTCTCCAGATCCGAAATTTCAGCGAACCCCACAGTAGCCAAATGAAAGAAGACTCGTAGGGCTTCATTTTGATAGCTCATAGAGCTTCTGGAGCCTTCTGAATTGGGAGTATTTGCTGCTGCAAGCTACGAGTTTAGAAACGGCGCCGAAATCCTTGACTTGACCTAACTATGTCGGCAGCATGTTTTGGGGCTAAGTTTACCTCAAATTGATTGAGGGTAAATGTTCCTTTATGTAATACCTTTCATTTGCCTCTGGAATCACCCCATTTGGTTGAGAATCAAGCTCGAATTTGATGTTCAAAGTTTGGGTGAATAGTAAATTCGAATTTGGGTTAGGTGGGTTATAAGTCAGGCTTAAACCACTGATTAGGGCTAGATAATGATTTAATTAGGCTTACTCCAAGAAGATAAAAGTGTTAGTCGAAACATCTATTATTTAATTACTATTTTTATGAATTTTTATATGTTAGATAAAATTCCATTTCTACTATTCCGTAATTAATTAAATATTAAGTTCGGAAGAATTAGTTCGCTAATTCGGCTTAATAAACGATTGTATTAGGCTTAATTGTAGAAGACAAAGTTGATAAACAAAATTAATTCTACAAGATGTGATTTTTGGGGATTTTTAGAAAATAGTAGAAAAATGACTTATTCTATTAATTAATTAATTAATTAATCTAATTAATTTGGATAATTCTCATTAATTTCGAATAATTTCAAATAAATTCCAAGTAATTACAAATAACTTTCTAAATAAATTTCTAAAGAATTTGGGGTCTTACAGTGCTAGTGAGTTGAGAGTGCCCGTTCCGTAGCTCCGATCGAGCACCGAACGTGAATCGGTACCCTTGGCGACGGTGGTTTCTTAATCACCGCGATCCCCACGTTTCCCTCGCAAGGGACGATCGCTGGGCTAAAGAGAGAGCGCTGTTGAGAGGCGTCTCCACCCGGAGAATACCACAGTGGCTAGCCGCCTGGCTTGCCTTAACGTGCTAGTGCTGGCCGCACTTGTGTCCGTCGTACGTCCTAGCCCGGTCGAGTCATCCGTCCCGCATCAATTTGGTATCAGAGCCAGGTTTGAGTCTAGGGTGTCAAAAAAAAAGTGTCATTTACGTCTAGTCATTAGTCAGGTTAAGTCGAGTCTAGGATCATCATATTTCTAAAACAAAACAAAAGGTGTCTTTTTGCATTTGCATCCCTTTACTCGGTATATCAAAAGGTGTTGTCCGAACGTTAGGCCACGCCTATCGGGAAGGCCGCACACTTGTGCGAGTGATCTTCGGATCGGTTATCTCCGCCACGTACCGAGTCTTGGTTTACGTCTAGAGTCCTTAGTGTGTATGCATGTCCATGTCCGCTACCCATGGCCGTTCCCCAAGACCATACGTCCGAGTGGTCAACTTTTGTGGCCAAAATGAATGTCCTCATGGACCGAGCCTTTGGTTTTGCCCCTCTCATTATGAAAGCCGCTCTACCCAACGGGTCCACAACGGAACTCCATTTCACCGATAGGGAGTCGGATAATTGGGTTTCTCTTGACATCGTGGAGTCTCTCTCCAAGACAGGCGAGATTGTCCGCGATGGTGATTTTGCTTGTGTTGAGTTCTATAAGAGGATCGGCTCTGTTCTCTACACCGATGGCGCATGGTGCAGGATCGGCACACTTGCTGGTTCATGCATCATTTTAGGGCAAAAGTGGTTAGGAGAGAGAAGGGCCAATCTTGACTGGGACAAGAGGACTTGCACCTTATGCCCACCATACCTACCCGGTAAGATCACCCTTAGGGACCCCGTATGTCCAGCCACCCAGCCCCAGCGGCCCACTCCACCTTCGGATTCGCGCTTGGAGCCACCTCATCCCGAGCCACCCGTATTTCTAACGGGTACATTATACATAGCCGAGCCGCTTCTTAGTTGGCTCAAGGATGGCTTGGTCCCACTCCCTTACCCGTCTATGGACCCTACTCTACCTTTGGTGTCCATCAACTC
This sequence comes from Amorphophallus konjac, assembly GCA_022559845.1. Classification (NCBI taxonomy): domain Eukaryota; kingdom Viridiplantae; phylum Streptophyta; class Magnoliopsida; order Alismatales; family Araceae; genus Amorphophallus; species Amorphophallus konjac. Next base: position 357,928,353 of record CM040118.1, read on the forward strand.
CTACCACACAACTTTTCGGTCTAGTCACCATGTCGATACTTTGGATGACCTTATTATGGGATTAGATTCACAATGGGAGTTGACGCATCTTTTGGCCCGAGGCTTTGACCAACCCGCTAGTCTTAGCTTCACCCATCCGGCCTTAGGATCCATTACCTCCGTGTACACCGTGGGTCAAGTCACCACGGAGGTCCTTCTATTCCTCCCTATGCCGGCCGAGCCCGATTTTATTTCTTTTATCCCGAGGGAGGAACCGTACCTTCTCTATGAGATCACCATCCCAGTTACCATAACGGATGAAGGTGACTACCTACACCCTCAAGAATTTCACAATTGGGACCGAGTCATGGTGGAACCCACTTCATGGGGTCATAAATTCTTTGACCTTTTTGATCCCTTCACTAGTGAACCTCCCGAGCTATCATATTCACTCCACTTCTTCCAAGGAGTTCACCATCCCGTCCCTACCCCTCGGTCTAGTTGGCAAGCCGTACCTATGTCTAGGGGTAATGACGAGGGTAGTTTTGGATATCCTAGTCCTTCCCCACCCAAATCCCATAGGTCGCCAATGCATGATTGGTACATCTTAGGGTGTCTAGGAATCGTCCATTCCGTCAAGCATCGAGTACATCTAGTATATGCATGGCACATATTCGGGTGCCCTGGTCCACCATTGCATATGCATGGTCTACATCACCATAGGTTTGTGTAAGTTCAAGTGTGTGTGTTTGTTTCTATGGTTTGTTTTCTTTCATATGGTTTGCATTAAGTCGTGTCAATAAAAGGCCAGTCAAGCACATATAAGGAGGTAGCTGATGCATGCTACATATTCGTGGATTCAAAGGGAGAGTACGTCTAGGTCAGGGTCATACCTGATTGGTTTCCTCCCAGAGACCGAAAGCCACTCTAAGTCCACGATCCCCACCCTTTCCGGGTCAAGAAACAAGTGGGTCCGAATGCGTACGATATTGAACTACCGGATGACTATGGTGACGGTTCGACGTTCCATGTTTCAGATCTGGTAGCATATTGGAACCCGCGGTGATCCCTAGTGAGCTTTGGGCTTTCTCCTTCTATTGTGAGTGATACACCACCCGAGAGTCCACCTCTTCCAGCCTCAACGCATGCGTATAGATTGTATACTGGATGAGCAGGTGATCACCACAAGGAATGGCGCATATCCACACGTCCTAGTGCGTCGGCGAGGATGCCCCACGATGACCAACACCTTGATCACATGCGGAGAATGCAAGCTTCGGGACCCTTACTCGACGGGGTCGAGTTCCTCCCACCCGGGGAGAATTGGTGCGGACACCAGGGCGATCACGTGACACGTCAGCGAACCGACGTTGCCATACGCGGAGCGCCAAGTGGACTACATCGGCTTATCTTCCAAATGGGGACACTTTGGCTTCTATTTGGACTCTTTTTAGCATTAAATTGGGCTTGTAATGTCACATTATATGTGGGTTTTCATATTGGGTTGGTTGTAAGGCTCTAAATGGGCCAACTGGTTAAGGCCCTTAAGACTTCATTAAGAAAGGGAGAGGCCTTGGTCCATTTGGATGGATCCATAGGCCATATATGGGCTCTTCATACATGGGCCAACTAGAGGAGAATGGCCTTGAGCCATATTGGATTCCTAGAAGGATGAGTGGGCTGCCATGACCAAAATGGCCCATTCAAGGCCCAAAATGGGGGGCGCCCCCTTTCTTGTCCTATTAGGCTAGGAAATTGCCTTTTTTCTTCTTTCTTCTCTCCATTCACAACATGTGGTATTAAATGGCTGCTGGTCAAGGTTAATTGGCTGCCAATCTACCCCCCTTTTACCTTGAATGTCAAAGGTAGGCAGCCAACATGTCTCTTTGTCCCCTCCCTCTCCCTTTCATGGCCATGGGCGCATCCCCCTTCCCCTCCCCTTGAAACCCACGACCTCCCCACCCCTTATACCTCTTGTAATTGTCTATTTAAGAGCTTGTACATTGTGTGTGCAGAGGCTAATGATATTTTGTTGAAAGAAAATTGTTAAGAGAGTGATTCTCCCTCTTTCTCTTGCCCTTTCCCTTGGTGTGAATTTCCCAGAAATCTGGTCGTGGACTCAACCTTCTCTTCCCATCCCCCTCTTATCATCTTGTTCCCTCCGATTTATCCTTGATACTACTACAAGATTGCAAGAATTCAGCACTGGTTTGATGCCGTTTGGAGTTCATTAGCACCGGCGGTGATTTTTCTCGTGGCGGCGCGCAGATCTGTCCCAGAGTGCAGTCCAGATCTGAGGGTGACTGTGTTTCAGTTTATGTAGCCCAACCACGACGTGATCAGGAGCTGGTGTCTGAAGATCAATTACAGTATTGCAAGTCATCTTCACGTTGCTTCTGGTTTCGTTGCATTTCAAGGTCTGTACTGTCCGTGGCGTCAATTCTCGTGAGGTCGCGCAAGAAGATCTGAACAGACTCAGTCTAGATCCAGAGGCGACTTCCCACATCTGTCCCGCCTCATCCAGCCAATATCTGAGAGAGAGGTCTTCATAGGATTTGTTCCTATGGACGTCACCAACAACCTCCCATAGACGGAGTTCCATTTCGACATCGGCAACCCTTTTTCCACCATTTATTTGTCTGTCTGTGCAGTTCTGTGAACACCAAATCAGATGCTGAAAGAAATCATTTCTGCACCCAGATCCGAAAGGATCTGAATGCGCCCTCTGGAGTGAAGAAACTACGTCCAGTCACCGTCATTCTCTAACAAACGGTACTCCAATCAGACGTCGTGGCTAGGAGTTACAGTCGTCGGAAGATCGTTGTGCAGGGTGCCTGGCGTGGGCAGAACCAAGTCGACTCGCCCTCGGCGCGCTCGTTCGGCTCCAGCTCGCCTTCCTCGGCTCTGTTGTTTGCTGCCCGTCAACCCGGGACCCAGCAACCCCCAAACATCATTTTGTAACCCTTTACCTCCCTGTGTGGAGTGGGTTTCCAGATCTGAAATTGTAAAATTAAATCATTTGTATATCGGGGTTGTTCGGAAAACGGCCGAGAATTCTTCCCCACGCCTAGACGTGGAGGTATGCGCTCATTCCATTCTCACATTGCTAATTTAGTATACATTCTATATTGCTGCGTTTGTGAGATTAGGGCCGTTAGCTTGTATCTAAATCACCGTGCTAGTGAGTTGAGAGTGCCCGTTCCGTAGCTCCGATCGAGCACCGAACGCGAATCGGTACCCTAGGCGACGGTGGTTTCTTAATCGCCGCGATCCCCACGTTTCCCTCGCAAGGGACGATCGCTGGGCTAAAGAGAGAGCGCTGTTGAGAGGCGTCTCCACCCGGAGAATACCACAGTGGCTAGCCGCCTGGCTTGCCTTAACGTGCTAGTGCTGGCCACTTGTGTCCGTCGTACGTCCTAGCCCGGTCGAGTCATCCGTCCCGCATCAAAAGGTGCCCGAGCATCCTAATGTCCTATGGAGCTCTCTACCCTGGGGGACCTTGGGCGAGTCTGTCCATCTTTTGCGGGATGCTATTGGGCATTTTCTTGTCGATGAAGTTGGGTTGGCACTCGCAGCACTTCTGATGGGGGCCGTGAGAGGGCCTAGCCGAGCTTCTGCTCTGAGATAACCTTGGTGGTTGGAGTCTCGAGAGGGCCTTGCTATGCTTCTCCTTACAAGAAAGAAGGTCTTAGTGGGGTGGGTGTGTCCCAAGAGAACCCTCTGATGCTTAAGTTTGTAAGCGAATGGGAGGTAGGAGAGAGAGTTCTTTGGAGTGGAGACCAGGGCGTGCAGGAGCAACCTGGCGAAGGAAGAGGAGGAGAAGGGCCATTGCTGGGGTAGCATATCCCTTCTTAATTTTGCATCTGGTTTCTGTGTATCTTGCATACTTGAAGGAGGCCTTGTTTTATAGCTGATGTGTATCTTGCATACTTGAAGGAGGCCGTAGAGGCCTCCTTTTATAGCCGATGAAGTGTGCCAAGGGTGTAAAGCTATGAACCTAAAAATATTGCACGGAGGGACATAATTGTTAGGGTGGTAAGGGCTGCATGAGTAGGCTGGGGTAGATCATTGCCTCACTAAAGGCACCAATCCGCTGGTGGTGGTCAGATATGATGCCGTTTTGACTTCTCGAAACTAAGCGGTGTTGAGTCATGTTGTGTGTTGGTGCTGAGTCTTTGTGTCTGTGTGTTGTGTTTGACTTGTGTCTGCTTCTGTTGAGTGCTGAAATGTGAATATTTTCAATTATCTCACGATGAAAATGCTAATGACTTATAGTTGAACATACATCATTAAAACATGAAACACAACATTCTCCCCCTTTTTGATGATGGCAACTATGAGTCATTATACATTTTCATCGTGAGATAATTAAAAATATTCACATTTTGGCACTCAACAGAAGCAGACACAAGTCAAACACAACACACAGACACAAAGACTTAGCACCAAGACACAACATGACTCACCCAGACTCAACATGACTCAACATTTCTCTCCCCCTTTGACATCATCAAAAGATGAAGAGAGTAGACATGAAAATAAAATTGTGATGGAAACTTGCGGCAGGTTCATTCTGTTGGGAACAATGAGAGAAACAATGAACATGTATGTCAGGTGAGAAGGAAATTTAGCCTGAATTCAATACCTGAGCATCAAAGTCATGAGGAAAATTTTATCTATTTCATGTGAAGTCCCGCGATCAATGACATTGAAGAGGAGGGGTGAATTGGGTGATAACAAATTTTAGAAAACTTTTACCCGATTTGAATAGGCATGATGAATTGGCAACTTAGAAATTCAGATCTGTTACAATACAGATTAGATCTATCAAAATCAATCACCACGATAGTTTTTCGATACTAGGCGGAGGTATGAATCCGAAGATTCTGCTCACGCAAAATATTATTGTCCTGACAAGACTAATCTTGTCAATTCAAACTCACCTTTCGATATACCAAAAATCTATTATAGAAGAGATTGATTATGCTAGATCTGAAAAATAAAATGTAGAAGAATAAACACGCATGAACAATCACACAGAAAGGGGGTAGAAGAAATGGATCATACCACATAATGGACAATAATTTTTAGGTTGTTCGGATGCAACGACGGCAATCTACGTCCACCTCTCATGATCCGTGAGGATTTACACACTATCTTGTAAGGGATTACAAGATAAAAAACACACAGATGGATCTAAAGAGATCCACACACAAATACGAATCTAAAGAGATCTACACACACACTAGATGTTCACAAATATAGAACAAGAACACACTTGAAACTCAAGACAAAACAGAAGAAGAATATGAAAGAACAAGCTCAGATCTAGGTTCCCCCTTTGATGAAAGTTGCAGGTCTTGAAGCAAGGTTTGCTTCTCCACTTGATTCCCACTTGATTGGCTTCAAAATGATCTTCAAATGCTTGGAGCTTGATGAAGAATTGCTAGATGAAGTACTGTTCATGGAGTCTTTGCAGTAGCTCTCTTTCTCCCTTGATAGCCTTCGTTTGATCTCCTTGGATGATTAGGGTTCCTTGGCCAAAGATGTGTTTTCATATCTCTTGATTGGTCAAGGGACATGCCAAGACATAGATCCACATTTTCTGGCATGTTTGGGGGCTTTGGGGACTCAAGAGTCCTAAATAGAAGCTTTGAACATGTTGGAGAATGCAAAGTCAACAATTGCTGCCTCAAAGGGGTCGGTCGACCGAACTCTGATAGAAATAGGACGTTTCAACACTGGGAGAATCAGTCGACCAATCCTGGGCCGTCGATCGACCGAACTCTTTAACTTTACAGAGTTTTGAAATCTATGAAATTCGATCACCCGATCTGAAGCTGTTGGTCGACCGAAAACTAGAATTTCTACAGAAATCAACTCATTAGTCTATGAATCATATCCAAACATAAAATGCTTTGTATCCTCATCTTGCTCCATTCATTTTGAGTTAATCAAACTCATTCTGGGCATTTCGAAAGCAAGATTATTTTGAGCATTGGATCATGATGGAAATGGCCTTGAGGGCCTTCGTGTGCTTGCGCTTATGCAATGATGAAGGCACGAGACCGTTGGCCATATCGAGATTTTGTTATCATCAAAATTAACTAGGGAAGCGCAACAATCTCCCCCTTTTTGATGATGACAAAACTCCACTTCATTGAGTGCATTGGCGTGCTGTTAAAACCAATTGGAACCTTAAATCAATACATTACATTCATGCATAGCTTCCACATGGTTCTTGTACGTGGCAGAGTTTACACTCACGCATAGTGAGGGATTTCCGACGGGTTGACCTATCTTGCATCCAACACCATTTGATATACATAGAACCAATTGAATGATAGGCAAAATAAACAATCTCTGAGGCAATCAACCCATTTACAATAAACATTCTATCAAACCAAACCAACGCAATCCATTCAATCATATTGGTCTAATTCACATGAAGGAAATGAAAATGAAGAACACACATTTATGTCCAATACCGAGTGCATTTCATTAATTCCAAGTTCATTACATATTACATTGATACTGGAGGACATGACATTGACCCTAGACACATGGATGCAAACACAAAAGGCAATGGCTCACATTTGCCAAATGGCAAACAAACATTCATACAAACATTAAGATATGTAAGTCTAGAGTAACTACTTCTCCCCCTTTGGCATCATCAAAAGAGGGGATGGGATACAAGAAAAAGTAGACCAATGGGACACTAAAAGATCGTAAGGACAGCTACTAAGAAGGTGGAGTAAAATTCCCATGGCTAGCATCATCATCAGAAGCACTGCCATCATGAGGAAGGCGGCTTTAAATGGAGTGCAGAAGGATGTCTTGATTACAGTTGACGGTCAATGGTGAGAAGACTGTGGTTGGTGGTACGGAATGCCTGGTGGGTATCTTCATACCCGACGGTGAGAGTGGCCATATGGGTTGCAAGGCTGTCTAAAGCATGGGAAAAAGTGTCCATCTGGCAAGTCATGGTGTGCATAAAAGTGTCAATCCTCTCAAAGGTGGTCCCAATCTGATTCCCAAGGTTGGAGACTTGCTCCCCAAAAGCATCCATACGAGTTTCTAATCCAGAAAAGCACCTATCAACTCCCTCAAAGTCTGCCCAAGAGGGCTGTCCAGCGTCTTGAGTGGAGGACTCCTCGTGATGGAACTGTGAAGGTACCTCCGGATCTGCATGCTGTGGAGGAGGAGGAGGAGGCTGCTCCTCCGCCGGAATTGGAGGCGGGGCTTGCCCTTGATCATCCTGCTGTCCTTGTTGATCTTCTTCATCATTGTCAGATTCTTCTTCATAAACTCTCACATCTCTATGTAGCTCTCCATCAGGACCCCAATAATAGCCAAAAGATGTGAATAGCTTGTGTTTGCTATATATATCATCTTGCCGTACTTGAATTGACACTTCTCCTGCCAAGCTAATCCCGGCATAAAATGCATAAGGCAAAGATCTCCGTCGTTGTGTACGGCATGACCCAACTAAATCTATCATAAGTCGACCCATATTGACTATCATCCCATTCATAACACAATAAAATAGAAACTTGTGCAATTCAGTGACTTCATTTCGACTACCGCCCTTTGGATAGATTAGTGTAGTAAACATATGATGCAAAATACGCTGTAATGGAAGGAAATAATTTGCATTCAACGTGATCAAGTTGCTAACTCCATCCACGTATTCACTGCAGGTCATGAGGATGAAAGTTTCCTCAACATGACCATGACCAAGGACCATATCTTCGCCCCTAGCAGAAACTCCTAGGGCGCTCTCAAATAGATCAGGATTTACTAGAATCTAAATCCCTTTGACAATAGTGTATAAAGGTTCATTTATCATGAATAAATTGTCAAAGAACTATTGAACAAGGCTTGGATAATATCTGGTATACCTTGTTACAAAATCAATCCAACCATCTTGAACCTCAAAAACATCACCTATATCTGAGAAGAGTTCATTCATCTCACAAAAACTGACCAGATGGGGGTCGAGTATCGGCCGTGGGTGCATCGGCAGTGCCCGTGGAGGTGCGGGTGCCCGCTGTGGTGGAGGAACCGGGTCCTTACCTCTCCTAGCACTCGACTCCCTCCTAGTAGACCTCAGAGGGTCGCGGAAGAAGCATCGTCTAGGCGCCATCTAGACTCAAAAATCGCTATGGAAACCCTTAGAAGGCTAATCTCTTCCCTTGGGAGTAGATGGATCGTAGGACACACCAAGGACAGTGGAAGGATCTTCTCCACAAGCTGGAACCCTAAGAAGAAGTTTCAAGGACGCACAAGCCGCCAGAGGGATTTCATCTCGAATGACAACGAACAGGCCAGATCTTGTGCGGAGGAAGAATGGTGGAGTTCTAGGGCTTAAAAGAAGGTGTGTTGGGGTGTTTAGGGTTGGCGAAAGGTTGTGGGGGTGAATGGGGGCAAGTGGAGTGAAGATATAAGATGAAGAGCCCCTTTGAAAGGGGTTCGGACGCGTGTTCGGCCAGGCCGGTTCGTCGGTTTCGGTCTGTAGATGATTTATCTACCCCACCCCCAAACTAAACAAATAAACACACATCATAAGCATGAACATGAACAAAAGGAAAGGAGCAATGAAGATATAGAAATACTGACTGTGATCGCCACAAAGGTTATAGCAACGCCAAAGGGATGGAGAAAAGAGTGCAACGGCGCCATGTACCTTAGAAAGATGAAGACTTGATTGTGCGTGGAAGAAGGGTGCGGGAAACGATGTGAAATCAACCTCTTCTCCTTCCAGCTGGCTAGAGGAAGAGGGCCTCACGTCCTATGCATGCTCTCCTACAAAACAAAGCCAACACAAGGATAAAAACCCATTAGAAACTATGAGTGTAGCATCAAATCCCGCAGTGGTAAAATAAGGTTAGAAATTGAGGGAGAACGCACTAGGGGAGGTTTTTAACCCCTGTGGAAGGGTGCAAAAGATAGGTGTGTGTGTTGTGATGATAATAAGACAAGTAGGAGGAAAAATCACGTAGCACAACAACGAGAATATGCCATGCAAAATGGAGAAAAGTGCGGATGTAGGAGAAAAATAGAGATTTGTGATGATTTGCAAAATTGGAGGAAGAATAACTAAGAGAATAAGGAGAGATAGGAAGCCCAGAGAGATGGAAAATGTAGACAATACTTCCCTTAACAGCTTGAGGTCGGAGAGGAGAGTCGGAGATGTGGCATGGCTTCGCCTCAGGTTGAAGAAGAGCCCCCCTTCGTGACTTGCGAACTGGGTGCTATTTATAGGAGTGCAGGAACCCTAGAGTTTAAATCCGGGGATAAACACTCAAAGTAGAGGATTTAGATGAATTACTCAGTGGATAATGGTGAGAATATATCCCTAAAAGAGATTAGAATCGATCTGGAGGGATAATCTTGGAGAAAATGACTCAAACAAGGTCTCCATGGAGTCCTCGGGCGAAGAAATCAGAGTTCAGGAGGTTCTGGACTCTCTGTTGCGCAAACGGTCTATCGCAGGACCGCTAGGGGAAGAAAACGGTCATGGGAGGACCGTAGGGTAAAGCCAAATGGTCTAATAGGCGACCGCCCAGAGACAGGAGGCAAAACGGGCGAAACGGGCACAAATCTGGAGGTAGCGGTCTTGCGCAGATCACTACCATCAGGTAGCGGTCTGCCCAAGACCGCTTGATGATGATTATATATATATATATATATATATAATGAAAATGGCAGGTAGCAGTCATGCCTTGACCGCTACCACTAGGTAGCGGTTAGGACATGACCGCTACCAGGAGGTTATTGGTCCTTTGCGCGACTTCGTCTCGGATGCCCGTTTGAGCTCCGAATTGACCCGAAACGGGACCGAAAGTTGGGGAATCAAAAATAAAAGCTTTCAAAGCTCAATGGTCTTGAAAAATGGTCAAGACATGGGCGCGAAATAGGCTCAAAGAAGGCTCCAAAACAAGGGATAATTCAGGGCATCACGGAGGTGAATAAGAGAAATAACTCAACTTATAGGCTGAAAACGGGTGTCAACAGATGCCCCTCCTTGATATCTGCTTTGCAAGGGAACGAGCGAAAGTGACGTGGAGGTAAAATGGAAAGGAGATAGAGCGAAAGCGACAGTGATGAGAAATGGAGATGAAACAGAGATGAAGTGGAGAGAACTGAAAAGCAGACATCAAGGTAAAAGACATCCATCACAACCAACAAGCGACATGAATTCTCCTGAAAATGCCGAACTAACCACCCAGAATGACTGACAAGGATGAGACATGTCTGGAGAACTAACTAAAGGGGAAAGGAAACACGACCAATCTCATAATTCATTTTGCTAAATTCCTCCTAAATAAAAAGTGGCACTATTCACTCTAAATGAATAGTAATGTGTTAAATGAATAGTAACCGTGGCTTTTGATCACACCTCCACCGTAGGATGCACTTTTACCTTTTTAGAAGTTCCACCTAACCTTACTATACACCTATTTGTCTTTATGCCTTATGTATTCCTTTCCCTTGTTCTCTTTATTCTTTAAAAACCCTCAGCTCTACCATTAATCTTTCATATATATATATTAAATGTGCGTCCATACCTGCGACACTAATTAAAATAAGCATCCTTTTAAAGAGATGCTATTTTTCTAAGACTTTTAAATTATATGGAAATAAATATGAATTGACGTCTTTACAAAGAGACGGGTATTATTGGAAATTCCTTAAAGAAAATAAAATATGATAATGATAAATGACGAATTAATGTCCAAACGCATGGACACTATTTTAAGAACTTGCGTCTCTTTATACGGTCACCAATTAATATAATTTTATTTAATTATAAAAAAATGCTAGAATTGACGCCTCTCTAAGGAGACGCTAATTTTTAAAATTAACGCCTGCTTGCATAGACGCGATTTTGCTATCTCTCAGGTTTTATGTGATTTATCGCAATGTCATCTTTGTCCAAAGTTCTGTCCTTGAATTCCGTGAATCTAACTTAATGTTCCTACACTGACTTAGTCTTTGGAATTCCTTTGGTCATTATACATGATATAGATATTGTCTGGAAATTTATACAGGGCTATGGGTCCAAATTTGACATTCAATGCTAGAACGTTACTTGATAGGGGCCCAGATCTGGTCCCAGGGGCAAGACAAAGCCCAGACATATACCGGTACTATGAATGATGGGGTGTGACATTGCACCAATGATAAGCAAGATTTGATCTAGACAATTCCAATATGATATGATATGTTCTTCACTTGATATGATACGATATTCAACTTGGCCCGGAAAGGGAAAAACTTCGTTATTTACAATTCTCGAATGGTTATACATTTTTATGATACCTTATTCGCAATACATCTTCTATATGCTTGTCCCTATGAGATATTCTCTTGAAACTTTCTCTTCGTGCTATATTTCCATGCCTAGCTATAATTCTTGTTATTCCACTCTCAATATTATCATGCGTTCTATCATACATGATCATGGCATATTGCATAAATTGTTAATCACTTAAAGCAAGTCTGGATATTAGAGATATAATTCCTACTGAGCGTTCGCTCACCTAGTGTTCTCTCATATTTTTCAGATAATAATGAAGACGAATGCAACCAAGATGGGCAAGGGCAAGAGTGATGAGAGCTCTGGCAAATTTAGTTAAACCTTCTAAGTCCTGCATCGAGTCAAGTCTATATAGTTTTAGAGTCTCCTTGTATTTTTCTTTTATTTGAGTCTTCTATTTTAGTCAAATTGTAATGAACTTATATTTGAAATTTCAATGAAATTATGTTGTGCCTTTATGTTTACTCTGAGTGACACGACTGCATCGCTGTCAAGTTCCAAGCAATGTGTTCTGCTGCTATCAGTTCGGGGCATGACAAAAGTGGTATCAGAGCTTAGACTTTTCTAAATCCCTAGGTCATTAAGTCCCAGTTATAGGTTGAATTGTTCTTGTCAGTTACCCTATAGGAACCCAGTGAGATTTGGGTAGAGCCATGGGATAACTAACAAAAATTTATATATTTTTTAAGATAAAAGTGATCCAAAGGCATGAATAATTATTGTTTAAAAATTAGTTTGTAGGCTAAGATGGCTGCCGAACGTGCTCAATGGAGAGAGATACAACGTACCATCCAAGGTTTGACTCAGGCGTTACAACAAGTACACAAGGCGGAGCTCATCATGGAATGGGAGACTTGTATCAGGGTTTTCAAGGGTTGAATCCCCCTAAATTTAGTGGGTTTATTGACCCAGATGAGGCCGGGAATTGGGTTCGAGAGATAGAAAGGACCTTTTGGGTCATGCAATGTACCGATCAAGAGAATGTTTTATTGGGGACATATCAACTAGAACGAGATGCCCAGGCATGGTGGGAGTCGGTTGAAGTAATTTTGCCCGAAAACCAAGTAACGTGGAATGAGTTCTTGGAACATTTTAACGAGAAGTATTTCTTTGAGAGAATCCGAGAGAAGAAGGCTATGGAGTTCGCATCACTAAAGCAACGTAATCTGTCGGTTGCGGAATATGAAGCGTAATTTTCTAGGTTAGCTCACTATGCACCGCATTTAGTCTATACGGAAAAGATGAGAGCTAAGAGATTTATATGCGGGTTGAAGATAGAATTTATTCCTCAATTAGCACCAATGGAGATCCAATCATACACCGAGATGGTTAAGAAAGCACAACTGTTAGAAGATGCTATGGAAATGGTCGAACGCATCAAGGGAGGGCTTGTTAGGAAGGATTTGGCAAATGGTTCCAAGAATAGTGAACCTGTGAATGGAAAGAAAAGTCTGAATGGAGGGAATGGCCCAAACAAAGATAAGAAACCCAGGAACAAGAACCCACAGATTGTCCCAGTTAAGGAAAGATGCGAGCATTGCGATAAAGGTAGTCATCGAACAGAAAATTCCTGGAGGAAGCTTGGTAGGTGTATACGTTGTGGAAGCGGAGATCGTAGGATTGCCCGTTGTCCTTTAATGAAGGAGCAAGCGCCGCGAGATGAGAAACAAGGTGAACCAAGACGACACGACAGGCTGCAAGCGTTGGAAGGTAACCATAAACCCTGCCTTAATTACAATTCCATGTATGGACATGGTGATCATGATGATAGGAGTAGAATGCATATTTTAGATCGGTGACTTTGTATCTCACTATTATGGAAAGGAATCATGTGAATTTGGGGACCAAATTCTTTTAAGAGGGGGAGGGTGTAGCAACCCGAATATATATATATATATATATATATATATATATATATATATATATATATAATATTAGTCATATAACAATTATAAAAGATAAAGTTTTGATATAAGTAAAATATAAATAGCTTAAATTTCAAGAGAACCAAATCAAATTCTCTAGAATTTACGATTTGGGCTATGGAACAAACCTTAATGGGATAGAATAGTGATGATTGACAATTGGACCTTTATTAGAGTAGATTGGGAGTAATGGGCCAAATAGAGTAAATAGGTAGCCTATTTTTAAACACCCATTCTTTAGAATAAATTAATACAATTCTAGAAGGATGGCCCAAAAAGTAAAGCACCGAAATGTTGGCTGTACCTATTGAAAGTGGGTTAGTGGAATAGTTTAACAATAAGCCATGAACATGGAATTAGGTGGTAGATGAGTTTAATTTGTGGGGGAGAGGAATCTTACTATTGTAGCCAAATTTTTCTATAAATAGGCCCTCTAAGCACCCACTTTGTCACGCCCCGATGCGGAATCTCGGGACGTACGGTTAGGGGCAAGCGAGCAATAATTCCGAACCATTGTAAACCATTGCACAAAAGGTTGGAAAGGAT